>CM053742.1:11637730-11668229 GCA_028658305.1 Pachyuromys duprasi | reverse complement strand
CTTGAGCATCTTTTTGATATATGCCTAAGAGTGGTATAGCTGGGTCTTGAGGAATCACTGTTCCTAATTGTCTAAGAAAGCGCCAAATTGATTTCCAGAGTGGTTGTACCAGTTTGCAATCCCACCAGCAATGGAGGAGAGTTCCCCTTGCAAGAATACTCTTTAAAGCTTTTTCCTTTAGATTTATTTTGTTTTTGTTTTGTTTTATTTTGTGTGTATGAGTGTTTTGTGCACATGCATAAATGTGCATCGTTTGTGTACCTTTTAACCTCAGGCCAGATGAGGGGGTTGAAATCCCTGGAACTGGAATTAAGGATGGTTGTGGATACTGGGAACTGAAACTGAGCTCCCTACAAGAGCAGTGGGTGCTCTCAACCACTGGGCAATCTCCCTGGACCCAGCAAAATAATGTCTATAGACACCTCTAATGTGTTCCATGGAAGTTCATTCATTTCTTTCCTTCATGGAGGATACTGTTGGCTTTGTTTTATAATACCAAAAGACAATTTTGATGCTAGCTGTGTGAGTTAATGCACACTCTACAGGTTAAAGGCACTCTCTCAATAAAACTGGCCTTAACTACAAAAGCCACATACCAATGTGACATTCTTCAGCACAGATGCAATTTTGATGGACTACTGTTAATTACTCGGCATATAACATGAACTTACAGATAAGTTATGCTAGAAACCATGACTATTCATTTAGTCATGCAAATGTCTAATAGGTAACCAAATTACCTATTAAGATCAAAATTTGGCATCGCTGTCTCTCTTTTGTGCCTGCCTTCTTTGCTCTGAGTCATTTCCCTTGACTTTCAGGAACAATAGATCTGATAGGAGAATATCTTGTGACAAGAGTAGGACCTACCCCATAGACAACAGTGCTTTTCTGATCACAAGGGATGAAAACCCAACTGACAATTCCAAAGATAGAGATCAGCCAGACCACACTTTGACCAAGATGAACTATACATATTTTTGTCCAGTCCCATGTCTGTTTCCTCCCTATAATGTCTATGACATCAGTGCCTCCAAACACAGGATGAAGGCCATCTCTCCTCTTGTTTTCCTGGTATTGTAACTATACTAACTGAAGTTCCTTTCCTGTTTTTGAACATTGGCATTTTCATTTCTCATTTAGTTGAGTGATTTGACCTGATGTATTGGGGCCTTTAGGGTCAGGCCTCTGGACTGAGACTCATGTAATACACAGGAACTTTTAAGGGTCAACTCCTCTGTGTACAGGAAATGTTGCTGTCTCTTTAAAAGAACGTTAATATAACTTCAAATCTGTTTGTATTTGTTTCTGCTAAAGGACTTCAGAAAACTAGCAAAAACAACTGGCTAACACTGCCACACCATACTAGCTCATTTCTTTAAAATTATAATTAAATTATTTGCCCAGATGTGTTCACATGCTCAGGAATGTGACCCACCTACATGTAATGTTGTATTTCCTATATGAACATAAATAAATTTCTAATACAAGCTTCTTTCTTTCTTTGGTTTTGAGGACAATGTTGATTTGAGAATTATCACCAGTGTAATCCTTATTAGCTGTGAGTAAGAAATCTCCCTTCACTATTTTCATCCTCTTACTGTAGTTACTGGCTTTGTACTCATCAAGAGGTGAACTTACTGCATTCACTTACATTACAATTTCATTTTTCCCTACTATTTTCTCAGATTTTGTAATGCACTAGAATGAAATAAAAAGGTGAAGTACAAGTCAAAGGGGTACATTGGGCAAAATATACAACCCTGGTGACTTTTCTGGTAAAGCCACATGCTCACCAATGAATAAATTTATTCTGGTGTCCAGATTTTTTACTGGGACTATGTTATATAGGTGTGATTGACTAATTTTTGGCTCTATGAAAGAACTTCAATACCCAGCTTCCACTTTCTCCCCAGAGATCAGGCAAGCAGCACCTGGTGTAAAGTTCCAATCATTCATTCACATGATTGTTTTTCCTAGCCCATCCTGAGATACCTCTTAACACCCATATATACTTTGTGGGACTACAATAAATAGTAGAGACACTGAAATTTCCTGAAATAGTAGAGACTCTGGAATTTCCAAACATTCCTAAACAGTCCCTTCCAAGAGCTAGCTAGTGAAAGCAAATACCTACCAAATTATTAGACACTGGGTCCTATGTCTATATGCATTTTTATATCTCCTTTTTTTTGAGGGTAGAATTTATGTTGCACAGTCTGCCCTCAAACTCATTATACAGCTAAGGCTCATATTGAACTCATTCTTTTCCTGCCTTCCCTTGTCCACTACTGGGATTATAGGTATGTGGTACCATTCTTGATTGCATTTTGATATTTTTGTATATAAACATTTCTATATGTTTTCCTTATTTTTAGTATGTTTGATTCCTTAGTTATATAAAGGCATACAACATGTTAGTTCCCCAATACTTCTTTTTGGCATATTGGTTTTGAAAATTTGGATGACAGCAATAACTGCAAAAAACTTCTCTTTTATATGGAAATTTCAATCCCATTAACATGTTCAATTAATATGTGCTAATAAAAATAAATTTTCATCATTCAGTAACTTTTCATTATAAAGATATCTGTTTCAAAAACAGAATCGCTAATTCACCTTCATCACTTTAAAGGTACTCATCTACATAACAAAGTATTATAGCTTAAATATGAGATGTCTTCCACAGGCACAAGTCTTGAATGGCTAGTCCTCAGCTGATAGCTTTAATTTGGGAGGTTCTGGAAACTTCAGGAGGTAAAACCTGAGAGTAGTTTTGGAAGAGGTCTTGTCAATATATCTCATGTACACACAGACATGTTTTTTCTCTCTCTGTCTCTGTCTGTCTGTCTGTCTCCCCTCTCTCACTCTCTCTTCTCTCTCCCCCGCTCTGTTCTCTGTCTCTCTCTCACACACACATAGGACACAGGAGAGAGAGGAAAGAGAGAAGAGAAAGAGGAGAGAGAAGGGAAGGAGACAGACAGATAGGAGTAGGATGTATTTAATGTGTGACGTGTAATATGTGGTCTGAGAGTTAGTATCAGTAATTAAAATTGGCATAGAAGAATCTGCTTTGGCCAGGACGATAAAAGAAAGTGCTACTATTTAGCAAATTTGCTACCATTGAAATATCTGTGCCTTGTGAATTTATTGTTAGTAAATAAATTCTGGCATTGTCAAAAGAGAAAAACATGTCTGTGTTTAGTGTTTGTTTCTGACACAGCACGTTTGTAACACAAGTCAAAAAGAACTTGGCAGAACTTGGGCCATTTTTCACCTTCATATGAACTGTTAGCCTTCTGGTTCTTTCATAGAAAACCACTGGATAATGTATGAAGCAGTGAGGGTGCGGAACAAAATTTGATGGAGATTCCAGTATGTTGGAAATACCAGGAACATAGTTCACTTGCTGAAGAAATGATGTGATAATAAACAGAGTCCACTCAAGAGGGAAGCATATGGGCTGTGAATGTCAAGGCTATGAGGGGAGAGTTGCTCAAGCTTATTGGAGTACTCATCACACCACATATGCCTCATATTTCAAAAATAGCAACATAGCAGTTAATATTTTCCCTATAGAGTTTCAGTCTTGTTTTGGTCCCATTCCAATTTTATGTGTCCTTACTATTTTCTTTGGAACAGAAACACTTCCTTTACCATTATATGTTAGAAGTATGTAACTTAATTTTTTTTTTATTTTATAGGGATTCCTACCTCAAATTTTGTCTTAATTCTCAATCTTGAAATTGGTTCCTACTTCTTTTAATTTTTAAATTTTAATTGTTATTATTTATTAGAATTTATTCACTTTGTATCCTATCTGTGGTCCCTCCTTCAACTCCTCCCAATCCCACCAACCCTCCCTTGCCTCCCTCTATGCCTTGTCCACTGATAGGGGAGGTCCTCATCCCCTTCTATCTGACCCTAGCCTATCAAGTCTCATGAGGACTGACTGCATTGTCTTTCTCTATGGCCTGGCAATGCACCCATCAGGAGGAGGTGATCAGAGAGCCTGCGACTGAGTTCATGTCACAGACATCCCCTGTACCCCTTAATAGGAAACTCACTTGGAGACTGAGTCTATGGGCTACATCTTGTGCAGGGGTTTTAGGTCCTCTCCATGCATTGTCCTTGGTTGTGGTATCAGTCACTACAGGGCCCTCGGGGCTCGGTTTTTTTTTTTAAGCTATGTTGGCCTCCTTTTGGAGCTCCTGTCTCCTCCAGGTCTCTCTATCTCCCCCTTCTTTCATAAAGTTCCATGCATTCTGTGCAAAGTTTAGCTAAGAGTCTCAGCCTCTGCTTTGATACCTCAATCAGTAGAGTCTTTCAGAGGCTGCCGGTGGTAGTCTCCTATCCTGTTCTCTGCCTTCTCCTGCTTTTGATGTTTATCCCGTTTGCCCTTTTGAATGAGGATTGAGTATTTTCCCTAGGGTCCTCCTTATTTTTTATCTTCTTTAGGAGTACAGAATTTAGTATGTTTATCCTATATTAACCACTAAGGGTCTAATAACCACTTATGAGTGAGTATATACCATGTGTGTCTTTCTGCTTCTGGGTTACCTCACTCAAGATGAAGATCAAAAACTCAAGTGACAATACATGCTGGAGAGGATATAGAGGAAGGGGAACCCTCCTCCATTGCTGGTGGGAATATAAACTTATACAACCACTTTGGAAATCAATTTGGTGCTTTCTCAGACAATTAGGAATAGTGCTTCCTCATGATCCAGCTATACCATTCCTGGGCATATACTCAAAAGCTGCCCCACCATTCAATAAGGACATTTGCTCAACTATGTTCATAGCAGGTTTATTTTTAATAGCCAAAATCTGGAAATAACCTAGATGTCCCTCAACAGAGGAATGGATACAGAAATTGTGGTACATTTACACAATAGAATACTACTCAGCTATTAAAAACAAGGAAATAGTGAAATTTGTAGGCAAATGGTGGAACCTAGAAAAGATCATCTTGGGTGAGGCTTCTATTTCTTACATTAATTTATGTATAATTAATGTGTGCCTGTGTGTACACATATATAATGGGTGAGTGCCTGTGCATAACACAATGCACTTACGGAGATCAGAAAACAAATTATATGAATCAGTCCTCTCTTTCTACCATGGGTTTCAAGGACTGAACTTGGGTTATCAGGATTGGGTAACAAGTACAGTCTCTTTGCCTGACAAACCAATTCTTTGGCCTGACAGTGAACTTTTTAACAGTGGTAGAAATATTGGCTTAAGGGACTCTCAGAGATGGACTAAATACATTTTTCATTATGATATAGCCATAAGCCTTTGGGCACATGGATCATAAGGTTTTGGTTGGAATATATAAATTTTTTTCATGAGAACATGTATTTCCAGTTGATGATTCTATCTGGGGGAGTTTGGGAGCCTTTAAGAAATGGTGCTAAATGTATAAAGTAAATCACTTGGGGCTAGTCCTTGGGGATACCTTGTCCCTTCCAGCCTCTCTCTCTGTTTCGTATTTGCTTTGTGGCAAACAAACAAACAAACAAACAAAAAACAAAACCTACTACTACATTAAAAACTCCTCTATGTGTTCTTGCTACCATGATGTTTTTGCCTAAGCACTTGGAGCCAAGCAATTGTGTACTGTAATCCTTGAAATCATGAGGCAAAAGTAAACTTTTCCCCTTTTCAGTTACTATGTCAAGGCTAATATACAAGAAGGCTGACTAATATACAAGATGGTCATCTATTTTAATATATTCACCATGCATTTCCCCTCAGCCTTCTAGAACTTGTCGTTTTCAACCTGTAGATGCCTCAAGCCCCATTTCTTTCTGTAGCTCAAAATACTATATGAGAATCAATTCTCTGTCACTCTGTATGATGATGGTGGGGGCTGGGAATTGATCTGAGGTCTTCACATATGTCAGGCATGGAATCTCCCCCTGGCCTATACTTTCATTCCAGGCCTAATTTTATGACTCTCATATTTATAATGGATTTACAAGAAAATAGATATAATTAAATGGTTTTTTAAATTTATTTTGTGTAAATTTTCATTTGTAGTCCAGCCAAAGACCATAGAGAAACATGGAGAAAACATTTCCACTATCCCCATTTTTATTTGTAGTAGAAAGCATGTTAGAAAGTAGCTTGGTGTATCTTTCCATCTTGTAGGTAGGAACTGAATCTCTTGGTGTAATAAATGAAGTGCCCTTGGGCACTGCAGTTGGGTAGGGATGACCTATGTCATCTACTTCCAGAATCAGAAGCTAGCTTACTTTCTAGAATCACCATGCATCCTACATAATCAGGCCCTTTATTGCTCTCCTTGATTATTCCTGCACATACTTGGCACATTACCCAAACTAGTAATCCTCCGTTTTTCCTGACCAACTCATCTACTTCCCTCATTGCATCTGCGGCATGTACAACTAGTCCACTGAGAGCTGGGATACGCTCAATAGAACACTTCGTGGAAGAAACTGAAGGATGTTTAAACTTTCTCTCAGAAGGCTCAATAATAGAGTCTGCTGAAACAACAGAGAGAAAAGGCACACACACATGTATTTAACTTTAATGTGCATAGGGAAAATCACATAAGAATGATTACTCAATAGCCCAGTGAAATGCTCATGATTCGTCATAGTGAAGAGGGATAAGGGAGAATGTAATTTGAAGTGCAGTAGATGATCTGGGGGAGATGAATGGACCCAGGAGATAGAAATTGCCTTGTAAATGACTCCCTGTCTAATTTAGAAGAACCTAGAGAGACAAATATCACCTTGAGAAAAAGTCTGTCCAGGTGTGGATATATTCTACAGGGAGGGAATAAAAAGCAATTTGCCAATAACTCTTTAGCAAGTCTTGAGACAAAAAGAAAGCATCACAGTAAGATTCTTCTAGAATAGTCTGGTCTTCAAGGGTTTTTGATTTTATGTAATCAGGATACTGGAGTCCTATATTTTGTGGTGACATTTGTTCTTCAAAGAATATGCTAGTGAATCTCTGCATGCAACAAGGCTTACTGTTAAAATCAGGAAGCACTCTGTTCTAAACTACTCTACATTTTGAAAAACACTGACTTTTTTAAAGACAGAGCTCTATCCTGAGAGCCTTCCTTTTAGTGCTCTTGACTAAATTTTGAGGATAGAGAATGAATGTGTGCTTGCATAGACATGGAAACAGCACCACTTATTTGACATTATATGCTGTGGCACAAACTGATAAAAGACTTGTTCCTGTGAGTAGAAAAAGTGCTATCCTATAAATTTATTGGGGTAAATGAGGACCATAAGAGTACAAAAGTATATTAAAACCACATCAGAGAACAACTTGCTGAACATACTAGACTAAGGGAAGGGTATAACTAAGTGACTTGGATTTGGTAAACAGAAAGCTGTCTAAGGCTGTGATAGCAATGGTCCCTAACTGCCATCTGGTGTATGTGTCAAGGGCTTGTAGACAAAGAACTCCCTACTGTTCCTGGAGTTTTAGCTTGAATTTGTTTTTGTTATGGGTATAGTCTACTCAATTGCTTTCCGTCTAACCTCATGTTCTCCCATCTGAACCTGCTGTCCATCCATCTGTCTGTTTCTTCATCTAGACTTCATTTTGTCCTTTGCCTCTTCACTCAACTATTCAGTTCCCTTCTCAAATCCACAGCTCCCTGACTCACAGCAGCAGCTTTTTCCTTGCTCCCTTGTTGTTTTGAGTTCATTATCTTAACAATAAGGCCACTCCCACATTATTATTGGTTTCCCAGTTTTTGTTACTCCAAGTACTTTAAACAATTTGCCTCTTTAACCTTTTGTGACAACTCTGTAATATAAACACACATAGAGAAAGAGATATGTACTTTTTGATGTCCAATTACATAGTTTGGTTTTTAAAAATTTAACTTTATTTTTTATAATTTATTGGCTTTCCACTCCTACTGTAACCACCTCCTTTGTCTCCTCCTGATCTCCCCCTTCCTCCCCTTTCCCCACTATTGCCCTCCCTTATTTCTTTGAAAGGGGGAGCCCTCCTCCCCTACCATTTGACCCCAGCCTTATTAGAACTGTTTGCATTCTCCTCTTCTTCTGTGGCTTGGAAAGGCTACTCAACCAGAAGGAAGTGATCAAAGAGTGGGCAACAGGGTCCATATCAGGGACAGCCTTTGCTCCCCTTACTTGGGAACCCACATGAAGATTGAGCTGCCTAATGGCTACATCTGAGCAAGGGGTCTAGGTCTTCTATATGCATGGTTCTTGGTTGATGCATCAGTCTCTGCAGGACCCCACGGACCCAGATTTGTTGGCTTTATTGGCCTTTTTATGGAGCTCCTTTCGGGTCTGGGTCCTTCTATTCCCCTACTCTTTCCTATGACTCCCTGTGCTCTTCCCAAAGTTTGGCTTCAAATCTTATCTTGAACTGAGTTAATATCAGTGATTAAGATTCCCATAAAAGAATCTGTGTTTTCTTTGGCCAGGGATATCAAAGGAAGTGAAGCTCTCTGGCAAATGGTATCACTGAAACCTCCATATCTTGTAAATTTATTGTTATTCAATAAATTATGGCAGTGTGGAAATATACAAACATGTTTACATTTGTTTCTGATAAGGCATTCTAAAGACACAAAGTCACAGAGAAAGAAGGTAGCAGAACCTAATCAGTTTTCTACCTTGAAGAGAGCTCTTACCTGCAAACCAACATGTCTTAAACTTGAGAGTATATGTTTGAGGTGAAGAACTTAAACATCTTGTGATAGGCCCCCTCAAGACCATTGCAAATAACAGTATTATCAGGGTTTTGCTTGAAAATAGAAGAAATGCTCAGATTCAAGTACGATATATGTAATTAAAAATTGAAATAGGGGATTATTTCTAAAAATGAAGAAGGGAAGTGATTTAAAAAATAGTCATTTGAAACTCCTAGCTCAATCCAAGTCTGCTCCAATCTATTAGAAGGCAATGATGGTGCCATATCTTCAGGGAAACACACATATTGTCATTGTTCTTAGGCCAAGAGTTTTTATATTTAATAAAAATGCTCCCAGAATAACATGATGATCTGGTGCTATTTAGCTAAGCAGGGTCCACAAACTGGCCCTAGTTTTTATTAGAGATGAGTATGATATAATGAGATTATATGCTTAGAATGCAATCAAACAAATCTTACAGTAGACCTTTAGACAAGTACTCACAATGACAAAGGTGACACGCATGGATGTATGAATCAGCTTCACAATTTATTGTAACAGAATACTTGACATACTTAAAATGAGGGAAGGTTTACATTAAGAGATGGTTATAGGCTGGGTGGTTTTTAAATTTTTTATATTTTTGTACTTCAAGTAAATCATTCCACATTCTCCTGACCTGTAGGATTTCCTTAGAAATTCTGTTCTATTCTCCTTCATAAGCAATTTCAACAGTTTTCTCTTACACCTTTCAATATCTGTCTTTGTTTTATAGTCTTGTTATTTTAACTATATTGTGTGTAGAGAGACTCTTTTCTGCATATTTATTTGGGGCTCTAAATGCTTTAATGAGATTTCCATATAATTCCTTATATTTTAAAGACATTCTGCTGTATTTTCAGCAAACAGTTTTATGCATCATTAGTCTGAATTTTGGTACCTTCTTCAATATTCAAAATTTATACTTTTGGTCTTTCAATCACATCACCAGGGTCTTTATCGTTGGGACCACCAGTTTTTTGTTTGTTTTGTTTATTACTACCTGAATGTAATATATTCTCAACCTTATTATAAGGACCTGATACTCTCTCTCTATTTTCTTTTCAGACATTATTCTGTTTGATCTAACATATTCTTTATCAGCATTTTATCTACTTTGACATCTTTTGGAAAACTCATGTTACCTTGCTTTTTAAATTTTTGTGGTTTTCTGGAGGTATCTCCATCCCTTATCTCAAGCTATACTAGAGAGCAACAGTAATAAAAACTGCATGGTACTGTCATAGAAATAGAATGGTGGATCAATGGAATCAAATAGAAGACCAAGAAATAAACCCACACACTTACGGAAACTTAATTTTTGACAAAGAAGCCAAAACAATACAATAAAAAAGATAGCAACTTCAAAAAATGATGCTGATCTACTTGGATGTCTACATGTACAAAACTGCAAATAGATCCATATTTATCACCCTGCAAAAACTAAAGTCTATGTGGATCAAAGACTTCAGCGTAAAACCAGACACATTGAATCTCTTAGAAGAAAAAGTGAGGAAGAGACTGGAAATGATTCGAACAGTTGACAACTTCCTGAACAGAACACCAATAGTACAGACTCTGAAATCAACAATCAATAAAAGGGACCTCGTCAAACTGAAAAGCTTCTGTAAAGCAAAGGACACTCATCAGAACACGACGACAGTCTACAGATTGGGAAAGGGTCTTCACCAACCCTATGTCTGATTGATAGCTGATATCCAGAATATATAAAGAACTGAAGAATTTAAACACCAACAAACCAAGTAATCCAATTAAAAAATGGAGTACAGAGCTAAGCAGGGAATTCTTACAGAGGACTATCGAATGGCAGAGAAACACTTAAAGAAATGTTCAATGTTCTTAGTCTTCAGGGAGATGCAAATCAAAATGAACTTGAGATTTCACCTTACATCCATAAGAATGGCTAATATCAAAAACTCAAGTAACAATACATGCTGGAGGGGATGTAGAGAAAAAGTAAACCCTCCTCCATTGCTGGTGGGAATATAAACTTGTACAACCACTTTGGAAATCAATCTGGCGTTTTCTCAGACAATTAGGGATAGTGCTAAATCAAGGTCCAGTTATACCACTCCTGGGCATATATCCAAAATATGCTCAAGTATACAACAAGGACATTTGATCAAACATGTTCCTAGAAGCTCTATTTGTAATAGCTAGAATCTGGTAATAACTTAGATGTCCCTCAAAGGAGGAATGGATACAGAAATTGTGGTATGTTTACTCAATGGAATAGTACTCAGCTATTTAAAACAAGAAAATCATGAAAATTTCAGGGAAATGATGGGAGATAGGAAAGATCATATTCAGTGAGGTAACCCAGAAGCAGAAAGACACACATGCTATATACTCACTTATAAGTGGATATTAACCATATAATATAGGATAAACATTCTAAAATCTATACTCCTAAAGAAGCTAACCAACGAGACTGATACTCCAACCAAGGGCAATGCATAGAGAGGACCTAAAATCCCTACACAGATGTAGCCCATATAGTCAGTCGCCAAGTGGGTTCCCTAGTGAGCAGAACAGGGATTTTCCCTGGCATGAACTCAGTGACAGGCTCTCTGATCACCTCTTCCTGGTGGGTGCAGCCTTGGGAGGCCAGAGAAGAAGACAATGCAACCAGTCCTGATGAGACCTGATAGGATAGGGTCAAATAGAAGGGAAGGAAGATCTTACCTATCCCTGGACTAGGGGAGGGGCATAAGGGGAGATGAGGGAGGGAGGGTCAGATTAGGAGAAGATGAGGGAGAGGGACACCACGAGAATACGAATTGTATAAGTTTTAATAAATGACAATAATAAAAAATTAAAATATTTTGTGGTTTTCTCTCTTTCAAGATAATTAAATTTCATACTTAAACACAGTGCATACTAATTACTCTCATCCTATTCTCTTAGTTTCCTCTTGCTTTTATCTTGTCTGACTTCCCACAAATCTCTTTTTCACACACCTATTTATTTCATTTTGTGACCCATTGAATTTTACCAGGGCTATGTGTGTGATCATGGATTTAGTGATATCCATTGGAGCTTGTGTCCTGTGCATGGAAACTGAAGATAGTGACTCTCCCTCTGCAAGAATCTGTCACTAGCCTATAGTTCAGCAGGAATGGGTAGAACCTAGTAAGCCCCTCCCTAATTTATGACTGATGTATTAATAGAGCCAGCCTTGTGCAAGGCCTTTTAAAGTAACCACAGCCACTAAGATTTCAAGATTTTGCAATGGTTGTATCATGCCCAGGGGTAGATTTCATGGTTTTCTTCCTGTACTCCACCTTTTACATTCTTCTCTCTCACCTTTCTGCAGTGTTCCTTTAGAGAAGGTGACAGAAATATCCTATTTAGGGCTTGGGCCCTTACTTGTCACTTACTCTCAACACTCTGGGCAACAACAAGTCTCTGCATGCACTTCCATTCACAGCAAAAGAGACTTCTTTGATAAGGCTAAAAATAGCTTTTGCCTATAGGTATAAACATAGATGTTTAGAAGGTAGTTTAATTTTAAAATATCAGTTGTAAGTTTCCTCCTTGGACCTATAACCCCTCAAAACCTCAATTATTGATGAGGATTACCATACGAGAAGGAGATTTGGTATAGTGGAGTTGATCTCAATTCATATTAAAGAGTTCTTTGGTTCCACCAAAACAACTGTGTCATTATTGGATAAACAGCTGCATCGTGCCTGGCAGTTTTCTTTTGTAGTTCATAGGACACCCAGGTGAGTAAGACCATTAATGCCCCTTTCTCCTCAGATACCTGTACCATATCTTCCAGCACTGTGAATGTTATTCACTAATGAGGAAATTTCTGACTCAGTTCCAGTTTGCTTTGTATCTTGTAATTGCAGTCTGTGACACCATCAACAATAGGGTCTTAATATCTAGTTATGGTGGGCAACAAAGAGTAATGACAAATAAAGGTCCCTATTGTATATGGGGCATCTGGGACCTCCCTGACCAACAATTTATAAGGAGTGATCCAAAGCCTGACATTGGAAACTTTGTTTTACAGTCTAGTAAACAGCATTTCTTCATGGATTCTGCTTCAGTTCCTGCCTTGACTTCCCTCAATGATGGACTGTACCTAGAAGCGAAAGAATTTCTCAGTTGCTTTTGGTCATGATGTTTAGCCAACAATACAAACTCAGCTAAGACAGTAACCCTGCTTTGTAGATCTCTTATTTCAATGAACCTTCAACTCCATTCCTTTATCCTGATACTCCCAAACCCCATCTCTGTTTAGTATTTTTTCTACCCAGATTTCTTCCCCTCTACTTTTATTTTTCCTATCATCTATTATAAATACTGACCCATGTTTCCATAATAAGTTCCTGTATTAACAATAACACAAAAATAAACTAAATGTATAAACAAAGTAAATAAAAATTTAAAAAATCTGCCCAATAATAACAATAAAAAAGGAACAAAAGTAATAAAGGATAACCATTTGAGTCTTGGTGTGGTGTGAGACAGGAGGATGTTTGGCCTACATGATAGTCTGGATTACAGGGGGAAACTTCCTATCAAACATCCAATCAGACAAAAAGTAATACATAAAATAATCTAAGAATTTAAAGACCAATAAAGTGAAAACACTAATAAATAAGGAACATGTTGAGGAAATGGAAAACATAAAAGTACAGGAACAAAACAATTATGAGGTAGAAACAAGGCTAAAGCAAAAATGAAGAGAGAGAGATGGAATGATTGAGTTTTCCTTTGTCTTAGCCTTATGATTTTTGAATTTTCTAGGTAGGACACCTTGTTAGTGTTTTCCTTTGTTCCTGTTTTCTAATCCCTTCTGTTCTCCCTTGGTGTAGTCCCTGGACCACTTCTGGTTAATGGTTCTGAGTAGGTGTTCACATAAATTCTTTAACTTTTTAAACATGTCTTGCGTTATCTTTTATGGAGTTATTACTTGTACACTTTGCATCATTGAAAAAGTTCTCTCCCTTTTCGAAAATATGCCTTCACCCTTCTAAGCAGGTTTTGAAAACATTTAATGTTCAAAGACAGGTGAGTTAATCTGCTCTATATTATCAGTTAATTTTTGTTTGGTTTTCCTTTAAAAGAGAAAACAGTGCCATTTAAGTTAATAGTAGGGTTTGAACCCAGGGCACTTTACATGCTAGGGAAGTACTCTACTCAGCTAGAATTTGACCCTTCAATTTGTAATATTATGATATTCCATTACCGTGTTCATTTATTTTTAGCATTCATGTATTAGGGCCATTGCACTTTATGATTGAAAACAAACTTACCATATCTAACTTAAAATAGTAATGTTAATTCAGCATATTTATTTTCTCACTTCTCATTCAGTCACTTTTAATAGATTGCTTCAGTCTTTTTCCCCTTTTATTGAAAATAGATTTTTTATGGGATGGACATTGAGTGGAGGAGAAAACAAGCAACAGGACAGGAGTATGCCAAGGAGGACATCTGGGGGGGTCAACGTAAAGATGTATCAGAGCAGATATTAAGACTCGCGATCAAGCCTTTGGCAGAGGGCAAGAAGTGATGATAGAAATGGAGGAGGTTGGTAAAACTTGGAGAGAACATGAGCTCCACAATGACTAAACTGAGCAGGGCACAGGGGTCTTGTATGAGACGGTTTCTACAACCAAGGACCACGTGTGGATGTGTCCTGGAACCCCTGTGCAGATGGGACCCAGGATAGCTCGGCGTAGGACTAAAAACCCTAGTGAGGGAAACAGGGACTGTTTCAGTCTTGAACTTGATGGCTGACTCTTTGACCCTCCCCCATACAAGCTGGGGAGTGACAGACTGGCTAGATCCCAGTGGAGGACATTGCAGCCAGCCCTGAGGAGACAGGATGAGCTGGGATAGGGTGGAAGGGGAGGAGGTCCTCCCCTGTTGGTGGACTTGGAGGGGGCGGGGAGGAGATGAGGGAGGGTTGGGGAGGGTGGGAGGGAATGAGGGAGGGGGCTACGCCTGGGATGCAAAGTACCTAACCTGTGATTGATACAAGAATAAATAAATTACATTAAAAAAAAGAAAATAGATTTTTTTCTCACATAATATATCCTGATTTCAGTTTCTCCTTCTTATACTCCACCAAGTTCCTCCCTATCTCTTCTCCCATCTAGATCCACTCCCTTTCCATCTTTCTTTAAGAAACAGACATACAAGGAATTATATAAGATAAGATAAAACAAAAACTAACATATTAGAATTGAACAAAACATCCAGAATGAAAAAAGCCCAAAGAAGACACAAGAAACAAAGACTCACTCTTTCACACACTCAGGAATTTCAAAGAAAGACCTCCCCTATCAGTGACTGGGAGAGGGGCATGTATGGAGAAGGGGGAGGGAAGGTGAGATTGGGAGGGGAGGAGGGTGGGGATTACAGGGGGATACAAAATGAATAAAGTGTAATTAATAAAAAATAAAATAAAACACTAAACTGGAAGTTATATATACAGATGACCAGGTACAGACCAATGTAGGCCCCGTGCTTGTGCTTGCTGTTTCATATGAACTTGGCTCAGTCGATTTAGAGGGCCTTGCTCTTCTCTGGCTCTTACATTCTTTCTGCCTAATCTTCTGTGGAGCTCCCTGAGCTCTGAAGGATTGATGGAGATAACTCATTAAGGGTTGAGTGTCTCAAGGTCTCTCACTCTCTGTGTAATATCTGGCTGTGGGTTTCTGTATTTGTTCCTATCTGCCACAGGAGGAAGTTTCTTTGAATATGAGATTGGCTGTGTCTTATGAAATATTTACCCATAACATACTCTTTCTCTTTCCCCACCCACTCCCTCTCCCACTCTTTCTCCCATCTCCCTCCCTAGATATATATTCCTTATCCAAGCAGAAATATAGATTATACTTCTAGCATTCAATTCTTTATGGTTGATGAATGGATTCTATCAGATTCTACACTTCTTAACAAGCCTGTATATACTTTTTGTCTTACTAAATTTGTATGAAGACATAATTTTCATCCCATTACAAAGTTTATTCACTGAAAAGAATAAGAAATGAAATTTCTGATGCCTTTGAACTACAGTGTTAAGTTAAAAAAAGCGACTGAAGCCCTTCAGACGTTTGTCTCACAGGCATTTTCATTGAATGTGGTGAACCTTTGAGTTTTAAAGACCATTTGTGATGAAAGGATCCTGTATAGCTGTAAGACTAATGATGTACATCAAAGCCAACATTTACATTTTGTGAAACAGCTAAGAGGGGAATGAAGATCATCATTACTAAAGAAGAGTCTATAAGTTGCTTCCATTGCAGTTTTAAGTGATGCCATTGATAGATCAGTAACTGTTATCTAAAGTAAACAAACATCCTCCAGAAATGACCAGAAGAAATAAGCTTATTATGTGTCTTTTATCTTTATGGATAGTTGCCAAAAATGGTTTTCTCTGGTAAAGTATTAGTATTTAAATTTAGTCTTAAAAGATTTTAGCCAAACAAACTTATCAGAAATGTGTAACTTACTGAAATTTGAGTTATGTTTTCATTTACATGTGTATCCTTTTGGAAGGTGGTATATAGCCACAGGAGACAGGGCTTCATATGAAAGCAGGTCCTCTAGAGAACTGATAGTACAGATCAATGCACCTTCATCTGATAGGATTTCTAAGAAGGAAAATACAAAGACTGATTGTATAGATGATTGTATAGTTGAATGTGCATCAGAATGCTCTTTTATATAATATGTATCAAAGATCGTGGAAGTATTTCTCCTATAGGACACTTTTTTGGCAGTGTTAGAAATGCAATCTGGGTCCTTATTCTACTATTTTTTTGTCTTTCTCTTCTGTATTTTTAATGAGAATAGAGTTATTTAATGTTTTAAATGAAGTAAAATACTTTAGGTTAATCAACGTTCCAGTTTTTTAGCACTTTAACAAGACACATTTTTCTACATGTTAAGAATAAGATGCAAGAAATAATATTCATGCTGTTTTTGTAAGGTTTTAATAAGTAATATCACTGAATATTACCCAATTTAGTTGTGCTACTCAATTGTGTTCCTCAATTTAGTGTGCTGCCCCTTTTAATTTAATGTTCCACACGGTTTCAGAGAAAAATATAATTTAGCTTGTCCTTGTACTTGGGAGAGATAAGATGAACTGATTGGCAGAGACTTCCAAGTAATAAATGGTTGCTAAGTAATTACATTACAAGTAATGTAAAAGGGAAGAAAATGTTCAAAGGAGAACATCATAGAAATTAAAATTACAGGTATGCTTAAAATTAAATAGATTCTAGTGAATTGCTTTAAGCTTTTCCAATTTGATGGGTAAGCCAATCACTATGAGTCACTAAGGAAATTGAGACCACAGGGTACATGTAAATAAAATGTAGCCATTCATACCTCCAGCTGCTAGTGAGGATACACTAGCTGAAAAATATCAATATTTCTTCGGCACATGTATAAAGACCTTATGCAAATTACTAAGCACAATGGGGCACTAATGCACACTGATTAGAATGTTAAAATAAAAGGTCTGGACTGCAGAAGTGACTCAGTGATAAAGCAGTTGTCTAACATGTATAAGTTTGTGGGATCTATTCCCAGCACCATAAATAAATAAATAAGCACAAAAATTGAAATACATGATTATCTATCTATCTCTCTATCAAACGGCAATATATATATATACATATAATTGACAAGTTTTAATAAGCAGGTATAACAATGAGAATATCCTCATGCACCATAGTGAGAATATACATTTTAAAGTCAATTTTGATAATATTTGACAATAAAGCATAAAATGCATATAGCTTATGAGACAGCTGTACATAAAATGTGTATAACTTATAAGACAGCAATTCTATCTCTGGCTCTTTGTCCCACAGAAATTTGTGCTTACACATAACCAGGAAATATTCCCAAGCATGTTTCCTACAGCAGTTAGACAATTCTCTGGATACGATAAGCATGTAATTCACTTAGAGACTGGATGAATTAGAACTCCACACAACATGGATAAATATTAAATGCAAATGAAAGACTGAGCTAAACAAGCTAAGCTGTATACTAAATGATCTGATTGATACACATTTCAAATATTGACCGGATGAAGTAATTGTTATTCATTATGAAAGTTTAGGCAAGGAATGGTTTAGGATTATGATCAGGAAGAGACAGATAAAGGACTACTAGGGAGCAGCCATCATTCTATCTTCACAGCACAGAAGGGAAGACACAATAGTGTTTTTCATTAATCTGTTAAATAAGAGAGTTATACATTTTTGTTGTGTTTTTAATCAGAAAATAATACGTTAATGAAATAGGTCTTAGTACTGTTTCAGACATATGAACATATTTGTACCACAAATGGATACCTTCAGAGTTTACTTAGTTTTTCTCATTCCTCTGGAAAGCAAAACAAAACACCTGAAAAGCAACACAAGGAAGAAAGGGAGGAAGGAAGGAGGGAAGGAAGGGTTTGCTTTGGCTTATAATTTGAGGATACAATCTGTCGTGGCAGGGAAGGTGTGCTGGCGAAAGAATGAGGCAGCTGGTTGTATTGTGTTCACAGTCAGGGAGTAGAGAAAAATGAATGCTGGTGCTTACACTTTTTCCTTTTAATTCAGTCTGAGATACCAGACCTTAAGACGATTCCAGATGGGAGTTGAGGGGAGGCTCCAAGATGGCGGCAACCAGTGTGCACCATACTAAGGAGCAGAAGACCTGAAACTCTGAAAATGGTGAGTGGAGGGGCTGCTGAATATCGATATGGAGTTTTCATGGACTAAGCTGGGACAGTTTGGATCCAGACACAAGCCTTCCTTCTTGGCTGCTGTTGTGGTAGCTGCCACTGCCCCAAGCACAAGCCTCCCTGCTTGGTGACAGAGACAGCATAAGGGGTTGCTGTACCAAGCTCCCATCTCAGTGACTGAGACAGTGGAGGCCACCCCAAGTAGGGGTGTCCCTGCTCTACTGCTGTGGCAGGCAGCTGCTGATCCAAACAAGAGTCTCCTCTGTGACTGAGTTGGCAGAGGCAGCCCCAACTCCAGGCCTCCCTGCACAGTGGCCAAACACTAGGCACCACTGACCGATCTCCTACACTTTCATTTGCCCCTAAGGGCCCAAATCTGAGGTTAGAGAATGGGGGAGGGGAAAAGGAGGATCCTGTGCTTTCCACATAGGCCTGTGAGTTAGTGTGCCTCCAAGTGAGTGTATGCAGAGTCCCAGATCCAGGGTCCCTCTACACTAGCAGCCAGACATTATATCCCTCCCACCCACACCCCCACTGTGGGCAACATAAGGATCCCTGGGACAGTGATCTCAACATTGAAGCCCCTGTTCTGCCGGTCTCCCAGTGGAATCCAGGCAAACAATTCCTGGAGTCAAGATGGTGCAACCCAGACAGATCTGAATATTTGGAGCACAACACTGCCACAGGCCTGTGGGCCACTGAGCCATTCAAGGCACCCTGCACATGTTTGCTGTGCTTGTGAAACTCTCCAGCATCCCCATCTGTGCTTAAGCTCCACCCTTCCAGGCATCTACATAACCTGGTCCTCCAAGGCATACCTAACACACTCTCACACTTGCGTACATGCATTTATGACCTTTCCCCTTAAGGACAACTAAAACACCAACATCCCACAAGGAGAGCAACAGTACCAAAAATCTGGGCCCAGGGGTGTTTTCTGAGACTGATACTCCAGCCTAGGACCATGCACGGAGATAACCTAGACCTCTTGCTCAGATTTAGCCCAGGCAGCTCAGTGTCCAAGTTCATTAGTAAGGGGAAAAGGGGCTGTCTCTGACATGAACTCAGTGGCTGGCTCTTTGATCACCCCCCTAAGGGGGTGGGAAGCCTTATCAGCCCACAAAGGAAGACAATGCAGCCAGTCCTGATGAGATCTGATAGACTAGGGTCAGATGCAAGGGGAGGAGGACCTCCCATATCAGTGGACTGAGGGAAGGGCATGGGAGGAGAAGAAGGAGGAATGGTGGAATTGGGAGGGGATGAAGGAGGGGACTACAGTTGGTATGCAACATGAATACATTATAATACAAAAAATTAATTTAAAATAGAAGATGGTTCCAGACACATTCAGGGTAGGGTCTTCGTTCCTCAATTAAACCTTCCTGGAAAAACCTTCACAAACATAGCTGAAGGTGTTTTCCCTAGTGTTGGACTCCCAAGGTGGGGAGACCCTCCATTCCTTGGAATAAACACCAGACTCCAATAACCCACAAAAACAGAGCTTGATGCAAACAGCAAGAGGTTTAATTAGTAGCCAGCGTGCTGGGGCTCCGCACATAGCTCCCACACAAGGGGGTGATGCGGAGTGCCCAGTAACGGAATCATAGAGTTTATAAAGGCAAAACCTCAAAACAGGAGGGGGTTTAGGGGTAAGGGACTTTCCTAACTGGGGCAGTCTGTGATTGGCTGTGCCCAGGTGTGGTGACTAGGGGACGGTTAGAGATTGTATGCATAACTACAGAAGGGCATCTCTTAGAAACGTTTTGTATCAGATCCGGGTTTGGTTTTGTATCAGATCCGGATTTGGTAATGCTTAAAGCTCACAAGTTTTAGTTCCCATGGTCAGTTCCCATGGTTAGGGCCAAGTTAAAATTTTCCATCCTTACACTAGGTGACTCTAAAACCTATCATGAAGATGAGCTATTTTACTGAGCCTCTGCTGCAGATGTCTCATTATTTAACCCAGGTGAACTAAAAGACAACAACAACAACAAATAGAAGAGTTATATTTCATTTGGTTCGTTATCAACATAGAGTATAATTGGGAAATACTCTATCTCAAAATGAAGGAAAAAGCAAGTCACTAAAGACAACCCAAGGCTAGAAATGGTCCCACAAGCCTCAAACATCTAGGAGGAACTGTATCTGCTAATGAATTTCTTTCCCGGGTTTGAACTATGTCTTCAAGCCTATTTGAAAATTGCTTGACTTTTATTTCTCATCCTTTATGCTTTTCCTACATTGCCTGTAAGATGTTTCGATTAATTTTCTTAAACTACTGACCAAGCACAACATTTGTTATTTGGAAGAATATAAAGAAATCAAATTCAATCATTTTGAAAACCCCTGATTAAGTGTTGGAGCCTACGGGGTAAACACAAAAATCAAACTTGAGAACTTTTGACCTTCCTCTCACTGGTGTATGTTGAAAGCAATTACATGAATATGTGTTCCTGCCCTAGAAAAAGGAAAAATAAAAAACAAAACAAAACCACCTGGTTCAAACTAAATTTCCTACCAATATCTTACCTGTGCTGTTGACATTTTTGACACCTGTCTACTGTTGTAATTTATAACGTTGTGAGTGACAAGATATTTATTGGCAAAGGTCATTTGAGTTAATAAATTTAGAAGTTGAATCCTGAACAAAAGAGTAGATCCTCATACACAACGTATTTATAAATCAACCAATATAATACTTAAAGAATATAACATTTAACAAATTACATTTGACTAAAATTTTATGATGAAAAAGCAAAGAAGAGTAATTAGAATGCCGATTCCTGAATGAATCAAGCAACCTTTTCTTTTATTACTGCATATAAATAATAGCAAGCACTCCATTATCTTTGACTAGATTTTTATTGTCATTAAAACTATAAGTACTAAAATAAAATTTTCATCTCTATTAAAACATATGATATTAAAGTACATTTTCAAAATATGTTCTAGAGCTTAGATAGTAATGTGAAATCTTTTTGGAAATGTATACCATCTATCCCCATGAAATGTGTGGATCAGCTTGAGTTGCTAAGAAACCAGAGCTTTAAATTACTTCTACTATCAAAGGGCAAAGTTAGAATGAAATAATCATTTGTTCCTAGTTGAAAAAGGAGATACACAATTTAATACTGAATGCTATGACATGTCTCTCTTTGTCTGAAGATTTAGTTGTATGCTGGAAATCATTTGGAAATATATGTCGACTAGTTCCTGTCAAAGGAACATTAAGAAGAATGACTATCTTTTTTGTGTTCTCTTTTTATTAATTTAATTTTTATTAATTACAATTTATTCACTTTGGATCCCAGCTTAGCCCCCTTCCTCACACCTCCCAATTTTATCCTCCCTCCCTCATCTCCTATGCCTCTCCACCAGTCCACTGATAGGGGAGGTCCTCCTCCCCTTCCATCTGACCCTAGCTTATCAGGTCTCATCAGGACTGGCTGCATTGTCTTCTTCTGTGGCCTGGTAAGGCTGCTTCCCCCTCAGGGGGAGATGATCAAAGAGCAGGCCACTGAGTTCATGTCAGAGACAACCCCTGTTCCTCTTACTAGGAAACCCACTTGGATTTCCTAGTAAGGATGCTGAGCTGCCATGGACTACATCTGTTCTAGGTTATCTCCATGAATGGTCTTTGGTTGGAGTATCAGTCTCAGAAAACACCCCTGTGCCCAGATTTTCTTTTTGGCTCTGTTGCTCTCCTTTTGGAGCTCCTGTCCCCTGCAGGTCTTTCATCTCCCACTTCTTTCACAAGATTCCCTACACTCTGCCCAAAGTTAAAAACATATGTAGATAAGGGTTTTTCTTTATTTATGTTTTCCCCAAGGGACCTGACAAATAGGATACCAGGTATCTTTGAGGCCACCTACGGACCACCTGTGGACCACCTGAAACCACCTGTGCATGCTGTCCGTTACCATATAAGAGAACTCGCACCGCCTCCTCTCTCTCTCTCCTTATATCTCCCTCTCTCTTTCTCCCTTGCTCTCACTCTCTTTCATTCTCCTACCCTGTCTAAAGATGGTCTCTGTGGCCCACCTCCTCCTTCCCTTAGTAAAACCTCCCGTGGGGAACCAGTTGTGTGATGTGATTTATGAACCCACCATGTAACTTTGCTGCACAATCCTAATGTAGGTGCATTGGCCAAACAGGCGCTTTTACCAGCCACACTGTGTGGTGGTTGCTTTCACAGCAGTGCCACAACTGGACCTCCTGGAAAACTGCCTGTGACCCACTTTCTAGCAACCAGATGCTACTTCCTACATGCAGCGCCTGCTGGATTGGTGAATTCCCTCATCAGTCAGCATAAACATGTTTCTCTTGGTAGGGGAAGATTGAGCTTTGAGTGTCTGGCAACTTCCTAGTACCTTTTGAGACAGAGGAAACCCCAACCATGGCCTTCACTGGCCACGGTTGACACATTTTGCTGACCTCCATTTAAGGCTTCTTTTTCCCTTGGGTGAGATTTTTCCCCCTACTAGCATGGCTTCACCCTCCCCCTTGCTCATCTATGAAAATCCTAGCACTAGGTAAACTGTGTCTACTCTGGGCAGCTGTGCCCTTGGTCTCTGGCTAATGCTGACTAGCTGTTGGAACAGATAGTACCATATTACTCTATTGAGCCAAACTTTGCCTTTGGGACACCTCTGGCAGGTCACTGACTCCTACTCTCCCAATGAGAACTGCCCACTCTTCTGTTCCTTCAGCATCCCCACTGGGATATCTTCTGGAGAATTTTAAAACCCTACACATGGCGCCTGACTTAAAGGCCTCTAAGCTCATACCTTTCTGTAATAAAACTTGGCCTACATATTCCCTAGATAATGGTTCAAATTAGCCAATTAACAGCATATTAAATTCCAATATTTTATGGGGCCTTTTAAATTATTATCAGCAATCTGGCAAATGGAAGGAGTTATATTACTTTCAAGCATTCTCTCTCCTCCTCTATCAACCTTCTCTCTGTTCTTACTGTTCCCCTACCTAACTTCTAGCTATAAAGTCTCAACCTCAAGAGTTATCTACCTTTGACCCCACAGATGAACCTCCACCTTGCTGTTCTCAACCTCCGGCTTCTCCACCTTCAGCTTCTTCCTCCTCTTCTGCTTCCTCCTATTCCTTTTTGGCTTCTCCAGCATCCTCACCCCACCCCCCAGAAACAGGCCATCCTATTCATCCTACTTTGGCACCCACTTTCAGCCCACCAACAGCACCCTTGCTACCCACTCTTGCTCTGTAGAAAAGTCTCCTCCTTCTACTAAGTGTAAACCAGCTTCAATTCTTCCCTTATGAGAGTTGGCCAGAGTGGATGACTTAGTTAGGGTGCATGTTCCCTTCTTATTAACTGAACTTTCTCAAGTAGAAAAGAAACTAAGATCCTATACCTCTAATCCTTCTATTTTCTTTCAATATCTCACTCAATCTTATAGTCTTACCTTCCATTATATATATATATATATATATATATATATATTATAGATTTATTAGATGGAGATGAAGAGACAGAGAAGGAGGGAATGAGACATGATATGGGGAAGGAAGGGCCCACCCCAACAGAGAGAGGGGAGAGAACATGAGAGCAAGAGAGTAAGAGCGCAAGAGAATGACAAAGTAGCAGGTTGATCCTTTTAAGGAGCAACCTAACAAGGTATGGCTGACTGGTGGGGGCACATGATAACATCATAGGTTGCTAGGCAACCCAGAAGCAGGGTGCCTAAATACTACATTCCTCCCTTTTTTTATAATTAAAAAAAATTAGGAGCTTGGGCTGCTTCTCATGTAAGGCAAGTGAAAGTATATCAATTTCAGTTCATTGGAAGCAGCTCTTGGTTGTCAGAGAAGGGGCTGAGAGAGAGAGAGGATAAAAAAGCAACAAAATATCCAGATTACATGGTAAAGAAGAGAACTAGAAGCCCCTGCCCTGGAAATTTCAAGGTTGAGGGTTGCCAGTAGAGAGTTGCCAACCAGGCAAGGCAGCAGGTAGGGACTGAGGAATGCTGGGAGAACCTGGAGCTACTTGTCCTGGGCCTGAAGCATACCAATCCAGCCTTTTGTTAATAATAAGTGAATAACAGATGGAGATTTTCTTCTGGCTACTTCCTGTTGACCCTGGGGCACTGCAGGGAGGTCAAAAGGCTGAAATGTTGGCCATGTCCAGGAAGAACATGCTGTCCAGGGTCTTTGAAAAGGTCTATGCCTGGGAGTAAAGGTGCAGCTCCACTTGACACAGTCTGCAAAGTTAGACTAGAGCACCTGTGGTAGCCACTTTGCCACTGTTGTGGATGTAGGAAACACATGGATCTGGCAGGATACTGAAGCATATATATAGGCAGAAGACAAAGTTTATGTCGGTTATGGAGAAAGTTCCTTTAGGTGTACATTTAAAGTTTTTCGGGAGTCAACAGAGGTGGAAGTTTGGGATCAAAGAGACTTGAACATGGAAACCTCCATTTACCCAACTGCTGGCAGTAATTAAAAATGTTTTACTTTGGATCTGTCATCTAAGGAAATTGAGGCCAAGTTTGTTTACAGAGGAGTGTAATATTAGAGGGTCTTAAAGTGGGCACTTGGTATAGAAATGTGAAATTCTCCAGAAGACATCCCAGAGGAGAATCTGGAGGAATGGATGAATGAACTATTTCTATTGGTCAGATACGAGTCAGTGACCTATTCAGACATCCCCAGAGCAAGGTTTGACTCAGTAGATTGGTACAATTTGTTCGAACAGCTCGTCAGCATTGGCCAGAGACCAAGAGCACAGTTGCCTGTAGCAGTCACATTTTACCTAGCATTAGGATTTTCGTAGACAAGCAAGAGGAGAGGTAGAGAAATCATGCCGAAAGAAGGAAAATCTAACCCAGGGAAGAAGATGGTCCTAGATGAAAGGTTTAGATATAGTTCGATGAGAATGGTAGGAAGTGTTTGTGCCAACCAGAAGTGAAGACTCACCAAACAGCTGGTGTTGGGTGTACAAATGTAGCAAACAGTAGCCAGGAATTGATACCAACCGGAAGGGAAGATCTACTAAGGGATGTAGGATTGTAGCAATAAAGTAGTCAGGAAATGGAAGTCCCAAAACCAGAGAAAGGGGAGGAATCCCACCCTCTGAGATAAGAAATATGTGCAGTACTTATTTAGAGAAAACAAATATATCACTGTCCAAACAAATCTAAATTTTCAAAGCAATGGGAGATTTTATTATTTGACCAATGCCTGCATTATACATCTCAACAGGGTTTACTTTACTCTTTATTGGTCTCTTCCACTTAATGAGTATTTTAGTAGAACATAAGGTAACCATGGTTACTGAAATAAAACTCCTCTCACGTGTGAAAGCAGAGGCTGAACATGTTTGAAGTGTTACTCATACCTCTACATCTTAAGAGCATTTAACAAATTGGACCTGTCTTCACTGTTCTGCTTCAAATGGCTTTTGTCCTTATTTGGAAGGCATATACTCCTTCATCTGAAGTACCTGCTGCTTCAATACGTGTAAACTGCCTTGATATCATACTTAGAAGAAATTCTCCTGCCCTACTGGTTGATGTTTTCCTCCCCATGAAATTCATTTTCAAGTAAATAGCCTAAGAAGTGATTTTATGAGCATTAAACAAGTAATTCTTCAGTACATTAATTTTTAAAGCATCGATGGCAGTGAGTACAAAGAAAGAACAAATTTCAAGGCTGACATTTTCTTGTCTGGGGACAAGAAGGCATTAATCTGAAGATTCTTTAAAGCAGGCAACTGGACAATCTTTAATAAAGCCATAAACAAAAACTATAATAACTCCTGAATGTAACCACATTTTGCAAAAGACAAATTTTTTCACTTATAATACAACAGCTTTATAAAGATTTTATCATCTCAATTAAGCAACCCAACTAGCAAGATCCAGAGTCCCAAATCTCAGTCCAAAAATTCTCCCCAATGCAACACTTGCTACATGCTTTTAAAAATAATTACCGCTTAACATTTTTGTTTCTTTTTAAGACACAGAGACTTTTTTCTAAAAGGTTTATCATAGAGAGATAATGTTATCTCCCATGTCTTAGTAGACTTTTGCACATGATTTTTTCCTTTCTTGTGAAATATAGGTGTAAACCACAAAAAAAGCTGTTGTTGGGCTTGATCATGCCTTATCTCCTACTGTCTTCCATACCTAATGAACTAGTAAATGTGTCTTGCTGTAATTTTTATGGTGGCAGAATGTCTAAGAATCAATATGACGTCTCTATCTAAATGGTGATCATTGGTATAGGAGCAGAATTTGTGTTATTAAAATCATTCTCCCTTAAGATGTCAAGGCAAAATGAAACAGTTGTGCTCCACAATTAACCTAGAAAACTTTGGTCTAATTTTTATATCCTACTTATAAAAAAGCCAATATTTCCAATTTCACTAGGTTTCATGAGATTTGGGGGAGAAAATGGGGGCAAGAGCTCACTGTAAATGGAAATGTGTTTTACTACAGTTGTGGCTAAATTTGGAAATACTTTTCTCTATTTTATTGTTTCATGAATGTGAGTGTGGATGCTTTTGATGAAGAGTTAGCAATCCACTTTCCATGAAAACCCACCAAGCACCAAGCTGTACATATGATTCTAAAGAAGATATGATCAGATTTAATTTAAATACTATTTAAAGAATGATCCAAGGCTTCAAAAATCATTAAAATATTCACCAATCCTAAAAATCTTATACTATTCTGCTCTTTGAGAATGAAGTATTTTGGAGAAGGACAGTGACTTTTGACAACACTATTGTGTAACTGCAGAGAACATAGAAAGAAAAGTAAAACTCCGAAGGGTGCCAAAAGATATTAAATATAAAGCAACTATAAACAAAGTTAATCCTCAAAGATTATAAAAGGCCAGGAGCTGTCAAGACAATTTCATAAAGCAGAATAAATTTTGAATTGTCCTCAGTCCATGAGACAATCTATTAATATCAGAGTCTTCTCAAAAAGCTAGACCAGTGACAATTAAAAAAAAAAAAAAACACATACTCTTCAGCTTTCCACCTGGAGTTAGAGTGTATGCCAAGGAGATTTCTCAATTGTTTGGACGTTGTTAAGCTGGGTCAGGAACTGGCATCACAGAAATTCCTTCTTTTTTGTTGGATTATTTATTGAACCATTTATTGTCAGCAGCAAGGGTTATGCCTATTTAATATTTGGGGCTATAATTTAGTCCTATTTTATTTCTTTTGTTACTCAAATTGTTTCTGTTTTGGCCATTATGAAAGGTTCAGAGTGACTACTGAAACTGGAAGAATGTCACTGTGCTTTTGAAAACAGAAAAAAAAATGGAGGGAGGACTCCCAATTGGGAAGCAGAAAATTTCAGTACTAGTATCAGTTCTGAACCAATGGACTCTTTGGCTTCAAGTCAATCACATAGCATCTAAAGCACCATAACTTAGTAGTTCTAGACAAGAACTAGAGCCAACTATGTGCTCAGATTCAAAGCTCCTTTGTTGGCTATTATCATACCTCTGGAGAGTCACTTAAACTTTTGGTGACTCAGTATTCTACCTTGGAAAGGAGAAATAAAAGTATTTCCTCCACTAAGTGGCTGTGATGATTATTTGAGCTATGTGACATTATATCTAATCTATATTGGGCTATAACCAGCAGATAATGAAGACAATAAAATATATGTGACTTTACTACTTGGGATACTCTGATATGTGAGTGTGGTTTGGAAGAAAATCAAATACAGCATTAAGTTGTTGCTATGAAGCTCCAGTTACCACGTAACAACTACCAGATTTTTCTACCATTAAATTGTTGCTGTTGTTACAAAGCCCCACGTCAGTAAGAGACTGTTAACAGTTTTTCCAACGAAGCCATTTCCAGTCCAGTATACCTTGCTGCATTAGTTGCCCTGTTTTCTAAACTCTGTGACCTCTGACATTTTAGACTTTCCTTAATCTTAAAAATTGTGAAGACTACTAGCCATGTATTGTATAGAATGCCCCTAATTTGTTTTTGTCCTTTGTTTTTTTTTCTCTCTCTCTATTTTTAGACTTGGAGATTTTGGAGGGAAAAAAACCACACTGAAGTAAAATGCTTTAATCACATCATATTACATGATATCAGGGGATATCCCCATGACCAGCGATACTGACTGACTTTCATAATAACTAGCATGAGGTGCTGTTTGCCAGCACTGAATTGTTACCAGTTTTCTCTTATACTTTGTTCCTTAGAGTAAGTCAATAAACAGTCTACACTTGGTGAGATGAGTAAGCTCCAAGGTTTGGAAAAGAGGGGAACCTAAATAATATATAAAGAGCAATACATGGTTCTATGTCTTGTCCTGTATGCGCTGTTATGGTTTAAATATGAAAACCCCTCACAAGTTCATGTAATAAGGACTTGTTTGACAGAAGATGGAATTTGGAGGAAATGATGGGATTATCCTCTGTCTTCATTCATGGATTGTTCTAGGGGTGGCACTAATGCAATTGATGGCAGTGTAGACTTCTGGAGGTGGGGTCCTCTTGAAAAGAGTAAGCTTTGAGAGTAAGTTCAAGGGGCAGTTTCTTGCTTTAGCCACTTCTTTTTGTAGCTCTCTATTTCTTGTTTACTGTGAGATAATAAACCTCTGTTACATGTTCCTACTCCCATAATTCTCTGTTTTACCATGGACCCAGAAACAGGGAGTCAAGTGACCATGCATTGAGCCTTCTGAAAATCTGATCTAAAATAAGTAATTTGTCCTTTAAATTGCTTCCATCAGAATTCTGCTCACAGCAATGCAAAAGTAACAAAGAAAGGTTATGATTAGATATTTTATTTTATTGTTCAGTTTTGGTCAATGAGGCACACATTTAAGTTCACTTGCCTATTAGCTTTGCATACCCTAACCTTTATTTCTTATTTATTTTGTTTTCTGGCACCACAAAGTTGTTCATAACCTCATTTTGTCCCATTGTGTCTTTCTGGCTCCCGCCATAGAATTAGTCATCTTTCTGAGAATCACTTATGCTTTTACATGAGAAATGGAAGGTTTTTGACTCATAACATGAAAAGAACAACCTGGAGTATGAAGACTGAGTTTGAGTTTTGACTTCGTGAACATAGAAACTTGTCCTGTTTACTAGGGACGGGTTTCCCCATTGTAATATAAATATAAGTAGATAAATATCATTTAATAGCCTCATTTTCTGTCACTGTTGCAACAATTCACCATAAGCTTAGTGGTTTCAAACAATACAAATATGATCTTACATTTCTAGTGGTCAGATGTCTGAAATAAGTCTTATAGGGCTAAAAACCCAGGGTTTGGCAGATGTGGACTCTTCTAGAGGCTTAAGAGAATATGATCTTTCCCTTTCTTACCTTTTAGAGGTTTCTCACCTGGCTTGATGTCATAAATCCCATTTTGGTTTAATTCTCCAAATTTGATTCTCCTCCTCCTAGTTTCATCCTTTCTCTGTCTTACCAACTTTTCCTGGTAGCATTGACTTCTCTGGGTAATTTAAGATGATCATCTTCAAAACTGATTTTTTTTTCCTAAGGTAAAGTATCCACAGGTTCCAGATATTCCACTCAAAGCGTTTTTGGAAGCGGTTATATAGCCTGTCACACAAAGATTAAAAAGAATGTTATTATTCCAAAGTTTGATTTTCTAAATTAATAGTTTAGGAGAGAAGATGACACTAAAAATAAAGAGAATTAAAACCCCCAGACATAAAATTGCATGACAAAATTACTACAAGGGTTTGTAATTTTTATCTTAATGAATAATAAGTTTTGAACCTTGGCAAGAAAGCACCCAAATGTATTGCTTTGATGTTGCTCACCACGTTTGGCAGCTCTGCTTTCAGAAATCTCTGCCAGAATGAACTTTCCCACCTCTTTCACAAATTTACTTTTACAGTCAACCCTTCTCTTCTTAGGTAAAGTTCACAGTGTTTTTCTTGACTTCTAGCAAAGGATCACATCTTCCCTGAGATCTTCTCCTTTAATCTAGTTCTTGTCCAATCTTCTCATTTTTCTCTCTGCTAAATTCCTAAGAGACTTGCCATGCACTGATTTTGTTAGTTATTCTCTT
>CM053742.1:11608891-11637630 GCA_028658305.1 Pachyuromys duprasi | reverse complement strand
TAGGACTGAAGACCCTATTCAGGGAAACAGGGACTGTTTCAGTCATGATCTTGATGGCTGACTCTTTGACCCTCCCCCATACAAGCTGGGGAGTGACAGACTGGCTAGATCCCAGGGGAGGACGTTGCAGCCAGCCCTCAGGAGTCAGGATAAGCTGGGGTTGGATGGAAGGGAAGGAGGTCCTCCCCTGTTGGTGGACTTGGAGGGGGCGGGGAGGAGGGAGATGAGGGAGGGAGTGGGAGGGCAGGAGGGACTGAGGGAGGGGGCTACGCCTGGGATTCAAAGTACCTAACCTGTGATTGAGATAAAAATAAATAAATTTAAAAAAAAGAAAAAAATAAAAAATAAAAATAAATAAATAAAATCTCCTCTCTTCTGTCGAAAGCATGTCCTTGAAGTTAATTAATAGGTACCATAGCCAACAATAACACCAGCCATTTCTTTGTTCTCGGTGGATATTTGTTAATATTCTTCAAGCTTCAAGAACATGGTAGGTTAGATTTTTATTTAACAACAATAATCTCCTTTATTTTATTTCTACAGGATAAATAGCACTCTCTGAATCTTTTTATTGATAAGCTTGGCCAAGAAAAGTAAGCAAAAATGACAAGGAGTAAATTTGCTATTTTAATATTATCTAAGAAGGCCCAAGTGTTTTCTCCCAGATTACTGTAAGTCTCTAATCCTTGCTATGAAGAGATTTTGCACATACAGTTATGATTTGGAGACCAAGGCACATTACATACCTGCTGTAGTCACCTTGCACTTCTATAGTCTAATTCATGTAGAGTATCCTACATATTGTGTGTGCAATTAGAGGTAGCTCCTTGAAGGGAACTTCCAACTTCAAAAATATGTATTGTGGGTCTCTGTGACCACTAGAATTCACTGGTCCTATGGCAATGCAGGCTGGTAATGCCACTAACAGATATCTTTGAGAGCAGTGTTCCACTAATGAATGACTGAATTAGTGAATAATACTATGTTCCTTAGACAAGATAATTAAAACACATTCTAGAATGATTCCAAGAGTTTCCTGATAAGTTGAGCTCCTGCTTGCCCACAAGATCTCTCTCTCTCTCTCTCTCTCTCTCTCTCTCTCTCTCTCTCTCTCTCTCTCTCTCTCTCTCTCTCTCTCTCTCTCTCTCTCTTTTAATGCACTCATCTCTGTTTATGTTCCATTCTGCATCTCACCTCCCTATATACCCTTTGACTGTCATTCCTTATATAAGAATTCTAATTTCAGTAAACATACTAGGACACCTAAGGGATTTGACTATTTTGTTGATATACTACCTAAGATACTCAGGTAACCCCCAAACCAAGAAGTATAGAAACTGAGGTGAAATTGGAAGGAACCGATCTTAGCGTAGCAGAGAGGTCATTCAGGTCATACCTCACCAAGAAATAATGCCCTCAAACACCAGCTCCGGCAGAGATTCAAGATATGGCTTCCCATGGAGCTATAGAGATCCACGTATGGTGTTAGCTAGTGACACTATGATAGCCAAAGGACCATAACAATCACTTTAAATAAGGAGGTACTCCTTATATCTTCTATGCTACTCTCCAGTTAATTCTGGAAATGTAATATGATGGTAATAATTCATACTTTAGGACCATTTAAGTTCCTCCTTACCAGTAGAAAACAGTGTTCCACATTAAATTTGTTTTGTTTGCAGTTAACAGCTGACCTATAAATAAAGTCTGAATTTGAAACTTTAACTTGGGCCACCAGAGCATTTTGAGAGATCCATTAAGCAAGGCACTATTTTCCAAGAGAGAACATCTTACAGCACATAGTAGAAATGAAAAATGAACCTAGTCATATTTACATTCTCTTTCTCTTTCTCTCTGTCTTAGTAAACTGGTTATTGGAGCAAATTCAGAAATGAACACGATTCAGATACTTATTTTGGAGTCATTTTAATAAAAATTGTCTGTCTATGGGTTAGCTATTAATATTGAAGCATAAATACAGCTTTTCTCTTGCCATCTGCCGTTACAGAATACAGGTCAAAATGCTTGATTGTCAATTGAACTTTCATTACACTGCAACTTCTTCTGATAAAACCTGTAAGCTGAGGAAAACTGTTTGCTGTACAGAGACACTTACCACAAAGTCTTCAGTATTTTATTGTTGAATCACTTCAGTTCTTAGAGGTCAAGACTAATATCCTGTTGGAAAAGCAAGATGAGACAGTGCCTATGTAGCTGTTCAGAGTTCATAACCCAATGGAAGAATATTAAGCCTTGACAGCTTCAAATTATAGGGTTCAGTTGATATAACTACCTCACTCTTCCTAGAAGGAGAGTGGTATAATACAAAGATTGAAGGGGATAGACTTATCCATTAGACACCATAATTTGAGGGTTTCATAAGGGTCTTATCACAAAATAAGGCTTCTTTTCTTCAACCATGAAAAGAAGAAAAAGTGAAAACGTGCTTCCAAAGCATATAGTCCTATAAAATGTTACAGCTGTAAAGGACCTCAGAATGATCTCATGTAATTCTATATATTTTACAAATCCAGAAGTGTATCCATCTGATAACCAGATTATCGCTTTCATTATTCACTACAATGTCACTTCACAGACTGCATACTCTTAGAGTTGCAGCCTTATGATCATGCAACTAGAAATTCTCCATCCTTAGGCCATGAGAAACGATTAGGGTAAGGGCATTGGTTTTGATGAATTTTCTTGTGTGCAGCCAGACTGCATGGATATTTCATTCCCTAAAGATAAGAAATTTTACATTGCTTTATAGATACACTGTGAAAATCTCAGGAGCTGAAGGAAGAGTGGGGGTGGTTATGAAATGCTTTATTATTTAACCATCTGGATATTTGAGGTTGGACAGAGGTAATTATCAGAAGTTCTGAGAGAAGCAGAAATGGATACTTTTATGCTAAGGACTGTCTCAATTACTGAATGTATACACCCATTCACCATTCCTTATCTGTTTCTCAGTAGCAACATTAAGAAGTCCTAGAATTATTGTGCATACTGTAGGTACCTAAGGTTAAAATACCAAAAGCCAGGGTGGCAAGATTGCTTTGTGTTTGCTGTGTAGTCATAAGTAAGTACCTTAATTTGTCTCCCAACCACTCATATCTTTTCTTAAAGCTGTCCAGAGGCTCATGTATGATGGGAATGACAAATAAATGTGGTAAACAAAATTTTCATCATCTTCAAAATCAGAAACACTGATCATGCAAATTCATGAAAGTATTTTTCATAGGCACTAGTGTTTCCAGGTCAAATTAGGCATTATTCTTGCAGCCTGCATTTTTGGACAAAGAAAATACATTAGGCTCCATGAGATTCAGCAGTATGAGAATCAGCCTTTCCAAATCAACATAATTTTGAAAGAGAACCATATTTAGAGGTAATGGAGAGCTAGAGTATTTTACATTTGGCTAGGGCTCAAGAAAAAGTACCATGGTATTTTAAATCATCAATATTATTTTTGCAATGGAAACTAACCAGAAATTGCTGAATAATAGACATACCTCTCAAGTTGAAAAGCTATTTCCCACCTAATAAAGGAGAAACTGGGAATTGTATCACAAATATGATTTCTAAAGTGGTTATGTAAAATGTATCTGGGAAATAAGGATATTATGCTCATTCACATTATTATCACAAACAAAGTAAATGCAAGAAAAATCTGGGGTGGGGACATTAATGCATGTTTGATCAGCAGAAAACTCAGTAAGGCCGAAAAGTAAGAAATTGCAGACCATCTCTGGGACTATTTCTTGCCATCAAAGTAGCCTAGAACTAAATGAGAGAAGGAAAGGAAATGGTCCCTAGAGAAAATGTGACTTCACCATCACCATTACTTGAACACATTATTTCTGTGACCTGTTCTTATATCACATATTCTCATTGTTGGATACCGGATGCCTTGTAGGCACTCACAGGGTATATTGGCCATTAGGAGAATGCCAAAGTGAAATGATGACTAGCTGATGATGCCTTGCACTTGCAAGCAGCATAGACTTCATTATTTTCAGGCAAGTAGAGAGAGCTTGTGAAATATGTTGTATCTGCCACACACAGAAAATACCTTTCAGCTGTACAACCTACAAATGGAATGAAAAATTATTTTAAAGTAAAAAAAAATGTTAAAACCCGTAGTTGAAGCTGTGAGTACATTAAAGGATATAACATATGAGATTGGTGGTTTCAGGTGATGCCATCTACACTCTGTCTGCAGTACTTAGGGTAAAACATAGAACCTCAAAATAGTAGGCAAGTACTCCACCACTGAGCTACACTCCTACCTTGTCTCTTCATTTCCTGAAAGCTCAACATGTGTGAGATAAGATATCACCAAAAAGCTTACTCAGATGAATAGGTGACGCCTACAAGTCCGGTCTTCCAAATAGATATTCAACCTTACATTCTTAAATGTATGAGACTACACCAAGCATTATGAGGTACAAGGAAAACACTGAAATACCATATTGAGTGCAGTGACAATATGTTAGTGAAAATGAAAGTTAGGGATCACAAAAACATAAAGAAACATAAAATATATCATTAGTATTACAAGAAAATATAACTATTGAAAGGACTAGGATATTAATTCCTCAGGAAGCATTTAGCGAATACAAAACCAACACTCAACACATTAATTGAGAGATTTCCCCTTTTCAGAAAGGGGAAACCCTTTTATCTCCACATTATTCACTTCAACTTTGATTTCTTATGTCCATAAGTACATAGGTATTATTGAAATCTACATTACATATAGAAAACAAAGTATGCATCCAGAACTAACTTAGGGTTTTTCTTAGGTCCAGAGAATCAGAATTTTTTTGAACAATTGAGAAAATTATTTCTCATTCCAGACAGGAGTTGGTGGTGATAAGACCAAATACTAATATTCAGAAAGTTGAGTGCATACTGGCTCCTCAGTAGCAATATTAGAAGCTACAAGAGAATGGAACAGTGCTTTAATATGATTTCTATCCTAATTACATACCGAACCAAATTGCCAGTGAATTGGGAAAGCATAACATAACATTTCAAACTCTATGAAGAAGCCAATGTATGTTAATGTTTACTCCTGAAGGAATTTGTCAGGATAGCACCTAGAAGCACTAGCACTGGAACAAGGGGAAAATATTTTTCACTGTAGGAGTAGTGCAGCAGACACAGAAGCAACTCATCCACAGTAGAGCAGCATCAATCTGAAGACACTGGAGAGAAGACTGGGGCAGTAGCTCTGTGGTAGAGGACTTGTCTAGCACTAATGAGTTCCTGAGTTCTGTCCCCAGCACCAAAGAACAAAACCAAACAAAAACCCCTGCTCAGATGGAGCAAATGGTAGCTCAGTATCCAAGTGGGTACCTTAGTAAGGGGAACAAGGACTATTTCTGACCTGAACTCAATGGCTGGCTCTTTGAACCCCCCTCCCCCGAGGGAGGAGCAGCCTTGCTAGACCCCAGAAGAGGACATTGTAGCCAGTCCTGAAGAGACCTGATAAGCTAGAGTTAGACGGAAGGGGAGGAGGTCCTCCTCTATCAGAGGACTTGGAGAGGGGCAGGGAAGGAGATGAGGGAGGGATGGAAGGGATAAGGAGGGAATGCCAGAGGGAGCTACAGCTGGGATAGAAAGTACATAACCTGTGATTAATAGAAAATAAAAATAAATAAATAAATTAAAAAAGTAAAAAACAGAACAAACAAACAAAAACAAATACGGGCAGATGTTTCGAAAAGAGAAATGAATACTGTCCTGTCTGGTTCTTAAGGGACTGTGAGAGCTTTGTGTTGCCTGGCAGTAAATTTTTCTGGGATCCTGACAGGTGTGGCCACTGGTGGTTCCAGGTAAAATGTGTTTCTTTGTGTTGAAAGCTGACACTTAGGAATGGGGATGGGCCAGGAAGGAATGGCTGAGGGTGTCCATAGGATGGGGGAAAGCAGGGTGTTCTACCAGGATCTGCTTAGTTTGCTTGGAATAGAGGCCACTGCAGAGCTAAAGATGAGACTCAGGAAGTGTCAGAGAAAATAAAGGATTAGGTGAAGACCTCCAATTAACCTACCTGTTTTTCTGGCTAGAATGACTTCCTAATGCTTTGAAGCCCCTGGTCTGTAGTATTGTTTTACAATAGCCTAAGAGGACTAAGATACAAGTTATAAATTCTTTTCGATTTTTAATCCAGAAATTCTGAAGGACGCTCTTGTGTGCTGTGTAATATACCTGTTAGCTCTTACCCCAGTTGCTGGAATAGCTCCAGAATCATATTCCCATATCCATGGTTTCACCTTATACCCAAGGAAGTTTATATCCAAGGGATGGTCAAGGCAAGGTCATTCTCTGGAGAAAATAGTTAAGCAATTGTCAAGTGTTTATTTAATCTAATGTTGTATACAGAGACAGTTAGCATCTTGTATAAAAAAGGGGCAATCATCTATCACAAGAGAATGGAAATTACATCAAAGGAAAAGCAATCATATTTTGCTACAAAATTAACTCATGAATAACAGTTACATAGCCATAATAAGATAAGTGGTATTGGTCTAAATAAAATTGAGACATGAGTATTGAGAAAAGTAGAGTACATTAACTGCTCATTTTCTACAGTGAGAAGGCAATCTCTGATTTCTGAATCAAAATATAAAAAATAGCATTACTGAGTGAAATGTGCTATTTGGAGATATGAGATAGTTAAATGAAAGTAAATAAATAAAATAAAATAAATCAGCTATAAAAGGAGAAAACAGTTTTCTCTGGAAGCAAGGACAGGTCAGGGTTGTATGATGATGTAGTTTAATATAAACTTATACATATATATGTGCATTATACATGTCTCATAACTTTATATGGCAATAAAACTCTGATAAAAAATAATAGAAACTAAATCCTATTCCATTCGTAGTACTAGGAATTGTTTCCAAACAAATGAATGCAGTATTTTATCAGTCCTTTAAGAATTTCATACAATGTATTTTGGTCATCTTCATCCTCAACCCCTCTCCTTCCTCTAACTCTTCCCAGATCCACCTTCATATAACTGCCCACTTTCTCTTCTATTTTCTTTAATTATTATTGTTACATATGAGCATAGATAAAATATATAAATACAACCTGATGAGTTCATTTAGTGCTGCTAGTATGCATATGTTTTTAAGGCTGAATACTTGATACTGTATAATCAATTAAGGGTTTCATCCCTGGAGAAAACTAATTTTTTAACCAATTGTCTATAGTTCTTCATCTAAGGATGGGAGCTTTGTGAGATTTCCTGCATCCAGGTTAGCATGCCAGCTCCTGTTGTCATTGTTCAGGTTTTATTTAGATAGCCATATTATTGACATATCATGAGTGTAGCTGTGATTTAAGAGGCAGAGTCTTACAGCAAACATTCTGGTCGTCTGGCCCTTATAATCTTTCTGTCCTCTCTTGCATGATGGTCTCCAAATCTCAGCAGTTGGGATTGCATTTTAGCTGTATCACCTCTAGCGGGATATTCCATGATCAGTTGCTCTCTCTATGTTCACCAGTTGTAGCTTCTGTAATGGCTGCAAAAAGAAGCCTTTTTAAGGGAGAGAATGGATATGAAATTTAGGTAGGTTAGCGAGGTTAGGAGGATCTCAGAGGAGTTAGGAGAGAGAAAAAATAGGATCAAATGTATAGTGGAAAAATATTTAAAGAAAAGACAAAACTTCTTTGATGAAGGATCACAGCTACACTTGCCTTTACACATTAAAGTGAATTTTGAAATTTTACTGGTTTAGAAACATGGCAGTAGAATATTTTCTTCTACTTCCCATAGCCTCACCAGCCATGTGTAGTTGGTTTAAGTACCAATATCAGGCATAGAATCTCTTAACTCTAAATCTCTATGAAAGAGTTAGCATTAGTATCAAGATCAGCTCAAAGAAACCCTGGGCAAAAGTACCTTTATCCCTTGAGATGTAAATGTGCTCCTAGGGTTGGGGATCAGTTGGTAGAGTTCTTGCCTTGCATGTACAGTGCTCTGGATTAGATATTTAGTGCTGAATAAAGCAAATATAATCACAGCACTCAGACAGTAGATGCAGGAGGACCAGAACTTCATTGTCATTTTTTGTTACACAGCAAGTATGAGGATAGCATGGGCTATATAAGACACTGTCTTAAAAGAAAAACATGTCATAAATCTAATGTGTCATAAATTAGAAGGAATAAGGCTGTCATTAACTCAGTGGTAGAGCACTTGCCTAACACAAGTGACAGTAAAGCTTTTTTTTTTTTTAAAGACAGATTTCCCATTATAGAAAACATTGGAAGAACACTTATTTCTCTTAAGTGGAATCACGCTATAGAAACTGTTTTTTTTATAGCTTTCATACATTTATAACATGGAAAATAATACGTATCTTCTAAAATGGATGAGCATTCAATAATAAAAGTGTCCTTTATCAAATCAAATTGTCAGAATCAACTCTTTCCATAAGTTTTCAAAACCTATGAAATTAAAAAATCAGCAATCTGTCCTATGTAGTAGCAAAAATGAAACAACTTTCTAGTCAGCCATATGCCAATCACAGTTAAGGTTAGTATTGGCTAGAGACATAGACACATAAGCAAGTAAAATGGAAAAGAACAATTATGACATCATAGCTAAAATCCAAGCTGGGCTGTGAGAGCAGAACACAAAGTGTAACTAGAAGAAAAAGTGGGGAAGAACCTTGACCTCACTGGCACAGCAGACAACTTCCTGAACAGAACACCAACAGCACAGGCTCTAATAACAATAATTAATAAATGGAACCTCATGAAACTGAAAAGCTTTGGTAAAGCAAAGGACACTGTCATCAGAACAAAACTACAGCCTATAGATTGGAAAACGATCTTCACCAACACTATGTCTGACAGAGGGTTAATATCCAGAATATATAAAGAAGTGAAGAAGTTAAACACCAACAAACCAAATAATCCAATTAAAAATGGGGTACAGAGGTAAACAGAGAATTTTCAACAGAAGAATATCAAATGGCAGAGAAACATTTAAAGAAATGCTCAAATCAAATCAACCCTGAGATTTGAATGGCTAAGATCAGAAACTCAAGGAATGAGTTACTCAAGGGATGCGTGCTGGAAAAGATGTGGAGAAAGGGGTACCCTCCTCCACTGCTGGTGGGTATGTAAATTTGTAAAATCACTTTGGAAATCAATCTGGTGCTTTCTCAGACAATTAGGAATAGTGCTGCCTCAAGATCCAGCGATACCACTCCTAAACATATACCCCCAAAAAGCCCCATCATTCAATAAGGACATTCGCTCAACCATGTTCATAGCAGCTCTATTTTTAATAGCCAGAATCTGGAAACAACCTAGATGTCCCTCAACGGAGGAATGGATACAGAAAGTGTGGTACCTTTACACAATGGATTACTACTCAGCAATTAAAAACAAGGAAATCATGAAATTTGCAGGCCAATGGTGGGAACTAGAAAAGATCATCCTGAGTGAGGGAATCCAGAAGCAGAAAGACACACATGCTATACACTCACTTATAAATGGATATTAGACATAAAATGTAGGATAAACATACTAAAATCTATAGTCCTCAGGAAGCTAAACAGCAAGGAGGACCCTAGGGAAGATGCTTAAACCTCATTCAGAAGGGCAAATGGGATAGATATCAGAAGTAAGAGAGGACAGGGATCAGGACAGGAGCCTTCCACAGAGTACCTCTGAAAGACTCTACCCACCAGGGTATCAAAGGAGATACTGAAACTTGTGGACAAACTTTAGGCAGAGTGCCAGAATCCTTGTGGAAGAAGAGGGAGATGAAAGGACCTGGAGTAGACAGGAGCTGCACAAGGAGAACAACAGATCCAAATTACCTGGGTCCAGGGGGACCTGCAGAAACTGATACTCCAACTAAGGACCAAGCATGGAGAAGACTTAGAACCCCTGTTCAAAGGAAGCCCGTTGCCGTTCAGTTTCCAAGTGGGTTCTCTGGTAAGGGTTACAGTGGCTGTCTCTGACATGAACTCAGTGGCAGGGTTTTGATCACCTCATCCTGGTGGGTGGGGTTGCAACCTTGCCAAGTCATGGAGGAGGATGCAGCCAGCCTTGTTAAGACATGATAAGCTAGGGTCAGATAGAAGGGGAAGAGGACCTCCTCTATCAGGGAACTAGGGAAAGGACACAGGGGCAGATGAGGGAGGGTAAGGGAGGATTGGAGGGAGACAAGGGAGGGAGCTGCAGCGGGGATACAAAGTGAATAAATTTTAATAAATAAATAAATGTATAAATAAAATTAAATTTAAAAAGAAGATAGTTCTTAAATAGAAGATAATTACAGATAGCTACAGATAGGGCAGAGAGGGATTTCCAGAAAAAAGTCCTTTCTGAAATTATATATACCTTCTTTCATGTGTAAAAACTTAGCTTGGGCATCCATCTTTAAAGCAGCAAGTGAACTTTCACCAGACACCACACCTTCTGAGGCTCTCTCCACAACTCATTGGGGCCCATATCTGTAAGCAGTAAATTTCTAATGCTTATAGTTTTTAATGTCTTATTATAACTGAAAATCATATAATATAAAATACACATATTTATATATTGTCATGGAATAGATCTCTAAAGCTTTGTCATCTTGTCACACTAATAATCTTATTCTCTTCTTAGAATTTTCTTTTCTGTGTTAGGAAAATAATAAAATATTGAAAGAACTATCATCTCCCACTTCAGCCAGACATTTTGGGGAGTAGGAGTCAGAAATGTTGAGATTTTCCAAAGTGCTGGCGCAATGAAGTAGAATTCTCAACTTTAGTCTTTCACTATTAACACTTCAGGAGAGATCTGCAAGGGACTGTATGAATCAGCATCTGGTTTGAAAGAAGATCAATATAGCTTAGTGTTCTCAATAAACTAAAACCAGGGAGCCAATTTAATTATTACGCTTCTGTTGAGCTTTCTATCCCAAAGCTAATTATTTTGCAGTAAGGATCTCTACCTTGATGATAGCCCATGCTATACAAAACTTAGAATTCAATAATGTTGCATCTGACTTAAGGGAGTCAAAGCTTGGCAAACACATTTTGATTATCTAAAAGCTCCGGGAAGCACATAAGCCCCGAGAACACACACGCACACACACAGGCAGAGAGAGAGAGAGTTAGCAAGCAAGCAGGTGAAAAAGGCAGGAGGAAAGACACAGAATGGAAGAGAGAAGAAAAGAATGAAGGAGAACGATGAGGAAAACATTAAAAAAAAACAGTAACTGGAGATTTTAGAATGTTTTTCAACTTGAACATTTTTTTCTATAAATTAAAATTAAAAGTGTTCATTATCAGCACAAGCCAGCTTTATTCTATTCTATTTCAGATATAATGAGTGTCTGTCTGACAAATGGATTGAAACTACCGGCTATATTCAGTTGGCTGGCTGTGATTCCAGTCAGCTTCATTATCACCATAACTTCTGGCACCATGTCTCTAGAGCCTTTCTATGGATCATTAAGCTTCTGAAGGAAAGAGGAGAGTTAGAGGACAATGCTACCTCCAGCATTTCCTGGTCAAACCTGGCTTTCACAGGTGTTTTCAGAATTCTGTAAAGATTTATGAAAAGGATGCAAAGGAGACCCAAGAAAGGAATTGACTTGCAGAAAATGTATTTGGTCAGGACATGGTCTCAGAGTCAAATCTGTGAGGAAAAAGAGGAAGTATACTGGATAGAGAAAAAAGGGTATCAATCACAAAAGGGATAACACAGAATTACTAATCTAGTCCTCTTTGCTAGAAACTGCATTAGGTTTTGCAGTTAATGTCCAGATCCTGGAAAACCCCTCAAACCAAAGGCAAAACAAGATAGTTAGTTGGTCACCCTAGAACATCTGGAGCTTGTATGGTCTTCTGCACATCTTGTTCTTTCTATTGTGTTGTTGTTGTTGTTGCTGCTGCTGCTGTTGCTGGAGGTAAACCCAGGATTTCATACATGTGCTCTAGTACACCTACCCCCAGAAATCGCTTGAATCTTGATGAGGTGTATGTTTATGCCCCAATCAACTTACTAGAGGGATCTTCAGCTAAGAGCAACTTTTGGAAGGGAACTCAGCTATATGTCATTTACTAACTGTTTTAGCAGATGAGAAAATAAATCAATTCTAAAGGGAGGAGCATCGGGATGTGGTTGATTTACCTGTAGGTTATATTCCAGAAACTCACAATTATCACAAAGTAATAGTCATAAATGTGGGTCCAGTCACTCTTTTATAGAGCAGTTATATTTGCATTTAGAATCAAATACCTTATTCACAACCTCTACCACCAAATTTTGGTATTTGAAGAAATTAAAATGAAAAGTCAATTGTCACTCTGAAGAGTATTTCTAATCTTTCAACAAATTCTGCATTAACAGGTGATGAGAATTCTGATGGCTCCAAATTCATCATCCATCTTCATTTCTTCTTCTTCTTTTTTTTAATCCTCTTCTTCCTGCAAGGAGAATCACACCTGGAAAAAACTGATGTCCAAGTCAGAGCAGATGGAGTTGGTAAGAGTAATCAACCCAGATTAAGCACTCTTCCCAAGCACAGACAATTCTCTTTGAAGATAACCTCAATTAGCGTCTCCAATTATATTTATGGATTATCATGCAAAATATGCCACAGTCAACAAAATTTACAGACCTGAAAATTACTAAAGCCAGGAAAAAAGCACACTAGGAAGAAAATCAAGGCAGTCAAAATATGGTGTACATCAGAAGTTTATCTTAAAATAACTATGATTCAAGAAAATCTGTTACTTCCATCTTCATTTCTACCAACTTAGGAAATGGCTTTTACTGGTAGGTTCCATGCATGTCATACAAATTGGTACAAAATGACTCTCCTTACTTGCCAAGGCAAATATAAATCTCTATATGCCAGAAGCAGGTGCTTAGCACTCAGCAAGTTTATGATTCCACCCATCTCTTATTCCTTAAAGTTTTTAATACCCCAAAGCTTCAATTTTCTCATGTGAATAGGAGGCTAACTATGCTTACTTCTTGATGTTTTTGTAGATGTTAAATGAAATTTAGATAAATTGAAAAAAAGCAAGCTATAGATGATAGATAGATACATAGATAAAGAGATAGATAGATGATAGATTAATTAACAGAGATAGATATAAAAGATATAGACAGGTCCATATTGAGAGGTACTATGTCTTAGGAGTCAAGAACTCACATTTTTATTTTATATTTTTGTTTTCATATTTACTACCTATATGCCACATGTCCCTGAAGAAATTCCTAGCCTCTATATGTTTTAGTTTTCTGACTACTAAAATGAGTTGTAGGGAGATTTTTTTTTCTTTAAATTACTATGGCTAATGCTTATTGCACATATGAAAACTCTGTTAACTACTATTATTTCATTCAGAATCCTATCACAGTATCTGACATATAGTGCAGGTATAATAAATTGCCCATTGTTGACAGAGATACAATATCATCAAATAGTTAACAGTGATGAAACCATGTTAGACAACATTCTCTTTCCAGAGCATCAGATGTTTTGGATGGTGAATGTTGAGAGATAAGATATCTTTAGCATGGAAGAGGTGTGAGGTCCTATGTTGCTGTCTGTGTCCTGGGCCAAGGATTTTAAGACTATAGTTGCCAGATAAACACAGTACTTTCTTGAGAACCTGTTATAAATATAAATTCCTGAGTTCTACCTCAGAATTAATAACTTGGAAATTCTGGAGCTGAAGCCAGGGATCTATGCTTTAACAAATCATCTTGACAAACAGTCAAATTTGAAAACTGATATCTTGGGGTTTGGAAAGGAGACAATAATAATCTCAAATTTTTTCTTATGAGATAAATACTGGTCTCTTTTTCAACAAATGACAAGGAATTTCTTTTGAAGATGCCTATGAATGAACAGTCTTCTTAGCTGGCCTCACATAGAGTGAGGAATAGCTATCTTGCCATGTACAACTCATAATGTATGAGTACAACTTAATTACCATGTACGTGATTGTCTTACAGTAGATGTTCAATACATAATTACTGTGCTAAAGAACAAGAAAAAGATATGTGTAGGAAAAAGTCCTCCAAGTTTACTATTGTTTAATCCACCAGAATCTCTTCTTTTTTTTAAATTAATTTATTTATTTTTGTATCAATCACAGGTTAGGTACTTTGCATCCCAAGCGTAGCCCCCTTCCTTTTTCCCTCCCACTCTCCCCATCCCTCCCTCATCTCCTCCCCGCCCCCTCCAAGTCCACCAACAGGGGAGGACCTCCTCCCCTTCCATCCAACCCCAGCTCATCCTGTCTCCTCAGGGCTGGCTGCAATGTCCTCCCCTGGGATCTAGCCAGTCTGTCACTCCTCGGCATGTATGGGGGCGGGTAAAGAGTCAGCCATCAAGTTCATGACTGAAACAGTCCCTGTTTCCCTCACTAGCGTCTTCAGTCTGACACAGAGCTATCATGGGCCCCATCTGAGCAGGGGTCAGAATCTCTTCTTAATGCAGCTCCAGGAAAAAGATATTTCTTATTTACGGGCCTCTCTCTTGTACTGTCTTTCTGGTGAGTAGAGACTTAATATTAGGACAACCAAGGAAAAGGTTCACTATGTCAGAGCACTTAACTACACAAGCCTGACAACCTGAGTTTGAACCTGTGTTAAAACCCTAATGTAGTAACCCACATCTGTTATTCCCAATCTTATGGTGAATTGGAAGGTGGGGACAGGAAAATCACCCAGGAGCTCATGGGCTAGCTAGACCGGAGTACACTGAGCATCAGAAATGATAAGAGATACTGTCTCAATGCAGTGTAAAGCAAAAAAAAAAAAAAAAAAAAAAAAAAAAAAAAAAAAAAAAAAAAGCACTCTAGAAAGTTGTCCTTTGACTTCCGCAGTTACATTGTAAAATGAGGGCACACACTCTCTAATACACTAAATACATAAAGACTATTTTAAAATAAAATATTAGATTTCTGTTTCTTTAGCTTTTCAGAGTAAGCATGATGCCTTGCCTGATACAGCTGTTGAAACTGCCATAGTTGAAGGGAAAATTTAAACACTTATTTTATATTTTCAGATATAAAAGCGTATGGGTGTCCCATTGTGCACAAATGGCTCTATATTTTTGAACTCTTTCTACAACAAAATGTGTAAGTCACAATCTTTTGTTTTGAATTCCACATGGCTTTAATTAACTTACAAACTGAATAAATGCATTTTCCATTTAATGAAAAAGGCTGTTGGCAGTAGGACCACTTACTTTGTACTAGTTAATGGAGCATTAAGAAAAACACAGAGAAATATTAATCATATTTGAAAACACGGCTAGCTTTGCGGCTAGGCTATTATCCACTATTGCACCACTTACAAAAATGATGCAGCCTATTCAAGTGGAATGCTTGTCCTACTATTAATATTATCATATTAAATGTTAATGAAATAAGCTACATGGTCTAAAATGTCTCTACAACATTCTCTAGAAATTAATAGAAAACACTATGATTTCCTGCTACTGGCCAATGCCATCTCCTCAATTAAAGAAAGAATCTTATCATTTCAACATAAGACTACTAGTTTTCATAGCTGCTTCAAGCAAAATTGAAAGCATGGGCAGAAATGTTAGGATTCTTGGTCACAAAACTTGTAGGAAATACTTCTGTGTGTTCTTCTTAAAATAGAGAAATATTGTGCATTTCTTCAACAACAAAAGTGTCATGAATAATGTGAAAGCAGCTTTCTTAAACAGTATTGTCTTATGTTCTTAAAGTGTCTTTGTTTTTCATATGACTATTGATCTCTACCCATGCAGTGAAGGTGCTACGTATAGCACCAAGGTCACTTCATCCCTCAGTTTATAAAGATTGGCTTTCACAGTGAACATATAAGACAGTGATGAATGCTGCTTCATTTAGAGCAGATGGGAACATCCTGGCAGAGTCAGAAACTATATTTGGCAGAGTATATGAGGGCAGTTCTTGAAGAATAAGCTAGTGCTGGGTACATTCCAACCCAGTGCACACTGACCCACTGAAGTTATGGAAATATATTCATTTTACTGAGCTTCCTTAACAAAGCACAGCAAATGGAGTGTGGAAAATAACAAACACTGGATTTTTTTTCACAGTTCTAAATGCTGGAAGTCCAATAACAAGACTGTTAGTAGCATTGGTTTTTGCCTTTTTTTTTTTTGTTGTCTTGGCTTCCAGGTGACTACCTTTGCAGTCTGACTGTTTCTGTGTGTCATCCCTGTTTCTTCCATTTCTGTCTTAATATGGCTTTCCTTTAAGACTATCAGTCACAGGGGCTGGAGAGATTGCTCAGTGGTTAAAAACACTTGCTGTTTAGTCATGCTGATGACTCAAGTTTGACTCTGAAACTACAGTTCCAGGGGATCTAGTGCCCTCTTCTGTCCTCTACAGGCACCAGGCATCCACATGGTTCACATACATATATGCAGGCAAAATACCAATATACATGGAATAAATAAACTTAAAGACTACCACTAACATTAAATTATGACATAATAAAGTCACTTTAACTTGATTTATTTTTTACAGGAAATAATTATACAAATACAGTACAAAGACATACTGGGGGTAGAGGTTTCAACACAGGATGGGAGGGCAATAGAAACTACAGTAAGAGATAAAATTATTCTGTCTTTAGGAATGTAGATATTCTTTATTCAGTAATTACACGCAGCTTTTCATTCATTGAACAAATAGTTATGACTCTCTATTACAATAGTTATAAGTTTCTTATTGATGCTTTATTTACTTCTCTGACTAGGCAAAATCTGAATAAAAGCTTTCATCACTCAGCATTATCAACATTGAAGCCCTTATTCTGTGGGTCTCTCAGTGGAGTCCAGGGAAGCAATTCTTACAGTCAAGATGGTGCAACCCAGATAAATCTGAATACCTGGAGGACAGTATAATTGGCCTGCGGGCCACTGAGGCATTCAGGGAACCTGCACATGTGCATTGCTCCCACAAACGGGGCCAGCACCCTCATCTGTGCTTATACTCCCCCTTTCCAGGCATCTACATGCTCTATCACCCTGTCCTTCAAGGAACCCTTCCACACACACACCCATGCTTGTGCACAGGGGCCTGTGGCTTCCCTCCCTTAATTACAGCTGGAACACCAACATCCACTCTTCAACTGGTGGACCACTCTCATCTTCCTGAAGAATACTCCATACATGAGAGAGAGACCCAGTCTGAAGTACAGATTCCAGGAACAAACAGCAAAGGTTATGTGTAAGCAGATGGACAGAGGACAGCATAAGAACATATCCAACAAAAATCAGGATATCATGGCTTCACCAGAAACACTTAAAAAGCTCTCAAAGAAATACAGGCAAATGCAGGCAAGAAAATAGAGGCACAAGTAGTGGCATTTAGGGAGGAAACAAACAAACAAAAAAACAAAATATGGAGGCCATCAAGGAAAGACAGGAATCCACATTCAAAGAGATGAAGGAAATGATGTATGACATGAAAACAGAACTAGAATCAATAAAGAAAACACAAACAGAGAAAATCCTTGTGCTAGAGGACTTAGAAAAGAAATCAGGAAACACAAAATTAAGCATCATCAACAGAATACAAGAGATGAAAGAGAGAATCTCAGGCGCTGAAGATACAATTGCAAAATACAAGTGAAATCAGAAAAGTACCAAACCAAAACATCCAAGAAATGAAGGATGTCATGAATAGACAAAATCTAAGAATAATTGGAATAGACAAAAGAGAATATTCCAGGATCTAAGGTCCAGAAAATATTTTCAAGAAAATCATAGAAGAAAACTTTCTCAGCTTAAAGAAAATGTCCATAAACATACAAGAGCTCTACAGAACAGCAAATAGACTAGACCAGAAAAGAAACTCCTTACTTCACATAATAGTCAAAATACTAAATATACAGAACAAAGAAAAAATATTAAAAGCAGCAAGGAAAAAAGGCCAAGTAACATATAAAGGTAGACCTATCAGAATCACACCAGACTTCTCAAAAGAAACTGCAAAAGCCAGAAGGGCCTGAGCAGGTGTCATGCAGACTCTAAGAGACCACAGGTGACAACTCAGACTACTATACCCAGCAAAGCTTTCAATCAACATAGATGGAGAAAACAAAATATTCTGTGACAAAACTAAACTTTAACAATATGTACACAGCAACCCAGCGCTAGAGAAGATACTAGAAGAAAAACTCCAATCTAACAAAATCAACTAAACTCGTGAAAACACAGGGTGTAGATGATTTCACAACAAAAACTTAAAAGAAAAGAAGCATAGAAAAAAAAGACTAAAAACTCCACAATAAAAGGAACTAACATTCATTGGTCACTGTTATCTATCAATACCAAGGGACTCAAATCTCCAATGAAAAGTCATAGACTAACAGAATTGTTGTGGAAACATTTTGCTACATTTTGAAATACCCTTATGGAACAAAGATAAACACTACCTCAGAGAAAAGGATTGAAAAAATATTTTTCAAGCAAATGAACCCAAAAAATCAGCAGGAGTAGCTATCCTAATATCTATTAAAATTTCAACTAAAATTAATCAAAAAAAAAAAGATGAGGAGGGGCATTTCATTCTCAACAAAGGAAAAATCCACCAGGAAGACATCACAATCCTGAATATATATGCCCCCAATACTGCATTTGTGTATGAAACACTATTAAAGCTTAAATCACACATTGACCCCAACACCTTAATAGCAGGAGACTTCAGTACTCCACTCTCACCAAGGGACTGATCATCCAGTCAGAAGCAAAACAGGGAAATAAGGACACTTACAGAGACCCTAAATCAAATGGACCTAATAGATGTCTACATAACACTTACAGAGGTCCTAAATCAAATTGACCTAATAGCTGTCTACAGAACTTTTCACCCCAAATCAAAAGAGTATACCTTCTTTCCAACACATCATGGAACATCCTCAAAAACTGACACAAAAATTGTCACAAAGCAAGCCTCAACAGATACAAAAAGATAGGAATAATCCCTTTTATCCTATAAGACCACCATGGCCTAAAACTAGACTTCAACAACAACAGAAATAACAAAAAGTCTACATACACATGGAAACCAAACAATGCTCTACTAGTGACAGCTTGTTCAAAGAAGAAATGAAAAAAGAAATTAGAGACTTCCTAAAATCCAATGAAAATGAAGGAACAACTTACCCAAACACCTCAGACACAATGAAAGCAGGGCTAAGAGGAAAGTTCATAGCACTAAATGCCTCCAGAAGGAAGTTTGAGACATCTCATAGAAGCAAATTAACTGCACACCTAAGAGCCCCAGAAAGAAGAAGACACAAGAGTAGTAGACAATAAGAAATAATCAAACTCAGAGCTGAAATCAATGAATTAGAAACAAAGAAAATAATTCAAAGAATCGATGACACCAAGAGCTGGTTCTTTGAGAAAATCAACAAGATAGACAAACCATTAGCCAAACTAACTAAAAGGCAGAGAGAAACTAGCCAAATCAACAAAATCCGAAATGAAAAGAGGGACATAATGACAGACACTGAAGAAATCCAAAGATCATTAGGTATTGCTTCAAAAGCTTAATGCCACAAAATTTGAAAATCTTAATGAAATAGTCAATTTTCCTGATAGATTCTATTTACCAAAATTAAATCAAGATCAGGTAAATTGATTTAATAGTCCTATATCCCACAAGGAAATAGAAGCAGTCATCAAAAATCTCCCTTCCAAAAAAGCCCAGGGTCAGATGGTTTCAGCACAGAATTCTATCAGACCTTTAAAGAAGAGCTAACTCCAATTCTCTTCAAACTATTCCACAAAATGGAAACAGAAGAAACATTAAAAATTCATTCTATGATGCCACAGTCACCTCTATACCTCAACCACACAAAGACCCAACAAAAAGGAGAACTTCATACCTATCTCTCTTATGAAAATTAATGCAGAAAATACTCAATAAAATATTTGCAAACCAACAAGACAGACACTGGAGGAAAGAGAAAACAGGTAACAGGGCAGGAGCCTACCACAGAGGGCCTCTGAAAGGTTCTACCCAGCATTGTATGAAAGCAGATACTGAGACTCATAAACAAACTTTGGGCAGAGTGCAGGGAATCTTAGGAAAGAAGGGGGAGATAGTAAGACGTGGAGAGAACAGGAGCTCCATAAGGAGAGCAATAGAACCAAAATATCTGGGCACAGGGGTCTTTTCTGAGATAGATACTCCAATCATACATGGATATAACCTAGAACCCCTGCTCAGATATGACCCATGGTAGCTCAGTATCCAAGTGGGTAGCCTAGTAAGGGGAACAGGGGACTGTCTCTGACATGAAGTCAGTAGCTAGCTCTTTGACTGCCTCCCCCTAATGGGGGAGCAACCTTTCCAGGCCATAGAGGAGGAAAATGCAGCCAGTTCTTATGAGACCTGATAAGCTAGGGTCAGATGGAAAGAGGGGGGGTGGGACCTCCCCTATCTGTGGACTGGGGAAGGGGGATGAGATGAGAAGAGGGAGAGGGAGGGAGGGTTACGGAGAGTATAAGGGAGGGGGCTACAGCTGGGATACAAGTGAATAAACTATTATTAATATAAAAATAAAACTTTAATTAAAAATAAAGCTTTTTTCCTTTTTGTAAACTTTATTTTTTATAATTTGTTCACTTTACATCCCAATTCTAGGCTCCTCCCTTGTCTCCTCCCAGTCCTTCCCTCCCTCCCTCTTCTCCCCTATTTCCCTTCCCTATTTTCTAGAAAGGGGGAGCCCTCATCCCCTACTTTCTGACCCCAGCCTGTCAAGTCTCATTAGGGCTGCCTGCATTTTCTTCTTCTATGTCCTGGCAATGCCACACACACACACACACACACCAGGGGGAAGTGATCAAAGAGCAGGCATCAGAGTCCATGTCAAAGACAGTCCTTGCTTCTCTAACTTGGGAATCCATGTGGAGACTGAGCTGCCAATCAGCTACATCTGAGCAGGGGGTATATGTCCTTTTCATTCATGGTCCTTGGTTGGTGTATCACTCTCTGAAGGCCCCCATGGCCCACAGATTTTTTGGCTCTGTTGGTCTTCTTATGTAACCCCTGTCCACGCTGGGTCTTTCTATTCCCCCACTCTTTCCTGTAGCTCCCTGAACTCTGCCCAAGGTTTCACTGTGAGTCATAACATCTGTTTCAATCCCCTGTTGGGTGGAGTCTTTCATAGGACATCCATGGTAGTCTCCAATCCTGTTCTTTCTCTTCAACCACTGCTAGTATCTATCCTGTTTGCTCTTCAGAATGAAAATTAAGCATCCTCTGTAGGGTCCTCTTTGTTATTTAGCTTCATTGGCTCTGTGGATAATAATATGGTTATCCTGTATTATATGGCTAATATCTGCTTGAATGTTAGCATGGAGTATATTCAATGCCTGTCTTCCTGGTTCTGGGTTACCTCACTCAAGATGATATTTTCTAGTTGCATCTATTTGCCTGCAAATTTCACGATTTCTTGTTTCAATAACTTAGTAGGCTCTTGTGTGCAAAGCAAAGCAGAGCAGCATTAATAGTGTCAGGAGCTGGCTCTCTATCATGGGTTAGGTATCAGGTTGGGCTATTCATTGGCTGGACATTCCCTCAATCTCTATTCCCTCTTTATCCATTCACTTCTTGTAGGCAGGGTAATTTTTGGGTCAAAAGTTTTTTGGGTGGGTTGTTGTTCCTCTCCCTCCAGTAGCTGTGACTAGCTAGGAGGTGGTCACTTCAGTCTCCATGTCTACATCTCTTAGGAGTTTCAGCTAGAGTCACAGACATATACTCCCAGGAGTCTACCCTGTTGCAGGCCTCCAGCTTGAGGATTAAAAGCATGCACATTTGGTGGACTTGGAGGGGGCGGGGAAGAAGGAGATGAGGGAGGGAGTGGGAGGGTAGGAGGGAATGGGGGAGGGGGCTACGCCTGGGATTCAAAGTACCTAACCTGTGATTGAGATAAAAATAAATAAATTTAAAAAAAGCATGCACAAATGTCCTTGTTGTATGATAGAACATCTTTTGGGTATATGCTCAGGAGTGGTATAACTGGGTCTTGAGGTAGCACTATTCCCAATTGTCTGAGAAGTGCCAGATTGATTTCCAAAGTCGTTGAACAAGTTTGCACTCCTACCAGCAATATAAATAGCCAGAATCTGGAAACAACCTAGATATCCCTCAACAGAAGGATGGATACAGAAATTGTGGTACATTTACAAAACAATAAATCCTAAAAAAAACTTGCAAACTGAAACCAAGAACACATAAAAGATACAATCCACCATGTCCAAGTAGGCTTCATCCCAGCATGCAAAGGGTTGTTCAATATACGGACATCCATCAACGTAATCCACCATGTAAACAAACTGAAGGAGAAAAACAACATGATCATCTCCTTAATGCCGAAAAAGCATTTGACAAAATCCAACACCCATTTAGGTTTAAAGTCTTGGAGAGATCAAGGATACAAGGGGCATACCTAAACCTAGTAAACACAACATACAGCAAGCCTATAGCTAACATCAAACTCAATGGAGAGAAACTTAAATCGAGTGGACAAGGCAAGGCTGCCCATTCTCTGTGTATCTCTTCAAAATAGTACTTGAAGTGCAACCTACAGCAGTAAGACAACTAAAGGAGATCAAGAGGCTACAAGTAGGAAAGGAAGAAGTCAAAGTGTCACTATTTGCAGATGATATGATAGTCTACATGAGTGACCCCAAATATTCATCCAGAGAACTCCTTTAGCTGATAAACACCTTCAGCAAAGTGGCTGGATACAAAATTAACTCAAAAAAAATCCATAGCGTTCGGTATAAGAAAGACAACAGGGCAGAGAAAGTGAGGAAAACCAGTAGAGGAATGAAAAGGTAAGTGAGAAGGGAGGCCCATATATGATGCATTGTCCAGATTACTATCACTGTAGACATTTAAAAACTGATCCTGTTGGGAAGCTCTCAAAGAAAACAGGGTTTTCCTTTCCAAGGGAGAGAGCAAACACAAATTTTCTAGTCTACTTCCTACCAGTGTTTGACTGTGGACTCGCAATAGGGAACATTTGCTGCTTGGTGCATTGACAGCACATAAAAGCAGTCTTCAGCAACAACTCAGGCAGAGAAATTCTGTCACTGAAACCAGGGGTGGTGGCTGATGCCTATAATCTCAGTCTAGTGGAGCAGAGGCAGGAGTGTGCACAATCAGAAGCTAGCCTGGGATACATAGCAAGACTCTGAGTACAAAAACAAGGTGTAGCATGAGAAAAGGAAACAGAAGGAAAAAGAGGAGACTGGAATGATGGTTTAGTGATTACGGTCATGTACTGCTCTTGCAGAGGACCCCAGTTCAGTTTCCGGAACCTACATCCAGAAGCTCACAGTGCTGCTAGGGATCCAATGATCTCATTTGTCCTCTGTGAGCACCTGCACTCACATGCATATACCCACACAGAGATACATACATATACTCTTAATTTTAAAATGACAGTACAAATACATTTTTAAAAGGATAAAAATAAATACATGCACTGCCTGTCTGAAGGCAAACTGGTAGACAATGGTGCAGTACGTTGAGAACCTTGAGGCTAAATTCTACTGACAAAAAGCATACCATTGATGTTCATATGTTTATGTATGACCTGTTTAATTTCATGAGAGAGGCTTTTAATAGAAATGTTTCTGAAAGCATCAGCAAGGAAAATAGAGCTAATAGTACATTGATTCATTGTAACAGTTTATCTCATGTTATATCAGAAGCTGAGACATTCCAGAATCTGCCATGTTTAAGCTGTCAATCCTGGAAAGCCACCGGTGTAGCTGCAGTCTATGTCCTAAGGCCTGCAAATCAGGATAGCAAACACTTTAGTCTTGTCTGAGGGTTGGAAAAGACTGATATTGTAGATATATATAACTTCAAAATATCAGTTCAAGTAGTCAACATGGGAGAGTGAATTTTCTGTGTGACTTTCTGTTCTGTTCAAATGTTGTGTGAATTTTTTTTTCTGAGCAAATTTCTGTTTACCTCGGACAAGGTACCAATGACAGAAACAGAAGTGTTTCACCCAAGTACAGCTTGATGAACCAGTGAGTTTATTTCAGGTTACTTACAAGCACATGGGAAAATTATGAGAGTTTACACTATTGACCAAAAATCTCTCAGCAACTGTTAACTGTTTGCAAATCCTGGGGAAAGGATCTAATGTGATCTTACCCCTAAAATCATCAACTGTTTAAATATACACAAACTTCCCACCATCTGCCACAAGAAAAAGTTAACAGACCCACCAGCACTGTACAAGATTCTTGTGGGTAATCACAGATGCTGAAAGTTCGAGGGAGCAATGACCATCTCATACCAGTAAAACAGTGTTCCACAACACAGTTCTTTAAGGTATTGGGTAAGACCCACAGATATGGGACAAAGGCACCTACTTTACTAAGACCATGACCTAAGTGCTAACCTTGTGTACATTTTGTGACCATGGTAAGGTGACATCAAAACTTGAATATTATACTAAGTTAAAACATGTATTTATATTAATTTCAACAAATGCTGTATGCTTGCTTTTGAAAATCATGTTCATAGTTCACATTTTCACAAGCACATTTTAAGGTGTTCTTTACCTCCATTTTAATGTGAGCAAAGAGCTAGAACCTTTAAATTTTTTTATTAGTGTGGTATTATATGATATCTTGTTACATTCAAAGTTTTGTTCTAATAGTTTTCTTTGTTGACCAAGTGAATTAACTCTCTTGGAAATAAATACCTCTTTTAATTCCTCAGCCATGTGTTTTGTTGTTTGCTTGTGTTATTTATGACAATATTTGTGCATTAATTATACTGTCTCATTGTCTATTTTTTGTGCTGCAAATAGTTTTCCCACACTTATTGTCTATCAAAACTCTGTTAAAACATTTGTGGTTTAGAAGTTATTTGTGAAACATTGACTGGATATTTTGTGAATCCAAGGTCTCAAGACCAACTATTATGTGCTGATAAAAAAAAATGGAAGAAATAATACTGTATATTAAATCTTTCTCATGGCCTTGTATATTAGTTTACACTTATAGATGAAACATTTTATGTTATTTAATATTAGTGGTATAATTGTATGTTATATTGAAGAATGCTGGGTTTTGTCAGCTTGCCCACTTGATTCCCTTAGTTTTTCTCCTGTTGAATTTTATATAGCTACAAGCTAAGAAACAGCTTCTATTCAGAGTTCACAGAAAGTTTTTTGACAGCTTGATATCAGACTCTTTAATGATATCACAGCATGAATTTGTCACAGTGGCCTTTCATGCCTTAAAAATATCTCATCGTTTTCAAGAAATTTCAGGGTTTTTCTACTCTTGGTTTCTGGACATGGTATTGAAACTCAATATTTTACTACATTTTTCAAGCACATAAATTAATGCAGCGTCTGTGAGAGTCTTTTTTCTAGTACTATAAGGAACTTGGTTGTTTTGAGAAGGGCACAATTGCTGGTGAGTCCTGTAGTGGTGGTGGCTATGTGCGTTTCTAATCGCACTCATGTGCTTATATTGTTTCACAAGCTCACTAAATATTTGCTGAATTGATTAAAAAATAACTAGTGTGTTATTTTATTTGTTGTAATGTCTATTATTCACAGAAACTTTAAAAATAATGTTTCATTAATTTTTGAGAATTTCATAGGATGTACTTTGATCATATTTATCCCTTGACACTTTCAACTTTTCCAGATTCATCCCCACTTCCCTTCCCACCCAAATTCATTTTCTCTTTCTTTTAAAAAGTAAACCATCAAGTCTAATTTGTATTCCTCATCTATCCTGTGTTATAGGGCTTGGAGTGTGTCTGACTTATCAGTAATCACACCATTAAAGAAAGTGGAATCTCCACTGCCCAACAGCTATAAAATGCTAATATCTCCTCAGACAAAGATGAGACTTTTTGCCCACTTCCCTATCTTCATACCAGGATTTACTCTGGCGTGAGGTTGAAAAAGTCTTGTGCATGCTGAGACAATTTCTGTGAATTCACTTGTGCAATTTTTCTGTAGTAATCATACAGCACTGTTGACTTAGTCATCCACTATCTCTGGCTGTTTCAATCTCTCTCACCACCACACTTCCTTTATAATCCTTGCGCCTTGTAGGGTAGGAGGTGAGTGTGATACTGATGTACCATTTAGAATTTAACATTTTTATATGTTATTCTTTGCACATTGACCAGTGTGGGTCTCTGTATTAATTGCCATCTACTGATAAAGGCTGAAAAAATGCACCAATCTATGGGTATGCCAATAAGTGATTACTAACTGTATTAATAAAATATTAATTTAGCAGAATAATAGTAGGAACTCTATCATAGGATTGACATAGTAAAAATGGACACTTTTAAGAACATAATCTACAGATTCAATGCAATTCCCATCAAATTACCAACAGAAATTTTATAGACCTTGAAAGAAAAATTCTCAACTTCATATGGAATAACAGGAAACCTCTACAATAAATTACCTTCTGGAGGTAACTCCATCCAGGATCTCAAGCTGTATTATAGCACAACAATAATAAAAATGACATTATATTGGTATAGAAATAGCCTGGTAGACCAATAGAATAGAATAGAAGACCCAGAAATAAACCCACACACCTATGGCCTCCTGATTTTTGAAAAAGATGCAAAAACCATACAATGGAAAAAAGATAGCATCTTCAACAAATGATGCTGGTCTACCTGGAAGTTCACAAGTAGAAAAATTCAACCAGACCCATATCTATAACCCTGCACAAAACCAAAGTTCAAGTGGATCAAACACCTCAACATAAAAGCAGACATGCTAGACCTGTTGGAAGAAAAAGTGGGGAGGTGGCTTATACTCATTGGCACAGTAGAAAATTTCCTGAACAGAACACCAACAGCTCAGGCTCAAGGATCAACAATCAATAACTGGGACCTCATGAAACTGAAAAGCTTCTGTAAAGCAAAGGACACTCTCATCAGAACACAACAACAACATACAGTCTGGGAAAAGATCTTTATCAACCCAAATGACCAATAAAGGGCTAATATCCAGAATATACAAAAACTCAAGAAATTAGACACCAACAAACTAAATAATCAAATTTAAAAATGGAGTACAAAGCAAAACAGAATTTTCAACAGAGGAATACAGAATAGCAGAGAAACACTTAAAGAAATGTTCAACATTCTTAGTCATCAGGGAAATGCAAATCAAAACTCTGAGATTCCATCTTTCACTTAAGAGAAATGGCTAAGATAAAAAAAAAAACTCAAGGGTCAACACTTGTTGGAGAGGATGTGGAGAAAGAGGAACCCTCCTCCATTGCTTTTGTCAGTGCAAACTTTTACAACCACTTTGGAGATCAATCAGGCACTTTCTCAGAAAATCGGGAATAGCACTACCTCAAGATCCAGCTATACCACGGCTGGACACATACCCAAAAGATGCCCCACCATTCAATAAGGACATTTGCTCAACTATATTCATAGCAGCTTTATTTGTAATATCCAGAAACTGGAAACAACCTATATGTCCCTCAACAGAGGAATGGATACAGAAATTGTGGTACATCTACATGATGCAATACTACTCAGCTATTAAAAACAAGAAAATCATGGGGAGAGATCCAAGATGGCTGCCACTAGAGGACACTGTGTCTGAGGAGTAGGACAGCAGAAACAACGCAGCAACCAGGAGACTGAACTCTGGGACCTAAAACGCCAGCATCCGTGATTGCCAGGTGAGCAGAACTCCCACGGTGAGAAAATCAAGTGGGAAAACCATAGGGACACCCAGTTATTCCCCGGAAAAACCTCCAGGTGACCAGCAGCACACAGCTCTGATCTGAACGAGCAGCCACGCTGGGCGCCCGCAGCCGCCATACTAGACTGGATCACATAGTCTCGCGGGCAATCTGAGGAGGAACCGGGTACCGTTTTCACCGAACTGCACCCTACGAGCACACACTGCACCCGGGTTCTGCTTCAACCCACGGGTGTGCGGCAGGCACTGAACCGATCGCCGGAACCACCCCAGTCTGAGAAAGGCTGGGGACCGTTTTGACTAGTCTGCACTCCATGGGCACGAGCCACACGCTTCCGCCAGCAAAACCTCAGTCCGTGTGCCAGTCCGCGGGCAAGTCTGGGAGGGACCGGAGTTCTGCTTCAACCCAAGGGTGCATGTGGGCGTGCACAGATCGCAGGAGCCACCCAAGACTGACAAAGTCTGGGGACCATCTTGACCAGACCGCACAATGAGGGCCAAAACCTCAGTCCCTGTGTATGTCCACAGGACAGACAGAGAAGGCCTCGGGCACCATTTCAGACAGGCCTGCATTCAATGGAGGCACACCAACCCAAACCCATTGTGTGTGCCCCAAATATCATCTCAGACTGTGGTGCACAGCCCCTGGCCCAGAAGGGGGAGCCAAATCTCCATTCCAGGAGAGAGCCCTTAACAACAAGCCCAGGGCTGAGCTCAAAGACCCCAGCTGACATCTCAAAAGACTGAGGAGCAAGACCGCCAGACCAGAGGGGTGACCAGTCTGCAGTGCTCACAGCTTCTAGCACAGAGCATGAAGCCAGACACACAGAGCCCACAAAAGAGTTCAACTGAGACAACAAAAAACAATAACAAACCACTGGAAATCCCTGATCTTCTTGAAGAACACTCCTGACACAAGAGACTGACAGTTTCAGACTGAAGTACAGCCTTAAAGCACAAGTAGCTCCCTGATT
>CM053742.1:11588403-11608391 GCA_028658305.1 Pachyuromys duprasi | reverse complement strand
TTCTATGATTTTCTTAAAAATATTTTCCGGTCCTTGGAGCCTGGAGTCTTCTTTTTCATCTATTCCAATTATTCTTAGGTTTCGTCTTTTCATGGCATCCTTGATTTCTTGGATGTTTTGTATTTGGGACTTTTCCAATTTTATTTTTTCCTTGAGTGAGGAATCCATTTCAGCCAGCGTATCCTCAGCTCCCGAGATTCTCTCTTCCATCTCTTTTATTCTATTGTTGATGCTTACCCTTGTGGTTCCTGATCTTTTCTCTAAGTTCTCCAGTTCCAGGTTCTTCTCCCTTTGTGTCTTCTTTATAGATTCTAATTCTGTTTTCATGTTTTGTACTGTTTCCTTCATTTGATTAACTGTGTCTCATATTTTGGTTGTTTCCTCTCTGTATGTCTTTAATTGTTCCTCTATGTAGGCAGTTAAATTCTTCTCAATTTCTTTGAGGGCCTTCTTTATTTCCTCTTTTTTCTCTCTCTTTTTGTTCCTCTAATAGCTGCATAATCATAGCTTTAACATAATTTTCCTGTGTCTCCGATGAATTAAACTCTCCACTGCTTATGGGTATTTCTGGTGGGGCCATGGTGTCCTGATTTTTGTTGGGTGAGTTCTTTCGCCGATTCTGGGCATTTGTTTATATATAATCAAGGAGCAATTTGTGCTTTAAGACTGAACTTCAGACTGGGACTGTCAATCTCTTGTGTCAGGAGTGTTCTTCAAGAAGATCAGGGAGCTCCAGTGGTTGGAGAGTGTGTTGTTGCCTCAGTTGAACTCTGTTGTGGGCTCTGTGTGCACAGCTTCGTGCTCTGTGCGATAAGCTGTGAGCACCACAGGCTGGTGTCCCCTCCTGTCTGGAGGCTTACCTCCTCACTCTGTGCTAGAGGCTGAGTGTCCCAGTTTGAGATGTCAGCTGGGGGCTCTGCACTCAGCCTTGGGCTTGCTGCTAAGGGCTCTCCCCTGGACTGGAGACTTGGCGCCCCCTTCTGGGCCAGGGACTGTGCACCACGGTCTGAGATGATATTTGGGGCACACACACTTGGTCTGGAGTGGATGCAGATGTTGCCGAGCAGTGTGCACCGGCTGTGTATGCAGGCTGGTATGCAATGTTGCCCGTGGCCTTCTCATTTTGGCCCGTGGACACACACATGGACTGAGGTGGCTGTTGGCGAACCTGAGCCCTGTGCGCCCGCAGTATGCAGGCTGGTCAAAATGGTCCCCTAGGCCCTCTCAGTCTGGCCTGTGTACAACACACACATGGACTGAGGTGGTAGCCGGTGGAGGCGATTGGTGTGTGCCTGCCATATGCCTGCTGGTTGAAACAGAACCCGGGTCCTTCTGAGACTGGGCCATGGACTCACACATGGACTGAGGTGGTTGCTGGCGGAGCCAAGCAGTGTGTGCCCGCAGTATGCAGGTCAGTCAAAATGGTACGCAGCTCCTCCGCAGTCTGGCCTGGAGACTGTGTTGCCCAGTCTGGTATGGCGGCTGTTGTTGCCCAGTGCGGCTGGGCTGCTCGTTCAGATCAGAGCCGTGTGTCAGTGGTCACCCGGACTTTTTTCCAGGAAATAACTGAGTGTCCCTTGGATTTTCTCACTTGATTTCCTCGCTGTAGGAGTTCCGCTCACCTGGCAATCACAAATGCTTGTGTTTTAGGTCCCAGAGTTCAGTGTCCTGGTTGCTGCGTTGTTTCTGCTGTCCTACTCCTCAGACACTGTGTCCTTTCGTGGCAGCCATCTTGGATTCCCCCCCTCTATGGGTTATTATTTTTCTGTAATGAAAAAATTTTAAGTTGAAAACATTTGACCGAAGATGCACAAAAATATCCCTTGAAGGATAAAGGCCAAAACTTGATTTTGACACTCTTAAAACTTAATTAATAGTTAGAAACTGTGATAAAATTGTTGCTAAGAAGAAACTTCATATGAAAGGCTAATTTTTAACATAGAGCCCATCTTCCTGTGGGTCTCTGTTTTACTTTATTAAGTACATTATTAATGTAATATTCACTTTCTATGTCATGGAATGAAAATTGAATGAAGAGTTCGTGTTGGTTTTTTTTCCAGTATTTTAAGCATCTGAGGAGGAGTCCAAACAAAAAGTGAAATGAGTTGCTAAGAACTTATGAAATTGAAAAGTAGAACATTTGAGGATGTTTTGAGGAGGAGGTGATGTTCGTGATCTCCTTTATAAATGAGTATAACCAGTTTTCAACTGTTTTTAGCATTGGCTTCCCATCTTTCAAAGCTTCTTTCTTTTCCTGAACATTGTACGCCTATAGGTAGCCACCTTAATACAGTGGTTATGTTTATTCCTTAGGAACAGAGGGCAGTGACTGATTACCATGGGGTGTAAATTGTCACTCTTCTTGCTTCAATGTAGACACAAACCTATGGTACAATCCATGCCTTGCTATTTTTCATGGGATCCTGTCAAAGTCAATATCCAGCCAAGATCACATCATTTCTTAGCTTTCTCTGACACTGCACCCTACTTCCCTCCTTCTTGTCTTCTGAGAGCCCCTTTTCAATCAACAACATTCACAGGAGTACCTATCTTAAGTTCCAATACCAGGAAATCCAACTTAGGGCATTTTATATCCTTGGTTCCATTCCTTGAAGACTTCGTTCATTCTGTAGTCTCCTTTTAGCAGAGTATACCAATGAGGGAGGAAACTAAAGATAACTTAATAATGTGTCTGAGTGAAGCTGTTTTATCACTCTTTATGGTAGAACCTTTATAGTAGAATAAGCCATTCATTTGGGCAGTGTGCCAGTGTTTCAAGGACATGTAGCTAGGTCTGTCTTATCTTTACAATAAGGTTCTATAATTGAATATTCTGGAAGCCAGCCCTAGCCTGATCCATTTGATTATGACTCTGATCTGCTGATTATGTTTACCAGATCCTAGTCTGAGCTGCTGGTCTTCATTATCCACCCTTACAGTCACTGCGTGAGATTTAGTTGCATTAAGATCCTCTGCTTGCATTATCTTAAAATGCTGTAGACTGAAGAATCTTGGAAATGAAAGGATTTGTTGATCATAAGATGCTTTTGGGAAAAGGACCAGATTGTAGGGATAGTCTCTGAAGCTACCAACAGTATTCGAAAAGTGGAGTCAGGAAAATGAGTTCATGATCATACTTGGCTATATAAGGAATTTAAGGATAGACTGGGTTACACAAAACCAAGTTTAAGCAAAAAATATTATGTCATCAGGAGTCATTTTAATACTATGTCTATTTAGCATAATAATAGTATTAATTCTCTACTAGGACTTATGACCTATGTATCTTCAGGTGCTTAGCCCCTTTATCATTGATAGGTATGGGTTCCATCTTATGGAATGAGTCTTACATCCAATCAGAAAGTGGTTGGATATCCCCATAATATTTGTGCCACTATTGTTCCAGTGAGCATATCTTGTCAGGCCAGTCATTGTAGCTTGCTTGTTTCTCAGCTGGGTGAGACTATTACTTTTCTCTCCAATATTGTGCATACCAGCACCATAAAAGCTAGCCAGTACTAGTAGAATTTCCAGGTGGATATCATCTTAATTTTCCTGTGATCTGTGACTTAAGTATGTGATATCTTCAGCAGCAGGTTCTTACGATCAAGTTCTGGAGAATAGCCAATGGTATCGGCAATAACTTATAGTGCTTTAGAATCTATATATGGGACCCATTGTCCAAGTATTCAAAAATAGGTAACTCATTTTTATACTGAATGACTTATTTCAATAATCAAAGGTCGGTGAATTTCTGAAACCTCATCAGAGACGCATTTCCTTGTAGTAGATGACAACTAACACAGAGACATTCAACTGGACAACAAGTGGCAAATAAGAGATTATTGAGTATTCAACCCTAAATGGAAGATTTGTACTATACCACTCCTCTTTGACTTAAGAGATCTCACAGAATAGGGGTCAAAAAGAGTTTAAGAGCCAGAGGTGATGGATAACAACAAGGAAGCAGTGTTTTCCAGTTACAACATAGCACATGCACATATGAACTTACAGTGATCATGATAGCATGTGCAAGATCTGAGAAATCGCCAACCAGATGAAATTCCAGCATGGAGAGAAGAATGGAGGCCTGAAGCCCCACCCATTTCTAAGAAGCTATTGGCATTTCTTAGCTGTTAAGAGAGGGGATGAATCAGTTTTGTGTAATGATGTGACCCCTGGTAGGTCAGCCACACTTCAGGGTAGCCTCTCCTAGTAGCAGTAGTTGAATCATACAACTTGATTTCTTTCAAAGAAGAAGGACATAGGTGGAGGAAGAAGAGGCTCAAAGTTGGGTGGATAGGAAGGAGGGACAGAAACAATGGGTATTAGGGGAGTAATTGGAGGGTTAATAAGATCAAAATCCTCTGTATAAAATTCTCAAAAAACTAATAAAGTATTATATAAAAAGAAAGGAAAGAAGTGGGGAAGGGGAAAGGGGAGGGAGAGGGAATATATCAATGAGAAGGAGGTGGAATAAAAGAAGAAGGAAAGAGAGAAGAAAAAAGAAAAGTGAAGAAGAATATGCCAGGTATTACTAAGTGGGCAGGAGAGCTTGGAGAAGGTTTTCCACTGAAGTTAACCATTGTCAGGACCTTGGCTTCTCACACACATCAACTACAGGAACCTTTTCCCTCATTTCCATGCACTATAGTTACTTCTCCACTGAGGTGACAAAGCACCATAACCAAGGCAACTTATGAAAGAGAACATTTTGTTGGGTGATTGCTGACATTTTCAGAGGATGAGTCCATGACCGTCATGACAGAGAGCATGGTAACCAGGAGGCAGGCAAGATGCTGGTGTAGCTGGTAAAAGCTTACATCTGACCCATAAGCACAAGGCAACGAGAGAGAGAGAGAGAGAGAGAGAGAGAGAGAGAGAGAGAGAGAGAGAGAGAGAGAGAGAGAGAGAGAGAGAGAGAGAGAGAGAGGAATGGACTTTTGAAATCTCAAAACCCACCCCAAGTGACACACATTCTCCAACAAAGCCATAGTTCCTAATCTTTCACAAATAGTTGCACGAGCAACAGGCTCTCAAATATATGAACATATAGCTGCATTTTCACCTGTTTTTAAATCTTTTTATCTCTAAATTTGTTCATTACTTCACTTCACATCACTATTGAGGCTCCCTCCCTCCTCTTCTCCTAGTCCCACCCTCCCATCGTATTCTTCTCCTAGGAAAAGATGAGGTCCTCTAACAACCTGCCCCTGCATATCAAGTCACATTAGGATTAAGGGCACCCTCTTCCACTAAGACCTGAGAAGCCCAGCTAAAGGAAAGTGATCCAAAAGCAGGCACCAGTGTCCATGTGAAGGACAGCCCTTGTTCTAATTGTTGAGAGACCCTCATGAAGACTGAGTTGCCTATTAGCTACATATGTATGTGTAGGGGACCTAGGTCCAGTCAATTCATGCTCTTTTGTTGGTGGTTCAGCCTCTACGAGCCCCATGGTCCATGGTTAGTTGACTCTGTTGATTTTCTTGTGGAGTTCTTGTCCCTTCATGGTTTGTCCTTCCCCAAACTCTTCCACAAGACTCCCTGAGCTCTGCCTAATGTTTTGTTGTGGATCTCTGTATCTGTTTCAATCTACTGCTGGGTAGAGCCTCTCAGAGGACAGTTATGCTAGGCTCCTGTCTGCAAGCACAGCAGTATCATTAATAGTGTCAGGGGTTGGCTCCCTCCCATGGGGTGGATCTCAAGTTGGGCCAGTTACTCTTTGGCCATTCCCTCAATCTTTGTTCCAGATTTATCCCTGCACAGCTTGCAGGCAGGGTAAATTTTAGGTTGAAAGTTTTGTGGTTGGGTTGGTGTCCCCTGACTCCACTGGAAATCCTGCTTGGCTATAGAAGGTGGCCACATTAGTCTCCATGTCCCCTACAGCTAGGAGTCTCAGCTAGGGTCACCTCCCAAGAGCCTACTTTGTCTCATGTCTCCAACTTATCCCACAGATTCCCCCCATAGGTTTATCTTCTTTCTCCAAGCCCTCTCACCTCCCACCATCACTATCACCTCATGTTATCCTCACCCTTGATCCCCTACCCAACTCTTTTCCACCCAGTTCTTTCTCTTCATCCACTCTGGATGTCTATTTTCTTTCCCCTTTCTAAGGGAAATTCAGGCATCCTCCCTTGGGCTCTCCTTTGGGTCTGTGATTTGTAAAATGGTTATCCTGTACTATAGGGAAGTGATCAAAGAGCAGGTAGCAAAGTCCATGTCAGAGATAGCACCTGCTCCCCTTACTATGGAACCCACATGGAGACTGAGATGCCTATGGGTACATCTGAGTAGGGGGGCTAGGTCCTCTCTTTGCATGATCCTTGGTTGGTGCACCAGTCTTTGCAGGCACACCTGGGCCCAGATTTGTTGGTTTTGCTAGTCTTTTTGTAGAGCTCTTGTCCCCTCAAGGTCTTTCTATCTCCCTGCTCACACTCTTCCTTAAAACTCACTGCACTCTGTCCAAAGTTTGGCTGTGACTCAGTTTCGGCCTTGATCGTCTGGCTTGAGTCTTTTTCAGAGGACATCAATGTTAGGCTCCTGTCCTGTTCTCACTCTGTACCAACTCTGGTGACTATTCTATTTGCTCTTCTGAGTGAGATGTAATCATCCTCTCTAGAATCTTACTTGTTTTTAGCTTCTGTAGTCCTGTGGATTTCAGTATGGTTATCCTGTATTATACATCTAATAGACACTTATAAGTGAGCATTACCATCTGTATCTTTCTGGGTCTGAGTTTCAAACCACCACATTTTGGATCCTGCCTTTCCTCCATCCAGCCCAGCTACATACCACAGCTGAATGTCCATCACATTCAATCTTCATCTGTGATCTACTAGCAAATCTAATATAATGGTTTGTGGGTTTAGTGATGTTCAAATATATTCACCTCTATCCTTTAGTCCCTTCACTGAAAGCAAAGTTGCCTCTCAGTCATATGGGACTTAATTTAGTCTTAATTCTCAGAGTTTTCATATTTTCTAACTGTAGACATTACAGCACATATATCTTGGCATTTGGAAGCCAAGAATATCACAGAGTCACACTGCACAACAAAACTCACACAAGAGACTTATTGGGAAGAAAGAAGTCAAGAGGGTAGTTGCCTTTGCTCAGAAACAGCAGAAAACTTGGCAGAAATTTTGGTTTATATAGGGCTTCTTGGGGAATGGAATTTTCCAGATTGCCCTGGGATTGGAGGGATTGTGTAGCCTAATATTAAAGTAAACTCAGGGATTAGTGAGATTTTTTTCCTGTGGTGGGACTTTTTTTCTGTATGGTTGTGCCTGGCTGCTCTCCCACCTCAGGGCTGAGAAAGGCCTTTAAGGAATGGACTTAGGACTGTAAAGGAAGTGTAAGTGTGGTCCTGGCCACTGAGCTCCTCAGGTGGGGGACCTGGCCATTTGATTGCCTTGAAGGTTTACAAAGTATACAAAGTGAGAAGGCCTTCATTTGCATTGGTGTGAATAGCCAACACCAAATCTATGTAGATGTTTTTGTGTGGCATGTTCAGGATCCAGACAACAAGATCACTTTGCTGAAAGCATCCCAACACTAATGAAAGTTCCTGAGCCCTGGAGTAAGAGCAAGCAAATTTCATTCTTGTAAACTGCAACTTCCTAATAAAATGCAAAGTATATAGCTGTCCATGACTGATTAATTTTGATAAAAGAGGATATGGAGAATAAAAATCTTTATACTGTTAATTACATAATTCCCATATTTCTCTAGTACAATCAATTATACAAAACATGCTGCCAACAGACACACATACAGACACACACACACACACACGTGTGCACGTGGGCACATGTTCTATTGAGTAATTGGTGTAACTGTTAGGGAGAAAATGCTGTCCAGTCAAAGTGCTTTACTGTTTAACTATAAAAACCTTATTGAAGTCAGTTTCAGAACACTGCCCATTTTCAGCTTGGAGCTTGTATTATATTTCAGAAAAAGGAACCTGGAGGTGTATTGACATAAAAGAAATGTCATCTGTGAAATCCCTGAATTAGCTGGGCTCTTCTGGGAAGTGACTTATGCTCATATTTCAGTCAAGTATCTATTGTGCACATTTATGTCATGTCAGATAGTCCCAGAACAGTAAGCGGCTGAGGATGCCTTCAAGTAGTATTTTTAAAGGAATCATTACAGAATAAAGACACAATGAGCACAATGATATCATTGAGTCTAATGAAGACAAAGATAGAAAATGAAACTATCTACGGGTGCCTCAAACAGTATGAATCAGTATATAGGTTTAATTTGATATATTGAAGAAATTGTATGCTTAGAGATTCATGGCTTTGAATGTTGCATATATATGGAATTTCAAGAAGTGAATTTCATAGAAACTGAATATAAACATGGTTGCTAGGGACCCAGGGGTGTGGAGGGATAGAAAAAGAAAACATGTTGAGAAAGCATACAAAATTTCAGTTAATGGGCCTGAGGAGGTTGCTCAGCATTTAAAGAGCTTTCCTTGAACACAAGAGAGCTACAGTTTATATGTGCAAAAGCTATACAAATGCCCTATGTACATGATGGCTCACCTGAAATTCAAACTCCAGAAGGTGGTGACAGGGAATCAATGCACTAAGCTTGCTTATGAGACTACCTGGGTAAGTGAGTTATGGGTTTGATGAGACTGTGCCATAAAGAAAAGGGTAGACTATTATTGAAGATTCCAGATATCATTTTCAGGCCTCTGCACTCAGAGACACACATGTGCCCACACATACCCAAGTACACTACACAGACATACATATGAAAAGAAGGAAAAAGAGAAAAATAATTCAGGTAGATTAGAAGAAAAATATTATGTACTGTATTGTACAATATGGTGACCATAGTTCCTATATCCATGATAAAAAGTATTGTTTATTTCAAATGTGTTGAAATAAATATGTCAACATTCTTATTACAAAAATAAAGTAATGGATACTTTAACTTGTTAAATCTTTCTTTACTGTATACAAAGGTCAAAAGATTACACTATGTCCCATAATTACACACACACCTTTATTTGACATTTTTATTAAATATATTTATTCATTTCACATCCTGATTGCAACTGTCTCCTTCCTCTACACCTAGTCCCACCTTCCCACCCTCTTCCCCCTTCCCTTGCTGCCCTTCTCCTCAGAAAGGGGGACTCACTGTACAAATCCACCCCAGTACATCATGTTGTATCAGGACTAAACACTCCTCTTCCACTGAGGCCAGATAAGGTAGCTCACCTAGGAAAAAGCTATCCAAAAGCAGGCACCAGAGTCCATAGCAGAGACAAGCACCACTCCACTTGTTAGGGCACCCACGTGAAGATCCAACAGCCCATAAGTTACATACGTGTCCTGGGCCTTGGTCCAGTCCATGCATGCTCTTTGGTTGGTGCATCAGTCTCTATAAGCCTCTATGGGACTAGGTTAGTTGACTCTGTTGGTCATCTTAAGGAGTTTTTGTCCCCTCCAGCACTTTATCGGACATTGTAAAACCAGAATAAAAATGTATTCAGTTTCTTGAGTTCTTTATATATTTTGGATATTATCCCTTTGTCATATGTAGGATTGGTGAAGATCTTTCCCCATCTGCCGACTGCTATTTTATTCTACTGATAGTGTCCTTTTCTTCATAGAAGCTTTTCAAGTTCAAGAGGACCCATTTATTCATTGTAGATCTTAGAGCATGAGCTGTTGGTGTTCTGTTCAGGAAGTTGTCTCCTGGGCCAATGAGTTCAAGACTCTTACCCACTTTCTCCTCTAACAGATTTAGTGTATCTAGTTTATGTTGAGGTCTTTGATCCACTTGGACTTCAGTTTTGTGCAGGGTGATAAGTATGGCTTTATTTGCAGTTTTCCACATGTAGACATCCAGTTAGAATAGCACCGTTTGTTGAAGATGCTGTCTTTTTTCCATTGTATGGTTTGGGCATCTTTGTCAAAAAGCAGGTGTGGATATGTGCACGGGTTTATTTCTGGGTCTTTGATTTTATTCAATTGATAAGTCTAATAGTTATCTTAGGCTTCGTGTGGGCCCATTAGTTAGGGGAATGAGAGGTATCTCTGACATAGACTATGTCACTACTTCCCCCTGATAGGACTTCCCTACAAGGCCACAATGGAGGAAGAGGAACTCAGTCCTCATGGGAATAGATGAGCTCAGATGTCTGGGTAGGGCAGGTCCCCTATTCTGAAGAATAGGGAAGAAGGAATTCCAGAGAGAAGGTGAGACTTGGAGAAGAGGAGGGAGGATCTTTTGACTGAAATGTAAATTGAATCAATTAATAAAAATGTATTCAATTAATATTTTAGAATACACTTCCAGGAATTTTGTCTTTATGCAAATCTATGCTTCAAAAGAACAATAATTTTGTATCTTCCCTTTTGTCAGCTTTTCCCCATTTCTTTACTTCCCTTACAACAGTGAGTTTTCTACCCTGCTCACAATTAGAATTCTTGAAGAGTTTAAAGCGTATGGAAGCAATAGGTGAGTGGTGTGTACATCATGAGGGGTAATGTTTGAACTGATTTTTAAAATTTTTAGAATGCCCTAGGGGAGATTTTTAAAAACTTTCTTCCCAAGGGCCAATTACATCAGCCTCCTCATAGAATAAGGGTCACAGATTTTTTTTTTCAAAGTCCCTAGATGATCTCAGTGAATGGTCATAGTTGAGAATCTCTGTCTTAGTATTTAAGCTACAAAGCAGGTTTTCTTACAAGTTTCCCAGGTGATTATAGCATCCATGTAGCTGATACCTAGGTCATAAAATTCACTTGGTACCATCTAAGGTATAGCTGCATGTACCTGGTCAGGTTGTAATGTGGTTGTTCTCCTTTTGGCCATTTTTAGGTCCATTGTCCTGAAGTACCAAAGAGTATTTAAAACAATGAAGTAGCAAATGCATACATAGCAAAGGTCTTCCTGGTCTAGTGTGCATATGGTACAATATTATTGTTAATAAATTAGTTTAAAAATAAATTAGCTGATGCTGTTTCTTGTTAGGATTTTGGAACAAAACCTGCTTCTGGGTTGCCTAGCACCTTATGATGTCATCATGTGTCACTGGCCAGGTGGCCACACCTGGAAGACGTGGTTACTTGCCCCTTAAAGGGACAACCCGACACGTGTTCCCTGTCTTGGTTCTTTTCTCTCTTGGTCTCTGTTGCTCCTGACCTCTTGGCCTTCTCCCTTTCTCTATGCCCCCTCTCTCTTTCCCCTTCTCTCTCTTTTCCTATCTGTTTCTTTCCCCCATCATGTCCTATTCTCCCTGCTCTCCCTTCTCTCTCTCTCTCTCTCTCTCTCTATCTATCTATCTATATATATATCTCCACCTAATAAACCTCTTTTATATATGAATTCTATCATACATCTAATGGTCATTATTTAGTTTGTCCCATAACCTTACACTTCTAGGTTAAGAGCAGTTGTTTTGGATTGGATCCTGGGTGCATAAAAGATTGCTAGGGTTTTGTCCTGGCTAGGTTTTGTTGTTATTTTTGTTTGTTTTTTCAACTTTACAGGCATTCATACATTAAAGTTATCTAGGGATAGAGGAACCTCAGTTGAAAATGCTCCAAAAGATTGTCTATAGAGCAGACTGTGGGGCATTTTCTTGATTGATGATTGATGTGGGAGGACCCATCTAACTGGAGGCAGTGGCACCTCTGGTACTGTGGTACTGGATAATGTAAGGATACAGGCTGAGCAAGCCATGAAGAACTAACCAATAATCAGCATCCCTCTAAGGTTTCTGCTGAAGTTCCTGCCATGAGTCCTGCCCATGACTTTCATCAGTGATGGAGTTTAACTGAAGTGTTGTAAGTTGAAATAAACCTGTTCCTCCCGGAGTTGCTTTGGTCATGGTGTTTTATTACAGCAGCAAAAACTCTAACCAAGACAGTCCTATAACAGTCTTTACACTCAGTCCACAAACACCTGTGAGCGCAGCGGTCAGGAACTATGACAAGTGAAAAAAAAAAGTAATTCGTTTTCAAACTCCTAAAAACTGTTCCAATGTGATGTATATTCACACTAGGGAACCACTGGTTTACAGTAGGTTTTCTTATTTATGGATCCCTGGGTGAGTACTAAGTACCTGGAAGAACCGGTAATTTTCAAGCTCTGTCTAAGACTTACAGAATCATGAACTCAGGGACAGCATCTGATAATTTGTGTATTGCAGATGTGTCTAACCTGTAGCTTGTGGACTACATGTCTCCCAGAATAGTTATAACAGTGGACAACCTCATGTCATAAACTCATAATGTTGGACCACCCTTCAGGGTTGCTAACATTCAAGTTTGAGAGCCACTGGTGTAGAGTGCCAGCCACATGTTCTTTAAGTTTGCTCTATTCTTGTCAAGTATAAAGATACAAAGTCATCACAGTTCATGTCATCAGATGATCTGTAATGTGCTCTTTAATTATTTTATCATCTTCAAACCCACTCATTTTTATCAACAGGCTTGAAACACAGGCACATTCACATTCTTTTCTTTCTATGGACTAGAAAAACTGAAGGTCAGGAAAGATCATTCCTAAAGAGAGGAGTTCTTACTCATGATCTTTCAGCCTCTCTCTGTGCCCTCAAAATGATCATTGATGGAAAGGGCATGTAGCCAAACAGTACTAAATGACCCTAGCATGTTCAATGCCTTGGTATCCATCCCCAATGGATAGCTGAGGGAGAAGAGCAATGAAAATGAAAATGAACAGAGTCAAGGCAAAAGCTCCATCTGTGAGAAGCCATTTCTGGGAATTAGCCATCATTATCAACAAAATCCAGAAAGTGGGAGGCAAGAAGTAGCAGGTGGAGAGGCAGAAGCAAAGGCTAACAGAAGTGGGGACTGTGGGGTGAGTCTATGATGCTGCCCCCACCAAGGAAGCACAGTGATGAGAAGCATTGTGAAGGCATCAGTTGAAATTAAGGTGGCTGTAAGTCAGGATCAGCCTCAGCACTACATCTGGTGGGGACAGTTGCTGTTTCTGAACAGGCTCAGGCCCTTGGGTGCTGATCCCCAGGAAAAAGAGTATGATATGTTCTTCATGAAAAGCTTGATATATCAAGGGCATCATTGGGGAACATGCCATATGCTGAGATTTGTAGTAAAAACTGGGGAAATGATCATGTGCTAGGCAGTGATGTCATGAGCACAGCTTAAATAATATTTTATCAGGTGTAGCATATGGAACACAAACACACACAATCATACACATCTGGACAGCTGGACAATAGTATACGGAGGCAGTGGTTCCCTTGAAAAGGAATCTTGGAAACATATTAAATTTCTACTTCTACATTTTCATTAAAAAGATTGTGGTTATACCACTCTTCTTTTTATATACTACATTCATAGATTGTTTTTTGGTGAAAACAGTATTTCTCAAGTTGGAGTTTTAAAATGTCTGGAGTTCTAATACTAAACTTTAAGGCAGTGGTTCTGAATCTATGGGCCATTACCCTTTAGGGGCTGAATATCTTGCATATCAAATATTTACATTACTATTCATATCAGTAGAAAAACTGCAGTAATGAAGTAGCAGTGGAAATAATTTTGTGGCTGTGGGTCACCATAACATGAGGAACTATATTAGAGGGTCCCAGTAGTAGGAAGGTTGAGAACCATCACCTTAAGTGGAGCTACATCTTCAATAATAAATCATTACCTTTGTTGATGATTTTGAAATTTATTTCGGTATGATTTACAGTGTAAACGTATAAGTGTTGTAGTAGTTGCCTACATAATTTGAGGAGGTATGTGTTGTTATCTCTATTTTAAAAATAAATAAGGTTTTTAGAATAATGTCAACTCACTGGCATTGAGTTAGTTAAAAGAAGAGACACCATTAGTGACCTAAATCTTGCCACTGTGTTAGTGTCAGCTTCAATTGTCCCTAAGCAATGAGCCAAATAGAGACAGACTTAATAATGCAAATCATCAATTACACCTGAATAAAGGCCAATTACATCCCAGTGTGTAGTATGAAGAGATGTCATAGTAGTTCAAAGAGACATGTGTGGGTGGAAATTTTAATGAATCCTAAGAGAAAACATTTTCCCCAAACAGACTTAAGTAAACTGCATGTTCAGTGACTTTGATTACTAGAGAAATCTGCTAACAGCTGTTTGGAAAAGAAGCAGGAACTGTTGCCTACATGGGCGGGCTGACTTTTCCTTGGCATAATTTGATGCCATTTTGCTAATTGCATCTTTATCAGGGGACAAAAAGTTGTAAGTCTAAATGACAACCACAGAGTGCTAGATTACTTTTTACATGTCAGTACATAGCTAATGCACATTACTTGTTATTTCTGATTAATGATTACTGTAGAGCCATTATATTGAATTCTTCTGAAGACACTGTGTAAACCCAAGCTGCTTGGTAAGGAAATGATCAGTTTACTTTGTGAAGCAAACAATTACTGTCACTAAATGAGTGTGGTGGCTATTCTTGATTGTCAGCTTTGCAGGACTTAGCATCACCTAAAAGACAAATTTCTGAGATTGTGACTATTTGCAGAGAGATTAAGAGAGGACAGAAGATTTACTTTAAATATGGGCAGTACCATCTCTTTGCCTAGGTTCCTGGACTGTGTAAAATGGGAAGGAAAGCAGAGCAGCAGCATTCATCTCTTTCTCTGTTTCCCAACAGTGGGAGGCGCTGCTTCATGGTCCTACATCCATGCCTTCCCAGGTTGTGATAGACAGTACCTGCAAACTGTGGAGGGAAGCAAACACTCCTTTCCCTAAGTTGCTTTGCTCAGGCATTTTGTCACAGCAACAAGAAAGACAAGTAACTGATCTGTGTTGGAATCAGTTCCCCATTTGGAGCAACCTCTGAATGTTTTTTTTTTTTTTTCAAAATGGCAATCTCCATCTGCTGGTTTCCTGATTAATAAGTAACAAACTCTGGCTTATGATCAGACTAATTTACTTAAGTAATTTTGCTTTAACAGTCTTTCCAAGTCTCAGGAAGACAAGGAGCTTTTAACTTTAAAAAATTACCACCACTGAAGTCACCCAGGCATTACTTATCCTTCAAGTGGGATTTTTATTACAGCAATAAAGAAAGCAAAAAGGCCATATATCAATTTCTCTTGCATTTTTAGTTTTGTTCGTATTTCTTGAGTAAATTATTTCTTGATTCTATCACTTCACATATTGGTTAGTTCATTTAACTCAATAGGTTTCTACCTTCAGAAAGTGTATGACCTAAGGATACCAGGCAATGGAGAAAAAACAATTAGGGGAAATAAATGCGTGGACAGAAGAACAAAGAGGAAACAATTATAGAAGAGGCTTACACTTTGGATAAAAGAATGGGAAGGTCTCTTGGAAGAAGTGAAATTTGAGCAAATATTTGGCAAGATCTGAGAAGAGTAATGGGAGAAGAGCATTTCAAGTAGAGCAACAAAAGTAGGAATAATGTGAGGATTGGGAATGTAGCTTAAGGGTAGACATTGGCTTAGCACATGCAAGACCTTCAGCTTGATCTACCCATTTACACACAAAAGAAAGTATGCTTCAGTGGAAGACTATACACTGTTGAAAGCAATGATTTACAAGTGGAAGGAGGCAATTTTGTACTCCATCCCCTGGTTAGACTGGGTAATATCCGAAGATATTTTGGATTGTTTTGAAACTCCACAGGGATGCTATTGGGATCACATAAATAAAGGACAAAGATACTGCTCCACAACCTACAGCAATGTATAGGTTGTTTTTCCCCCACAATCAAGACTTATATAGTTTATACTTTCAATAGTACTCAGGTCTGAAATCCTGGTTTAAAGTACACACTTAGGGGTAGTTTGATTATGATTCTATGGGTCTTCTACATCTTTTATAGCCTTTAAGAGTTTACTACTCTTAGTTGTAAAAAAACAAAACAAAACAAAACAAAACAAAACAAACAAACGAACAAAAAACAAGGCAATGTGAATGTATAATACCAGCCTATAATACCAGCCTGCAGGCACACAATGAAGTCTCTCGCTTGGAAGTTATGCTGACTTCCTTCCCTCCCCCATCAAGGAATATATTTATTTTGTTATCCCCAAATCTCTGATCTAGAAATAGGTCTATTCTTTTCATTCGTGTTTTCATTGGTGGTAATATCTTGCTGTTTTTCTCATTGTTAATGAAATGGGGGACATCTTTGAGACTTACCAGAGACCTTGGAAAGGGGAGGCCCCAGAAAGACTACGGGGCGGGGGGGGACTATTTCTGAGACTCTTAGCAGCAGAGGGTATGGAACCTGAAGTGCTCACTTCCTGTAGCCAGGCAGGACTTCCAGTGGAGGAATAAGAACATCAACCTACCCACAAAACCTTCGACCCAAAATTTGCCCTGCTTACCAGATGCCCAGGGACAAAGAAGGAACAGAGATTGAGAAAAGGGCCAACAAAAGACTGGTCTTACTTGAGATCCATCCCATGGAAGAGAACCAATCAATGGCACCATTAATATTATTCTACTGTGCTTGTAGACAGGAGCCTAGCTTAACTTAAGCCTCTGAGAGGCTTCACTCAGCCACATATGGAAACAGACGGAGAGACCTACAACCAAACATTAGACAGAGCTCAGGGAGTCCTGTGGAAGAGTTGGGGAGAGATTGAGGGAGCTGAAGGGGCCAAGATTTCTACAAGAAGACGTACAGAGTCAACTATCCTAGACACATGGGGGCTCACAAAGACTGAACCACTAACCAAAAAGCATGCATGGACTGGTTCTAGGCCCTCTGCATATATGTAGCAGATGTGTACCTTGGTCTTTCTGTGGGGTCCCTAACAAGTGGAATAAGGACCTTCTCTAACTTATACCTGCATTTGGATACCTTTCTCCTAACTGGACTGCCTTTTCTGGCCTCAGTGGCAGAGGATGCAATATTTCTGCTGTAAGTTGAGGTGCCAGGATTGGTGGTACCCATGAGGGGGCATTCCCTTCCCTGAAAAGGAGAGGGGAGATGGATGGAGGGGTGTGTGAGGTGGAATGGGAGAAGCATTTACATACAATAGATTGCTTAGAGGTACTCCCATTAACACAGAGATATGTAAGTACACCTCAGTCCTTGGTATGTCTCCATGATATTCAGTTTAGCATATGTACCAGCCTATATAAACAGCTTCTTTATAATGCACTTGTATGGTATGCAGAAACATAATTTTCCATTTACTACCAAGCTATAATTAAAGCACTTGGGAGGTCGAAGCAGCTGGATCAGCATTTGAAACCAGACTGTTATACATAGTATGCCCTTGCCTCAAAATCAATTTGCTGAAGTTATTATTCATAATAAAAGTTCTTCTGTGTACAGCTTCAAGTTTTTCACTGTTATCTATTAAACATGCTACCCTTGATTTCCTGTAGAGTTCCCAAATTGACTAATTCAGTGAACACTGGAAATACTATGATATAATCAAATACGGGAGGTTACAGGAGAGAACCTAATCAACATTATACTGCTGTTATGGACCTTACTGTTGGATTCCCATATCTACTCTCTTCACCTTGTTTTATTCTGCTCTCTGCTACCTTCTTTAAAAGTTATTTAGCCCATGAGGAACTCTACTAAGAGTCTGGAGAAAGGAAGAGAATGAAATCAGGGTCCTCTATACCCTTAACTCCATTTTTTTTCTTGGAATCTTCAGACAGACTTTTTGAGCCCAAATGAAGTTTAGGGAACCAAAGTATCAGCTGTGTACTTGGACAATCAGTCATTTCCTCATTAAATGCTCGGTGAACCCTGCTCTGTTGCAAACCATACCAGGTAGTTGTAGGAAGGAAGGACCAAAGTCTCTGCTCTTTGGTGCTCATGCACACATATTGGGATCTCTCCTACACGCCCAGCTCTGGGAAGTGATGAGGCTTTATACACAAAGAATTGCTTTGGAAATATAGTTCAAGAAAATATGGGAAAATATTTTGTTATCTGGCCCCAAAGACATTTCATCTTTAACTTAAATGAATTCATATCTTCCAATTGTAAATAACAGAAACCCAACTTAAACTGGTTTAGAATCTAGAAAAGCTTTAACTGTTAGGAGCAAATGGAAAGTGTGATGATCAATTTGACTTCAGCTAGCTGCAGAACCCAAGAACACCAGCTTTGTCATCAAGAGATGTCATTTCTATATCTCTTTGATTTGGTGTTTATGTTGACTCCATGTTCAAACTCCCACAAGGAGTCAGAACTACAGGCCTCAGACCTCCATCACCCATATATAAGATAAACAGGAAAGGGTAAAGAATCTTCTCTAGAAACCACATTCTCATCAGCTTTATTTGGTCATCAACTCATGCCTGAGGCAAGGACTGTAGGTAGATATGGGGGGGGGGGGATGAAAAACAATACATATTGAGAACCTAATGTTTTCTGTCATGATTCTGTGTGTGCTTCCGATGTGATCGTTTTATTATTTTATCTGTTTTACTACATTCTGGAGCTAAGTAATAAAAACAAAAACAAAGAACCTGAGTGGCCTTGCTTTAACAGCAGAGTAGCTGCCATACATTCTGTGATCTGCCTAGATTAGTTCAAAGTTTTGTTCCCTCCTATGGGCATAAGTAGAGTATAGTCAACTTCCATACATCTCAATGGACTTGAGTAGCAGAGTCCTGTGTTCCTACTAGTTAAAATCCCATTCCCATTCTCTACTCTGGAGTGCAGGCTGATAAATCCAGGACAGAGGAAGCACCAACAAGCACAACGTTATTTTCTGCCCCAATCTGTGTGTGGGGAGCCAAAAAGTCATAGAGTATAAAATCTGTTAGGAAAGCCAAGGAGAGTAACAACAACTACAACAAACTCTAGACACAGCAGTCAGAAAGAGCAAACATAAGCAGGACCACAGAATCTCTGGTACTCAGTGACATAGGTTTACAAATGCTAAATCTGAGGAGTTTGTCTTGAGCCCTCAGAATTCTTCAGGAATATGCATACGTGACGCTGCAGATGGAACTGGGGCCATAACTGCCTAATTAGAAGAAGCATGAGTTTGGTTTTAATGTATACGAAAAAGGGTGAAGTATTGAATTTTTAGATAGGAGGAATGAGTAATGTAGGTACACAGCTGGTAAAAAAAAAAGTCATAATTTTAAAAAGATGAGTTTTTTAAAAATGCATTCAAGAACCAGCTTCTGACAATACCCCTGCTTTTTCCACAAAAACATTTTGGATCTACAGAGCAAATAAGCTCCATATTTTAAAAATTAAACATTAATATTCAGAGTTTATGGTAGAAGATTTTACATTGCTAGCTGCAGATTGCAATGATGGCTGACTAACCCGAGATCCATTTTCTGTTCAGAGGAATAAGCTCTTCTCCTCAAAGCATCTCTGACATCTTTCCTCTGCGGGTATAAAAAAACTCTCTTAGTCACCAGAGCCAAGAATGTTAGTACTCAGAGAATTCAGGCACATGTATGGAAGTACATTGGGCAGCTAATCCAAGCATCAAGAGGTAAGCCATGCACACATTTAGTAATTAGATCACAGTGCAAATTTCAGATAGATTTTTGTCTCTTTTAAGTTTTACATGAGGAACAGAAGAAGCAGGGTGTATTTAACAACCTATTGTGCAAGCTTCAGAGTAGCAGTACCACTCTGGGCTTTACTTAGAGTCATTATGGACTCTTTTTTGTTTTTGTTTCTGTTTTGTTTTTCGTTTTTTTAATTTATTTATTTTTATCTCAATCACAGGTTAGGTACTTTGAATCCCAAGCGTAACCCCCTCCCCCATTCCCTCCTACCTTCCCACTCCCTCACTCATCTCCTTCTTCCCCGCCCCTTCCAAGTCCACCAACAGGGGAGGACCTCCTTCCCTTCCATCCAACCCCAGCTTATCCTGTCTCCTCAGGGCTGGCTGCAAAGTCCTCCCCTGGGATCTAGCCAGTCTGTCACTCCCCAGCTTATATGGGGGAGGGTCAAAGAGTCAGCCATCAAGATCATGACTGAAACAGTCCCTGTTTCCCTGAATAGGGTCTTCAG
>CM053742.1:11532102-11587903 GCA_028658305.1 Pachyuromys duprasi | reverse complement strand
CTTCTTCAATTTTTTTCTTCAGATATTTGAAATTTTTTTCATATAGGTCTTTCACTTGCTTGGTTAGAGTCACCCCAAGGTACTTTATGTTATTAGTGGCTATTGTGAAGGGTGTTGTTTCCCTAATTTCCTTTTCAGCCCTTTGTCTTTGGTGTACAGGAGGGCTTCTGATTTTTTTGAGTTGATTTTGTAGCCAGCCACTTTACTGAAGGTGTTTATCAGTTGAAGGAGTTCTCTGGTTGAGTTTTTGGGGTCACTCATGTATATTATCATATCATCTGCAAATAGTGATACTTTGACTTCTTCCTTTCCAATTTGTATCTCCTTGGTCTCCTTTAGTTGTCTTATTGCTTTAGCTAGAACTTCAAGTACTATGTTGAAGTGATATGGAGACAATGGGTAGCCTTGCCTAGTCCCTGATTTCAATGGGATTGATTTTAGTTTCTCTCCATTGAGGTTGATGTTAGCTGTAGGCTTGCTGTATATTGCCTTTGTTTAGGTATGTGCCTTGTATCCCTAGTCTCTCCAAGACTTTAAACATGAATGGGTGTTGGATTTTGTCAAATGCTTTTTCGGCATCTAGGGAGATGATCATGTGGCTTTTCTCCTTCAGTTTGTTTATATGGTGGATCACATTGATGGATTTGCGTATATTGAACCACCCTTGCATGCCTGGGATGAAGCCTACTTGGTCATGGTGGATGATATCTTTTATGTGCTCTCGGATTCAGTTTGCAAGTATTTTATTGAGTATTTTTGCATCAATGTTCATAAGAGAGATAGGTCTGAAGTTCTATTTTTTTTGTTGGATCTTTGTGTGGTTTAGGTATCAAGGTGACTGTGGCTTCATAGAAAGAGTTCGGTAATTTTCCTTCTATTTCAGTTACCCAAAATAGACTTCTGGAAAATATGGAAAATAAAATATTCACATGGAGCAAAAATGAGTGGCTACCAATAAAACACGAGTTTTTCTCTGCTTATTATAGAGAAAAGCATCCAATGATCCAAGTCTTCCCCAAGGATTATCTAATAGCTGCATTATACAAAATTTTCTATTGACATGTGCTGGGAGATAATTGGGTAAAAGCATTTCAATTTTTGCTTGGGGTCTTCTGTATATTTCTCTTTGTCCTGTGAATGTGTTGATTTAATTTGATTAGACCAAACCACTTTTAGCTTACTAAATAACTTAAAAACCAAGTCTTTTTATGACTGTTTTATAAATGTAAATGTATCATGTAAAAATGCATGACACACATTTTTCTATGTCATTAAAGAAAGCAGTGTGGGAGAAAGATGAGTCCCACTTGGAGGTAAGCTCATTCTAAACTGGACATAGCAGTGTTATCAGCCAGCATATTGAAAGTCAAATACACTCACATGAGGCACCATTCAAAAGAGACATGAAAACAAACGGGTTGTGCTCACTAATGATGTGATTGTAGAAATCAAGTCAACAAGTATTTCCTGTAATGATGATATAAAAAATATTTCCCACTTTGCAAGTCACAGTCTCTGTGGCTTCCACTGCATTCTGACACACTAGTACAAATGTAGTCACATATAATTCATTTAGAAAGTAAGTGAGTAACCTAGGGTCTATTGAAACATCAGTTAAAAAACCAATAGTATCTTGGATTTGGCTCATGGCATATATTTACTACTCCATTGTGTACATAATTTAGGATCCACTTATATTTGCAGATGATAATAGAATTGAAGAAAAAAATTAAAGATTTTTAGAAACACCAGGAAATACTATACATTCTAAAGAACTCACTTCATAAACTTCAGAGATGGCTCAGCAGTTAAGTCCTCTATCAGAGGACCTAGGTTTAGTTCCCAGCACTCACACTGGACAATGTTCAACAGCATGTAACGCCAACTCCAGAGGCTCTGACACTGTCTTCTGGCCTCTGTGAGTACCTGTACTCTGTCCTCAGACCCATACACAAACTCAACATGTACTGATAATTTCAAAATAATAGAAGTAAATCTTTTATAAAAACTAACTTACTTTATTTCTGCACAATATTTCAAAATTTCTAATAGTTTCTTGTTGTTAAATAAAAGAGGGCTGGAGGGATGGCTCAGTGGTTAAGAGCTCTGTCTGCTCTTCCAGAGGTCCTGAGTTCAATTCCCAGCAACTACAAAGTGGCTCGTAACCATCTATACCTTCTACTGCTCTCTTCTGGCATGCAGATGTACATGCACATAGAGCATTTAAAATAAATAAATAAATTAAAAAATAAAAAGAAAATCCTAACTGTTCTATTGTACCAATAAAGACTAGGGTGCTTTATTGGTGATGCTAGGGTGAAAACCTGCTAGTTCAGAGAGGCACAGAAAGTACCCAGCTGACCCTCCTTTTCAGCTCAGGTCTGGATGGATAAAACCCAAAAGGCTTACTGGCTTAGCTGACAGCCCAGGAGGAAAACTCCAAAAACCCAAGGCCATGCATGATATTTGGTTGGAGTATCAGTCTCAGGGAAGACCCCTGTGCTCAGATTTTTTAGTTGTGTTGCTCTCCTTGTGGAGCTTCTGTCCTCTCCAGATCTTACTATTTCCCACTTCTTTCATAAGATTTTCTGCATTCTACGCAAAGGTTAGACATAACCTAGAACCCCTGCACAGATGTAGCCTATGGAAGTTCAGCCTCCAAGTAGATTCCATAATAATGGGGACAGGGACTATCTCTGACATGAACTGATTGGCCTGCTCTTTGATCACCTCCCCCTGATGGTGGAGCAGCCTTACCAGGCCACAGAGGAAGACAATGCAGCCACTCCGGATGAGAGCTGATAGACTAGGATCAGGAGGAAGGAAAGGAAGACCTCCCCTATGAGAGGACTTGGGGAGGTGCATGTGTGGAGAAGGGGGAAGAAGGGAGCGGTTGGGAGGGGAGGAGGGAATGAGCTACAGGGGGAATACAAAGTGAATAAAGTGTAATTAATAAAAAAAAATTTAAAAAACCCAAGGCCAAAAGACTACTAGCTCAAAGCCCAAAAAGCCAGGGAACTGAAGAGCTAAAGACAAAGCTAAAGCCAGAGCTTGCACTAAAGGCTTGTTTCTACTTCTCCAGGATGTCTTAAATACCCCTGAACTCAAAGTTCCTCCTACTTTTGGTAGCATGGCTATTTTTACTGTTAAACCTACCGATCCATGAGCATGGGAGATCTTTCCATCTTCTAATATCTTCATCAATTTCTTTCTTCAGAGACTTGAAGTTTTTTCATACAGATCTTTCATTTGCTTCGTTAGATTTATACTAAGATACTTTATGTTTTTTGTTTTTGTGGATCTTGTGAAGGGTGTTGTTTCCCTAGTTTCTTTCTCAGTCTGTTTGTCTTTTGTTTACAGGAGGGCTACTGATTTTTTTGAGTTAATTTTGTAACCAGCCACTATGCTGAAGGTGTTTATCAGCTGTAAGAGTTCCCTGGTATAAGTTTTAGGGTCAGTCAAGTATACTATCACACCCTGAGTGAAGTAACCCAGAACCAGAAAGACACTCATGGTATATACTACTTATAAGCCATATAAACATACTGAAATCTACAAAGAAGCTAAACAACAAAGAAGACCCCAGGGAAGATGTTTAATTTTCATTCAGAAGGCAAACAGGATAGACAACCAGAAGTGGTGGAAGAGAAGGAATAGGACAGGAGCCTACCATAGATGTCCTCTGAGAGAATTGACCCAGCAAGGGATCAAAGCAGATGTAGAAACTCACAGCCAAATCTTGGGTAGAGCTCAGGGAGTCTTATGGAAGAAGGAGGTAATAGAAGGAACTGGAGGGGACAGGAGCTCTACACGGAGACCAACAAAGCCAACAAATCTGGGCCCAAGGGGCCCTGCAGACACTGATTCACTAAGGACCATGCATGGAGAGGACCTAGACACCCTGCTCAGATGTAGCCTATAGGCAGCTCAGTCTCCATGTGGATACCCAAATAAGGGGATCTGGGGCTGTCTCTGTCATGAACTCAGTTGTCTGCTCTTTTATCACTTCCCCCTGGCAATGCAGCCTTGCCAGGCCACAGTGGAAGAAGATCCAGGCAGTCCTCATGACACTTGATAAGCTAGGGTCAGATGGCAGAGGAGGAGGATTCCCCCTTTCAGTTGACTAGCAGAAGGAAATGAGGGGAAGAGGAAGAGAGGGTGGGACTGGGAGAAGATGAGGGAGGGACTACAATTAGGATATAATGTGAATAAACTGTAAAAAAAAAAGTCCCCCCTACTCCTCCTATTCTTTAATCCTTGTCAGCTGGTTTCTTTTCTTTTTTTCAGTTTCTTTTCTTTTATTTATTTTTATATTAATCACAGGTTATATACTTTGTATCCCAGCCATAGTCCCCTCCCTCATTCCCGCCCACTCTCCCCATCCCTCCCTCATCTAACTCCCTGCTCTTTTCCAAGTCCACTGATGGAGATGGACCTCCTCCCCTTCCATCTGACCCTAGCTTTTCAGGTCTCTTCAGGGCTGCCTGTAATGTCCTCTTCTGGGGTCTAGCAAGGCTGCTCCCTGGGGGGGAGGAGGGAGGGAGGAAGGGTCGAAGAGCCAGCCATTGAGTTTCATGACAGAAATGTCAGCTGGTTTCTTGCTTCACCTCTTGACCTAGGTTTAACTTTATTAAATCCTGTGTACAGAAACTCTTGGATTAAAGGTGTGTGCTAGAGCTGGGTAAACCACACCATAATCACCTGTTTATAATAAAAAGTTCTTGGATTCAAGGTGTGTAACCGGGATCACCCACACCAAACAAGAAACAGAGTTTTATAGTTCACAGTTTTGGAGTTCACAATGGGATCAAATATCCTGCAACAGTTTCTAACATTACAAGTAAGCTCTTTAAATTCTATTCATGTTAATCACTACATTTTCTAACTGGTTATGGTTGGGTGGGAGGAAAATTATTTATTTGTATATGTTAATCACATCTGACTTGCTTACTTAACTCTTATGTTTGGTTAGGGTTAGAATTGATTGCATTACATTTTCTGAGTGAATGATGATATAAACTTCAAATTCTGATACTTTCTGATGTTCATTCATGTAATTTAGTATTTTTGTTGTTGTTGTTCAAATTCACTGGCTAGAAACCTCAGAACAATGCCAACCGAACAGTAAAAGTAACAACTTTTTTCTTAGTTTTAAACAGTTTTCCTTTTGTAAAATAGAAAATGGATTATTAATATTTCCAAAAATATATTCTTTTTTTGCTCTTGCTTTTTTCCCTTCTGATACAGCTTTTGACATAAAGCAATGCCAAGGACTCAAAGTTGTTACATGCCATGACTTTGAATTGAAGCCTTAATGCTAGTAACTGTGGCATATTATACATTCTGGCACTGAACCAATTTAATTAATTTGCTCAAGGGCATATAAAACTCTTAGACTGTGATAAAATATGAAAAACTCATTTCTATACCAATCACTATTAAGGCATATGGATTTTGGCTCAAACAAATTGTTGTGGACCATGGGGTAATGTGGAGTCAATTAGCATGTCCATTAGAATGGCCAGCATTTGGATTCTGAGTAAGGCAGGATTTCATTTCATAGCAAACTCATATTGTAAATGAAATTCATTCTGTAAATGTAAGTGCCCGTTATTAAACTACTGCCACCCAGCTCCAACTGCCTTTCTGTTTTAGACTCTGTGATGCTGGGCATCAAACTCTGCAAACACATTTTTTTTCTTTCCCAGCTGATTCAGATAAGGTCTGTCATTAGGGAGTACCAGCAGCAGGCTTCAAGGCCAGAAAGGGCTGTGAGGACTTGTTTTTTCCTGTTTCCTGTTTGCTTCCTGCAGCCTTCTTGTTAGATTAAGGTTCCTATCATCCTCACCCCAGCCTCAAGCCCTTCTTATGGCAGTGGCCAGGTTTCCACACTGGATCAGTAGAATTCAATTTTCACTTTTCAACCTATGCAATAGCTGTGTCATTGTCTTTCATTATCACCCTGAGACACCAGCACTCATTAAACAGGATGCCTTTTTCTAGGTTTAGAGCTCTACCACCATGAACCTACATAATTTTATAATCTAACCTTTCCTCCGTTTTTCTCCAGGAATGGCAGCTCTGTCCTGAAGTAGCTAACTCTATTACATCTTAGGGCTTTCTGTTTCAGCCTTTAGATGCATCTAACAAATATTTATATTAAATTCTCTGTTAAAATTACCAACTTGACTTCTGTCTTTCAGCAGAACTCTGAATTGCAGACAAAGACTTTGCTTGTTTTATAGAACCATGTTAGTGCTAATGCAACTGAAAATTTCCCTGACATGGCCTCTTTTTTGAGTAGTATTTTACTTTTAAAATCAGAAGCCTATTGCTGGGTTTCATAACTTAGCCATGTTTAAGATATGCACACACTTATATATCTTTATGCTTTTTAATGAATTGTTTCTGTTTATCCCAAGGTCTTGTTATTAGTTTTTAAATTGTTCTGCTTTTTTTTGAGACCTGAAATAACTACTTGTATTAGCAGTGGGAAAACAAAATTATATGGGAAGCTAACAAAGATCCAAGTATTTGGAATGTGAATCTGAAAGAACACTTTCACCAATGTATTTAAACTTTTTCTACCAGAAAATGTTATTCAAAGAGAAAAAAATAAAAATTTGAGACATAACACTTTATATTAAAGATGAAGAAGGTGAGGTGTGAAAAATGAATTTCTTTTGCCCTGTGGAAATAAGGGATCAGACAGGTACATATATCATTGTCAATATAACTAATAATTAATATGTTGAAGAAATCACCTTTGTGTGAGAAAGAAAGCCTTTCCACTCAAGGAGTTAGAAGTGTGGATAAATCATTGAAAAATATCTATTATGATGGATGAGAACAAAACATCGGTAGCCTGGTTGGGCTTTCCAACTTGCCCCAGGCACAGAAACACAGGATGAAACTTGAAAGTAATAAACTTAACAGTTATAAATACTTGGCATTGAGGGCAGTCAATACGTATAACAAGTTTAAGTTCCTATAGGGAAGTCAAACACATTTAAACTGATGATAGAGGAGACATTTTTCTTTCTGTTCACCTTAGTTTGTGGACCCAGTACCTTCTACTTCTCAATATTATGAAGCTTTTAAGTTTTGGATAGAAAGGAGACAGAATATAAAATATCTTTACCACCTTTATGCAGTGAAGTAAATAACATAAATTTGTTTATGCTTATTAATTACTAGTTCAACTAAATTCAAGAAATGTTTGATTATATATAAGAGATATAGATAACAGATAAACAGATAAATAGATAGACAGACAGATAGACAGATAGACAGACAGACAGACAGACAGACAGATAGATAGATAGATATGTAGAGATTGTGTGCATAGAGAAAGCTTCTGTGTCTTTCTGTCAGTCCACAAATTCATGCATCCTACCTACATATCAAGCTGAACACCAAATGACAATAAAGAAACAAATTGCTTGTCTACATCTTATGTCATCCTCTTCACTCTTTGCTTGCGGTTCCAGGAGTAGAGAAGGGAAAATAAAAACTGCATGAAAGCTGTTTTACAAAATAGTGATTAACTTGAGTTTTTTTTTTATTTTAGTCATCCTGATGGGTGTAAGGTGAAATCTCAGGGTTGTTTTGATTTGAATTTCCCTGATGATTAAGGATATTGAGCATTTTTTAACTGTTTGTCTGCCATTCGATATTCCTCTATTAAGAATTCTCTGTTTAGCTCTGTAGCACATTTTTTGATTGGATTACTTGAATTGTTACTTTTTAACTTCTTGCGTTCTTTATATATTCTGGATATTAGCCCTCTGTTAGATATAGGGTTGGTGAAGATCCTTTCCCAATCTGTAGGCTGTCGTTTTGTTCTGATGACTGTGTCCTTTGCTTTACAGAAGCTTTTCAGTTTCGTGAGGTCCCATTTATTGAGTGTTGATCTTAGAGCCTGTGCTGTTGGTGTTCTATTCAGGAAGTTGTCTCCTATGCCAATGAGTTCAAGCCTCTTCCCCACTTTTTCTTCTAACAGGTTTAGTGTGTCTGGTTTTAACAAAATAGTGATTCAGAGAAGTCTATCCCTCATCTCAAGAGCAGCTGTTACGACTTAGGTGAAAGGGAGAAAAACCTTATTTTTATTTAAGATCTTGAATGTTTTCTTCTTTGGAAACTTTAGATTGTGTTTTCAATTGTATTTGATAGTCTTCCATCAACCACTTCTCTGCCTGGATAATGATCTTATATATCAAGATTCTGTCCAGCCCAAATCTTTTTTCTGTGCTCCAATGGTCCCCTCTTGTAGTATATTTCTTGTAATATTAGGATGATCTCTGTAAGCACTCTGCCAGTAACTCTCAACCAAGGCAAATATCTTTGCTGACTTGCTTTTACATCTGACATGCCCAATGAATGTCTGGCACACAATATGCATGCTCATAAGTATGTGTTATTCTGAATAAGTTAGTTGGCAAGTCAGAGATGAAATCATGCACAATTGTGAACCTCATCAGAGTTTTCAGCTGTTTTACATGCATATACCCTATATAGAAAAGTACAGGATGACAGGGCCCATATGTATCCTTTTCTTTATCATTCAACCATTTTCTTTCTTCTTGACACTGCTTACAGAGTGTCTTCTTAAAAAAATCAGCTGCCAGTGATTTTTTTTTAGACTACAGCATTTTAAACCTTTCCCAATCATACCCCAAAATGAACAGTTTCATTTCCCTCAAACAAATCCCTTACATGGTATCATGAGATAGGCTGTTCAGACTTCTCAAGTGGTCAAAGCTTTATTTATTCTTATTTTTGAATTTCGACAGCTTTCCAGAAACAACTGTCAATATTCTCTTTGGGAATATAACCCAATCCTCACTGAAGTTCCAAACAACCAATGTGTGCATCAAGAAGGCCCCTCAGTGTTGAAAAATTTACAGAAATACAATATACTGGGGTCAATCAACACTTCTAAGGTTTATGTACACAAAAGATCCCAAATTTCCTTTGCCAGCAGGTGGGTTTTCTCCTTTGTTCCTTGTTTTCAAACCAGTATGATCAGAAAAAAGCTGGAAACACAGCAGCCAGAATAAATAAAGACAGATTCTTTATTTATGGGAGACAAGTAGAAACATGAGAACTCCATGGCCTCCTTTATGCTTCTGAACAGGTTATGCTGCAAGCATGTGGCATACTCCCACAGGGAACATCCTCTGTCAGGTATTAGTCCTCAAATTCAAAGCTAATCATTTCCATCCCAGAGAGGAGAAAACAGGCCTAAAACACCGCCTTGGATATCAATGTAAGGAAAATAAAATTTATACATGGGAAAACTGTTTTAAACTTCATTCAGTTGTTTTCTTAATTCTCTGATTCAGTTGTAAAGAAGACAATAAGAATATTTTTTCTGGAAATGTATTTTGGTGAAAAACAAACTACACTGATTTTTGTCTTGAAGCATACCGTATTTCCAAACATACAGTTAATTTACTGTGTGTGTGTGTGTATGTGTGCATGTGTATGTGCATGTATTCACATCCAAACCAAGCTCAAACACATAATAATATATAGCTTTTTTCATACTGATAAATGTGTAATGACCTCATTCTTCTGGCCTCTTATTGAAGTGCTTTGTTCCTATACATTTTATCTTAAACATATATAGTATTAATCCACAAAGAAATTACATTGATTTACCTATCTTTTAATAGATATATATCATGTGCTTTATTCACTCCATTCAAAATTTTGGTTTTTAGGCTTCTCCATGTTTATATAAGCAAACCGAAATTATACTTTTTCAGTTTTTATATCTCTTCTGAATTCCATAGCTATTCATTATGCTACCAAGGAACACTAGATGATCTTCAATGTTACAGTAACTTATCATGTACTTGTCTTCTTGTGAACACTGTAAAATCTTCTAAAAATGAAATTATCTAGTCATTGTGCTAATTTGCATTTTTATTAACTATTGCACAAATGTTACTGAAAGTCAAGAAAATCAACTCATTGTCCTTAATTTTAAATGACATATTAAATTCATGACAATTTCATTATTCTGAAAATACTATTTCAGTGTTATTTATTGATGCTAGAAATCCAACTCTATCTTCTTGTTGGTTAGTATTGTAAATAATTTGTTTTCTTTTTAGTTATTTTTTAAAAGATATTCTCTTTGTTATTTTGCCTGAATCTTTTCTAGGTATGGTTGAATGTATGAATTTGTTTAGTCTATTTAGGACATTATAGATTTTTAATTATGAGAAATCATGTCATTAAATCATAAAAATTTTTCAGCCATTATTCTGAAAATACTGTCACTTTGACAATCTCTCAATGCCTATATAATTTTCTTTTTCTCTTTATCTCTCCAGGCTTCATTGTGAACACTAGCTTTATATCTATTATTTTTACTATGGAATTTCTGTTTGATTACTTATTATTTATTGTATTTATCATTATCAAACTTGTTTGATTATTTATTACCTAATTTATTTAATGAAATTTTTATCTTCAATAACAGTACACTTTTAACTTGTAAAACTTCTATTTGTTTCTAGAGGATCCATAGTTTCACAGTATCTCATCCTTGTTCTGACTTTGATTACATCTTTATCTTTAATTATGCTAAATATATTTTATATAATCTCTAACAAATAGTCTTATGATTTGTCATTCTTTGAATTCTTAGTGTCTTATTCCTTGGGCTTATGGAATATTAACAGAGAGTAGATTACTTCAATTATTATCACTATTATATTAAGTTGGGAAGTTGTCATAAATAGTTCTGAGTTTTACCCCAGTAGTTCAGTACTGGTAAGGGTTATACCTGCATTCAGTCCTCAAGTACTGCAAAATAAATAAAATAGCCAATAATATATCAAACACATTCCTTGTAAGAAATTGGTGGTGAATCAAATACAGTAATCCTTCAGTTTCTAAAGAACACAATTTATAAAAATACAGACGAGGATGGGAAGCCATGAGCTGCTTGTTGCTGTTCCTTACTCTGCATGGATAAACTGGGCATAGAGATTCAGAAGATGGCTGCCTTGGTAGAAAAGGTCAGACACCGCCTCCTAGTGGACCAGCATGGACAAAGCTAGGGTAGCAAATACCATGCCTTTGCTTCCTCTACTCTTTGTTTTCCTGTAGCTAGCTTACATTGATTAGCTGAAGCCAAAAAAATGGCAAGAAGCCAAGGTGATGTAATAAAGGCCAGCCTGTTGAAGAACAAACAAGCTAGAAAAGAATGAAGAGTAACTCTAAACTGCAGTCAGAAAACACAAACAGCAGCTATCAGCTCTAGTTCAGGGCTACCTTATCCTTCAGTGAGCTCTTTGCTGAAGAGGAATGTATACATACCCAAAGGGGCAGTTTTACTCCTTGAAGTTACCTCAAGGCTATCACTGGCACAATTTCAAGTGCTTTGCTACATTTTCAATTAAGGTATTCTTGAGATAGAAGAACGATTTAAATTCTACCTTTAAGTCATGTGATGCACAGACCCATAGTTATACAAATTAGGGAGGAGGACTTCCCCAATCATTGGACTGGGGGAAGGGTATAGGAGAATAAGAGGGAGGGAGGGTAAGATTGAGAGGGGATGGGGAAGGAGGCTACAGCTGGGATACAAAGTGAATAATCTGTAATTAATAAAAATAAATTTAAATTTAAAAAAGAGAGAAACCCAAAACAAATTCAGGGGCTGAGCAGTTTCTTTGTTGCTTATGCTAGTAGTTAGAGCTTGTCAACTCTTTCCCTAAATATATAAGCTTTTGGAAATACTGACATTGTGCAAACATTTGAGTGCCTACTTGTTGCACTGAATAAACTGAAAACACTGCCTAATTTCTGCATATATGCTAAAACCCAAACTTTCATCTAAGGCTGAAAATCACCTTTCCTACCAGTCAGTCAGGTGTTTGGCATTGTGGCTATAATACCATGATATTTTTATGTAGCATAAAAATATGTAAGTGATACAGGGAATGCAAAAGAAAAGAATTAAGCATCACTAACTCTTTTTCACTATTGACACTGGGTATGGCCTTTCATATGTCAGTTGTTTATAAATATGATGTCCTGAAGAAAACAATAGGATATCAAAATGTAGAAGGACTGATAGTATTTTATTCATATTGGATGCATATTACTTATTAAATGACTTATGTGCCATAAAATATCACCAGATGCTATTTAATGTAAAAAGATCATTAAACAGCAATATTTCTATAAATGTTACAGACAATATTGTACTGTTTTTGCTGCAGAAATACTCTAATTATCTGTGGGAAAGTATTGAAAGCCTTACCAACCTAAAGACGACTTTAGTATTTTTCTTTTTTAAGATTAATGTTCTAGTTTGGGGGGGAAAGACTTGAAGTTTAAAATGATGATGAGAGGCTTTCAGCACTTGGCTACTTAGCCAACTTAAAATAAGTGACCAATGTGTCTTTTTAACCCATACATTTAGCAAAGCATGCAAAAGTAACTAATTTATCAAAGAGATTTATATAGAGAGAGCATTTCCAAATAACTGAGAAATGCTCTGGAAATAACAGAGAAAATGCCCTGCACCATGCAATTTTGTTACCAAAAATAAATTATGTCACTTACAAAAATATCATATTTATGTATAAGAAAACATCTGAAGAGGAACACTTGAAACTGAAATAATACATAAAATGCAAAAGTTTACTGGATTTATTTTTTTTTCTTTTGTGGAGCTTGAAATGTAACCCAGACACTCTTAAGTGCTAGAAAACCATTCAATTATTTGGTGATACTCTTAACTCAACCTTACTGACTTCAGAGCCCCCTGAAATACATTTCAAAACAGGACAAGGTATGTAGCTCAGTTAGTAGAGTGCTTGCCCATTCCTGAAGCCTTCTTTAAAAAAATTATTTATTTCTTCATTTATTCACTCATTTATTCACTTTGTATCCCCCAAAAGCATGCACCCTCTTCTCTTCCCGTCCTACCCACATGCCTTCTTCTCCCTTAATGACCTTTCCGTAGTCCCCTGATAGGGGAGGACCTCCACTCCTTCTATCTGACCCTAGCCTAGCAGGTCTCCTCAAAGCTGGCTGCACCAACTTCCTTTGTGGCCTGGCAAAAGTGCACCCCTCAGAGGGAACTGATCAAAGAGCCAGCCACTGAGTTCATGTCAGAGACAGCCCTTGTACCCCTTACTAGGGAGCCCACTTGGAAACTCAGCAGCTTATGGGCTTCCTCTCAACAGGGTGTCTAGGTCCTCTCCATGTATGGTCCTTGGTTGGAGTATTGGTCTCTGTAGCCTCACCCCCGCCCCGGGCCCAGGATATTTGGCTCAGTTGTTCTCCTGTGGAGCTCCTATCCCCTACAGGTCTTTCTATTTTCCTCTTCTTTCATAAGCTTTCCAGTACCTTGACCAAAGTTTAGCTGAGTCTCTTTATCTCTTTCGACAACCTGGTGGGTAGAGAATTTCAGAGGTCCTCTATGGGAGGCCGTCCTGTTCCTTGTCTTCTCCTACTTCTGATGTCTATCCTGTTTGCCCTTCTGAATAAGGATTAAGCATCTTCCTTATGGTCCTTCTTGTTGTTTATCTTCTTTAGGACTGTAGATTTTAGTATGTTTATACTATATTACATGTCTAATATCCCTATATACGTGAGTATACACCCTGTGTGTCTTTCTGCTTCTGGGATACCTCACTCAGGATGATATTTTCTAGTTCCATCCATTTGCCTGCAAATTTTATGATATCCTTGTTTTTAATAGCAGAGTAGCTTTCCATTGTGTAAATGTACCACAATTTCTGTATCCATTACTCCGTTGAGGGACATCTAGGTTGTTTCCAGATTCTGGCTATTACAAATAAAACTGCTTTAAACATAGTTGAACAAATTCCCTTATTGAATGGTGGAGCAGCAATTGGGTATATGCCTACGAGTGGTATAGCTGGATCTTGAGGAAGAAGTATTCCTAAATTTTTGAGGAGGCACCAGATTGATTTCCAAAGTAGTTGTACAAGTTTATGTTCCCATCAGCAATGGAGGAGGGTTCCCCTTTCTCCATATCCCCTCCAACATGTGTTATCACTTGAGATTTTGACCTTAGCCATTCTGATGGGTGTGAGGTGAAATCTCAGAGTAATTTTGATTTGTATTTCCCTAATGACTAAGGACGTTGAATATTTAAGTGTTTCTCTGCCATTCGATATTCCTCTATTGAAAATTCTGTTTAGCTCTGTACCCCATTTTTAAATTGGTTTACTTGGCTTGTTGGTGTTTAACATCTTCAGTTCTTTATATATTCTGGATATTAGCCCTCTGTCAGATATAGGGTGGTGAAGATCCTTTCCCAATCAGTAGGCTCTTGTTTTGTTCTGATGACAGTGTCCTTTGTTTATAGAAGTTTTTCAGTCTCATGAGGTCCCATTTATTAATTGCTGATCTTAGAGCCTGTGCTGTTGGTGTTCTGTTCAGGAAGTTGTCTCCTGTGCCAATGAGTTCAAAACCCTTCCCCACTTATTCTTCTAGCAGGTTTATTGTCTCTGGTTTTATGTTGAGGTCTTTGATCTACTTGGACTTTAACTTGGTGCAGGGTGATAAGTATGGCTCTATTTTCATGTAGACATCCACTTAGACCAGCACCATTGCTTGAAGATGCTAACTTCTTTCCATTGAATGGTTTTGCATCCTTTGTCAAAAATTAAGTTTCCATAGGTTCGTGGGTTTAATTCTGGGTCTTCAATTCAATTCCATTGATCTACCAGTCTGTATTTATGCTAGTACCATGCAGTTTTTATTATTGTTGCTCTGTACTACAGCTTGATATCTGCGGTGGAGATACTTCCAGCAGGTATTTTATTGTACTTGCTTGTTTTAGCCATTCTGGGTTCTTGTTTTTCCATATGAAATTGAGAATTGTTCTTTCAAGTTCTGCAAAGAATTGTGTAGGTGTTTTGATTGGAATTGCATTGAATCTGTAGATTGATTTTGGTAGGATAGCCATTTTCACCATGTTAATCCTACTGATCCATGAGAATGGGAGATCTTTCTGTCTTTTGATATCTTCTTCAATTTCTTTCTCCAGAGACTTGAAGACTTTTTTTTTCATACAGCTCTTTCACTTGCATGGTTAGAGTCACACCAAAGTACTATATGTGACTATCATGAAGGATGTTTTTTCCCTAATTTCTTTCTCAGCCATTTTGTCTTTTGTATACAGGAGGGCTTCAGGTGTTTTTGAGTCTATTTTGTATCCAGCCACTTTGATGAAGATGATCATCAGCTGAAGGAGTTCTCTGGTAGAATGTTTTGGGTCACTCATGTATACAATCTTATCATCTGCGAATAGTGATACTTTGATTCTTCCTTTCCAAATTGTATCCTTTGGTCTCCTTTAGTTGTCTCACTGATCTAGCTAAGACTTCAAGAACTATGTTGAAGAGTTAAGGAGAGAGTGAGCAGCCTTGCCTTGTCCCTGATTTTTTTTTACTAATTTACTTTATATTGATTACAGTTTATTCACTTTGTCTCCAAGCTATAGCACCCTCCTTTATCCCCTCCTAATCCCACCCTCACTCCCTCATCTATTCCCATACCCTTCCCAAAGTTGACTGGTAGGAGAAGTCATCCTGTCCTTCCTCCTGAGCCTAGCATATCAGGTATCATGAGGACAGGTTGCATTGTCTTCTTCTGTGGCCTGGTAAGGGTACTACCCCCTCATGGGGAGGTGATTAATGAAGCAGCCACTTAGTTCATGTCAAAGACAGTCCCTGTTCCTATTACTAGAGAACCCATTTGGAGACTGAGCTGCAGTGGTCTACATCCATGCAGGGGTTCTAGGTTACCTCCATGCATGGTCCTTCTTTGGAGTAATAATCTCAGAAAAGACCCCTGTGCCCAGAATTTTTGGTCTGTTGCTCTCTTTGTGGGGTTCTTATCTGCTCCAGGTCTTTCTATCACTCCCTTCTTTCAGAAGCTCCACAAGGAGAGCAACAGAACCAAAAAAATCTGAGCACAGGGGTCTTTCCTTAGACTGATACTCCATCCATGTAGCATGAATAGAGATAACCTAGAACCCCTGCACAGATGTAGCCCATGGGAGTTCAGCCTCCAAGTGGGTTCCATAGTAATGGGAAGAGGGACCTTCTCTGACATGAATTGATTGGCCTGCTCTTTGATCACCTCTCCCTGAGGTGGGAGCAGTCTTATCAGGGCACAGAAGAAGACAATGCAGCCACTCCTGATGAGACCTAATAGACTAGGATCAGAAAGAAGGAAAAGGAAACCTCCCCTATCAATGGACTTGAGGAGGGGCATTTGTGGAGAAGGGGGAAGAAAGAAGAGGGTGGGAGGGGAGGTGGGAGGGAACTACAGGGGAGCTACAAAGTGAATAAAGTGCAATTAATAAATTAAAAAAAAACAAGATTCCTTGCACTCTTCCCAAAATTTGGCTATGAATCTCAACCTCTGCTTTGATACCTTGCTAGGTAGAGTCTTTCAGAGGCCCTCTGGGGTAGGCTCCTCTCCTGTTCCCTGTTTTCTCACATGTTCTATGTCCATCCTGTTTGCCTTTCTGAGTGATGATTAATGATCTTAATGTTCTCCTTCTTGCTTGGTTTCTTTAGGTATATAGATTTTAGTATGTTTATCCTATATTATATTTCTACTTCCCACTTATAAGTGAGTATATACCATGTGTGTCTTTCTGCTTCTGAGATATCTCACTCAGGATGATCTTTTCTAGTTCCCACTATATACATGGAATTTTTTTTAAACAGGTCTTTCACTTGCTTGGTTAGAGTCACATCAAAATACTTTATGTTATTAGTGGCTATTGTGAAAGGTGTAGTTTCCCTAATTTCCTTTTCAGCCCTTTTGTCTTTCGTGCACAGGAGGATAACTAATTTTTTTTGAGTTGATTTTGAATCCAGCCACTTTGCTGCAGGTGTTTATCATCTGAAGGAGTTCTCTTGTTGAATTTTTGTGGTGACTCATGTATACTATCATATCATCTGCAAATAGTGATACTTTAACTTCTTCTTTTCTGATTTGTATCTCCTTGATCTCCTTTAGTTGTCTTATTTCTCTAGCTAGGACTTCAAGTACTATGTTAAAGAGGTATGGAGAGGGTGAGCAGCCTTGCCTTGTCCCTGATTTCAGTGAGAATGATTTAAGTTTCTCTCTATTTAGTTTGATGTTGGCTATAGGATTGCTCTATATTGCTTTTACTATGTTTAGGTGTGTGCCTTGTATCCCTGATCTCACAAAAACTTTAAACATGAATGGGTGTTGAATTTTTTCAAATGATATTTCAGAATCTTAGGGTAAGATAGTGTCAGTTTTTTATCTTCAGTTTGTGTATTACACTGATGGCTTTCCATATGTTGATCTACCCCATGTATACCTGGGATGAAGCATACTTGGACCTGGTGGCATGATATGTTTGATATGTTCCAGGATTTGGTTTGCCAGTGTTTTATTGAATATTTTTCCAACAATGATTGTTGGAATTTCTCTTATGTGTTGGGTCTTTGTGAGTTTTAGGTACTAAGATGACTGTGGCCTCATAGAATGCAGCTTGTGATGTTCCTTCTGTTTCTGTTTTGTGAAATAGTTTGATGAGTATTGGTGTTAGCTCTTCTTTGAAAGTCTGGTAAAATTCTGCACTGAAACAGTCTATCCCCAGGATTTTTTTTGAATGATAAACTTTTGATGACACCTTCGATTTCCTAAGGGGATATAGGACTATTTAATTTATTTACCTTATTTTGATTCAGATTTGGTAAATGGAATCGATTAAGAAAGTGGTCCATTTCATTTACATTTTCAAATTTTGTTGCATACAGGCTTTTGAAGTAAGACCTAATATTTTTTTTTGGATTTCCTCATTGTCTGTTGTTATGGCCCCCTTTTTATTTCTGATTTTGTTGATTTGAATAGTGTCCCTCTAGCTTTTAGTTTGTTTTGTTAGAGGCTTGTCTATCTTGCTGGTTTTCTCAAAGAACCAGCTCTTGGTTTCATTGATTCTTTGAGTTGTTCTCTTTGTTTCTAATGTATTTATTTCAGCCCTGAGTGATTATTTCCAGATGTCTAGTCCTCTTGAGTGCATCTGCTTCTTCTTTTCCTACTGCTTTATGGTGTGCCATTAAGTTGCTTGTATGAGATATCCCTAACTTCTTTCTGGAGGCACTTAGTGCTATGAACTTTCCTATTAGCAGTGCTTTCATTGTTTCCCATAAGTTTGGGTAAGTTGTACCTTCATTTTCAATAATATCTAGGAAGTCTTTAATTTCTTTCTTTATTTTCTCCCTGACCCAGTTGTCATTGAGTAGAGAGTTGTTCAGTTGTCATGTGTGTGTGACGCTTTTTTCTATTTTTGTTATTGTTGAGGGTTAGTTTTAGACAGTGGTGGTCCGATAGGATACAAGGGATTATTTCAATCTTCTTGTATCTGTTGAGGTTTGCTTTGTGCCTGGCTATATGGTCACTTTTTGAGAAATTTCCATGAGGTGCTGAGAAAAAGGTATACTTTTCTGTGTTTGGGTGGAAGGTCCTGTAGACATTTATTAGGTCTGTTTGATTTAAGACCTCTGTAAGTGTCATTATTTCTCTGTCTAGCTTCTGTTTAGATGATATGTCCCTCGATGAGAGTGGAATGTTGAAGTCTCCCACTATTAAGGTTTTTGGATCATTATGTGCTTTAAGATTTATTAATGTTTCTTTGATAAATGCAGGAGTCCTTGTGCTTGATGTGTGGATGTTCAGGATTTTGATGTCCTCCTGGATATTTCTTAGATGAGACTGTAGTATTATTGTCCATGTCTTTTGATGAATTTTAGTTGAAAGTCTATTTTATTAGATATTAGGATGGCTACTCCATCTTGCTTCAGTGTCAGTTTTCTTGGAAAACATTTTTTCCAGCCCTTTACTCTGGTGTAGTGTCTATCTTTTTTGCAAAGCTGTTTGTCTCGAATTCAGCAGAATGTTGGATCCTGTTTCTACAATCAATCTGTTAGTCTGTGTCTTTTTTTCTTTTTCTTTCTTTTTTCTTTTTTTCTTTCTTTCTTTCTTTCTTTCTTTCTTTCTTTTTTTTTTTTTTTTTTGGAGAATTGAGATCACCGATATTACTAATTATTAGTGTCCTTCTGATCCTGGTCTATCAGCTCTCATCAGGAGTTGTTGCATTGTCTTCCTCTGTGGCCTGGGCTGCTCCCCCATCAGGCTGAAGTGATCAAAGAGCAGGCCAGTCAGTCCATGTTGGGGGCGGTCCCTGTTCCCATTATTATGGAACCCACTTGGATGCTGAGCTGCCATGTGCTACACCTGTGCAGGGGTTCTAGGTTTTTCTCCATGCATGGTACTTGGTTGGAGTATCAGTCTCAGGAAAGACCCCTGTGCTCAGATTTTTTAGTTCTGTTGCTCTCCTTGTGGAGCTCCTGTCCTCTCCCTATCTTACTATTTCCCACATCTTTCATAGGATTCCATGCACTCTGCCCAACAGTTGGCCATGTGTCTTGGCATCTGCTTTGATAGTCTGCAGGGCAGAGCCTTTCGGGGGCCCTCTGTGATGGGCTCCTAACTTGTTTCCTGTTTTCTTCTTCTTCTGATGTCCATGTGCTTTGCCGTTCTGGCTGGGGATTGAGCATTTTAGCCAGAGTCCACACTCATGATTAGTTTTTGTCTAAATGTAGAAAAATGCAAATAGATCCATACTTATCACTCTGCACAAAACTAAAGTCCAAATGAATCAAAGACCTCAACATAAAACCAGACACATTAAATCGGTTAGAAGAAAAAGTGGGGAAGAGCCTTGAACTCATTGGTACAGGAGACAACTTCCTGAACAGAATACCAAGAGCACAGGCTCTAAGAGCAACAATCAATAAATGGGACCTCATGAAACTGAAAACCTTTTGTAAAGCAAAGGACACAGTCATCAAAACGAAATGACTGTCTATGGATTGGGAAAGAATCTTCACCAACCCTTTATCTGACAGAGGGCTAATACCCAGTGTATATAAAGAACTACAGAAGTTGAAAAGCAACAAATCAAGTAATCCAATTAAAAAATTGGGAACAGAGCTAAACAGAGAATTCTCCATAGAGGAATATCGAATGGCAGAGAAACACTTAAAGAAATGCTCAACGTCATTAGCCATCAGGGAAATGCAAATCAAAACGACCCTGAGATTTCACCTTACACCCATCAGAATGGCCAAAATAAAAAACACAAGTGATAGCACATGCTGGAGAGGTTATGGAGAAAAGTGAACCCTCCTCCACTGCTGGTGGAAATGTAAACTTGTACAACCACTCTGGAAATTAATCTGGTGCTTTCTCAGACAACTAGGAACAGTGCTTCCTCAAGATCCAGCTATACCACTCCCAGACATATATCCAAAAGATGCTTAAGTACACAATAAGGACATTTGCTCAATCTTGTTTGTAGTAACTTTTTTGTAATAGCCAGAAGCTATAAACAACCCAGATGCCCCTCAACTGAGGAATGGATACAGAAATTGTGGTACATGAACACAATGGAATATTACTCAGCAATAGAAAACAAGGGTATTATGAAATTTGCAGGTAAATGGTGGGAACTGGAAAGGATCATCCTGAGTGAGCTATCCTAGAAGCAGAAAGACATACATGGTATTATACTCACTCATATAGACATTTAAAATAGGATAAACCTACTAAAATCTGTACACCTAAAGAAACTTTTTTTTACATTTTAACAATAATTTCTCATAAATTTTAAAAGTAGAAAATATGTAAAAAAAACACAAAATGCTTACAAAAATAGTTATTAGTGACCAATGATTGTTTGTTTCTTTTATTGTGGAGTTAGTGGGGAGTGTGTATTTGTGTTTCTTTTCTTTTGCTCATTTGGTGTGAAGGTGTCCTTATCCTGCATTTTCTTGGGTGAAGTTAATCCCTTTGGGTTGAAGTTTTCCTTCTGGTATCTTCTGTAGGGCTGGTTTGCTGTGTATATATATTGTTTTAATTTAGTTATATCATGGAATATTTTGTTTTCTCTGTCTATGTTGATTGAAAGTTTTGAAGGATATAGTAGTCTGGATTGGCATCTGTGATCTCTATGCTTCTGCATGGTAGCCACCCAAGCCCTCTGGCTTTCCTATCTCGTTTGAGAAGTCTCATGTGATTCTAATAAGTCTGCTTCTATATGTTACTTCTATAGTTTACTCTATATGTTACTTGTTCCCTTGCCACTTTTAATACTTTTCTTTGTTCTGTAGATTTAGTGTTTTGATTATTATGTGGAGGGAGGAGTTTCTTTTCTGGTCTAGTCTATTTGGTGTTCTGTAGGCCTCTTGTATGTTTATGGGCATCTCTTTCTTAACTTTGATGAAATTTTCTTTTTCTTGAAAATATTTTCTGGGCCTTGGAGCCTGGAATCTTCTTTTTCATCTATTCCTATATTCTTAAGCTTCATCTCTTCATGGTGTCCTTGCTTTCTTGGATGTTTTGTGTTTAGAATTTTTCCGATTTTATTTTTTTTTCTTTGAGAGATGTATCAATTTCTGTAACTGTATCATCAGTGTCTGAGATTTTCTCTTCCATCTCCTTTCTTCTGTTGGTGATGCTTATCTTTGTGGTTCCTGATTTCTTCTCTATGTTCTCCAAATACAGGGTTTTCTCTGTGTTTTCTTTATTGATTATGGTTCTTTTTTCATGATTTTATGCACTTCCTTCATCTTCTTGAAAGCAAATTCCTGTCTTTCCATGATGGCCTCCATTTTTTTTGTTCATTTCTTCTCTATATGCCTCGAATAACTGCATAATTATGGATTTGAGATCATTTTCCTGTGTTTCCGCTGATAGAACATCTGTTGATTTTTTTCAGATTCTGGTGTAGCCATGATGTCCTGGTTTTTGTTGACTGTATTCTTAAGCAGGCCGCTAGGTATCTGGTTGACTGTGGCCTTGATTGATTATTCTTGGAGCCTGTACTGCAGACTGGATCCACCTGTCTCTGGATTCTTGAGTAGTCTCTGGATTCACTGTCAATGCTGGCTCACTGTTTGTGACCCAGCTTGCTGAGGCACAGGCAGAAAAACATCCCTAGGTCTAGAGCTGCTCCCGTGTCCCACAGGCTTCCTTAAGAAAGTGGAGGATGGGATTTGGGTGCCAGGCCTGGCTAAACTCTGCTGGGTTCACTGGCTGTGCTAGCAGGGTTGTTTCTGACCCAGGTGGGCTAGGCTGCTGGGGAACAGGCAGAAAGATTTCCAAGTCTAGAGCTACTCCAGTGCCCCACAGGTCTCCTTGGGGAGGAGGACAATGGAACTTGGGTTAGGTGCAGCCAGGCTGCTGGGGCACTGACAGATAGATCTCTGTGCCTAGAGCTTCTCCAGTGCCCTACAGGTTTCCCTTAGATGGTGAGGATTGGAACCTGGGTCCCAAGCCTAGCGCAGCACCCCTGGTTCACTGTGCTGTGCTGTGCTGGCTGATTCTGACCTGGTAACCCAGGCAGGTGGGGAGTAGGCAGAATGAAGCTGTACCTTGCCCTCAGTACCATAATGTCTCCCATCCACTGGGCGGTGAGAGTGAACTCCACTAGCCGCAGTTACCAAGAAGGTGTCCACAGGATGCTCAATGTGGTCTGTTGGGTTTGGAAACAGGAGCTTTTAGTACCTGTTTCCATGGGACTGTGAGAGGATGCGCCCATACAGGAAGGTATTCACTCCACAGGAAATGAGAGTTGAACTTCCAAGATCAGAGCTGCCTGGCTCTGGTCCCAGGAAGATATCCACAAAATGTGGGCCTGGGTGTTGGGTGGCCTAAGGCTGCAGGGTCAGAAGTGAGTGTGTTACACTGCTGCCTGTCCCAGAAGGTATCCTTGGATGGTGGGTTTGGGTGGGTGGCTTAGGGCTGTGGTATCAGAGCAAAGCTAGATGCCACTGCTGGTCCCAGAAAGTTATCCATAGATGGTAGGTTTGGCGGGTGGACTAAGGTTGCAAAGTAGGAGCTCCCTGTGTGTGCCACTGCTGCAGGTCCCAGGAAGTTATCCACAAATGGTGAGATCAGACAGGTGGCCTAGGACTGTGGCAGTGCCGGCCAGGACCCCGGGAATATTTCCAGCTATTAGCCAGGTGCCTGAAGATAGACCTTTGATTATCCCTGTGGATTCTCCTCTCACCTGAGAAACAGACATCAGGGGTTGGGGTTCCACAGTACAGCCTACTGGTCACCCTGCTCTCACTTGAAGCCTTTGCTTCTTTTTTGTTGTTGTTGTTGTTAAAATTATTTTATTAACAAGACTAAGAAACTAAAAGACAATCTCAAATTCTGATTCTCCCAGTAACAATATCAACGAGGTCTAGTAGTACATATCTACAATTTCTTTTTTTAAACATTTTTATTTGATATTAATCACAGGTTATGTGCTTTCTATCCCAGCCGTAGCCCCCTCCTGCATTCCCTCCCTATCCTCCCCATCCCTCCCTCATCTCCTCCCTGCCCCTTTCCAAGTCCACTGATAGGGGAGGACCTCCTCCCCTTCCAACTAACTCTAGCTTATCAGGTCTCTTCAGGAATGGCTGCAATGTCCTCTTCTGTGGCCTAGCAAGTCTGCTCCTCCCTCGGGGGTGGGGGAGGGGGTTCGAAAATCCAGCCATTGAGTTCATGTCCAAAATAGTCCCTGTTCCCCTTACTAGTATACCCACTGGGGTATTGAGCTACCATTTGAACCCAAGACACTCACAGGAGTGCTGAGGTTTGTTAATGTATTAATCATCCGTGTCAAGGTTCTGAAAGGCTGGGAGGGGGCTGTGTTTTGTGGAGTATTCTGTATTATTTTAGGACTCTGCTCTAAATCTATCATTATTCAAAAGTAAGAAATTAAAGATAAGTTTGAAGAAAACTATTTTTGTGCTGGAAATTTTTCTCACATTGTCATTTAAATCTTACAGTCATGCCTATCCCTGAAATTTGTAGCTGGTAGATTCATAATAGTCTTGATAAGTCTGCAATTTCTAAGCTTTGAGGATGTGAGAAAATGGGATGACAATCAGAACTGGTGAAATAAAGGTAGGCAGAAAAAACTTTGAGAATTAAAAGAAAGGGGTAGTGCCTGTCTCCTCCTAACTTCCCATGTAGGAGAGGGCACAGAAGATCTTTACATTATTTCCTGGCAAATATTAGTTTTGAAGTTTATGTTATCATCATACAGCAACAGAAAGAGGAAAAAACTCAAAGCTAGAGACACTTTTAAAAAATAAATAGGCATTTATTTTTTAATTTTTAAATTTATTACAGTTTATTCACTTTGTATCCCAGCTGTAGCTCCTTCCCTTGTTCCCTCCCAATCTCATCATCCTTACCTCTTTTCTTCCCATGCCCCTTCCCCAGTCTACTGATAGGAGAGGTCCTTCTCTCCTTCCCTCTGACCGTAGCCTATCAGGTCTCATCAGCACTGGCTACACAGTCTTTCTCTGTGGCCTGGTAAGGCTGCTCCCCCATCAGAAGGAGGTGATCAGAGAGCCAGCCACTGAGTTCATGTCAGAGACAGCCCTTGTTCCCCTTTCTAGGAACCCACTTGGAGGCTGAGCTGCCATGGGTTACATCTGTGCAAGGGTTCTAGGTTATCTTCATGAATGGTCCTTGTTTGAAGAATCAATCTCACAAAAGACCCCTGTGCCCAGATTTTTGGTTCTGTTGCTCTCCTTTTGGAGCTCCTATCCCGCCAGGTCACTCTATCTCCACTACCCCCTTTTTTGCTAAAATTAGCCGTACTCTGCCCAAAGTTTGGCTATGACCCTCAGCATCTGCTTAGTACAGTGCTGGGTAGATTCTTTCAGAGGCACTCTGTGGTAGGCTCCTGTCCTGTTCTCTGTTTTCTCCATCTTCTGAGACACTTTGAAAACACACGTTCATGTTCTTAATAAAAACTTAACTTATTGTTTTGTATAATCTTTTCTATTATTCCTTCTGTGATACCTGCCTTGTACTTCCTGATTACCTGATCTGTAGAGGGTCACATTGCTTCTCTGGTTTCATTATCTCTTGTGTGGCTCTCAGCCAATTGGTAGAAAAGGAGCTGCAGAAGGGAGTAACTGGCATGTCTACTGTTTTGATGGAGAAGCAGATCTATTCTCTGCTGTTCTCTATGTGAGGCATCTCCAGCATATGTGACTTTTCTGTGATGTTCTCCTGAAAGCATAGTAAAGACTCTGGATGCTTTGCATTTATCAGCACAACATAAACTGACACAGAAGGGTAAGTGTGGAGAGCTGAGATGCAGTTTGAATACAAACCATATGGGGACTTGACTGCTTCTCTAGACCTCAGCTGTTAACCCTCCTCTTCAGACACAGAGAAATCGAGGAAATATCACCTATACTATGTTCACTTGGGGTGAGTGCCACACTCTGACCCCCAGAATTTCTTTAAGCTGGTTATTTTGGTCATTTATCTGAGCTGTAGTCTCCAAGTCTAGACTATGAACATAAAAAGTAAGTCTACATGCTTGGCCTGAGACAAAAAAGTCCTGTAGAGGAATTTTAATCCAGAATACTTTTAATCCCTATGGTTGGAATACAGACAAGGTCTTAGTATGCATCTTTAATCCCAAACAATATAGATAAAGTTAGTTTGTAGAAGGAAGCAACCATGTTTAAGTATGAGGTACAGACAAAGTGACAAATCAGAGAAAGATTTGGCAGAATGAGTAAGAAATAGGATAAGCCAAACTCTTATGAGAACAAACAGGAAAGAGAGGCTATTTAAGAGCAGTGCAGGAAGAGAAAGTCAATCAATCAGTAAGCTGACTGTCAAGGGCGAGTAGAGTCCACAGCAGTTAACTTGGTGACAAATTATTTCATGGAGTTCAGAGGAAGTTTTACTAGGTTAATTGTACAGAGAAAGGATGAGCATATTCAACAGTAAGCCTCTGAGACAACAATTCCATCAGGCAAATTAAAGTTACTTTCACAAAGTTCATACCTACAAGGAAACTAATCCATGCTAGGTTCCTGTCATAAACAATATTGCTGTTATTCATGGTGATGGTCTCCTTACAGTCATCAGAGCATTGTGTGGGAAGGGATGTTTTCAAGTGAAAAAACAATCAAAATGAGGATTTTCAGTGGAAACACATAGGTCTGAATTATAATTCTGCTATTTAATAGTTGAGTGATGGTTTGGAGGAAGATAAGTCTCAGTGGTCTAAACTTTGAAGAAATACAAGTATCCTACTTCAGAGGTACTAGTGCGGACTATATTAGAAAACCAGACAAATTGTACTTCCTCACTGCAAGGTGAAAATTTCCTTTTAGCACCATTAAATCAGTGATGAGGAGAACTTAGAGATTTTCTGAGCATTGTCACCTCAAAAGACATATTTCTGGCCATCAGTGTGTGAATGACAAGTAGCTAGTCTTAGACATACTGTGGAAAGTTTGATGTGGTAGGATCATAGAAGTCAAACATTCTGATCACACTATTGGGCAACAAGCCACACCCACACTTTACACAGTTCATTTCTAAATAGATAATCTATCTTCTATCTTCCTAGAGTAGATGGCATACAAGTAAACAAGGCTATCAAGGCAGTTGGTTTATAGAACTTAATCATTCTTAACTAGAAAACTGCTAAGAACTTTTAAGAATAATAAATGAAAGGGTGGAATTGTCCCCAATGTATGAATTCCATGCCAAGGATTGGAGAATATGAACCATCAGGGTCAAATTTAGACCACCTTCTATTATTGTGACTGAATTTCAAGTGAAATGTCACAATTCTTCTTTCTGTGAGACAAGAAGTTGGAGATCTCCTAAAACGAGGATTGGACTTGTTCCAAGGAACTCAATGACCTTGACCAGCAGAAAGCAGCTAAGAAAGAACTGCACCCCCTCTCCCACTAACCCTTTCTCTCTCCTACCAGGAATTGGGGTGTTGGAAAGGATTGGAGCGTCGTAGGGAGAAAAAGATAAAAGAAATGTAAATAATAGTTTTAAAAAAGGTACACCAACAGCTCATATTGCTTGCAATAAAAGCAAAAGGGGTTAAACACACCAGACTTAGAGAATTTAGTATATATTTAAAAAAATCATTCCCTACCAGTTTTTAATCTTGGAGAAGTTTTGAGAATGATTAAAAACTGGTAGGGAATGTTTTTCAAAGATGAGTACAATAAAAAGAAAATATAAAACATCTCAACTATACTTTCCATTTTAAACATAAGATATGAAATAAAATAGTATCTGTGACCTGTGCTCTGCAACCTGATACTATTAAAAAAATCATAACAAAGCAGGGATTTAGGCCATGTGTCATGTGCCTCAATGCCAGTAAAGTGTTATTCCATAATTCTCTTTTACCAAGCAGGAAATTACCAAAAAGCTTTGAGGAAAGCTTAGAGCATAATGATATAGAGTAGGCAACTGGAAGCCACCATGTCTGGTGAAATACAGCTGGTATTTTTCAGCTCTTTCATCAAATTTACAGAGAACGTTTTAATATTAATGATTACACATATCAATTTATATACTGATCAGGTAGTTAAATAATATAATGTCATTAAAGCATTCTAGCATGAAATCCAAATCATTAGTCTGTTTGAGAAAACTTATGATTTAATGAATTTGAAGCCAGATGCAGTGGCACTTGTGTCAGGGAGGCAGAGGAAGGCTGATCTCTATGAGTTTGAGGCCAGACTTTTCTGCAAAGTGAGTCGAAGACAGTCATGGCATCACAGAGAAATCCTGTCTCCCAACATAAAAACAAACAAGTAAAAAAACAAACAAACAAATGAAAATTATTTAAAGAGAAAAAAAAGCAAATGATGTTTTGCTGAAAAGATGTGTGGGTCATTTTTTAACCTGGTAAAGACAAATCCATGTCATTTGTGTGGACCATAGAGAATCTTGAGAAATATGTGTTTGTATATACATATGTGCATGGAGGCTGGCTCTAATATAATAGCTGTATTTGTATGCCATAGAAACCATTCTAAAAGCTTAATTAAAATGCCCGTTGTTGTTTTATACCATCTTTAAGATAAAAGACACATTCTCAAAGACTTTATACAATATAATTTATGGTTTATTTGTTCATCTCGTTAGCTCTAAATCCTGTACACCACACCAACCAGAATTAGTTTTTCTAACTCTAGTCTCTACCTCTGATTTATCTCTGGAATAATGAATTTGTTTTGAACTCTTAAAAGTATAATTTTTATAACTTTATTATTTGACAAAATCAAAATGTGTATAATGAATCCTTGTCATTCCCACCTTCTCCTTCCTGTTCTTCCTTCTCCTAGCTTTCAACCTTCCCTCCTCCCTACAAGTCTCTTTCTCACATTTGTGTCTTTCTGTTTATTTTGTTGTTGTTTGGTTGTGACCCACTGAGTTTAACCTGAACTATCCATATGACCATGGATTTGAAACTGTCTATTATAACCTGATGGTCTCAGCAGTAAACAAAAGTATAGTAGGGAGGTGTAGGGCTCCAATTGCTCCTCTAAGATCCATGATAGACTGCTGGGCAGATCCAGTGCAGGCAATTGCAGTTGCTATGAGATCATGATTTCAATGGCATTTTCATGCCCAGAAGATAGAATTTAAGTCTTTTACTCTATCTTCCAGCCCCTGAATTCTTTTATTTGCTTTTTTTTTTGAGAAAAAGAAAATTTACCGTAGTGTTAGAATATAAATATTTGAATATTTAATGAGTTCCCTGTACTCTCCTTTAAATATACCCTGCATTCTTTATGTCTCATCTTCTGCAATTCCCTGAAACTTAGAAGAAGTGGTACAAATGTCCTGTTTAGAGCTTAGCACTCAAACATTGCTTATTCTTGGCATTTTGAGTAGCAAAGGAGTCTCTGTATTCCCTGCATTTATAAAAAAAATAGGCTTCTCTGACAAGAGTGAGAATAGCATCAGTCTATGACTATAAACATAGATAATTAGCAGGAACTTGGGGCCATAGCAATACTAAGTAAAACCACAATTCTTAACTTGGGAGGACACTGAAATTATATAGGGTGTTTTTATTAAATTTTTATTTTATATTAATTACATTTATTCACTTTGTATCCCAGTTGTAGCCCCCTCCCCCTTTCATCCTCCCTCACTCCCTAATCTCCTCCCATGGCTCTCTCCAAGTTCACTGATAGAGGGGCCTTCCTCACCTTCCATCTGACCCTACTTTATCAGGTCTCATCAAGGGTATTTTTAAAAGTGGCACTGTTTGGTCTTTGTGGAGCTCTTGTCCTCACCAAGTCTTACTAACTCCCTCTTCTTTCATCTTCTTTCATAAAGACCAAAGAGATCAGGGCACAGGGGTCTTTTATGAGACTGTTATTCCAAACAAGGACCATGTATAGATATCACCTAGAACCTCTGCTCAGGACCATGTATGGATATCACCTAGAACCTCTGCTCAGATATAGCCCATGATAGCTCAGTATCCAACTAGATAGCCTAGTAAGGGGAAAAGGGACTATTTCTGTCATGAACTCAATGGCTGGCTCTTCGACGCCCCCCCCCCCCAGGGAGGAGCAGCCTTGCTAGACCCCAGAAAAGGACATTGCAGCTAGCCCTGAAGAGACCTGATAAGCTAGGGTCAGATGGAAGTGGAGGAGGTCCTCCCCTATCAGTGGACTTGGAAAGGGCAGGGAGGAGATGAGGGAGGGATGGGGAGAGTGGAAGGGAATGAGGGAGGGGGCTACGGCTGGGATACAAAGTACATAACCTGTGATTAATACAAAATAAATAAGTTATTAAAAAGAAAAAAGAAGAAAGTGGCACCGTGTTGGCTTCTCTGGGTATTTTTAGAGTAGGAAGTGCTGCTATACAAAAGAACTGTATTTTTTTTTCCAGCAGAAAAGCCAATTTTCAAAAGGTTAAGTTCTGTTATTTAAGGTCTTTAAAGAACAGACATGCGCTCAAAAATATGACCTGCCCAACTCCAAAGACCATACTCTTTTCAATACATTGTTTCTATCTCAAATAGGAAATGAACTGTATGAAAATTAAAGAATCGGTTCTGCATGTGTGCATTCCAAGACTCCTTTTTTAAATCAAATTTTTATTTTTTATATATTAATTACAGTTTATTCATTTTGTATCCCAGCTGTAGCTTCCTCCCTCATTCCCTCCCCATCCCATCCTTTCTCCCTCATCTCCCCCCCCCCCATGTCCCTCTCCAAGTCCACAGGTGGGGGAGACCCTCCCCCCCCATCTGACTCCAGCTTATCAGGTCTGATCTGGACTGGTTGCATTGTCCTTCTCTGTGGCCTGGCAAGGCTGCTCCCCCCTCAGACGGAGATGATGAAAGAGCCAGCCAACGAGTTCATGTCAGAGACAGTCCCTGTTCCCCGTATTAGGGTACCCACTTGGAGGCTGAGCTGTCATGGGCTACATCTGTGCAGGGGTTCTAGGTTATCTCCATGAATGATCCTTGTTTGGAGTATCAGTCTCAGAAAAGACCACTATGCCCAGATTTTTTGGTTCTGTTTCTCTCCTTGTGGATCTCCTGTCTTCTCCAGGTCTTACCATCTCCCCCTTCTTTCCTAAGATTCCCTGCACTCTGCCCAAAGTTTGGTTATGAGTCTCAGCATCTGCTTTGATACACTGCTGTGTAGATTCTTTCAGAGGTCCTCTGTGGTAGGCTCCTGTCTTGTTTCCTGTTTTTGCCTCCTTCCAATGTCCACCCCTAAGCAAGAAGGAGGACCCTGGGTATGAAGATCAATCCTTACTCAGAAAGACAATCCAAGACTCTTAAAGGCACACTCAAGAGAATCATGGAAGTGCAGATTTTGGACTTTGAACTTGCAGGAGGCTCATCATGACCCTAATACAACAAGGCACTCGTACTGAGGAGACTTCACTAGACTCAAAAATAAATGTTGTGCACTGGGTATTAATGTAGCGTAAACAATGTAAAAGCAGAAACCAGAGATCACTCGATCCAACATGAGGGAACAATACACTGAGAGGGATCGCAGTCTTCTTCATAGAAACCTGAGTTTTCTTGTGCAGTTGCAGTCTTGTATTTTGGGCCATGTCCAAGGCTGGCAAAAACCAGAAAATGATAGAAAGGGCAGGTCTCTGTGTGATTTCAAGGCTGTACACCAGAAATAACACAAAGAAAGTTACTTCCGACCAGAAGCCAAATAACAGTGATAGGCAGACATTAGATAGCACCTAAACCAATAGGAAGTTTCTGTCTCTAAATATCAATGTGTTAAATATTTTCAAGTTTCCAATCACAGTTATGCCCCCTACTCTTTCAATTCTAGTATAAACTCCGAGTTTACACACATGCAACTTCAAAACAGGCTCCTGTTCATTCTTGGAATTAACCTCTCCCCTGTCACATCTATGGTGTTATGTTTATTAATAAATATGACTTGAGTAAATTGGTATTAGTAAAAATATATGAATTCCAAGATTTTTAGTCAGTTACAGATATCCAACTATCACTCATTCTGCTTCAAGAAGGCAAACAACATTGGTGGCATGTTTCCTTTGCTATATTGACTCTCATATTGTGATACACAAACAGAGACACTTTGAAAAGTGCAAACCAACCTGGCTATTAACTCTAATACTAGAAGCCATTGAGTACCTTTTAAATAAAGAGATTTCTTCCCATTCACATTGCTAAGATTTTTCTTTATTTATAAAGTCTTGGAAACAAAGACTTGACAGTTCTGACAGGGACTCAGAAATGTTTCATTCTGTCTCTAAATGTCTGTGTCTTCTGACTTGCTGACAGCTTTTTGATGATGTGTGAAGTATCAAATCTGAAATGTGTGGTGGTTTTCACAAATGCAGTGATGCACTCAATTTGGCCCACTTTCAGAGGACTATATGCCTGAGAGCTGAAAGATAACTTGATTTGTGTGTGTAATTTAATAATGCTGCGTTTCAGAGAGAAGACAAATATAAAGCTTTGTTGCTGTGACATGACCATTCTCTCAATGAAGCCAGCACCAATGGAAGATAAAGAACATTCATCATAACAGATATTAATAAATCATCCTGTCAACTGTCTACAGTATTTAGACCCAAAGCTATCTGACATTCTGTTTCAATAGATAAACTTAACATTTTGGACCAACTGATTCCACAAAAAGGAAGACAGAGCAGATAAATTTGATCATTAGAAGCACTCATCATCATAATAAAAAGAAAGTGTGGAGTCAACAAGGCATTCAGGAAAAGATGTCGTCAGGAGTAAGGAATAGACACCTGTGGAGCCCACTGCCCTCCTGGAGGATTCTGTGGAGAAAGCAGTGCCTGCCTCTTGATGCCTCCCATTTTCTCACTCCTGGCTTTCTCTCTACCCTGTGTCCACTCTCTTATCTGGCAAGTCTTCATTGAAACTGTTTGGCAGAAAGCCTGGCTCTGTCAGCACAATTTATTCTTCATCTTTGTTCTGAATCCCTTAAGGACCTAAGCCTATGAAACTCATCTTTTATTCCGCTGTAGCTCTCCTCCTCTCTTCCATGGTTACCATACATTCTGGCTTGCCAAAGAACCAAGGATGACAAAGAGAATATAGACTATACATGAGGGGGGAAAGCCTGGGATCTGAGAACATTGCCTTGGCTGATTCCTAAGCATGGGAACCTCTGCTCTCAGTGCTGCACATTCCCATAGTATATCTATGAGTGTCACTGAACATCAGTGGTCTCTCTGAAGGAATACAGTAGGTAGTAAGAAAGGGGACTCCTTGTGTAAAGACTTGTTTATGCTTTATTTAAGTATTTATTTCTTTTGACTTCAATTTAACATGAAAGCAATAAGGTGTGTAAGTTGCATGAAAATGAACCAATTAAGAAATCTTAGAAAAGTGTTTGCCTATATAATCATCCAGATGGAGATTAAAAACATATGTTTTATCACAACAGGTTTCATTTTGTCATTCCCCCATCAATAGCTCCCATTCCTGTTCCTACTTCACAGAAAAAAAAAAAAGAAATTCTAACTTCTATCATTGTCAGTGATTTTTTTTCCTTCTTCCTGAACATCATACAGAGTATGTGCCTGTTTTCTTTCATTCACCCTAATATGTGGGACAATTTTTCTTTTTCATAATGATGTACTATTCCATTAAATAAGTATGAAACAATTTGTTTTTCACTCTAATAATAAATGAAATTTTGCAGGTTCAAGTTAAGACTATTATGAATAAAGCTTCCATAAAGTTTTGGAGCCATAGGCTAGAATCTGCGTATAGTTACAGACACTTAATTGGCTATCTTTTTAGATTTTTAGACACACTTTGTCATCAGTGAGCTAAATCTCATTACAAACCTGAGTCTTGGACATTATTATGGAATGACCAAAGGAATATATTTAAATAACTATGTGGAAATTGATTGACTAGAAACTAAGCAGAAATGTTATAAATTGTCCTCTAGAAAGGGAGCTTTATTTACTTTCTTTCAATGGTGCACATCTATAGGTTTAGCCCTATGTTGAAAACTTAAAATGTTAAGCACTGAGAATCATGCCCTTCAAATTTGCAATCTAATTGTATAATATACCAAGTCAGTAAACAAGTTCCTTCCACTTGCCTGTTCACTGAGGCATTTAATTAGTTGTTAGTGCTTTCATTTGTGTATTCCCTCTGGAGGTACATAGATAATAAAATAATGAATTAAATATTCTTTGATATTCATTTGCCCACATGTGTCATTCAACCTTCAATTAAGTAAATGTCTATGCATGAAGCTGGACAATTTACACTTATTTATTTCCCCCAAATCAGCTGTGATTTTTGAGTAATGTTCATGATATAAATACTTCTCATAGTCCTTATTCTGCTCTCCAGCCTTAACATTTTAAGCCTCAATAAATGAATATGGGAGGGAGAGAGGGAGTGAAGAAGGAAGGAAGCAAGGTAGAGGGAAAAAAGTGCATTCTATTTCATGCTGCCTCTACCCTTCCCAAAACATGCCACGCTGCATGAATGTAGTGATGTACATTAAAAGGGAAAGGACTAAATTTGCCATCACAAATTTGTTTTCAAAGATGGCTTTGAGCATATTGCCACCAAAACCACTTCACTATGAATTTTTTTTTTAAAATGCTCTACATGGACATTGTCTATACTGACAGTAGACCAATAAATGAAGAAAAAAATAAACAATAGAAAAGAAATGAAAATGTAGAGTTTCTGTAGACTTCAGCTGGATTACACTACTGAAGAGTGGTGGTTTCATAGGTACAGATGTGCAGGGAGCTAAATAAATAAGAACTGCTCTATTTATTAACTTTACTCCTCACTCTGAATGAATGACTTTACAACTTAAAGAAGAAAAGAATTCTTTCAGTTCCTGATTTCCAGGGTTTATGTTCACAGGGATTGGCTCTACTGAATCTGGGCCTTTGATAGGACGAACATTATGGTGATGGGGGGGATGCAGCAGAGGTTACCCACCTTGTTATAGACAAGACACAGCAAAAAGAAGGTATACGGTACCCTCCAAAAGCATGTCACTAACAACCTACCTTCTTCATTAGCCTTTACGTCGTAAAGTCTCCAAAGCTCCCAAAATAGCACCACCACCTGAGAACCAAGCATTCAACACTTGATCCCATAGGGGATACTTCATAATCAAACCGTAACAGTATATAGGTAAAGGACATTTTCTGGGCAATGATCTTTTCAATATGACCCCAAAGAACATACATCTTAAAGCAAAGAAAAACAAATGGTATCATATTAAATGATAAAGCATCTGCACAGCAGAAGGATGGATGTGAAGAAAGAATCCACAGAATTATAGAGAACATATGTAAAATATACAACTGACAATAGATTAATATCCGCAGTGTACAGGAAATTTTAAAATTTCAATAGCAATAACTCATGTTTTTAAAAATGGAAATGTAAAAAAGAAAATTCAAAAGATTTATACAAAGAATACAAACAAATGGTCAATGGATTCATGTAAAGGCTCATAATTGCTATACCTTGGGGGAATGTAAATGAAAACTACAATATTAATAAGCCATAGTGAAACATAAAACCTCTTAGAGTAGCGTTTATCAAAATTATGAGCCAAATAATGGTGAAGATATGTTTAAAAGAGACCTATTTCGGGGAATCCAAGATGGCGGCACAGGGAGGATACTCCTGACCAGCAGCACAGCAGGGTCTGCAGTGACCAGCAGACAGAACTCTTGACCCTAAAACATCAGAGATTATGTTTCCCAGAAAAGAGGAAACCCCATGGTGTGGGAATGAGCTTCAGGTCACCCAGCTACACCACGGAAGGGTTCCCAGGCCCCACCTAGCGCTGTGTCTCCAACCCAGAGCCACACACCACTGTGCTCTGATCACTGTCCCAAACTGAACTGTGGGCCCCACAACTCCAGGGACTGGGATTTCCTGTCGAGAGAAAACCCCACAGTGAAAGGAGTGATGGGGACTGAACTTAGGGCACCCAGACAATTCCTGGAAAAGGACCCAGGCTCCAGTGGGCACCCAGCAGCCAGCCCAGAGTCCTACCTGCATGCCTGACTCACCGTTCCAGACAGAACCAAGGGCCCCGGGACACCAGAAACTGAGTTACTCTGTCAGGTGGAAACCAAACGGTGAGAGAGGAACAGCAGGTCTAACCTCAGAGCACTCAGCCAACATCCCTCCCATCCAAAAATTCATGGGAAAAGTTCCCAGGTTCCTGCAGGCACTCAGGCACCCAGTAGCCCGAATGGCAGAGCCATGTGCCTGTGCCTGCATATTCTATTCACCATCCCAGATGGAACTGCGGACCCCTAAAACACCACAGTCTGGATGTCCATGTCAGGAGGAAACTCCACAATGGGGGAAACATGAGGTCCAACCCTTAGGACACCCAGCTCCAGAAAAGTTTCTGGGTTCCCACAGGCTCTAGGTTCTGGTCTCCTACTGCATGCATGAGTGCAGTGCTCACCTGCACTGATTATGGCTAGGATACTGGTGCACACAACTCCAATCTCAGACCTACAGAAGCCTTAAAACCACTGGAGCAGCCCTCAGATACTGCTCCAACGTGCGACCAGTTAACCCTAGCTAAACTGACAAAACCGCATGACTCTTTCTTTAAGAAGACTGCACCCAGCAAATACAGCTTAAGAGCAGCAGCAGCTCACTAAATTCAGAGCAAGAAACCCAGAGGCAGGGCAGCTGTCTCCAGGATTTCTCCTGACTAAAAGGGAGCCTTCCTGAAAACCACAGTTATCACACAGGTCCATATGCCTGACATGAACTGTGGCAATTCCTGAGAAGCACCTCCATTCAGTTGACCATACCCAAAAAGCAGAGGAGACTTCCGTCAGAACCTTGCCAAGGGGATTCTCCCAACCCCAGGATTCTAGCAGGCACCAGAAATTAACAGCCAACACCTGAGACCGCCAGATGTGTAGAGGCCAGCACAATCAACCAAAGGCAAAGCAATATTGCATCCCCAGAACCCAGTTATCCAGGGACAAATAGCCCTGGACACCCTAACATAAGTGAAATTCAAGAAGATGACCTTACATCTATGCTTATGAAGAAGTCAATGGAGGAAACAAATAAAACGCTAAAGAACTAGAGGAAGATAAAGGCAAACAGATTATGGCCATCTGTAAAGAAATACAGGAAGATGCAGATGAACAGTTTATGGCTTTCAGAGAGGAAATGATTAAATCACTGAAAGAAATAAAAGAAAGAGGGAAATGTTCAAACAGGTGAAGGAATTGAAGGAAAAACAGGAAAACAGTCTTAGATAGGAGAAAGAAATCAACAAAATGGTTCAAGATCTGAACATAGAACTGGAAAAATTAAAGAAAACACAAACGGAGGAAATTATGGAGAGGGAGAACCTAGGAAAGAAAACAGACACTACAGAGGTAAGCATAACCAACAAACTACCAGAGATGAAAGGGAGAATCTCAGGTGTACAATATACAAAGGAAGGAATCAATGTATCCGTCAAAGAAAATGTTAAGTCTAAAAAAAAAAATTCTTGACAGAGACCATCCAAGAAATCCAAGACAACATGAAAAGACAAAACCTAAGAAGAATAGGAATAGAGGAAAAATAAGATTCCCATCTCCAAGGCCCAGAAAATATTTTCAACAAAATCATAGAAGAAAATTTCCCCAACTTAAAGGAGAGGCCTATAAGAATGCAAGAGGCCTACAGAACACCTAATAAATTAGACCAGGAAAGAAAACCTCCCGTCACATAATAATCAAAAAAGTAAGGACACAGAACAAAGAAAAAATACTAAAAGCTGCAAGGGAAAAAGGCCAAGTAACATATAATGGCAAACCCATCAGAATCACACCTGACTTCTCAGCAGAGACTATGAAAGCCAGAAGGGCCTGGATGGATATCATACAGACCCTAAGAGAACACAGATGTCAGCCCAGGCTGCTATACCCAGCAAAACTCTCAGTAGTCATAGATGGATAAAACAAGATATTCAACAACAAAAAACAAATTCCAAAAATACCTACACACAAATCCAACATTACAGAAGATACTAGAAGGAAAAATACAACCCAAGAAAACGACTTTTAAGAAAACACAGGAAATAACCTCACTACAGCAAAACTATAAGTAGCCAAGCACACAAACACATTAACACAACCAACATTGAAAACAAAGGATCTAACAACCACTGGTAATTAATATTTCTCAACATCAAGGGACTTAATTCTGCAAGAGAAACAAAGACTAACAGAATGGATGCATATACAAGATCCAACAATCTGTTTCAAACCAGAAACACACCTAAGTCACAAAGATAGACGTTACCTGAGAGTAAAGGGCTATAAGATGGTTTTCCAAGCAAATAGAACCAAGAAGAAAGCAAGAGTAGCCATTCTAATATCTAATAAAATAGACTCTCAACCAAAATTTATCAAAAGATATGGGAAAGGACACTTCATACTTATCAAGGAGAAAATTTCACCAGGAAGACATCACAGTCCTGAACATCTATGCCCTGAATACAAGAGCAACCACATTTGTAAAAGAACCATTAATAAAACTTAAACCACACATAGATCCCTACACATTAGTAGTGGTAGACTTCAACATTCTCAACAAAGGACAGGTCTACAAAACAGAAATTAAAATAAAATGACTCTGACAGAGGTCATGAAACAAATTGATCTAACAGACATTTACAGAACCATTCATCCAAATACAAATGAATTTACCTTCTTCTCAGCACCTCATGGAACCTTCTACAAAAAAAAAACCAATATAGTTGGTTCACAAAGCAAGCCTCAACAGATACAAGAAAATTGAAATAATCCCTTCTATCCTATCTGACCAGCATGGACTAAAGCTGGACCTCAACAACAACAGAAATAACAAAAAGCCTACACACGCATGGAGACTAAACAACTCACTATTCAGTTACAGCTGGGTCAGAGAAGAAATAAAGAAATAAATTAAAGTCTTCCTAGAATTCAATGAAAATGAATGTACAACATACCCACACTTATGGGACACAATGAAAGCACCTCTAACAGGAAAGTTCATAGCACTAAGTGCCTTCAAAAACAAATTCGAAACATCTCACATAAGCAACTTAAAGGCTCACCTAAAAGCCCTAAGATAAAAGAAGCAGACACACCAAGGAGGAGTAAACAGCTGGAAATAATCAAACTCAGGGCTGAAATCAATAAATTACAAACAAATAATTCAAAGAATCAATGAAACCAAGAAATGGTTGTTGGAGAAAATCAATAAGATAGACAAACCCTTAGCCAAAATAACTAAAAGGCAGAGAGACACTATCCAAATCAACAAAATCCGAAATGAAAAGGGGGACATATTGACAGACACTGAGGAAATCGAAACCATTAGGTCTTACTTCAAAAGCCTATATGCCACAAAATTTGAAAATCTAAATGAAATGGACAATTTTCTTGATCGATTCTAATTCTCAAAGCTGAATCAAGACCAGATAAATCAATTAAATAGTCCTATATCCCCTTAGTAAATAGAAGCTGTCATCACAAGTCTCCAATCCAAAAAAAAAAAAAAAAGCCCAAGTTCAGATGGTTTCAGTGCAGAATTCTACCAGATCCTAAACGAAAAGCTAACACCAATACTCTTCAAACTATTCCACAAAATAGAAACAGAAGGAACACTACCAAACTCATTCTTTGAAGCCACAGTCACCTTAGTACCTAAACCTCACAAAGACCCAAAAAGAAAGAGAATTTCAGGCCAATCTCCCTTATGAACATTGATGCAAAAATACCCAACAAAATATTTGCAAAAAATAAAAGGACACATCAAAGATATCATCCACTATGACCAAGTAGGCTTCATCCCAGCTATGCAGGGGTGGTTCAATATGCAGAAATCCATCAGCATGATCCACCATAAAAACAAACTGAAAGAAAAAAAGATAATCTCCTTAGATGCTGAAAAAGCATTTGACAAAATCCAATACCCATTCTTGTTTAACTAAATATAGTAAAGGCAATATATAGCAAGCTGATAGCCAACATCAAACTAAATGGAAAAAAGAACTTAAAACAATCCCACTGATATCAGGGGCAAAGCAAGGCTGCCCATTCTCTCCATCTCTCTTCAACATAGTTCTTGAAGTTCTTGCTAGAGCAATAAGACAATTAAAGGAAATCAAGGTGATACAAATTGGAAAGGAAGAAGTCAAAGTATCACTATTTGCAGGTGATATGATAGTATACCTGAGTGACCCCAAAAATTCTTCCATGGAACTGCTACAGCTGATAAACACCTTCGTCAAAGTGGCTGGATACAAAATTAACTCAAAAAAAAATCAATAGCCTTCCTGTATCCAAAAGACCAAAAGGCTGAGAAAGATATTAGGGAAACAACATCCTTCATAATAGCTACAAAGTACATAAAGTACCCTGGTGTGACCCTAATGAAGCAAGTAAAAGACCTGCATGAAAAAAAAATCCAGTCTCTGAAGAAAAAATTAGAAGTAGATATCAGAAGATGAAAAGACCTCCCATGCTCATGGCTTGGCAGGATTAACACAGTAAAAATGGAAATCCTGCCAAAAGCAGTCTACAGATTCAATCCAATTCCCATCAAATTGCCAACACAATTCTTTACAGAACTTGAAAGAAAAATTCTCAACTTCATATGGAATAACAAGAAACCCAGAATTGCTAAAACAGTCCTCTACAATAAACGATCTTCTGGAGGTATCTCCATCCCTGATGTCAAGCTGTACCACAGAGCAACAATATTAAAAACTGCATGGTACTGGCATAGAGACCGAATGGTTGATCAATGGAATTGAATAGAAGACCCTGAAATAAACTCACACACTTATGAACACCTGAATTTTTACAAAGAAGCCAAAAACATACAATGGAAAAGAGAGATAACATCTTCAACAAATGGTGCTGGTCTAACTGGATGTCTACATGTAGAAAAATGCAAATAGATCCACACTTATCACCCTGCACAAAACTAAAGTCCACATGGATCAAAGATCTTAATATAGAACCAGACACATAAACCTGTTAGAAGAAAAATTGGGGAAGAGCCTTGAACACTTTGACACAGGAGACAACTTCCTGTACAGAACACCAGCAGCATAGGCTCTAAGATCAACAATCAATAAATGGGAGCTCATGAAACCGAAAAGCTTCTGTAAAGCAGAGGACACTGTCATCAGAACAAAACAATTGCCTACAGATTGAGAAAGGATCTTCACCAACCTTATATCTGACAGGGCTAATATTCAGAATATATAAAGAACTCAAGAGATTAAACAGCAACAAATAAAATAATCCAATTTAAAAACTGGGTACAGAGCTAAGCAGAGAATTCTCAATAGGGGAATATCAAATGACAGAGAAACACTTCGAGAAAGTCTCAACATCCTTAGTTATCGGGGAAATGTAAATCAAAACAACCCTGAGATTTCACGTTACACCCACCAGAATGGCTAAGATCTAAAACTCAAGTGACAACACAAGCTGGAGAGGTTGTAGAGAAAGGGAACCCTCCTCCATTGCTAGTGGGAATGTAAACTTGTACAACTACATTGGAAATTAATCTGGCTTTTTCTCAGACAATTAGGAATAGTGCTATCTCAAGATACAGCTATACCATTCCTAGGCATATATCCAAAAGACGCTCAAGAATACAACAAGGACTCAACTGTGTTCATAGCAGCTTTACTTGTAATAGCCAGAAGCTGGAAACAACCCAGATGCCCCTCAGGTGAAGAGTGGATACAGAAACTGTGGTACATTTACACAATATAATAGTACTCAGCAATTAAAAACAAGGAAATCATGAAATTTGGAGGCAAATGGTGGAAAAGATCATCTGGCAAAGATCATCCTCAGTGAGGTGTCCCAGGAACAGAAAGACACACAGTGTACATACTAACTCACAAGTGGACATTAGATATATAATATAGAATAAATATACTAAAACCTGTACACCTAAAGAAATTAATCAAGGAGGACTTTGGCTAAGATGCTCAATCCTCATTTCAGAAAGGCTCAGAGGATGGACATCAGAAGAGGGAGAAAACGGGGAAAAGGACAGGAGTCTACCTCAGAGGGCCTCTGAAAGACTCTACCCAGCAGGGGATTGAAGCAGATGCTGAGACCTATAACCAAACTTTGGGCACAGTGCAGGGAATCTTATCAAAGAAGGGGGAAATTGTAAGACCTGGAAAGGACAGGACCTCCACAAGGAGAGAAACAGAACCAAAAAATCTGGACACAGGGGTCCTTTCTGAGACTGATACTCCATCCAAAGACCATTCATGGAGATAACCTAGAACCCCTGCACAGATGTAGTCCATGGCAGTTCAGTTTCCAAGTGGGATCTGTAGTAATGGGAACAGGTGCTGTCTCTGACATGAACTGATTGGCCTGCTCTTTGATCACCTCCCCCTCAAGGGGGTGCAGCACTACAGGGACACAGAGGAAGACAGTTCAACCACTCTTGATGAGAACTGATAGATTAGGATCAGAAGGAAGGGGAGGAAGACCTTCCCTATCAGTGGACTGGGAGAGGGGCATGGATGGAGAAGAGGGTGGAAGGGTGTGATTGGGATGGGAGGAGGGAAGGATAAAATGTGAAAAAAAATGTAATTAAAACAATTAAAAAGAGACCCATTTCACAATGCTGACAATATGTAAATTGGTACAGTCATTACACAAAAAGTTTAGAGCGACATTAAAACCTTTAAAACTAACAGAATTATTGTATCCTCTTATATTATCATTTTGGGGTATATATGAAGGAAATTAGATAAGTATACTAAGGTAATATTTGTATTTACACTATTCATAACAGCCAAAATATATAAGGAAACCAAGGGTCCATCGAAAGATCCATGGATAGATAAAATGTAATATTATTTACAATGAAATGTTATTAAGCCGCTAAAAGAATCAAACATATAATTTGAAAAGGTTAATCTTGGAAAAAATGTGTTAAGTGAAATAAACTATGATTAGAAAGATATATATTTCACAGTCTGATCTCTCTTCCATGTAAAAACTTAAAACTGAAATCATAGAAGAAATCAATCTGGAGGTTTCTCATGAAATTGGGAAAACAGCTGTACCTCAAGACCCAGCTATATCATTCCATATTCAAAAGATGCTCTACCATATCAAATGGACAGTTGTTGACCTATGTTCATAGCAGCTTTATTCATAATAGTCAGAAACTGTAAACAACCCAGATGCCCCTCAACCGATGAATGAACAAAGAAAATGTCGTAAATTTACACAATGAAATACTACTCACCTATTGAAACAAAGACATCTTGCTATTTACAGGCAAATGGATGGAACTAGAAAAGATCACGGGAGGGTGGGAGGGAATGAGGGAGGAGGCTACGCCTGGGATGCAAAGTACCTAACCTGTGATTGATATAAAAATAAACAAATTAAAAAAAAAGAAAAGATCACCCAGACCCAGAAAGACACACATGGTATGTACTCACTTCTAAGTAGATTTTAGCCATAAAGTACATAACAATCATAGTACAATTCATATTCCAAAGAAGTCAAAAAGGTCTACTCATAAGGGGAAATAAAATAAACATCTGGATCATGAGGTTGCACTATTCCTAATTTTCTGAGAACGTGTCAGATTGATTTCAGAAGTGGTTGTACAAGTTTAAATTTCCACCAGCAATGGAGGAGGGTTTCCCTTTCTCCACAACCTCTCCAGCACGTATCTTGCAATGCTTCACTCAGAGGAGGAAATAAACTAAAAGTGTAAACAGGATAGACATCGGAAGAAGGAAAAGACAGGAAAGAGGAAAGGAGCTTTCCACAGAGGGCCTCTGAAAGTCTCTTCCCATCAAGGTATCAAAGCAGATGCTCAGACTCACAGCCATACTTTGGGCATAGTGCAGGGAATCTTATGGTAGAAGTGGGAGATAGAAAGACTTGGAGGGACCGTAGCTCCACAAGGAAAGCAACAGAGCCAAAAATCTGGGCTCAGGAGGTTCTACAGAGACTGAAGAATCAACCAAGGGCTATGCATGGAGATAACTTAGAACCCCTGCTCAGATGTAGCCCATGGGCAGCTCATTCTCCCTGTGGGTTCCCTAATAAGGGAAGCAGGGGCTGTCTCTGATATGGACTCAGTATTTGGTTCTTTGATCACCTCCCTCTAGGGAGGTGGCTTAACTAGGCCACAGAGAAAGAGGACCCCCACATTTCATATTAGACCTGATAAGCTAAGGTCAGATAGTAGGGGAGGAAGACCTTTTCTATCAGTGGACTAGGAGAGGAACATGGAGGAGAAGAGAGAGGGAGGGTGGGACCCAGAGGAGATGAGGATGAGGAATACAGCCAGGATACAAAGTGAATAAATTGTAATAAATAATAATAATAAAGAAAAAATAGATATTTGAATTAGATGGAAGGAGGGAACTGGGTGGAAGAGTGGGTGGGGAGGGCAACTGGGTGCAGATCATGAGTGGGGAGAGCGCGAGAGAGGGGAGAGACCAGGAGATAGAATGGAAATTGGTGGAGGGTGGCATCTCTGGAAGGGTCAAGACTCCTGGGAGTCTATGGGGTGACCCTAGCTGAGACTACTTGAAACGTGGCTTAAGGAGCCTCAAGTCACCACCTCCTGTAGCCAGGTAACACTTCCAGTCGAGGGAGGAGGACATCAACCCACCTATAATACCTTCAACCCAAAATTTGTCTTGCCTATAAGAAGTGCAGAGATTAAGATAGAACAGGACTGAGGGAATGGCAAATCAATGACTGGCCCAACTTGAGACCCACCCCATGGGAGAGAGCCAACTCTGTCACTATTAATGACATTCTGCTATGCTTGCACACAGAAGCCCAGTATAACTGTCTTCTGAGAGGCTTCATCTAGCATCTGACGGAAACAGATGCAGATGCCCACTCATCTAGCATCTGATGGAAACAGATGCAGATACCCACATCCAAATGATAGGCTGAGCTTAGGAGTTCAGTGGAAGACTAGGAGGAAGGATTGAGGGAGCTGGAGTGTTCAAAGATACCTCAAAAAGACCTATGGAGTAAACTAACTTGAGTCCATGGAGAATCACAGAGAGTAAACCACCAACCAAAGAGCATGCACTGGCTGGACCTAGACCCCCTACACATTTGTAGCAGATATGCACCATGGTAATCATGTGGGTGCCCTAGCAATGGAAGTGGGGCCCTTCTCTGAACATGTTTCCTTTAAATCTATTTCCCCTAGCTGGCCTGCCTTGTTTGGCCTCAGTGGAAGAAGATACTCTTAGTCCTACTTGGACTTGAGATACTAGGGTGTGTTGGTAACCTTTGGGTGGCCTCCCCTTCTTTGAGAAAAAGAAGGGGTAGGGAGGAGTGTGTGAGGGTAAAGATGGGCAGAGATGAAGGAGGGGGTTGAAATCAGACTGTAAAATGATTAAATAAAAAAGAAGAAGAGAATAGAATATTAGGCATTTAATTAATACGTGGAGAGGGAGACATAGGGGAGTAATTGATTAAAGCCTGTAACCATTTAAGATAGAAAGGAAAACTGAATTGTGAGGTTTTGCATACGAACATGAATATAGCCAATAAATATGTATATTTCAAAATATGATAGTAAATTTAGAATTCCTCACAAAAATGATAGGTGTACAAGAAAATGGATATGACCATTGTCTTAACTTAGTCATTCTATTTTGTATGTGCATAATTGGTCAAAACATTACACTATATCTATAAGTGTATAAAATTGTTGTTTGCTGATCAAAATTAATATTAATAACAAAAGGTTTTAATTTTAGGTTTCAAAGGATGAAAGAATATAGTAAGGAACTATAAGCTGTTGTTGTATTTAATATTTACTATTGGTTATTTTTTCGTTAATCAGAAGTTATTACTAAACCAGCTGTATACCCAAATCACCACACAGAGACTGAGGTTTATTTAATTAACCTAGAGCACGTTTGGGCAATAGTTGTTCTATCCTAAATCTCCAAGCCCACATAGTTTCAGATTTCACCCATTATACTTGCTTTTAGTCATATGTTAGGTCCGGTCCATCTCTCCAAGTGGTTCCAAGACCTGTCCTCCAGATTCTCCTCCTCTCCTTTCTAAGATCAACAATTAATCAGTGGGATCTCATGGAGGGAAATGCTTCTATAAAGCAAAAGACACTGTCAATAGAACAAACAGCAGCTTACAGATTGGGAAGGGATCTTCACCAACCCTACATATGACAGAGGACTACTATCCAAAATATATAAAGACCTCAAGAAATTAAATAGCAACAAAGCAAATAACCCAATTTAAGACATGGGGCACTAAGCAGAGAATTCTCAACAGAAACTCTAATGGCAGAGAAAAACTTAAAGAAATGTTCAGTGTCCTTAGTCATCCTGGAAATGCAAATCAAAACAACTCAAATTCCATCTTACATCAGTCAGAATGGCTAAGGTTAAAAAAAAAGTGACAGTATATGTTGGTGAGGATGTGGAGCCAGAGGAAGACTCCTCCATTGCTGGTGGGAGTGCAAACTTGTATAACCACTTAGGAAATCAATCTGGTGCTTTCTCAGAAAATTCAAAATAGCTCTACCTCAGGACTCAGCTATACCACTCCTGGGCATATACCTAAAAGATGCTCCACCATAGCACATGGAGACTTACTCTACTATGTTCATAACAGCTTTATTTGTAATATCCAGAAACTGGAAACAACCCAGGTGTTCTTCAACTAAAAAATAGATAGAGAAATTGCGGTACATTTACACAATGGAATATCACTCAGCTATTAGAAACAATGAAGTCTTGCAATTTGCAGGCAAATGGATGGAACTAGAAAAGATCAGCCTGAGCAAGGTAACCCAGACCCAGAAAGACACATGTGGTATGTACTCACTTATAAGTGGATATTAGCCTTATAATATAGGATAACCATACCTACAATCCATAGACCCCAGGAAGCCAAGACAAAGAGGACCCAAGGGAGGATTCTTGAATCTCACTCAGAAGGGGAAATAGAATGGATGTTGAAAGTGGATGAAGAGAGGGAACTGAGTTGGAGAGGGCTTGGGGAGGGGAGCAAGGGTGGGAATCAGGTGGGAGGTGAGAGGACTGGGAGAGAGAAGAGAAACTGAGGGGAGAGAACATCTCTGAGACAAGCTGGAGGCCTAGGGCAGAGTAGGCTACTGGGAGGATATAGGGTTGATTCTACTGAGACTCCTAGGTGAAGGGTGCATGGAGACTAAAGGCGCTATCTCCTAGCCAGATGGAACCTCCACTGGAGGAAGAGGGGCACCAACCCATCCACAAAACCTTCAACCCAAATTAACCCTGCCTACAGGATGTGTAGGGATAAAGTTAGAGCAGAAAAAAAAAAAAGGAAATGGCCAACCAATGACTAGCTCAACCTGAGACCCACCCCACAGGAGAAAGCCATCTCCTGACACTATTAATGATACTCTTCTATGCTTGCAGACAGGACCCTAGCATGACTGTCCTCTGAGAGGCTCTACCCAGTAGTGGAACAAAACAGAAGCTGACACCTACAGCCAAACATTAGGCAGAGCTCAGGGAGTCTTGAGGAGTGTGGTGAAGAATAAAAAGTACCAGACAGCACAAGAATCCCTCAAGAAGACCAACAGTGTCAACTAACTTAGGCACATAGGGGGCTAACAGAGACTGGATCGCCAACCAAAGAGTATGCATGGACTGGACCTAGGACCATGACACATATGTAACTTATGGACAGCTTCAATCCCATGTAGATCCCCTAACAACAAGGGGAGCATGGATTGTACATGACATGGACTCAGTTGCCTGCTTTGGATTACTTTCCCTAGCTTCCCCGTCTTGTCTAGACTCACTAGAAAGGGACATACCAAGTCCTGATGCAACTTGATGGGCCAGGGTGGGTGTAAGTGGGTAGGGTGAGCTCCCCTTTTCTGAAGAGAAGGAGAGAGGGGAAAGGGGGAAAAAAAGGTGGGAGGGTGGGACTGTGAGGAGAGGAGGGAGAAGGTTGTGATCAGGATGTAAAATGAGTAAATTAATAAACATATTTTAAAAAACAGTATTCTTATTTAAGATAAGACAACATAACTAATGTAAAAGTGATATGAACAGGCACTTTCTAAAAATTATAGGCAATAAAAATTGGTAAGCATACTTAAATCAACTTGAAATTCAACAAATACAAATCAAAAGACTATTTTTCATGTGTTGGCAACAAACATTTGATGTTTGTATTTTGGGAATATGTAAAATAAATTTTCATACCCTGTTGGTTTTTTGGAAGCATCCTAATAATATGTATCGATTTTAGAATAATGCACTTTAATTTTATTGTGCACAATGTGTCTGCCCTCTGCTTCTGTGAACCCTGCTAAAGTGCCTGGACCTTCATGAACAATTAGAAGACTTCAAACAAAAAGTGTAATGAGGAAATGGAGATATTAATTACCCTCATTTGAACAGTGCACATTGTAAACACATATGAAAATACCATATCAGGTCCCATCCATAAGCGCAGTTATTATGTGATCCTTTTTAAGTTTAAGAATATAGAAGTGCTAACTACTGTGTTATCTGTCTATTGGTCCCTGAGTTTTTAATCACTACATGAATATAGTTTTGGTAAAATGTAGTCTATTTTGTCACTTAAATAGCTATATTGTAATCTTTTGTATATTATGTACTACAAGCCGTCTATATCACAGTAAATACTTATTTCTACTTATATTTACAATGAAATCTGTAGTTTTCTTTATTCATACTATCTTCCAAATACATCATTGTCCAGTTATTTTATTTTCTAAAAATATATCACCTTGTCATTAAAAAGCTAAATCAACTTAGTTTGTCTAGATCTGTTACTATGGCATTTCTAAGTTGAGAAAACATTCTAATTGGTTATCAGTAGATAATTTAATGAGCTTGTTCTTTATTGTCTTATTCAAGTCATTAATGAAGACTTAAAATCTTATTCCTTGTACCACCATTTGTTACAAATTAATGCAACGTTAACAATTCTAGTTTCTCTTTTTATGAAGGGTTGGCAAAATGTCTCAGTAAGTTAAGGTGCTTACCACCAAGCTAGGTAACCAACATGCTCAAAGGAGAGAATCAAGTACTGAAAATAATCTTCTGACCTCCATGCATGTGTCCTGTTCACCACAGCATACACAATAAGTGTCTAAAACTGTAAATATCAAATGCAAACTATACAAGTCTATAAAGAGTTACTGACCTAATACATTTTATCTTTCAAATAAAATCACCTTATTTTAATTATTTCACAAATAAAAACATTGAACAGTAAGCTTCCGTAAGCCACATATACATTTTATTGCATAGATTATTTTATCAATGAGTGATAGACTATATAATCTGAAAATATTATTTCATTTATATATGTATATATGTATATATGAAAAGTGGAAAATAATACCTAATTCAGTTTATCTATTTATTAACTAAATGGTATTTGAATTACTGTTTGTCATTTTCACATAAAATAAGGATCACATGGTAAAAGAAATAATATACTTTAGCTAGAAACAAAGTGGAGAAAAGGTAAATTATGAAAACTTACTCAGGTCTCCATGGGAGAATGTATCATAAAAACTTTTAAATATATAAAAACATTCTTTACTTGATTGTTGAGATCATCAGCTATTAGTATATTGGGAAATATATTAGTATATTGGATTGTTTGATATCAGCAGATATTAACACTTTCAAGTGGTTTAATCAATTTCCAATTCATATCATAAAACTTTTTAAGTGCATAATTTTGGGGTCTGGAGAGATGGTTCAGCAACTAAAAGCATGCTTTAAGTTGAATGCTGTGTTATTTTCATGTCATCTTTTTATTTATCAACTTATTGGTCAACAGACACATGTAATAGTACTCTTATGAACTGTCATGCACAAGTGTTTATATGGTGATGTGCTTTCATTTTCCTTGTATATATACCTAAGAATGGCAATCTGTGGTCATTTATGGTCATCCATGTTTAACTATTTTGTTTTGTGAAGAGGTTTCACTGTTTTTTTTTAAATCACCCCAGAATCATTTAATATTTTCCATACTCTCATCAGAATTTGTTATTATCTGAAATGTTTTAATTACACTCATTATAGGGAGGGTCTCCACTTTGAGAAAAAGGGGAGGGGGAGAAGAGGCATACAAGGATGGGACTGGGAGGAATGAAGGGGGTCTGGGATAAGGATGTAAAGTAAATACATAAATTAATGGGAAAAAAGAAAAAAAAAACAACATTGTACCAAGTGGTAGCTTTTGAATGATACGGCTATAGTTCATTGGTAGAAAATCTGAGAATCACTACTGAGAAATTGGGTTGAAATCCCAGTACCAACATAATTGTGGTTTTGTTTTTTATTTCTCAGGTAATATTAAAGCTTCTTTTCCTATACTCACTGATGATTCATACTTCTTTAAAAAATGTCTACTCATAGCGGTGTGGGTTTATTTCTGCATCTTCGATTCAATTCCATTGATCCACCAGTCTGTTTCTATACTAGCACCATGCTCTTCTTATAACTGTTTTTTATAACTGTTGTTGTATAGTACAGCCCAAGATCTGGGATGGAGGTACCTCCAGAAGATCTTTCGGGCACTTTCTCAGAAAGTTAGGAATAGTGCTACCTCAAGATCCAGCTGTATGACTCCTAGGCATATACCCAAAAGATGCCCCAAAATTCAATAAGGACATTTGCTCAACTATGTTCATAGAAGCTTTATTTGCAATAGGCAGAATCTGGAAACAACCCACATGTCCCTGAGTGGAGGAATGGATACAGAAATTATGGTACATTTACACAATGTAATACTATTCAGCAATTAAAAACAAGGAAATCCTGAAATTTGCATGCAAATAGTGGGAACTAGAAAAGATCATCCTGAGTGAGGTATCCCAGAGGAAGAAAGACCCACATGGTATATACTCACTTATAAGTGGATATTAGACATGTAATATAGGATAAACATACTAAAATCTGTACGCCTAAAAAAGCTAAGCAAGAAGAAAGACCCAGGGTAAAATGATCAATCCTCACTCAGAAAGGCAAATGGGAAGTACAGTGGAAGAGCGTGAAAAGAGGAAGCAGGACATGAGCCTACCACAGTGGGACTCTGAAAGAATCTATCCAGCAATTTATCAAGGCATATGCTGAGGCTCATAACGAAACTTTGTGCAGAGTACAGGAAATCTTAGGAAAGAAGGGGGAGATAGAAAGACCTGGAGGGCACAGGAGCTCCACAAAGAGAGCAACGGAACCAAAAAAATCTGGGCACAGGGGTCTTTTCTGAGACTGATACTCCAACCAAGAACCACACATGGAGATTACTTAGAATCCCTGCACAGACGTAGTCCTTGGCAGTTCATTCTCCAAGTGAGTACCCTCGTAAGGGGAACAGAAATTGTCTCTGACATGAACTCAGTGGCTGGCTCTTTGATCACCTCCCCCAGAGGGAGGAACAGCCTTGCCAGGCCACAGAGGAGGATGCAGCCGGTCCTGATCAGCCTTGATTAAACTAGGGTCATATGGAAGGTGAGGAGGTCCTCCCCAATCAGTGGACTTTGAGAGGGGCATGGGAGGAGATGAGGGATGGCAGTGGGATTGGGAGGAAATGAGAGAGGGCCCCACACCTGGGATACAAATTGAATAAACTACAATTAACATAAAAACATTAAATTACATTTTAAAAAAGAACTGTCCATTGGAGTTAGGTGGGCTCATCAGTAAATACACAACTGAAAACAATGACAGCCCTTCCTACACAATTCTCCAATAGCTAGTAGTTCAGCCAGGAATGGTAGGGCATTTTGAACCTTTCTCCAGTCCATGATTGACTATTAACAGGACCACTTTTGTGATGTCCCAGTGCAGGAAATTTTAGCTGCTGTGAGATTACATTCTAATGCCCATGTCATGCCATGAAAATAGCATTTCAGAGCTGTTCTCCTTAAGTTCAAGCTGTTAAATTCTTTCAACTCCCTCTTCCTTGAGCCTTTGAAAGAGTCGTATACATGTACTTTTGGCCCTGAGATTTACCCATCATGTTACTCTTCTCAGCATTTTTGGCAGACATGAGCATCTAAAAACACCATAATTCACTACAAAGAGAAGCTTTGCTGATTTTGGATGATAGCAGCATTTGTTTGTCTATCCAGGGTGAATGATGGCAGGTTGGTTGAAATGCAAAAGGTCCAGGGACACATCTGTCCAAGCTAAGTGTTTCAAAATTACAAAAACACTAATAAAATTAAAAAAGATAACTCATAAGATGGGACAAGTATTTCTTATTTACTTGTCTGATAAAGGACTTATATCTAAGATATATAAAGAATATGTATAATTCCCTGGAATCTACAAGCGTGACCCTAGTGAAGACTCCTAGTAATGGGAGCAGCCATCTTCTATAACCAAGCAAGGCTTCCAGCAGTGAGAATGACATCAACCCAGCTAAGAAAACTTTGAACCTCCAATTTGTATTGCCTGTAAGTACTGGCGGAATGGTGGTACAGAACTTGTGGGAGCAGCCAACCACTGACTGGTACAAATTGAGGCTCCTACCATGAGAGTGAGCCCCTGCCTGACACTGCTTGGATGGCCAGGAACCAGAGGCAGGAGAGATCAAAGACTCAGGATAGAACCAAAAATGATTGAAAAACATCAATGAAATGAATCCGAATGATATTTTACTATACTCATAGATTGGTACCTAGCATAATCAGCATCTGAGAGGTTTCATTCACCAATTGATGGGAGCAGATGCAGAAACCCACAGCCAAAACACTAGGCAGGGCTAGAGAAATCCCACAAAAAGGGGGGGGGGCATTGTAGGAGCCAGAAGGTTAGAGGACGGCATAAAAACTTTGGCTCACAGAATCAAATAAGTAGGGCTTATAGGGTATCACAAAAATTGAAGTAACAATAACAGACCCTGTATGGGTCTGACATAGGTCCGCTGTATATATGTTATAGTTGTGTAGCTTTTTGTTGGGAATGTCTCTGATTCTTTTGCCTGCTCTTGAGACCCTTTTCCTCCCACTCCGTTGCCTTATCTTGCCTTGATATGGTTTGAACCTCACCTTATTTTAACTTGTTAGCCATGTTCAGTTAATATTCCTGGGAGGCTTGCTCTTTTCATGAAGGGGAATGGAGGAGTGGGGGGAGGAGAAACTACAGTCTGAATGTAATGTATGAGACAAGAATTAAAACAGAAGGATATACCAAATTTATATTAAAAATAATATATATAATTCAGTACCAAAAAGACAAGTTATATTGAAATTGAGGTGAAATTTTTAAAGAATTTATATTTTTCTTATTTATGCATTTGATACAATTTACTTACTTTGTATCACTGCTGCGGCCTTCTCCCTCATCTCCTCCCAGTCCCAACCCCCTCCCTCTTTTCCCCCTATGCCCTTTCCCTAGTCACTTAATACAGGAGGACCTCCTCCCTTCTATCTGACTCTAGCCTATCAATTTTCATCAAGGCTGGTTGTATCATCTTCTGCTGTGGCCTGGCAAATCTACCCCCACCCCATGCAGAGGTGATCAAAAGAGCCAGCCACTCAGTTCATGTCCTCTGAACATGTACGCCTTACTAGGAAACCCACTTGGAAACTAAGCAGTCTAAGTGCTTCCTCTGAGCAGGGGGTCTACGTCTTCTCCATGCATGATCCTTGCTTGGAGTGCCAGTCTCTACAGACTTCTCTGGTCCCAGGTTTTTAGACTATGTTGTTTTTGTGGAGCTCTTGTCCCCTACAGGCATTTCTATCTCCCTCTTTTTTCTTAAGGTTTCTGGAACTCTGCCCAAAGTTTGGCTATGAGTCTTACTATCTCCTTTGATACCCTGGTGGATAGAGTCTTTCAGAGGTCCTCTGTGGAAGGCTCCTGTCCTGTTCCTTGTCTTCTTCTACTTCTGATATCTATACTTCTGAATGAGGATTAAGCATCTTCCCTAGGGACCTTCTTGTTGTTTAGCTTCTTTAGGACTATAGATTTTAGAATGTTTACCTTATATTATACGACTAATATGTGTCTTTCTGCTTCTGGGTTACATCACTCAGGTTAATGTTTTTATTTTCTAATAAAGCTGCTTTGAACGTGGTTGAGCAAATGTCCTTGTTGTATACTTGAGCATGTTTTGGATATACACCTAGGAGTGATATAGCTGGATTGTGAAAATGCACTATCCCAATTGTCTGAGAAAGTGTCATGTTGATTTCCAAAGTGGTTGTACAAGTTTACATTCCCACCAGCAATGGAGGAGAATTCCCCTTTCTCCACAACCTAACCAGCCTGTATTGTCATTTGAGCTTTTGATCTTAGCCATTCTGATAGGTATAAGGTGAAATCTCAGGGTTATTTTGATTGGCATCTCCCAGATGACTAAAGACGTTGAGCAATTCTTTAAGTGTTTCTCTCCCATTCGATATTCCTTTATAGAGAATTCTCTGCTTAGCTCTGTACCCCATTATTTCAATTGAATTATTTGATTGTTGTTTTTTTTAACTTTATTGAGTTCTTTATATAACTGGATATTAGCCCTCTGTCAAATATAGGGGTGGTGAAGATCCTTTCCCAATCTGTAGGCTGTTGTTTTGTTCTGACAACATGTCCTTTGCTTTACAGAAGCTTTTCAGTTTCATAACGTCCGATTTATTGGTTGTTGATCTTAGAGCTTGTGCTGTTGTTTTTTGTTCAGGAAATTGTCTCCAGTGCCATTGAGTTCAAGCTCTTCCCCAGTTTTTCTTCTAACAGATTTAGTTTGTTGGTGTTTATGGTGAGGTCTTTGATCCACTTGGTCTTCAGTTATGGACCTACGTGCATTTTTCTACACGTAAACATCCATTTAGACCAACACCATTTTTTGAAGATGCTGTCTTTTTTCCATAGTATGGTTCAGGATTCTTTGTAAAAAATCAAGTACCTGTAGGTCAGAGTCTTCTATTCGATTCCATTGATCCACCATTCACCATTCTGTTTCTCTGCCAGTACCATGCAGTTTTTATTACTATTTCTTTGTAATACAGCTTGAGATCCTGGATGGAGCTACCTCCAGCTGATCTGTTGTACGGGATCATTTTGGCAATTCAGGGTTTTTTGTTTTTCCATGTGAAGTTCAGAATTGTTTTCTCTGTAAAGAATTGTGTTGATATTTTGATGGGAATTTCAATGAATCTGTAGATTGCTTTCAACAGGATGGTGATTTTCACTATGTTAATCCTACTGATCCATGAGCATAAGAAATCTTTCCATTTTCTAATGCCTTCTTCAATTTCTTTCTTCAGAGACATGAAGTTATATTCATAAAGGTCTTTCACTTGCTTGTTTAGTCACACCAAGGTACTTTATGTTATTTGTGGCTATCATGAAGGGTGCAGTTTCCCCAATTTCTTTCTCAGCCCCTTTGTCTTTAGTATACAAGAAGCCTACTGATTTTTTTGAGTTAATTCTTTTGATTTCTTTTTTTAATTTTTATATCAATCAGAGGTTAGGTACTTTGCATCCCCGGCGTAGCCCCCTCCCTCTTTCCCTCCCACTCTCCCCATCCCTCCCTCATCTCCTCACCGTCCACTCCAAGTCCACCTACAGGGGAGGATCTCCTCCCCTTCCATCTGACCCCAGTTCATCTTGTCTCCTCAGGGCTGGCTACAATGTCCCCCCCTGGGATCTAGCCAGGCTGTTACTCCCTGGCGTGTATGGGGGAGAGTCAAAGAGCCAGCCATTGAGTTCATGTCTGAAACAGTCCCTGTTCCCCTTACTAGGATCTTCAGTTGGATACCAAGCTACTATGGACCACTTCTGAGCGGAGGTTCTAGGACATATCCATACATGGTCCTTGGTTGGAGAAACTGTCCCATAGAAGAACCCTGTGCCCTGCTCAGCTTGGTCTTTGTGGAACTCTTATTGTCCACAAGTCTTATTAACTTCCCCTATTTTTATTATTATTTCCCGCCCTCTGCCGAAAGCTTGGTTGTGATACTTAATATCTGCTTTGATACATTGCTATATTGATTCTTTCAGAGGCCCTCTTTGGTATGCTCCTGTCCTGTTGCCAGTTTTATCCTCCATTCAATGTCTATCCCATTTGTTCATCTAAACGAGCATTGATCATACCAACCTGGGTCCTCCTTCTTGTATATCTTCCCTAGGTGTATAGATTTCAGCATGACCGTCTTATCCTATAGGTCTATATAAGTGAGTATATACCATATGTTTCTTTCTGCTTTTGGGATACCTCACTTAGGATGATAATTTCCAGCCCCCACCAGTTGCCTGCGAATTTCATGATTTCCTCCTTTTAAATTGCTGAGTAGTATTCCATTGTGTAAAGGTACCAT
>CM053742.1:11513636-11531602 GCA_028658305.1 Pachyuromys duprasi | reverse complement strand
TGCTTTTTTTGTTGTTGTTGTCATTGGGAAATTATCTTTATCCTGTATTTTCTTTGGTGTGGTTGTTTCCGTTGGACTGAAGTTTTCCTTCTCGTGCCTTTTGTAGGGCTGGGTTGCTGTGTAGATATTGCATGAATTTTGTTTTGTCATGGAAAATTTTGTTTTCTCCATCTATGATGATTGAAAGCTTTGCTGGGTATAGTAGTCTTGGTTGGCATCTGTGTTCCCTTAAGGACTGCATGACTTCTGCCCAAGCCCTTCTGGCTTTCATAGTTTCTGATGAGAAGTCTGGTGTGAGTCTGATTGGTCTACCTTCATATGTTACTTGACCCTTTTCCCTTGCTGCCTTTAGTATTTTTTCTTTGTTTTGTAGGTTTAGTGTTTTGACTATGATGTGATGAGAGTTATTTCTTTTCTGATCTAGTCTATTTGGTGTTCTGTAGGCTTCTTGTATGTTTATGGACATTTCTTTTTTTAAGTTGGGAAAATTTTCTTCTATGATTTTCTTAAAAATATTTTCTGGTCCTTGGAGCCTGGAGTCTTCTTTTTCATCTAGTCCAGTTATTCTTAGGTTTCGTCTTTTCAGGGCACCTTAATTTCTTGGATGTTTTGTGCTTGGGACTTTTCTGATTTTATTTTTTTTCTTGATTGAGGAATTCGTTTCAGCCAGCATATCTTCAGCCCCTGAGATTCTCCCTTCCATCTCTTGTATTCTATTGGTGATGCTTATGTTTGTGGTTCCTGATCTTTTCTCTAAGTTCTCCAGTTCCAGGTTCTTCTGTGTTTGTGTCTTCTTTATAGATTCTAATTCTGTTTTCATGCTTTATATTTTTACCTTCAACTGATTGACTGTGTCTCCTATTTTGGTTGTTTCCTCTCTGTCCATCTTTAATCGTTCCTGTATGTGGGCAGCTAAATCCTTCTTAATTTCTTTGAATGCCTTATTTATTTCCTCTTTTGTGCCTCTTTTTGTTCGTCTAATATCTGCATAACCATAGCTTTAATATAATTTTCCTGTGTCTCTGCTGAATTAAAATCTCTATTGCTTTTGGGTGTTTCTGGTGGGGCCATGGTGTCCTGATTATTGTTGGGTGAGTTCTTACTCCCATATCTGGGCATTTGTTTATGTATAATGAAGGAGCTGTTTTTTCTTTAAGGTTGAACTTCAGACTGGAACTGTCAATCTCTTGTGTCAGGAGTATTCTTCAAGAAGATCAGGGAGTTCTAGTGGTTTGATAGTGTGTGTTGTTGTCTCAGTTGAACACTGTTGTGGTCTCTGTGTGCCCGGCTTCATGCTCTGTGCTAGAAGCTGTGAGCACCGCAGGCTGGTCACCCCTCTGGTCTGGAGGCTTTGCTCCTCACTCTGTGCCAAAGGCTGAGTGTCCCCATTTGATATGTCCACTGGGGGCGCTGCTCTGGTCAGGAGGCTCTGAGCTCTGACCTGGGCTTGCTGCTAAGGGCTCTCTTCTGGACTGGAGTTTTGGCCCCTCATTCTGGGTCAGGGGCTGTGCACTGAGATGGTATTTGGGGCTCCTCAGTCTGGACCTGATACTATGAGTCCCAATCTGGGGTGGAGGCTGGGTGTGCCTAGGGGTGTGGATCTGACTGGTGTAGCCCGCGGTATCTGGGTGAAACTCAGTCTTTCCCGGCTACTGTGTGACCTAGACCAAATTGGCGGCTTAGGCGCCCAGTGAGGCTGTGTGCAGCCTGTCACCCGCCAGAGTTTTTCCTGGGAATAGCTGGGTGTCCCTTTGACTTTTCCACTTGATTTCCCCACCGTAGTAATTCCACTCACCTGGCAGTCACAAACTCTGGTGTTTTAGGTCCGAGATCTCAACCTCCCGGTCGCTGTGCCTACAGTACTGTCCTGCTCCTCAGACACAGTGTCCTCCTGGGGCAGCCATCTTGGATCCCTCCCCAAGTTAATTTTTTTATCCAGCTTCTTTGCTGAAGGTGTTTAGTAGCTCAAGGAGTTCTCTAGTTGAATTTTTGGGTTCAATACTTTGACTTCTTCATTTATGATTTGTATCCCCTTGATGTCCTTTAGTTGTCTTAGTGCTCTAGTTAGGACTTCAAGTACTATGTTGAAGAGATATGGAGATAGTGGGCAACCTTGCCTTGTCCCTGATTTCAGTGGGATTGACTTAAGTTTCCATTGAGTTTGTTGTTAGCTATAGGCTTGCTGTATATTGTCTTGACTGTGTTTAGGTATGTGCCTTGTATCCCTTATTTCTCCAAGACTTTAAACACGAATGGGTGTAGAATTTTGTCAAATGCTTTTTTGGCATCTAAGGAGATTATCATGTGGTTTTTCTCCTTCAGTTTGTTTATATGGTGGATTACATTGATGGATTTCTGTATATTGAACCACCCCTACATGAATGGAATAAAACCTACTTGTTCATGGTGGGTGATATCTTTTATGTGTTCCTGGATTCAGTTTACAAGTATTTTATTAAGTATTTATGCATTTATGTTCATAAGAAAGATAGGTCCTAAAGTTCTCTTTTTTTGTTGGGTCTTTGTGTGGCTTAGGTATCAAAGTGACTGTGGCTTCATAGAATGATTTTGGTAATGTTCCTTCTATTTTTCTATTTTGTGGAATGATTTGCAGAGAATTGGAATTTTTCTTCTTTGAAGGCCTGGTATAATTCTGCACTGAAACCATCTGGCCCCGGGCTTTTTGTTGTTTTTGTTGCTGTTGTTGTTGGGAGACTTTTGATGACTACTTCTATTTCCTTGGGGGATGTAGAACTATTGAATCTATTTACCTGATCTTGATTTAATTTCAGTAAATGGAATCTATGAAGGAAATTGTCTATTTAATAGAAATCTTCAAATTTGGTTGCATATAGTCTTTTGTAGTAAGACCTCATGGTTGTTTGGATTTCCTCAGTGCCCATTGTTATGTTCCCCTTTCTTTTCTGATTTTATTGATTTGGAAAGATTCTCTCTGCCTTTCAGTTAGTTTGGCTAAGGTTTTGTCTATCTTGTTGATTTTCTCAAAGAACCACCTTCTGGTTACTAATTCTCGTATTCTTTTCTTTGTTTCTAAATCATTGATTTCAGCCATGAGTTTGATTATTTCCAGTCATATACTCCGCATGAACATGTCTGCTTCTTTCCCCCTCCCTCCTGAGACTTTTAGGTGTGCCATAACATTACTTATATTAGATGTCTCCAACTTCTTTCTGGAGACACTTAGTGCTATGAACTTTCCTCTTAGCACTGCTAGGTTGTGTCCCATAAGTTTAGGTAAGTTGTGCCTTCATTTTCATTGAATTTTAGGGAGTCTCGAATATTTTTTTTTCATTTCTTCCCTGACTAAGCTATCATTGAGTAGATCTTTGTTTGATTTCCATGTGTATGTTGGCTTTTTGTTATGTCTGCTGTTGTTGAGTCTAGTTTTAGGACATGGTAGTCTAATATGATACTAGGGATTATTTCAGTGTTCTTGTATCTGTTTAGGCTTGCTTTGTGCCCAAATATATGGTCAATTTTTGAGATAGTTCCATGACATGCTGAAAAGAAAATATGCTCTTTTGAATTTTTGTCAAAACTTCTGTAGACATCTGTTAGGTCCATTTTATTTGAGGACCTATGTAAGTGTAATTATTTCCCTAGTTAGCTTCTTTGCAGATGATACAGATGATATGTCTCTTGGTGAGAGTGGAGTGTTGAAATCTCCCACTATTAAGGTGTTGGGATCAATAGGTGATTTAAGCTTTAATAATGTTTCATTTACAAAAGTAGGTGGTCTTCTACTTGGGGCATAGATGTTCAGAATTGTGATGTCCTCCTGGTGGTTTTTTCCTTTGATAAGAATGAAGTGCCCTTCCTCATATTTTTTGATTAATTTTGGTTGAAAGTCTATTTTATTAGATATTAGGATAGCTACTTGAGCTTGTTTTCTGGGTCCATTTGCTTGAAAAACATCTTTCTGCCCTTTACTCTGAGGTGGTGTTTATCCTTGTTACAGAGGTGTGTTTTTTCGATGCAACAGAATGTTCCATCCTGTTTCTGCGACCATTTTGTTAGTCTGTGTCTTTTTTTTTTTTTTTTTACTGGAGATTTGAGTTGGTTGATGTTGATAGATAATAGCGACCAAAGAATGTTATATCCTTTTATTTGAGGTTTGTGGTGTTACAGTGTTTCATTGCTTGTTTTCCTTTAATTTTCTGTTGTGAAGTTATCTATATCCTGTGTTTTCTTGGGTGTAGTTGTTTTTGTTGGATTTGAGTTTTCCTTCTAGTATCATGGAATATTTTGTTTTCTCCATCTATGTTGATTTGAATGCTTTGCTGGGTATAGTAGTCTGGGTTGGCATCTGTGGTCCCTTAGAGTCTGCATAACATCTGCACAGGCCCTTCTGACTTTCATAATTTCTGTTGAGAAGTCCGGTGTGATTCTGATAGGTCGCCCTTTATATGTTACTTGGTCTTTTTCCCTTGCTGTTTTAATGTTTTTCTTTGTTCTCTATATTTAGATTTTGACTATTTTGTGACGTGAGCAGTTTCTTTTCTGCTTTAGTCTATTTGGTATTCTGTAGGCCTCTTATATGTTTAAGGGCATCTCTTTTTTTAAGTTGGGAAAATTTTCTTCAATGATTGTTTTGAAAATATTTTCTGGGCCTCAGAGTCTGGAATCTTCTTTTTTGTCTATTCCTGTTATTCTTAGATTTTGTCTTCTTATTTTGTCCTTGATTTCTTGGATTTTTAGTATTTGGAACTTTTCTGACTTTACTTTATCTTTGAAAGATGTATCAATTTCTGCAAGTGTATCTTCAGCTCTTGAGATTCTTTCTTCCATCTTTTGTATGCCATTGGTTATGCTTACTTTTGTTGTTCTTGATCTTTTCTCAAATTTCTGCAGCTACACGGTTTTCTCTGTGTTTTCTTTATTGATTCTAATTCTGTTTTCATGTCTTGCACCATTTCCTTCATCTCTTTGAATGTGGTTTCCTCTCTTTCCATGATGGCCTGATTTTTTTTTTTTTGTTGTTGTTGTTGTTGTTGTTCACTTCCTCTCTATATGCTACTACTTGTGCCTCTATTTGTTTAGCTGTTTTTCCTTGTATTTGTTTAAGAGCTTTCATTTTATCTTATGTGCCTCTAATATCTGTATAAGCCTAGAACTGAGATCAATTTCCTGTGTTTCTGATGAATTAGCATGTCCATTGATTTTGGGGGTTGCTGGAGAACCCATGATGCTCTGATTTTTGTTAGATGTGCTCTTATGCAAACCTCTAGCCATCTGCTTTTTGTAACCTTAGCTGTTTGTTCCTGGAGTCTGTAATTTAGCCTGTCTTTCTCTGGAGTCCGAAGTATTCTTAAGAAAGATGAGAGACGTCCACCCATTTGAGAGTGGAGGTTGGTGTTTCAGCTGTAGCTAATGGAGGAAGTTCGAAGGCACAGTTGCGCAAGTGTGGGCATGAAATCATGGGCATGTGCATGGAATGTGCTGTGAAGAACTCGGTGCTAAAGTGTGTAGATACCTAGCAAGTAGGGCTTAAGTACAGGATGGGGTGGAGGTGAGTGTGGGGATGTGGCACTGTTGTCAGGCACAATGTGCATGCACAGGTGGCTTGAATACCTCAGTGGCCTGTTGTACTGTCTTTCTGGTATTCAGATCTGTCTGTGCTCCAGTAATAGTTTGCCACTGGTAGACCCACAGAACAAGGGCTTCAATGTTGAGAACGCCGTCCCAAGCATCCCTATGTTGCCCGCAGTGCGTGTGCAGGTGGGATGGATTCTATGTCTGGCTGCTACTGTAGAGGGACTCTGGATCTGGAGTTTTGCAAACACTGACTTGAATGTGTACTTACTCACTAGCAGGGCCAATCAGAAACTACAGGGGTTCCCCCTGTTCTCTACTCTCAGATATGGGCCTGCAGGGACAAATGAGAATGTGGGAGAGCTGTTAGCTCAGTGACCCTTATTTGCTGTAGCCACAACTGTTGTCTCAGTCAGGGAACATGGAGGCTCCTATTAGGGCTAGCTGCCCCCCCACTGCTACAACTGCAGACATGGGAGGCTTGTACAGTTGCCTACCGCTGAAGAACTGGGAGGCCTGCCTCTGCTGTCTCAGTTAAGGAGCAGGGATGTGCATGCTTGGAGCAGTGGGCACTGTGGGCCGCCTCTGTGGAGGAGGGAGGCCAGTCAAGTGGAAGTGCAGGGGGGGGGGGTTGAATATTTCGCCATCATGAGTCCCCAGAGACGTCTGCGGGTGACCTGGATCCAAATGGTCTCAGCTCACAGGTTGTTCCCTCTCACCCAGGAAGCCTCAATGTGGATGTTCTGGCTTCAGCTTCCCCTCCACTCACCAATTTCAGAGTTTCGGATCCTGTGCCCCTCAGATATGGTGGGTGCTGGTTGACAACATCTTGGATCTCCCCAATGGGTAGTTCTAAACCTGTGCTGACACAGGCAATCTTGGTTAAAATTAGGTCACAAAAGAAGACAGATAGATCTGAATGTGGAAAAGGAATTTTTAATAACATGAAAACAATGAGATTGGGGAAAAGTGAGTAAGGGCTTATAGTAATCAGAATGTAGTATATACGTATATGAAATCGTCAATGAACAAATTTAATCAATAAAAGGAAAAGAAATGAGAAATATTAATTTTGGTAACATCTAATTTAATCTAGCTTTTTATCTGGATAATACACAGTGCACTAATGAACCCACTGCAGCTACCGATGCCTGCACAAGGTGGAACAGTGCAACATTTTATCATGGAAAAGATGGGTTTGTGATACCCATCCATCATTGAAGGATTTCAACAGTTAATGGTGGCTGGGAGTCTGAGTGTCACTTTCTTCAGTGGTGTAATTGCTGATGGCTTGCCTATGCTGCAGTGAATAATACAAGTTATCTCATGTTCATGGGCATAGCTTGAGCTTAGTTGTTGACACACACAGAGGAAGATCATGAGAGTTATTGCAACATGAAAAACTGTAATCCTATGTTTATGTGAGCTGACTGACATCAAGATGCCCTAGGTTGCCTTAAAATAGGCTACTCGCTGCTTCAAACTGTGAGCCCTAGCTGGTTTAAATTGTTATAGGGTTGGTTCTGCTTAGAGTAGTAAGTCTTTTCTTCTTCTTCTTCTTCTTCTTCTTCTTCTTCTTCTTCTCCTCCTCCTCCTCCTCCTCCTCCTCCTCCTCTTCCTCCTCCTCCTACTTCTCCTCCTTTTTCTTCAATATTATTATTATCATCATCATCATCAATTTATTCATGTTTTAGACCCTTCCGTCATCTCCTTCCAGTGTCACTCTCCTTCCTTATACTTCCCCTATCCTTCTTCCCTTGTCAACTGATAGGGGAAGCCCTCCTGTCACCTCCGGGTTCTTTTTATATTCCCCTTCTTCCATAAGACTCCCTGAGATATCTCCAAAATTTGGCTATGGGTCTCTGTATCTACTTTGATCCCCTACTGTTTGGAGTCTTTTAAAGGACATCTGTGGTAAGCTCCAATACAGTTTCCTCTCTTCTACCACTTCCAGTGTCTATCCTGTTTTCTCTTCTGAATGAGAATTAAGAGTCTTCCCTAGGATTCACCTTGTCATTTAGCTTGTATAAGTCTGTAGATTATAGTATTTTTATCTTAGGTAATACGATTAATATCCAATTATAACTGAGTATATAACATGCATATCTCTCTGCTTCTGAGATACCATAAACAGGATGATGTTTTCTAGTTCCCACTATTTGCCTGCAAATTTCATGATTTCCCTTGCTTTTAATATCTGAGCAGTATCCCATCGTGTAAATGTACCACAATTTCTGTATCCATTCCTCAGTTGAGGGACATATAGGTTGTTTCCAGATTCTGGCTATTACAAATAAAGCTTTTATGAACATAGCTGAGCAAATGTCCTTGTTGTATGGTTGAGTGTTATCAGATATATGCCCAGGAGTGGTATACATGGGTTTTGAGGTAGCATTATTCTCAGTTTTCTGAGAAAGCTCCAATACAGGCTAAAGAAATTTTAAAAATGCCCAAACAGAAGCTTCTTTTATGTTGACAGAAGAGACAGAATTCAGTGCATACCAAATATGGAATGTGCTTTAAAATGCAACTTGGTATATTTCACATCTGTTAACATCTCATTAGCTGAGTATATTAGCTGTTCTCTTGTTACCATGATAGAATGCATGAAATAAATTACTTAAGGTGGCAAAAAGTTTATTTTAGCTTATGGTTTCTGAGGGTTTGGTCCATAACCTTGGGGGTGGATTGGCAATTCAGCTTACATCATGGTACAAAGACAAATCTGTAGTGAACTTACTTCATCCAGCTGGGAACCACTTTAAAAAGTTTCTGGAGCCTCTCAAAACATTACCACTAGCTGAGACCAAACCATGAGCCTGTGGGAGACATTTCATACTTAAACTAATAAATATGTTGCATTGTTGAGGCTAATATCAATAGCACAGGGAAACGAGTTCCTCTAGAGGAGAGGAGGAAAGTAGGAGGATGTAATGTGCAGTAGTTAAAAATAGCATTGGATAGCAATCTTGGCTTCACAAAACTGATAGCTTCTACTCTTGCAAAACCAAACCAAAGCTTTGATTCTTAATGAGTTTCATTAATTTACTTATTCCATAATTTATTAGAAAATGACTCATTAAATATCTCTTAAAGCCTGTTGTGAAAGGGGTGTGTAGGAGAGAAACGGCAGGGCCGGGGTATATCTCAGAATAAATGTGATTCAGAGTTTGGTTGTCATCTTTTACTTGCTTTTCCGCAAAGGAAGCTGACACTCATCCTGTACCATGTCCTTCCTGACAAGTACTAAATGTCCTGATGACCCTCAAACAAGAATATAAGAGAAACATGGGTAGGGTGACAAGATGAATTGTTCATCATTATAGTATCAATTATCTTAGTGTTGATAAAGCATTGCCTAAATTCTCAGGCTAAGCTCTCATCACGTTCAGTTGCATTGCCTGCACAATCCATGTGGCTCTCCTTTTTTTTTTCACAATGGAGAAAATGTTCATCATAATCAGTTTCTTTCCAAGGGAAACTGAAAGAACATATGCCCAATATGGGATGATTTCCAGATGCTGAGCTGGCAGCAACCCCTGCTGTCAACAGGAAACAGGAGACATCAGCTTACAAAAATGTAGTAGCTTGTGCTCCCAGGTTTTAACCAATGCTCTCAGATCCACTGGAACACAGAGGTTTTGCTTTTGCACTTAAGAATTTATATTATAATTCTCTAGAAGATCAGAACTGGTAGGGTACAATATCTTATATGGGAATGTACATGTTAAGGATCTTCAGAGAACAGAACTGATTTAACAAAAATATATCCAAACAGAATTTATTAGATTTGTTTACAGGATATGGTCTGGGTAGTCTAGAGTATCTGTGTCTTATCAGAGAGACCAAGAATCCACCAAGTGTTTATTTCATAAGGCTGAATGGTTCAATGGTATCAATCTGGTGTTGAAGCCCCAGCAGATTCTTAGAGAGCCCCTCATCTTCAGTCCATTTTGGAAGGCCAAGGCAGAGTTCTAATATAAACAATAGAAAGCAGTATCAGCACAAATATGGTAGGTGAACTTGTCAGTAAGAATAAAATAAAATTGGCAGTAGTTTTAAACCAAAAGCCACCAAGTCTGAGACCCAGGAAGACACAATATTTCAGTTCAAGTACAAAGGCAGGAAACAAAAAAGGAAAAAAAAAACCTGATGTCTCTCTCTGAAGGAAATCCAGAAGGAAGAATTCTCCCTCGCATTTTGAATTGATTAAGTAAAGACCATGTACACTGGGGAGTATAATATACTTTACTTGGTGTACTGATTAAAAGACAGATCCCTCAAAAGCATATTCACAGAAATCCCCCAAATAATGTTTAAACAACTGTCTTGGTACCCTGGGGTCCAGTCAAGTTGATATACAAAATTGACCATGTTGGACTGTTCAAACAGAGCTTTTCTTTGACACGAAAACAGGCTAATGTCTCCTAATTGCATGCCATTGATGTGCCAAATATGCCTTATACCAGCATATGACAGACAACTGCCAGAATTTCAGGAATGGAGAATCAGTTGTTAAAAATAAATCCTATAAACTTATATTCAAATGAATATTTTAGAAACAAAGGTGTTACTAAAATTACCATTTCTTTTGTTATATTATATGATCATGCTCTTCAGATACATTATATACGTTTTATCTGCATAGTGAAAACTTATAAGGGTATGCCATTGCACACAACTCTTTTCAAGTTAGCATTCAGTGATGCTACATTAGTGCATTACAACATGTCATATGAAAGTGTTTATATCACAGTGATATTTATATCAACAATAGCTGTGCATTAAAATTTTTTCCAGAACATATATTCCAATATTCACAAATATATTACTAATGATCTCCATTGTCTACTTTAGTACAGATAGATTCACAAATATTTTACAAATATTAAAACCCTTTTATAGACTTGTTCAAATTATCTTGTAATGAAAACAGAAGTATTATACGTGTCCATAGGGCGCCATGAAATGTTTTGATACTATTAACTCCTCATAGTTTTCATAGCTATGCAACATTGTTAACCTCTTCGTCTAAAGAATGAAAAGTTTAAGTGACCTCCCTATGACTTCAGAGTCTCTAAGACAGCCTAGTAGCTACTCCGAATTATCAAAGTCTAAGGCCCAGATGGTAATTTGAACTCTTACATGCAATGAGACCTCCCCTACATCCCTAAGTTCCTTGTCTCCTGAAACAGACTTTCATGGCTCAGGGCACTGTCCTAACTTGGGTGGTAAGGAAATGAAGAAATGACAGATACACAGGCACACATACAGAAAAGCTGAGATCAGATAAACTGGGCTCTCTGATGGAGAAGCCTCCATATCCCCGAAGCACAATGTATTTATTTATACAGTTGGACAAAGACAAGCTTACATAGATCTGAACATGGAGGCATTATATTCAACCAAGCAAGGAGGCCAGTATAGATAGGTGTAGTAAGAGTAGTGTGTTGGCTAATTTTATGTCAACAAAACATAAGCTAGACTTACTTTTGAAGAGGAACCCTCAGTTGAGAAAATGTTACCACCATTTTGGCCTGTGGGCAAGCCAGTGGTATATTTTCTTAATTGATAATATGAGAAGAGCATAGCTATTGTGAGATGTTGGTCCTAGGTGCTCTGAGAAAGCAGACTAAGTAAGTCATTAAGAGAGCTTGCCTCTAGATTCCTGTCATGAGTTCTTGACCTGGCTTTCCTTAGCGATGGATTTAAAACCTGTAAGGTATGTATCCTGTTTACTTTTCTGACATTGGAAGAGGGAGAAAACAGGGAATGGGACAGGAGCCTACCACAGAGGGCCTCCGAAATACTCTCTTCTCAGCAAGGTATCAAAGCAGATGCTGAGATTCATAACCAAACTTTGGGCAGAGTGCAGAGAAGTTTATGAAAGAAGGGGGAGATAGAAACACCTGGAGGGGACAGGAGGTCCACAAGGAGATCAACAGAACCAAAACATCTAGGTCCAGTGGTCTTTTCTGAGACCAACCAAGGACCATTCATGGAGATAACCTAGAACTCCTGCACAGATGTAGGCCATGGCAGCTCAGTATCCAAGTGGGTAGGTACCCTAGTAAGGGAAACAGGAATCGTCTCTGACATGAACTCAGTGGCTGGCTCTTTGATCACCTCCTCCTAAGGTGGGAGCAGCTTTACCAGGCCACAGAGGAAGACAATGCAGGCAGTCCTTATGAGACCTGATAGACAAAGGCCAGATGGAAGAGGAGGAGGAACTCCCCTATTAGTGGACATGGGGAGGGGCATGGGAGGAGAAGAGGGAGAGAGGGTGGGATTGTGAGGGGACAAGGGAGGGGGCTACAGCTGGGATACAAAGTGAATAAATTGTAAGAAATAAAATAATAAATTACAAAATCTGTAAGGTGATATAAAGCCTTTCCTACTCATGTTGTTTTGTCAGAGCAAAAGAACCCCTAATTAAGACCAGTTTTCAAGTCCTTAACATTGGGGCATGGGAGAAAAAAAAACTAGGGTGGATATTTTCTGTATATAATATTAACATCCACACACAGATCCAAGGAAGGCTTTGTCACTCTGAGCCTCACCCAAGAAGGCTATGTCATGGGACTCAGCACTAGTACTTGACATGACCATGCTCAGGTTAACAACACACTTAGGACTTCACTCCCTTCCTGTAGTTTCCCTTTTCACCCTCCTCACACCAGGATACCTGCCTGGTTTACTAGCATGGCTGCTTTCAAGCTTCTTTTACTTGCCAGCACTTGACCCTGCATAAAGTTTGAAACTGTATCAGTTCCTTTTCTCCTTGCTATGACAAAATACCTGATAAGGAAGAAAGTGGATGTTTTTTTTAGCTTCGATTTTGAAGGTATGGTACACTATAGCAAGAAAAACATAGTAGCAGGAGTGTGAGGCACCTGGTTACTTCATACCCAGAGGCAGGAAGATGAGAAAGAAATGAATTCTGGTGGCCAAATACTTTCTCCTCTGCCTGTTTTGACTCAGTCCAGAATGCTACCCTATAACATGGTACTAGCCACATTAAGTGTGGCTCTTCCCTCTTCTATTAAGATTCTCTGGAAATACCGTAGGGTTCAGGTTCAGAAGTTGGTGTCCATAATCATTCTTAATCACTCAAGTTGATTATGATGATTAACAATTATATCATCCATATCTTCTTTTCCTCATTCATAAATTTGGGCTTATATTGAGTAGGATTACATTAACTAATCTTTAGTCTTTATCAAACACAAGCTAGTTGAGTTTGAAAATGTACTTCTGCTCACCAGGGCACATTTTTCCCTTGTAAGTTTGGGCAGTAGGAATCTGTCCTCCTGACTGCACCCTGTCTAAGATGTGCTCTTGAGTCATCAGGGAAGTGATAGAAGCCTGCTTCCAGGCAGGGCTTCTTGGGGGAGTAATCATTTCTGCTAAGATGCAAGGTTGCTGGATCGGTCTGAGCGATCAATAGCAAGCCTTACCCCCAGCAGGAATTCAATCCATTTTGGCTGCTTCAATGGGGATCCTGGGGCTTAGACAGTATCAAAAGGCAATTTTACTGATTTTCACTTATCTTAGCTTTATGAGTTCTTTGCTGGCCCACTCCATTATTCTCCCCTCTCCAAGTCCTTTCTACTGCAAATCAGCTTCTTCCTTCCTCTTAGTGACAAAAGCTATCTGTGGGTCTTTTCAGGCTCCATGCTTTCCTTCCTAACTATAAGATTTTTACCTCTGACTCAATAGCCTCTATCCCATTAACCAAATCTATAACTACTATGTGCTCTGGTCAGTTCTGACTTCATATCACTCAAACAAGAAAGTATAGCCATACTTGGAAATACCAAATAGAATGAGCCCCATCAGAGAGTACGGGGCTCATGCCCTTCCTTTCTCTACAGCAGGAGTTAACAAATGTTCGTTGCAAAGGCAAGTCATGTGTATATATTTGACTGTGCAAGCCACACAATCTCCATGGCAACTACTCACTCGACTGTTGAATCTCAAAAGCAGCTCTGGATAAAATGTCAACAAACAGGCAAGGGTGGTTTTCCAAGAATCTTGTATTTAAGGCTAAGTATGTGCCCTCGGGGTAGAGCATTTATCGAGCATGCCCAAGACTCAGGGTTTCATCTCTAACTGTGGAGAAAAAGAATACATGAAAGAAAAACAGATGCTGAAATTTCAACTGCATGTGTTTTGCACATGCCATTTATTTTCCTTTTAAATTTTAATTTGTGTTGATTTTCTCTCAGTCATTTACAAATGCAAAACAATTCTTTGCTCACAGGATGAACACATTTGGCCTAAGGGCTATAATTTGGTGGTGTCTAATTGCTAGAAAATACCTTGTGAAACTAGAGTCTGGAGATTTAAGGTAACATGCCTAGGGTCCCAGGAATTGTCATTTAGCACCTGTGTGTGATACAGCCTGTGCAGGTGCACTCATTCATTTTCTGGCAGTTACCTTTTGTGTGCCATTTTAAGCATCTGAAAGTCAGACGTAGGTTTTGTTTTTTGGTGTGTGTGTGTATGTGTGTGTGTGTCAGTGGAGAGCATCATTTTCTGGCAATTACCTTTTGTGTGCCATTTTAAACATCCGAAAGACAAAGCAGGGTTTTGGTTTTGGTTATGTGTGTCTGTGTGTGTTTGTGTGTGTGTATGATGCACCAGACTTATATTATCAGATCGTTATTCTTATATGTAAAAAATAAAGTTAATTAACTGGTTTCCTACTGCCAAGCTCCTGTCTGACATCAGGTTCTCTAGAAGCTGAACTTGAGATAAAGTTTTGGTTGTAAGTGGGATGAGGTAAGTAAAAACTCTTGGGAGAATGGTAGTAAGGGACAGAGATTGCCTGGAGGAAACCAAGCAAGAGTATGAACTAGGCTAGAGGCTTACTTCAGCATGATAACATGGGAAGCTTATGGGAACAAAAATAAAACCACTGCATTGGTATCACCTGGAGTCTTGCGACTACAGACCTCTTGTGAAGAAGCAGATGACAGTCAATGGAGAAGAAATTGTCACAGAAATGGTCAACTGTGAGTTGTCTGTCAAGCTTAACGCAGCAAAGGAGATCTAGTCAAGATATTAAGGAAGCCCAGTTCACCCAGCTTCAGCCAGGCAACCAGAATCTTGAAGGCAGTTGCTATAAATTTGCAAACACGCACGTAGCTTTCCTTTTAAAGAAAAGTTATTATTTGTGTTTATATTTCTTCCTCTCTGATATAATACACCCCAACCACAGCTTGCCCCACACATTCCTCCCAGTTGTTACCCCCACCTTCCCTCTCACAAAAATACCACGACCACCAAGTAGCTTTCCCATTTTGGTGACTTGTCTTCTACAGCAGACTGCTTCCTGAAGGTCATCCCAAGCCTCCTAGGAATGAAGAGTGTTGAAGATGCTTAGAAGTGTTATTTTTCCAACAAGCCTAAGTGTTGCTGTTGGAGAGTGTGTCTCTTCTGAATGGGGTGGGGGCATAAACCAAAGGGCAGGGATTCTATGTTTTCTGTATTACTTTCTTTACCAAACTTTAGCTAGTGCCATTTTACCTAGTCTTCTGTTGAGACTCTTACCAGGCAGGCAGAGTTACCGTGGATCATTCTTGAGAATCCTACCCAGCCATGCTCTATATGGGCTTTGTCAGGATTTATGCAATTCCTTCTGTGGATGGTTACTCTTATATTTACCACTTTATTAAGAATACATTCAGGTATTCTCTGGATAAATGCCTACTGATTCTTCAGACATCGGCTCAGATTTTACTTTCTATAAGGAAACAGAAGGAACCATGAAGGAATGCTGCCTCACTTACTGGCTTATGCTCAACTAGCTTTCTGTAAGCTCAGGCCTACCTGCTAAGGGACAGTGCTGCTCAGAATGGGCTTTGTCTCCTCACATTATTCATCAATCAGATTCAACCTGGGCAATTTGTCAACTGAAGTTCCTTCTTCCCAGACTGTGTTAACTTAACAATAAAAACTAGCTAACACAGGTACTGTGCAAATTTCTTTTATGCAGTGTTTATTGTGGTATTTGGTATTTAATGTCATTTTTTTGTGTTTCTGCACTAGTTTTTTTTTCTGTCTCTGTCCTCATACAGATGATATTTTACCCACTTTTAGCCATTATTACCGTAACCTAGCACAATAACATAATTGCTAAAAGAGATTTTAAAAACCGTTGCCCAAAGCTAAATTATCTAGGCAATAGATACCAGTCACATGAAGGACATCAGTCCACGTTAGATAAGATAAGCCCCTACGAACTAGCTAAGTGGTTCTTATTTTATGCCGTGTCGATTTTGTTAATGTTTGTAACCCTATATTTTCATAATGATGTGTGAGTAAAGTGCAAGCATTTTCCGAATTTGATGATATTAAAAGATGTTGTGAATATCTAAGAGAGAACTGAAAATGGGTTATTTTCTCCAAACTCATTTGATTACAAATACCCCATCCCAAGTCTTTTTTGCAAGAGAATGTTATAGACTTATTTTCTGAGAGACATAATGAGAGAAATAATGTTCTAAGGACTTACGCAATTCTGATATTAATTCTGTGAGAGTAGACAACATATACTCTATTTCTAGCATTACTATATGGCCCTTCCTATAATTTTGATAACTGTACATTTATTTGAAGCTGAAGAAACAATAAAAAGATATCTCCTATACACTCTACCTATTTCCTTTAATGTAGCCATTTTTTAAAAAATTTCTATGCACATAGAAAATCAGAATGTACTGTACATTAAACTCCCAAATAAAATAAAATTAAATTAAATTCCTTTTGTTTCTTTGGTCTTTTAATTTTGCTTTGTGATGCATAGCTAACCACATTCTATAGAGAAATGTAACAATTTTTAAATATTGATCTCATGGCATATAGTTCAGAGCTTTTGTCTTTATTCCTTTTAACTTGAAAGTTGTAATTTTGCCCTAATTTTGTGTTCTAACAATAAAAATTTCTGTCTGAATTTGGAAAACTGACTAATTTTAACTCAATGGGACACCTGGGGAAAAGGCGCTGCATATAAATGATGTTTTCTCTGAATGTAGTTATCAGTGTTTATGTGAAGAAGAAATGAGAAAAATCAACTGGTTTTTTTGTGCAAGTCAATGAAAATAATTTCAGTTGTAGTAACAAGAATCGTACTAACATCTTTTGTTTATAGGTGTGTACATTGCTATGAATATTTTTATTCACTGTTTGCTATTTGGGAAGCTCCATATACTTTAAGTATATTTCAGGGGTAAGGCATAAGTAAATTTCAATCTACTTGTATATTTTAAGTTTAGCTACAGGAGGTGACCTCTTCAGGCTTAGTATGTGCCCATTGGTAGAAATCTCAGCTAAGGTCACCCTCATTGACTCCCAGAAACCTCCCCAGTCCCAGAGGTGTCCTGACCACTGATTTCAGTTTTCTCTCCTAGCCAAGCTCTCTCCTGGTCCTCCACCCACACCTTTGCTCACCCACACACATGATCCCTGCCCCTGTTACCCTCCTCACATGTTTTCCCACACACGTCCCTCTCTCCATTTTCTTCAGATGTCTATTTTATTTCCTTTTCTGAAAGAGAATCAAACATTGTCCTTTTTGCAGTCTTGGCTTCTTTGGGTCTGTGGATTGTAGCATGGGTATCCTGTACTTTATGGGTAATATCCACTTATTAGTGAGTACATACTTGCATGTCATTTTGGGTCTGGGACACCTCACTCAGGATGATTTTTTTCTAGTTTCCTCCATTTGCCTGCAAGTTTCATGATGTCTGTTTTTAATAAGGAGTAGTTTTCCATTGTGTAAACTCACCACATTTTCTTTTATTTTAATTTATTAATTTTATATCACTCACAGGTGAATCCCAGGCACAGCCCCCTCCTTCATTCCCTCCCACCCTCTTCCTCCCTCCCTCATCTCCCTCCTCCCCACCACCTCCCAGTCCACCAACTGGGGAGGACCTCCTCCCCTTCCATCTAACTCCAGCTCATACTGTCTCCTCAGGGCTGGATGCAATGTCCTCCCCTGGGATCTAACCAGTCTGTCACTCCCCAGCATGTATGGGGGACGGTCAAAGAGTCAGCCATCAAGTTCAAGACTGAAACAGTCCCTGTTTCCCTCACTAGGGTCTTCAGTCCGACAACGAGCTATCATGGGGCCCATCTGAGTGGGGGTTCCAGGCCAAATCCACACATGGTCTTTGGTTGTAGAAACCGTCTCATATAAAGACCCCTGTGCCCTGCTCAGTTTGGTCTTTGTGGAGCTCTTGTTCTCCCCAAGTCTCACCAACCTCCCCCATTTCTATCATCACTTCTCACCCTCTGCCAAAGGCTTGATCACGAGTCTTAATATATGCTCTGATACATCGCTACATTGACCCCCCCCCCCGAGGTCCTCCTTGGCATGCTCCTGTCCTGTTGCTTGTTTTCTCACC
>CM053742.1:11496497-11513136 GCA_028658305.1 Pachyuromys duprasi | reverse complement strand
GGGGGCTACGCCTGGGATTCAAAGTACCCAACCTGTGAGTGAGATAAAAATAAATAAATTAAAAAAAAATAATAAAAAAAAATAAAAAATAAACTCTTTGTTTCACATTACACTTAAAATTCTAAGGATACTGAATATTTGAAGTCAAAAGAGAAAAACAAGGAGTCACAATCACAAAATCATTGGAATTATGTGGACATCTCAGCTGAAATCCTAAAATTCAGTCAACTATGAAATGATATACTACATACTTTGGGAGTAAATAACTGTCAAACAAATTTAATATACCCAGAAAAGTTATACTTTAAAATGTTTGGAGAAATTAAAGTATTTCAAGAGAAGCATAAACTAAAGCCATTTATGACCATAAAAGCAGCATGTTAGAGGTACTTAAAGGAATTTTACAAAGAGAGAAGAGAAAACCCATAATCATGAGAGTTTAAGAAAGACTATGTTACATGAGAAGAATAGATAATCAGACGACAATTAAGAAAGAATGAAACATTTCCAATTCAGTAAACCTACAAGAGTCAAAGTATGAGAGTAAAAAAAGAACAAAGAACATTTGAGCTAACCACAAAATAAAGTAACAAAATTACAGTTATTAGCACATCTCCATCAATAACTCTAAATGTAAATCATCTTAACTCTTCAATTAAAAGAAACAGACTTGCTAATTGGATTAAAAATAAGATTCAGTTATTTCCTATCTGTAAGAAATATCCCCTGCATTCAGTAGTTAAGGATGGTACATTTTTCTCTATAGCTCATGAAAGTTTCTCCAAAATACAGCACATTTTAGGCCACAAAAAGTCTTAACAATCAATAAGTTGTCTCCTACAGACTGGGAAAGGATCTTCACCAATCCTATATCTAACAGAGGGATAATATACAGAATATACAAAGAACACAAGTAGTTAAACAGTAACAAATTAAGTAATACCCAAAAAATGGTGTACAAAGCTAAACAGAGAATTCTCATTAGAGGACTATCAAATGGCAGAGAAACACTTAAAGAAATGCTCAAAGTCCTTAGTCATCAAGAAAATGCAAATCAAAATGACCCTGAGATTCCATCTTATACCCATTAGAATGGTTAAGATAAAAAATCCAAGTGAAAGCACATGCTAGAGAGGATGTGGAGAAGGGGGACCTTTTTCCATTGCTGATGGAAATATAAACTTGTACAACCACTTTGGAAATCAATCTGGCGCTTTCTCAGAAAATTAGGAATAGTGCTATCTCAAGATCAGCTCTATCCAGCTATATATCCTAGGCATATATCCAACATATGCTCAAGTATACAACAAGGACATTTGTTCAACTATATATGTAGCAGCTTTATTCTTAATAACCAGAATCTGGAAACAACCCAGATGTCCCTCAACTGAGGAATGGAAACAGAAATTCTGGTATATTTTCACAATGGAATACTACCCAGCAATTAAAAACAAGGAAATCATGAAATTTGCATGCAAATATTGGGAACTACAAAAGATCATCCTGAGTGAGGTATCTCAGAAGCAGAAAGACACACATGTTATATACTCATTTATAAGTGGATATTAGACAGAATACAGCATAATAAAATAAATAAGCATAATAAAATCTGTACACCTAAATAAGCTAAGCAAGGAGGAAGACCCTGTGTAAGATAGATAATCAATCTTCATTCTGAAAGGCAAAGGGAATGGACATCTGAAGAGTGAGAAAAGAGGCAACAATACAGGAGCCTACCACAGAGGGCCTCTGAAAGACTCTACCCAGCAGGGTATCAAAGCAGATGCTGAGACTTACAGCCAAACTTTGGGCACAGTGTAGGGAATTTTATGAAAGAAGGGGAGATAGAAAGACCTGGAGGGGATAGGAGCTCCACAAGAAGAGCAACAGAACCAAAAAGCTGGGCCAAGAGATCTTTTCTGAGACTGACACTCCAGCTAAGGAGCATGCATGCAGATAATCTGGAACTCCTTCACAGATGTAGCCCATGGTAGCTCAGTCTCCAAGTGGGTTCCCTAGTAATGGGAACAGGGACTGTCTCTGACATGAATTCAGTGGTGACAAATTTATCACATCCCCCTGAGGGGGAGCAGCCTTACCAGGACACAGAGGAAGACAATGCAGCAAGTCCTGATGAGACCTGATAAACTAGGATCAGAGGGAACAGAAGGAGGACCTCCCATATCAGTGGACTTGGGGAAGGGCATGGGAGGAGAGGAAGGAGGGAGGATGAGATTGGGAGGGGATGAGGAAGGGGGCTACAGCTGGGATACAAAGTGAATAAGCTTTAATTAATAAAAAATTAATAAATTACCAAATAAATCTTAATAAAGAGATTATAAATATAATTTCTTCTATCCTGCTAGATTATAATAGAATAAAACTAGAAATCAACAAAAGCAACTACAGAAAATATACATACAAATACTTGGTTGCTCAAGCCTGTAATCTCATTGTCTGCGAGGCTGAAACAGGAGGTTGCTAGGAGTGTGAGATTTGTAAATATTTATATAAAGTATTTTATTTAGTTTTACCCTACTAAATGGATAATGTTTCTCCCTGAAGTCATAGTTTGTCAAATAAAGTACTCAGAGCCAGGTATGGGAAACTTTCCCTTAGTTGTTGGTTAGTGTCATCCCAGAGACACCCAAACCAATGCAGGCTATTGCCATAACTCTTGGTTGTCCACTAGAACTTGGTGCTAATACACTGCTGCTAAAGACAGTGCACACGTTGGTCACAGGGCATGGTCAATGTTGTTATCATAGATCAGGAAACTTCCTGACACTGTTGGCTCATGTTCGTAGTACCAGATAGTGCTATGAAGGGTGCTGAAAAAAGAAAAGTGATCAATAGTCTTACCCAGATATGAACCCTGTGAACTCTAATAATGACCTGTATGGCAAGATAGGCCATGGATGCAATAATGGCAGTAGTGTTTTGGAGGTAACCAAATACTTTCTCACTGTATTTAAGAGCTGTTCTACAGGAGAAAATACATGTTTTTTTGCTGTGAAGATAGTGAAATTTAAAGTTGTTTTATTCGTTTTTCATTGTATGCTTATTAAAACATGCACTGTATCCCATAAATATATATAATTATCTATCTTGTAAAATAAAATTAAAATATTTTAAAGGTGATACAAGTAATAAAGAAATTTCATTGCCAGACACCTTAAAATAGCTTGATTGAAATAAAAATCCAGAGACTTCATGTGTGCAATTATATTGTTTTTGGTAAATTTACAGTTTTCAACCATATAGAAACTATATAGAATTCAAATTAGAACACACTTAATATCCCAAAGATCTGTTATGTCTATTGACAACTCCTATTATCTGCTTTCCACTATTCACATCACTTTTAAGAGATTTTTCCCTGTTAGATTTTATAAAGCTAAGATTCTGAAACTTGAACATAGTTGGATAGCATGAAATGCAAACTCACTGCAGGAAACTCCATGCATTTGGTTTTCTTCAAATACATGTTCCCTTGTAATTGCCATTTTGACTCTGAGCCACTTTGATCATTAGTACAACTTTTCACACTAAGTAACTTCACCGACACCTGGTGTTTGTATGGTTGTTAAATGAAACCTTAGTGGGCAGGAAATACCAAGGGCATTCGAACCTGCTTAAATGTCACAAATACCAGCTTCTTCGAAAGTGTAAGTACTTTGTTTCCAGTTAATTACTTATAGATAAAATAGAGCACAGGTTTTGAATACCCTTCTTCTAGATTTTCTGTAGAATGTTACCATGTCTTGACTTCATGAAAGGAATCCATTTATACCCTTTTCTCTGCACTCAGTGGAATAAGTTTATTTCACAATTACAGACACTTGGAGGTTTGCTTCCAATCCTTAAGAGTATGCATTCAAGTCAGTTACTCATGTTAACTTCTTAGCAATGGGCAATTCTATAATTGATTCTTCATTACCTTCACAGCCCAGAAGGCTAGTTATTTTATGAGAGACAACTTTGCACTCAAGAAACCTGATCTCTAGCTAAGGAAATATTAAGAGTTGAGAGCTTCTAGGGGAGGGAAGGTCAGTTATCTTCAGAGATATGACCCCCTAGTAGGCTGCCTATGCTCAAACAGGTAACACTAACTGGACTCAGTGGGTTTAAAAAAAAGAGGACCTGAAGTTGGGAGTGAGACATGATAGGAGGTTCTGGTAAGAGTAGGAGAAAGACTAGGAAATGGGTATGATCAAAACATGTTGAATATATACATACATACATACATATACGTGTTTAAACAAAATAAAAATATAAATAATTCTTTGAATAATATAATAATTAAAATACAATAATAAAATAATTCTAGAAATACATATATAATTTCAAAGAATTATTTTATGAAGAAAAAAGGTTTTGTGGCTGGGTTGGTATTTACATTTCTCTTTTGCTATCTGCAGAACACTTTCCTATATCAAAGACACTAGAACTTGGGGGTGAAGTTTCTGTGTAGGCACCAGCTTACCGTCTCCAGGTTTAATTATATATATATAATTATATATATATGGGGGGGTGTTGTCTTCAGTTATAGGGCCTTGCTGCCCATTTGCAGAGATCACCCTATTATCCTGTCAACCTCCTGGGTTGTTTGCAGATTTCTATGAAACCCTTTCACCAACAACTTAATTGGATGTAACCTAGTCCCAGTACTGGCAGCTCCATTTAGTGACAAGAGATGGGCAATTAAGACTCAATCTCCCTTACTATTTGGAAATTTCATTAGGACCATCTTTACATATTTTAGGAAGTTTCTCCTAAAATAGTTTTCCATTCCATCCCTCAAATAACCTTCAGTTCTAGCTATCTCTCCATGCCTTCCTTCTTTCAACCCAATCTTCCCACTCGGTCCTTCCATTCCATTCCTGCCCCCTGCAGTTCTTAGGTCATTCATAAACTCTATTCTATTTTTCCCTTCTGGGAAAACCCATGCCCCTCACCTCCAGTCCTTTCCTCTATACCTGTCCTCTCTGTGACTACAGATTATCAAGCTTGATTATTTAATAGATAATATCCACATATAAGCTAATACATACCACATACCTCTTTCTGGGTTGGTGTTACTTTACTCAGGATGATGACTTTTTTCTAGTTCCATTCAGTTGCCTGCTAATTTCATGATGTCAATTTTTAAACAGCTGAGTAATACTTCATTGGGTAAATGTACCACATTTTATATATCTATTCTTCAGTTCAGGGGCATCTAGCTTGTTTCCAGTTTCTAGTTATTATGAATAGAGTAGAAATGATCATGTTTGAAAAAGTGACCTTGTGATAGGATGAAACATCCTTTGGGTATATGCACAAGAGTGGTATAGCTGGATCTTTTATTTTTTTTCATTTTTTATTAGTTGCAGTTTGTTCACTTTCTATCCCAGCTGTAGCCCTTCCCCTGTCCCCTCGCAATCCTAACCTCCCTCCCTCTTCTTCTCCTATGCCCCCTCCCCCAGTCCAATGATAGGGAAGGTCCTCTTCCCCTTCCATCTGACCATAGTCTATCAGGTCTCATCAGGACTGGCTTCTTTGTCTTCCTCTGTGGACTAGTAAGACTGCTCCCTCCTCAGGGGTAAGTGACCAAAAGGTAGATTGATTCCCAACATTTTGCAATACTGATTTTCATAATGTCTCTTCAAGTTTGCACTCCCATCAGCAATAGATGAGTGTTCCCCTTGCTCCACATTCTTGTCAGCATGAGTTATCACTTGTGTTATTTATCTGTAGCCACAAAACCATTGATCTACAATCTGTCCTGCCTGCAAAATAGGCTAGGGCATCGGTGGCACAAAACTTGAGTGAGTACCAATCCAATAACTCATTTGATTTAAGGCCCACCCCATGAGTTGGATCACATATCCAGCTCCACTTGGGTAACAAGAAACAAGGAACAGATAGCCCAAAAAACCTAGGGTAAAGCCAAATAATGCTAGTCTAAAAAGAAAGTATCAATAAAATAACTCCTAATGATATTCTGCTATACTCACAGATCAGTTCTTTATTTGGGCATAATCTGAGAAGCTTCTTCTTGAAGCACATAGGAAAAAATATTGAGAACCACAATCACACATTACACACAGAGACATTACACACAATCAGACATTATACAACTCAGAAAACACAGCTCTAAGTTGGATGTCTCTATTAAAATCCTACATCCTAGAACTCTGGGAACCACATGGAAAAAGATGTGAAAAACTATGAGAGAGAGGGGGAATGAAGGACATCAGGAGAAAAAGGTCCTCTAAATCAACTGAGCCAAACTCATCTAAACTCATAGAGACAAAAGTAGCAAGCAAAGGGCTGACAAGGGTTTGCACCAGGTCCTAAACTACTATAGCTTTCAGTTTAGTATTTTTGTGGGACTTCTGAGTGTGTGAACGAGTAGGTCTCTGATTCTTGCATATTTGCTTGAAGCTCTTTTCTGTCTGTTGGCTTGCCTTGTGCAACTTCAAAGTGATGCTTTAGATTTTTATCTTATTATATTATATTTTATTTTGTTATTATCACTTAGAAATTTGTCCATTTATAATAAAAGAGAGACAAGGAGAGCATCTAGATGGGATGGGAGATGGTAAGGAACTGGGAGGAATAGAGGGAGGCTCTCAGCTGACAGCCCAATGTGGGGTACACAGCCACCAGCCCAGAGACTTGCTGCACTAAAGGCTCACTGTCCCAGACAGAACTGTGGGCCCTAGGGCACCAGAGACTGAGTTCCCCTGTCAGAAGAAAACCCCATAACTAGGGAATCAGCAGGTCTGAGCTTAGAGCTTTCAGCCAACAACACCCCCCTCCCAACACACACATGAGAAAGTTCTTGGGAAAAGTTCCTGAGTCCCTGCAGGTGCCCACTCATCAACTTGGAATTATCACTCGCCTATGCCTGAAAAGTTCCTGGGTTCCTCCAGGTGCCCAGGCGCCAGCCTGGAGCCACTTCTGGCCTGTGTGCTCTATGTTCCACTCCAGATGGAACTGTGGACCCAAAACACCACAGACAGAGTCTCCCTGTTGGAAGGAAACCCCATGGTGGGGGATAAACATCTGGTCCAACCTCAGGATATCCAGCTCCCGAAAAGTTTCTGGGTTCCCACAGATTCCAGGTTCTAGCTTCCTGGTGCACACATGAGAGCTGTGCCTACCTACCACTGATTATCTCTTTAATACTGAGCATTCTAACCTCAGACTTACAGACGCCTGGGATCCCAGAGAGCAGCCCGCAGATACTGCTCTAAGAGGCAACCAGTTATCCATAACTGAACTGACCAAACCACGGGGTTCCCAGGTTCTTCAAGAGGGCTGTGCCTGGAAAACACTAAGAATAACAGCAGCAGCTCACTAAATTCAGACAAAGAAACCCAGCAGCAGGATAGCTGTCTCCAGGCCTTCTGATGAGAGGCGAGCCCCTCTGATTAACACAGACCACAGTTACCACTCAGGTCTATACGTCTGAGGTGAGCTGTGGCAATTCCTGAGAAACACCGGCCATTCAGTGACCATACCCAAAAAGCTGAGAGAACCTCCTTCATGAAAAATCACCTTCCTGCTCCCTCATTCCCTCCCAGCCCCACTGTCCCTCCTTCATCTACTCCCTGCCCCTTTCCAAGTCCACTATAGGGGAGGACCTCCTCCCCTTTTGTCTGACCCTGGTTTATCAGGTAAATTCAGGACTGCCTGCAAAGTCCTCCTCTGTGGCCTAGCAGGGCTGCTCCTCCCTTGCAGGGCGGGGAGGTCAAAGAGCCCGCCATTGAGTTCATGTCAGAAATAGTCCTTATTCCCCTTACTATGGTACCCACTTGGATACTGAGCTACCATGGGCTTCATCCAAGCAGAGGTGGTCAGGGTGTTTTTATCAGTGATTGAAATCCTAAGACACCAAGTACATTCAGCTACCGAAAATTATCAGGATCAGGTCAGATCAGCTTGGGGTCAACTGCACACCTACAACCCTGGGATTTCTAACTCTGGAAAATGCCATTTTGGATAAGTAGCTGTGCAGCCAGTACCGTAAATCTCTATCCTGTGATCCCTAAGCAAACTGGAAATCTTTCCCACAGAGATCAAAGCAGCCTTCAACTGGACGAAGCACTGCTAGAGAGCAAAGCTCCAGACAGAGCAAATGCCCATCGTCGAGAAAAATGGCTGAACAGAGCCAACCTGCTTAGACCATGGACTGCAATGTGGCCCTACCTGAAATCAGAGGTGTGCTACTCAGCTTGGAATCATTTCCACAAAATGCTGTGAATTAGGTCAAGTGGAGATGAGAGTGTAAATTTTGTTTCCGTTTGTTGAAACAATAAAAGCTGCATCTGCGTTTCTTCAAAAAAAAAAAAAAAGAAAAGAAAAAGAAAAATCACATTCCTGCCAAGGGAATTCTCCCCACTCCAGGATTCTAGGAAGCACCAGAAACTAACAGCCACCACCTAATATAGCCCAATAGATAGAGACCAGTGTATAAGCTCAACAAACAAAAGGCAAAGCAATACGGCATCTCCAGAACCCAGTTATCCAGAGGGAAGCCACCTGGACACCCCACCATAACTGAAATTCAAGAAGATGACCTTACATCTATGCTTATGAAGAGAAAGCTGGAAACAACCCAGATGTCCCTCAATGGAGGAATGGATACATAAATTGTGGTAAATTTACACAATGGGATACTACACAGTAATTAAAAACAAAGACATCGTGAAACTTGCAGGCAAATGGTGGGATCTAGAAATGATCATCCTGAGTGAGGTATCCCAGAAGCAGAAAGACACACATAGTATATACTCACTTATAGTAGATATTAGACATATAATATAGGAAAATCATAGTAAAATCTGTATACCTAAGGAAGCTAATCAAGAAGGAGGACCATGGTAAGATGTTCAATCTTTGTTCAGAAAGGCAAACGAGATAGACATCAGAAGAGGGAGAAAGCAGGGAACAGGACAGGACCCTATCACAGAGGGCCTCTGAAACGCTCTCCCTAGCAGGGCATCAAAACATATGTTGAGATTTATAGCCAAACTTTTTGCAGAGTGCAGGGAATCTTATGAAAAAGAGGGAGATAGAAATACCTGGAGGGAACAGGAGCTCCACAAGAAGAGCAATAGAACCAAAAAATCTGGGCACAGGGGTCTTTTCTGAGACTGATATTCCAAAAAAGGACCAGGCATGGAGATAACTTAGAATCTTGCACGGAAGTAGCCCATGGCAGCTCAGTGTCCAAGAAAGTTCCCCAATAATAGGAATAGGAACTCATAGGTTGGCTTTTTGATCACTTCCATCTGAGGGGGGAGCAGCCCTACCAGTCCACAGAGGAAGACCAAGAAACCACTACTTATGAGACCTGATATACTAAGGTCAGATTGAAGGGGAGGAGGACCTACACTATCATAAGACTTGGGGAGGGGCGTAGGAGAAGAAGAGGGAGAAAGGATGGGATTGGGAGGGGGAGAAGGGGCTACAGCTGGGATACAAAGTGAATAAACTGTAATCAATAAAAATAAAATTAAAAAAAACATTCATTTGAGAGAAATGCCAAATAAAATCTGCCTGTGGGCAAATCTGTGGTGTATTTTCTCGGTATGAGAGGGCTGTCACCCCCGGATAGTTGGTCCTAGGAGCTATAAAAAGGCAGGCTGAGCAAACCCTGAGGAACAAGCCAGTAAGTAGCATTTCTCCATGGCTTCTGCATCAGTTCTTACTTCCAGGTTCCTGTTTTGATTCCTTGTCATAAATTCTCTCATTAATGGAATGTGACCTGAATGTGATTAGATGAAATGAATTTGTTTCCTGCCCAAGTTGCTTTAGGTTATGGTGCTTTATCACAGCAATATAAACCCCAAGAGAATGACTAAAAATGTGTCATCAAAATTCACAACATTTAAGCATACAAGACAATGTAAAATAATAGATGTATTTCTAGATATATAAAATAGCATGTTTTACCCAGTCCTCAGTTTTTTATCTAAAAATAGCTCCACATTATTGTAAGAGTTAAATTCTGTAATGCATCATAAACAGAATTATATACATTAAAGATAATATGCAATGTTTTCTGATTTCCTCTTTTAAGCTGCCTACACTGACTGAATGAAAGCTCCACTATACTTCTCTCTCCAATACAAAGCATAAGAAGTTATGATAAAGACAAAAAAAGCTGTAGCTTGACAGTACAGTACTTGAGACCTTAGGTTCAATCCACAGCACAGCCAGACAAAAACTAATAAGAAAAGATTTTCACATTTTGGATGAACCTGAATGGAGTGGTAATTAAAAAGCCAATCTCAAAATAATGCTGTGGTGTTTTATATAACTGTCAATATTTTACATACATATTTTTATTTTTGAAATAACAAAATATAGAAATGGAAAGATTAGTCACACTGGGGCTGAAAAGAAGGCATTAAATATATTTTGTGAGAGAATGGTAGGAAAATAGTGGGAACTGAATAATTTATGGGCTGTAGTATGGTAGGTACTACATGAAGAAACATGTGATAAACTTCAATGGAAATGCACATATAAATAAGTGCATGAGGAAACTAATATCTGAATACATTTAATATTGTGCCAATGTCAGTTCCCTTCTTTCAGTATTTTATTGTAGTTATAAAAGATGTTATAACCTGGAAAATCTAGATGCCACATTGAGTATGTTTTGGTAAGAAGACAACAGCCTTATATTGGACTTGAGAGGGGCGGAGGGAATGGGGGAGGGGGAGGGAGATGGAGAGGGAGGGAGGGAGGGGGCTACGGCTGGGATACAAAGTACATAACCTGTGATTAATATAAACTAAAATTTAAAAAAAGACAACTCTGTGGTGTCAGTTCCCTCGTTCCATCTTTAGGTCACTTCCCAGAATTGAATGCAGGTCATTAGACTTGTGTGGAAAGTACTTTTATCAGCTCATAATTGTGTTTTACTTCATGTATCTTCATATGCTTGTAAATTTTGCAATGTGGCTAATTTTTAGTTCTAAATATTTCTGTGGTTTTGATATTACATGGACCAAAAGTTGCATGTGGTTAACATTTGTTACATAGCTACTGATATTGTTAGGCAGGCAGATCATGAAGACTCTGACCCAGTTAACTGGTTAATGGTGGAATTAGAATTTGTTGGTAATACCAGAAGATGCTGGAAAATAGTAGGTGAAGCTCACTAGCATAATGTAGCTTCACTGGGAGTTTGCTATAGAAGGATGCACCATACTGTCTCACCTGGTAATCCCAGCCTCCTTGCTGGCTGCCATGATATGGACAGCTTTGCTCTCACACATGCAGGTGTTACAGGTGAAATCAATGGAGTAGACTGATGTCTTGTTTCTTTACCACATTAATAAAAAAAATGTTGAGGTAAAAGGGGTTGGAATGCCTATTTTGTACGAATTGACATCTACCTTGCTTCTTCCCTATGTGGAGTAACCATTCCGTGGATGTGTAAACTCAAAATTAGTCTCTCCTATCAGTGTTCAGATACCAAGCAAACTATGGAGTAGACGATGAGCACCTTTATTAGAAATAAGTCTTGATATAGCTTTAGCCCAACTTTCCCATCACTTCAAGATTTATTAATCACTCTTGTTTAATGTTCATCTTTTATTCCAGGAATTGTAGTATAACTACAACAATGAAGACACTGTGCAATCATTTTTAATAACTGAATAAACATAGGAAAACAATCAGATTTTTAAATTTAAAAATTTGTACCAAACTTCATTTTATTTATTTACTCATCCATCCATCTACCCATCCATCCATCTATGTATGTATGTTTCTACCTACCTACCTATTGTCTGTTTTATTTTACAGCCTGATCACAACCCCTCCCATCTTCTCCTCCTACTTTCCTCTTGACACCCTTTTCTTTCTCCCCCAGCCCCTTATTCTCACAAAAGGGTAGGCCTCATGAGTATCAACCCACCCTGGTACATCAAGTCCCAGAAGGACTAGGTGCATCCTCTACAACTGAGGCCAAACAAGGCAGCCCATCTATGTGAAAGGGATGCAGAAGCAGGCAACAGAGTAAGAGACAGCTCCCAGCTCTAATTGTTAGGGATCCATATAGAGAACAAGCTGTTCATAAGATACATATGTGTAAGGGTTCTAGTTCCAGCCTGTACATTCTCTTTGGTTGGTGGTTCAGTCTCTGTGAGCCCCCACGAGCCCAGGTGAGTTTACTCTGTGGGTCTTCTTGTGGTGTCCTTGATCCCTCCAGCTCCTGCAAACTTTCCTCCTATTCTTCCAACAAACTCCCAAGCTCAGCCTATCATTTGGCTGTGGGCCTCTGCATATGTTTCCATCAGTTACTCGGGATGAAGTCTCTCAGAAGACAGTTATACTAAGCTCTGGTCTACAATCATAGTAGAGTATCATTAATAGCTCTTTCCTATGGGGTGGGTCTCAAATTGGGCCAATCATTGATTTGCCATTCCCTCAATCTCTGCTCCATCTTAAACGACACACTTCTTGTAGGCAAGACAAATTTTGGGTCGAAGATTTTGTGGGTGAGTTGGTGTCCCCTCCCTCAACTGAAAGTCCCACCTGGCTACAGGAGTTGGCCACTTCAGGGTCCTTAAGCCACATTGCAAGTAATCTCAGGTAGGGTCACACCCATAGACTCCCAGGAGTCTTCCCAGTCCCAGAAATGACCTTCTCCACCCATTTCCATTCTCTCTCTCCCAGCTCTTCCCCATCCTCCAGTCCTGCTCTCCCCACAACTGATCCCAACCCAATACCCTTCCCACTCCCTCTCCCAACAAATTCCCTCTCTCCAACGACTTTAGATGTCTATTTCATTTCCTTTTTTGAGTGAAAGTCAATCATTCTTCCTTAGGCCCTACTTGGCTTCTTTGGGAATATGGATTGTAGCGTGGTTATCCTGTACTTTATGGCTAACATCCACTTATAAGTGTGTGTCTTTCTGGGTCTGGGTGATGTTTTCTAGTTCCACCCATTTACTTGCCAATTGCACGATGTCTTTGTTCTAAATAGCTGAATAGTATTCCATTGTGTAAATGTGCCACATTTTCTTCATCTATTCTTCAGTGGAGGGACATCTGGGTTGTTTCCAGTTTCAGGTTATTCTGAATATAGCTGCTATGAACATAGTTGAGCAAGTGACTTTGTGGTATGGTGGAACATCTTTTGTGTATATGCACAGGAGTAGTATAGCTAGGTCTTGAGCTGCAGCTGTTCCCAATTTTCTGAGAAACCTTCAGATTGATTTCTTCCATGACTTCAGCTTGTGAAATTTTACGTAGAAGTGAGATAAGATTATGCAGTACTTAACTTCTAATCCTTGTTTATTTCACTTAAAACAATTTCTTCCAGGATTATTCATTTCAAATTATAAGAATCCTTCCTTTTAAAGGCTGAATAACATTTCATTGTTTGTAATATTATATTCTGTTTATCCATGCATCTATTTATGGACACTTGGTTTGTTTATATATTTTGGCTCTTGTGAATAATGGACATAAAAATATTGCCTTAGTATAATTAGGTAATTTCATATATATATATATATATATACCAAAAAATGACAAAATCAGAGGATACAATAATTCTGTTCTTTTTAAAAAACATTTTAATGTCTCTCTATACTATTTTGTATAATAAAGGATACTAATTTACATGCTGTCAACAATGTACAATCCTTTCCCCAACTCTTTCACAAGACTCCCAATCTCCACCTATTGTTTGACTGTGGGTCTCTGCATCTGTTTCCATCAGCTACTGTGTGAAACCTCAGAAGGCAGTTATGCTAGGAGCCTGTCTGCAAGCATAGCAGAGTATCATTAATAGTGATAGCGGTTGGCTCTCTCCCACGGGGTGAGTCTCAAATTGGGCCAGTCATTGGTTTGTCATTCCCTTGTTTTCTGCTTCATCTTCATCCCAGCTTTAAAGTAGGACAAATTTTTGGTCGAAGGTTTTTTGGGTGGGTTGGTGTCCCCCTTCCTCCACTAGAAGTCAAACTACTACTTTTTGCAAATAACATGATAGCAGACATAAATGACCCAAACATTCTACCAGGGAACTCCTAGAGCTGACAAACCTTCAGCAAAGTGGTTGAATACAAAATTAACTCAAAAATATCAGTATTCCTCCTTTATACAAACAATAAATGGGTGAGAAAGAAATTAGGAAAACAACACCCTTCATAATAGCCACAAATAATACAAAATATCTTGGTATAATTGTATCCAAGCAAGTGAAAGACCTATGTGACAAAAACTTCAAGTCTCTAAGGAAAGAAATTGAAGAAGATATGAGAAGATGGAAAGATGTCACATGCTCATGTATCAGTAGAGTTAACATATTAAAAATGGCCATTTTGTTAAAAGCAATCTACTGATTCAAAGCAGTTCCTATGAAAATTCCAACACAATTCTTTACAGACCTGAAAAGAGCAATTCTCAACTTCATATGGAAAAATTAAAAAGTAGGATGGCTAAAATATTCCTGTACAATAAAAGAACTTTGAGAGGTATCACCATCCTTGATTTCAAGCTATACTATAGAGAAATGATAATAAAAACCACATGGTATGTACATAAAAACAGACAGGTAGACCAATGGAAGTAAATAGAAGACCCAGTAGTATATCACAAGGATACTTGCTCAACTTTGTTCATAGTAGCTCTATTCATAATAGTTGGAAACTGGAAACAGCCTAAATGTTGCTCAACTGAAGAATGGATAAAGAAAATGTGGTGGCTCATTGCGAGAGATCCAAGATGGCTGCCACGAGAGGACACAGTGTCTGAGGAGTAGGACAGCAGAAACAACTCAGCGACCAGGAGACCTAAAAAGCCAGCATTTGTGATTGCCAGGTGAGCGGAACTCCTATGGTGAGAAAATCAAATGGGAAAATCCTAGGGACACCCAGTTATTCCCCGGAAAAATCTCCAGGTGACCGATGGCGCACAGCTCTGATCTGAGCAAGCAGCTGCGCTGGAAGCCAGCAGCCGCCACACTAGGCTGGATCACACAGTTTTCCAGACAGACTGAGGAGGAACCGGGTACCGTTTTGACTGATCTGCACACTGAGGGCGCACACTGCTCGTACTTGCCAGCAAAAACCTCAGTCCGTCTGTGAGTCCAAGGGACAGTCTGGAAAGGACCCGGGTTCTGATTCACCCTGCAGGCTTACGGCAGGCGCACACCTACCAATTCTGCTGGAACCACCTTAGACTGAGAAGGACGGGGGACCATTTTGACCAGACCTCACACTGCGGGAGCTCACTACTCCAGTACCGACAGACTGAGGAGGAACCGGTACCTTTTTGACTGACCTGCACACTGCAGGCGCTCACTACTCGGGTCCGCCAGCAAAAACCTCAGTCCGTGTGTAAGTCCGTGGGCCAGTCTGGGAAAGACCGAGGTCCTGCTTCAACCCGCAGGCATATGGCAGGCACACACCTACTGACTCCACCAGAACCACCTCAGTCTGAGAATGACAGGGGGACTGTTTTGACCAGCTGCACAATGTGGGCACACACTGATCTGGTCCACCAGCAACAACCTTGGTCCGTGTATGGGTCCATGAGCCAGACAGAGAAGGCCTCGGGCACCATTTAGGACAGGCCTGCATACAGCGGTGCACACTGCTCGGCAACACCTGCAATCAACCCAAAGCCACTGTGTGTGCCCCAAATATCATCTCAGACCATGGTGCACAGCCCCGGGCCCAGAAGGGGATGCCAAATCTCCAGTCCAGAGGAGAGCCCTTAGCAGCAAGCCCAGGGCAGAGCACAGAGCCCCCAGCTGATATCTCAAACTGGGACACTCAGTGTCTAGTACTCAAACTGGGACACTCAGTGTCTATCACAGAGTGAGGAGAAAAGCCTCCAGACCAGAGGGGTTACCAGCGTACGGTGCTCACACCTTCTAGCACAGAACACAATACCAGGCACACAAAGCCCACAACAGAGTTCAACTGAGATAACAACACACACTAACAAACCACTGGAAATCCCTGATCTTCTTGAAGAATACTCCTGACAAAAGAGATTGACAGTTTCAGACTGAAGTACAGCCTTAAAGCACAAACAGCTCCCTGATTATATATAAACAAATGCCCAGAAATCGACCAAAGAACTAAACCAACAAAAATCAGGACACCATGGCACCGCCAGAAACACCCAAAAGTAGTGGAGATTTTAATTCAGTGGATACACAGGAAAATTATGTTAAAGCTTTGATTATGCAGATATTGGAGGAACAAGAGGAGAGACAAAAAGAGGAAATGAACAAGGCCATCAAAGAAATGGAGAAGAAATTAACTGCCCACATAGAGGAACAATCAAAGATAAACAAAGAGGAAACAACCAAAATAGGAGACACAGTCAATCAGTTGAAGGAAACGGTACAAAGCATGAAAATGGAATTAGAATCTATAAAGAAGACACAAAGGGAGAAGAACCTGGAACTGGAGAACTTAGAGAAAAGATCAGGAACCACAAAGGTAAGCATCACCAATAGAATACAAGAGATGGAAGAGAGAATCTCGGGAGCTGAGGATATGCTGGCTGAAATGGATTCCTCACTCAAGGAAAATAAAAAATCGGAAAAATCCCAAGCACAAAACATCCAAGAAATTAAGGATGCCCTGAAATGACGAAACCTGAGAATA
>CM053742.1:11475260-11495997 GCA_028658305.1 Pachyuromys duprasi | reverse complement strand
TGGATATATGCCTAAGAGTGGTATAGCTGGGTCTTGAGGAATCACTATTCCTAATTGTCTAAGAAAGCGCCAAATTGATTTCCAGAGTGGTTGTACAAGTTTGCATTTTTTTTGGTCATGTATTTATGAGATTTTTAAATGCATTGCATGTTGATATATTTTCTGAAATATGGGGGATTTCCTGCTGTAATATCACTGATTAGGTTTTTCCTTACAATCAGTTTGTTTGTATTTCAGCTATGTCTTCTACAACAAGAGATTTTACATTTGCTTTCTTTTAAATATAAACTCAAGGAGGACTCCAAGATGGCAGCATCCAGTGCACACTATTTCTGAAAGGCAGAGGATCCAAAAATCCAAAACAGGTAAGTGGAAGCTGAAACCAGAGTATGAACTCTGAGGCTTCCCAGTCTAGATGGGACAACCTGTGAACTGGGAAAGATTGGAACTAGGCCACCTGTGGATACCTTGGGGGTTTGAGAGTGGTGAACTACTGACCCCTTGCACTTTTGGCTGTACTTTCGGCCAGTGCTAGGTGCTCTGGTGGTTGCTATGGAAGCAGGGAGGAGTGCATAACCCCAGGTATAGAGCCTCCTTACTCTAACAGCCAAATAGGGGACCCAAATCTGAGTGTAGAAAACTGTGGGACCTCTGAACTTGAACTTACCTCACAAACCCGCAAGTGAGCGCATGCAGTCCTCTGATCATTCCACACAGCCTTCTCAACATTGAAACTCCTGTTCTGTGAGTTTCCCAGTAAGACCAGTCAAACAATTCATGGAAACAATTTGTGGAGCCAAGCTGGTACAGCCCAGACAGATCTGAGCACTTGGAGCACAATACTGAGACAGGCCTGTGGGCCACTGAGCCATTCAGGGCACGTGCACACTCATACTGCGCCAGCAAACCTTACCTGCAACACAACCTACATTTGTGTTCCTCGTTCACACTCCACCCTTCCAGGCAGGCACACTTCCACACAAACTCCTGCACTTGCACAGATGTGTCTGTCACCTTCCTTCCTTGGCTGCATCTGAAGTGCCCATGCCCACTTTCAAACTGGTGGGCCTCTATCATCTTCCTGAAGAATACTCCAGACTCCCTAAATAGATGGAACCAGTATGTAGTGTGGGCTCCAGGAACAAAGAGCAAAGACTATGGACCACCAAAAAGCACAAAATTCTACCACATGTTCAAAGAAGAGATAATGCCAATACTGTTGAAACTTCCACAAAATAGAAACAGAAGGAACATTACCAAACTCATTGTATGAGGCCATAGTAACCTTAATACCTAAACTACATAAAGAACAACAAAAAAGAGAACTTCAGACCTATCTCCTTATGAACATTGATGCAAAAATATTCAATAAAATGCTTCCAAACCGAATCCAAGAACACATAAAAGATATCATCTACCTGGACCAAGTTGGCTTCATCCCAGACATGCAGGGGTGGTTCGGTATTCAGAAATTCATCAATTCAATCCACCACATAAACAAACAGAAGGGAAAAAACCACATGACCACCTCCTTAAGTGCCAAAAAGGTACTTGACAAAATCCAACCCCCATTCATATTTAAAGTTTTAGAGAGATCAGGGATACAAGACACACACCTAAACATAGCAACGGCAATATACAAAAAGCCTATAGCCAACATCAAACTAAACAGAGAGAAACTTAAATCAGCCCCACTGAAATCAGACACAAGGCAAGGCTTCCCACTTTCTGTATCTCTTCAACATGATACTTTAAGTCCTAGCTACAACAATAAGACAACTAAAGGAGATCAAGGGAATACAAATTGGAAAGGAAGAAGTCAAAGTATCACTATTTACTTATGATATGATAGTATACATGAGCAACCCAAAAAATTCAACCAGAGAAGTCCTTCAGCTGATAAACACCTTCAACAAAGTGGCTATATACAAAATTAACTAAAAAAAATCAGTAGTCCTCCTGTATACACAAAGGGGTGAGAAAGAAATTCGGGAAACAACACACTTCACAATAGCCAAAAATAATATAAAGTATATTGGTGTGACTGTAACCAAGCAAGTGAAAAACCTGCTTGAAAAAAAATTCAAGGCTCTAAAGAAAGAAAATTAAGAAGATCTCAGAAAATGGAAGGATCTTCCATGCTAATGGATTAGTAGAATTAACATAGTGAAAATGGCTATCATACAAAGAGGAATCTACATATTCAATGGAATTCCCACCAAAATACCAACATAATTATTTACAAACCTTGAAAGAATAATTCTCAACTTCATATGAAAACACAAAAAAACCTGAATTGCTAAAAACAATCCTGTACAATAACAGATCTTCTGGAAACATCACCATCCCTGATCTCAAGCTGTATTATAGGTCTACAATAATAAAAACTGTATAGTACTGGCATAGAAACAGAATGGTGGATCAATGGAATTGAAAAAAAGACACAGAAATTAACCCACACACATACGAATACTTGATTTTTTAAAATTTATTTATTTTTATCTCAATCACAGGTTAGGTACTTTGAATCCCAGGCTTAGCCCCCTCCCTCAGTCCCTCCTACCCTCCCACTCCCTCCCTCATCTCCCTCCTCCCCGCCCCCTCCAAGTCCACCAACAGGGGAGGACCTCCTTCCCTTTCATCCAACCCCAGATTTTTTTACAAAGAATCCAAAACCATACAATGGAAAAAATATAGCATCTTCAACAAATGTTGCTGGTCTAACTGGATGTGCACATGTAGAAAAATGCAAATAGATCCATGTTTAACACCCTGCATAAAACTAAAATCCAAGTGGATCAAAGACCTCAACATAAAACCAGACACACTAAACCTGTTAGAAGAAAAAGTGGGGAAGAGCTTTGAACCCATTGGCACAGGAGACAACATCCTGAACAGAACACCAACAGCACAGGCTCTGAGATCAACAATCAATAAATGGGACCTCAGGAAACTAACAAGTTTCTGTAGAACAAAGGACACTGTCATCAGAACAAAACGACCTATAGCCTATAGATTGGGAAATGGTCTTCACTAACCCTATATCTGACAGAGGACTAATATCCAGAATATGTAAAAAACTTAAGAAGTAAACACCAACAAATCAAGTAATCCAATTAAAATGAGGTACAGAAAGGAAAACAGAGAATTCTCAATAGAGAAATACTGAATAGCAGAGAAACACTTAAATAAATGTTCAACATCCTTAGTTATCAGAGAGATGCAAATCAAAACAACCCTGAGATGTCCTCTTACACCCATCAGAATGGCTAAGATCAAAAACTCAAAGAAAAACACATGCTGGAGAGATTGTGGAGAAATGGGAACCCTCCTCCATTGCGGGTGGGTGTGCAAACTTGTACAACCACTTTGGAAATCAATCTGGTGCTTTGGAAATCAATCTGGTGCTTTCACAGAAAATTGGGAATAGCATTACCTCAAGATCCAGCTTTACCACTCCTAGGCATATATCTGAATTTTGCTCAACTACACAACACGGATATTTACTCAACCATGTTTGTAGCAGCTCTAGTTGTAATAGCCAGAATCTGGAAACAACCTAGATATCCATCAGCGGAGGAATGGATACAGAAATTGTGGTACATTTACACAATGGAATATTACTCAACAATTAAAAACAAGGAAATCATGAAATTTGCAGGCAAATGGTGGGAACTAGAAAAGATCATCTTGAGTGAGGTAACCCAGAAACAGAAAGACATACATGGTACAAGAGCTCCACAAGTAGACCAAGAGAGCCAAAAGAACTGGGTCCTACGGGTCCTGCAGAGTCTGATACACCAACCAAGAACCATGCATGGAGAGGACCTAAAATGCCTATTCAGATGTAGCCCATGGCAGCTCTGTCTCCAAGTGGGTACCCTAGTAAGGGGAACCGGGGCTGTCTCTGACATGAACTCAGTGACAGGATCTCTGATCACCTCCCACTGGGGTGTGCAGTCTTGCCAGGCCACAGAGGAAGACAATGCAGCCAGTCCTGTTGAGACCTGATAGTTTAAGGTCAGATAAAAGGGGAGGAGGACCTCCCCTCTTAGTGAACTATGGGTGCGACATAGGGGGAGAAGAAAGAGAAAGGGTGGGATTGAGAAGAGATGAGGGAGGTGGCCACAACCAGGATACAAAGTGAATAAACTGTAAAAAAAAATAATAAAATTAATAAGTTTAAAAATATATAGATTTACTCAAATCAGTTTTGAATTTCAATATATTTTTATAATATTCTTCCTCACCTCCAACTCCTTCCAGATTGTCTCCTTTTCCCTACTACTCAACTTTGAGTTTGTTTTTAAAAAGCAAGCAAACAACAAAACACAAAACAAAGCCCCCAAACAAAGAAATCAAAATAAAACAGTACCAAAAAAGAAAAGAAATTACCAAACTATTATGAAATAAAAGTAAACGTGCGCATACACAACTGTGGAGTTCATTATGTGTTGGTCCACTACTAAATGTAAGGCTTTCTCTAAAGTACTTGATATACCCAGTATCGCTCCATTGGAAAAAAAAAAAACTGATTCCTCTTTTCCCAGCAGGTATAAATTGCAGCTCAGTTGTTAACCTTCACCATAATGGCTGGCTTTTCCTCCTTCCTTCCTTCCTTCCTTCCTTCCTTCCTTCCTTCCTTCCTTCCTTCCTTCCTTCCTTCCTACCTACCTACCTACCTTCCTTCCTGCCTTTTTTTCCTTAGACCAGTATTTCCCATTCCTTTTATCATTTATTTTATTAGTTTTTCTTAGACCAGTATTATTTGGTTTTATTCTAGGTTCACAGGCTGTCTAGCCCCTGATCCATGCATGTGAAATCTGTCCTAGAGTGGTTGAAATACCCAATGTCACTCCATTAGAGAAAACTGATTTATTTTCTCCCTCAGGTAGAAATGACAATTCAGTTGTTAACCTTTCCTAGTGGTTGGGTTTTCATTTATACATTACTTTTTTCTTATAAACCCAGAAGTGATGGTACAAACCTTTAATCTGAGCCCTTGGGAAGCAGAGGCAGGCAATGTCCATGAGTTTGAGGACAGCCTCATTTACAGAGAGAATTTCAGAACAGCCAAGGCTACACAGAGAAGCCCTGTCTCAAATATGTATACATATATATATATGATATATATATCATATATATGTTATATATACATATTTGTCATATATTTCTCATACATTCATTTTTGTCATGTACATATATACATATATATGTGTATATGTGTGTGTATATATATATATGTGTGTGTGTGTGTGTGTGTGTGTGTGTGTGTGTGTATGACAAAACAAAAACTATCAATTGAAAACCTCAGACTGTTTATCCAAACAGAGTTAGCTATGGGATCCATCTATTGGTGTGGGCCTAAAGTCATGTCAGTTATTGGATGGCTACTCTCACAAGTTTTGTGCCACCGTTGTACTAGCTGCTGGTGATTAGCATATCTTGCAGGCAGGACACCTTTGCAATCCCAGTACTGTAAGATTCATATGGTGACAAGAGGTGACCAATTGAGACTATCTCCCCCATTATTTACCAATTTCATTTATATTATCTTCATATATGTACATATTTTAGAAAGTTTCTACTGTATTAGGTTTCCATACTACTCAATTGCTCTTAATTTCAGCTGTCTCTCCAAATATTACCTCCTACAACCAACCCCAATCCCTGCTTGATCTTCCCACTCCAGCCCTCCCATCCTTCAATAATTATATATTCTTTAGTTTTTTTTAAAATTTTATATGTATGGGTATTTGATCTACATGTATGCCGATAAACCGCATGTGTGCTTTGTGTCTACAAGAAGATGTCGGATCTCCTTGGAATGGAATTATACTTATAAACTGCCAATGCACATACTAGAAACAGAACCTAGATCCTCTGGAAGATCAGTCAGTGCTCTTTACTTCTGAACTGTTGTTCCAGCTCCAGGTTTAGTATGTTGGTCATTTTCAAGAGTTCTTAAAAGTTGTAGAAATGGTTTGTTTTGTTGTTGTTTGTTTGTTTTAATCTAAGTGTAATAATTTCTCAGCCATATTTTTAATCTGTGATATGCCTTCTTCTGTTTGATTTAGGATATTGGTGATAAATTATGCTAAGATTTTTACTTGTCATTTGTTTGCATTTTCTTTTTGTTTTGTTATTCTGCTTTTTCTTTCCAAGATTTTTTGGAGTTTTTAGATTTATTTACTTTATGTGTACGCATGTTTTGCTTGCATGTATTTCTGTGCAATACACATGTGCCTAGATCCCAAGCAAGTCAAAAGAAGGTACCCGATTCCCTGGAATGGGAATTATGGATGAGTGGAAACTACCATGTGTATGCTGAGAATTGAACATGGGTCCTTTGCAAGAATAAGTTCTCTTAACAACTGAGCCATCTACCCAGCCCTATTTTGGGGGTTTAATGGGCTATTTTTTTACTCTATTCTAACTGTACCTATAGATTATATTTCTTTTCTGAGTCTTTTACCACTGACTCACTACAAAGATAAGAGCCTCTGATCAATCCTGAGAGTAGCATATGTTTATAAACATAAATATTTATAAAGGAGTTTGATTTTATTCAATTTAACAAAAAGAATAGTGTCAGGTTCCGCACTCCAGTTTCTGTATTCTCCCCAGCCATGGGATTTAGACTCTCTACAATACCAGGCACTTATTCCTGTAGAGTGGGCCTCAAATCCAACCAGAGAGCAGTTGATTACACAAACCAGTCCTACCACTGTTGTACCAGTGGGTACATCTTGCCTGGATAATTGGCAATGTACTTCACAGCTTTACAACTAGGTAATGTTGATGTTATTTCTACAACAGTCTTCATAGTACATTACAGCACTATGAAAGGTAGCCAACAGAGAAGAAGTTTCCATGTAAGTTACTGTTGGAAGCAGAGGAATTCCTGAGTGAATGTGTGTTGTCAACATGCACATGAGGACCCCAGGGCTTCAGACCTATAAGTGTAGCACTAAGAACTAAGAGGTTCACTAAGATAGGAAATCCTTCCTCTGCTTCCAGTGCAAATATTAACAGTGTATGAAGCTATAAATCGCAGTTTCCTCTTCCTCCAGGATGACTGCAACCTGAGAGTACTTCCCTATACAGACCTCCTACTGAGACTAGCTACGTTTGCCATTTTGTGCAGCTGTATACTATAAATCTACTTCTTTGCTTAGTTGTATACAATAAGTCCAGCCCCTTTATTCAAAATGTATAAAATAAATGTGCTAAGGTTCTGGGTTCCAGTTGGTACCCTCCCTCAGAGTGAGCACATCCCACCTATTCCCAACTTTTCTGTGCATGTGTCTATCATGTTTTCTATGTCTATCCTTCCTTCATTCCCCATCTACATTTAGGTCAATTCCTGGATCTGTGTTATACGTGAAAAGTTACAGCTTGGTTTCCCCATATCTTAGAATCAAGATGTATGGTATATTCACCGATATTTCATCTTCTAATTTTGGTGAATATCCAGGGGAGTGGCAAGATCCTATATTGTTTAGGGAGCTTGAACACCAACAACATAAGGCAGTATATCGTAACCTCTGGCACTGGGCTTTGTGCTTAATAAACAATGACTTCTAAGGGCAACATCCAGAAATGCAAGCTTTCTCTCTTCTACTTTTAACACATATTTTTTAATTGGCTTATATATACTTTTTCATAATCCTTCCTTTTGGTTCACTCTTCATTATGGCCTACTTATCCCCTCTGTTACTCACACTAATTCTTGTTTAAACCTTTGCCTCCTTGATATTTCTACTTTCTACTTTTATATCATTCCTATTCTACTAGCCTCACTCACTCCTTTAAGGTATTACCCACTCTCAGTGGCCCCTTCCTAGCTTCCTAGATTATGCAGGTACTCCAAGTTATACACACATGTGGATATTTAAAAGGAGGAGCCACATATGAGAGAAAATATGAGACATTGTATTTATGTGCCTGGGTTACTTCAGTTAATGTAATTTTTCCAGTTCCGTTCACATATTTGCAAAATTCATAATCTCATTTTCTTTATACCTGAATAAAATTTCATTGTGTATATGTACAGCATTTTCATTATCCAACAACCATTTAACTGTCATCTAGATTCTTTCCTAGCTTCTGTAAATAGAACAGCAATGAGCATGAATGAACAAGGATTTATGTGGTATATATAATGTTGTCCTGATATCTTTCTACTTCATCTATTTGTTCATCCTTTGAAGTTGCTAATAGTTTCAATACTGGACTTTTGAATTCTTAGTCTGACATTTTCATTATTTCAGTGTTTTTTAGAATTAGTTAATGAAGTTATGAGTTTTTAGAGGAATCTTGTTCATATTTCTTGTGATTCTACATTATAATTTATACATTGGTTCAGATAGATTTATCTTCTGGTTTTATGCCAAAACTTATTGAGCATCCTTTTCTTGAGGTTCATATACCTAGTGACATGGATAGGAGACAAAGCATAATGTAGTAATTATAATAATTTAAAAGTAAGACAGAACTTTATATATCATTAAAAATATCTGTCCAAACTCCTTGCTAGTATTCACACACAACTGACTTTGTTCCTTTTCTGGGAAGTCAGCCCACAGTCCCCAAGTGGAAAGATGCTCTCTACTTCCAACTGGAGTGAAGTCCATTGTTACCACCATGCATCCTATGTCCCTGTATTTCCTAATACTGCCATTCTTAATAGTGCCATTTCCTGTGGGCCAAGCATACAAACACATGAGTCTATGGGGGCCATACCTATTCAAACCACCATATTCCACTCCTTGGCCTTCACTGGCTTATAGCCATAACATAATGCAAAATTCATCTAGTCCAGAATCAAAAGTCCCTATTGTCTATCACAGCCTTAACAATGTTTAAAAGTCCAAAGTTCAAAGTATGTTTTGAAACTCATGCAGTCTCCTAACTGTAATCCCCTATAAAATCAAAATCATAAAGCAGATTACATACTTCCAACATATAATGGCACAGGATATGCATTACTGTTCCAAAATGTAGGAAACAGAGCACAGTGAGGAAATATTGGATCAAAGCAAGATCAAAAACCAGCTGGGCAAACTCCCAACTCTGCAGCTCCATGTCTGATGTCAAAGCACTCTTCAGCTCTCCAACTCATTTCACCTTTGTTGATAGTAACACACTTCTCTTTCTTGAGATGGTTTCACTCTCCATTACCTGATCTCCTTGGCAGGTATTTCAGAGCTCTAGCATCACCAATATTTTGGGGTCTCTAAGGCAATTCAGGTTTCACCTTCACAGCATCACACAATGGCCTCCATGAAGGGATACCCTTGACAGCTCAGGATACCCCTGCTTGGCCTCAGCAGCTTTCCTTAGGCCTGTCACACCAATACCCCAGTTCCTGGTACTAACTTCTGTCTTAATTTTACTTTCTATTGCTATGAAGAAACACTATGACCATGGCAAATCTTATAAAGGGAAACATTTAATTGGAACTTATAGTTTTGGAGGTTTAATCCATTTTTTCTAATAAGTAAAATGGCAGCATGCGGTCAGGCATGGTGCTAGAAAAGGAGATGAGAGTTCTACTTCTTGACTAGTAGACATTAGAAGAAGACCGTGTCACACTCAGTGTAGCTTGGTTATATGGGACCCAAAAGCCCATCCCTACAGTGACACACTTTCTCTAAGAAGGCCACAATTACTACAGAAAGACCATACCTCCTAATAATGCCACTACCTAAGGGCCAAGGATTTAAGCACATGAGTCAATGGAGCCATTCCTATTCAAACCACCACAATCTACTTGCAAGTTATAAGCAGTTCTCAGGTTACTGAGGCCTTTGGGATTAAGAGATTAAAAAAAAAGCAAGATAAGCTACTCTTTTCAGACAAAAGCATTCACTGTAAACACATGCATTATTTGATTCTCCACGGTGACGCAGGTGAGTAAGTAAGCAACCACAGGAGCATGGACCTCTGTATTGTCTGCTTGCTGTTTGTTTCACAGATCTCCCAAATTTATTATTATGTAGGCACCCAATCTGTGGTGTTAATGAAGGATTAGGTTTTCTGTCTTTCTTATAACCTCATTAATGGGAATTCTTTCCATTCTCAGCTGTGTTGTGGAGAGTCTAATGTCAGAGTCCTTTCTTGCACAAATCTCATATCCAATCAGCCCAGATTCCATGTGGTCCATCACTGCCAACTCTTACTCTCTTGCTGTTTCATATCTTTCCATGCGACCTACTTCTTCCTATAGATACACACTTAGTGTTTTGTTTCAGATGTATAGAGATGAGATGAATGGTAGGTGTCCCCAGTCTGCTGTCACTTCTTCACATTCATTACTCATTATTAAGAATATCTGAAATTTTGGAATGAGTAATAAATGAAATACCCAGTAGAGTTTGCAAAAAACAGTTGCCTATAAAAAGTGTTCAAATACTGAAAATGCCCATGAACATTATTGGATATTATTTGAATTATTAAACATTTAATTTGCTTAATAAGATCAGCAGCAGTACCCAGAATTACTCTTTGAAATTACCAATGAAAGCACTTATTTTTCTTCTAAAACCTGTAATTCTACTGTACCAATGACAGAATTTGTATAAAATGCAATTATGAATATAAACTTATGAATATTTATTGCATTTGTAAAAATGAGTCACCATTAGCAATAGACAAACCCATAAGCACACTAATTTTTTTTCTCGGGGAAATTAATATAAGCAAGATTGAATAACCATCCTTCTTCGTGCATTCCAATCCCTATTCCGAAAATTTTTGTTTTGTTTTTTTATTGAAAATAGATTCCTGTTTTCTCCTTCTTCTGATATCCATCCTCTTTGCTTTTCTGGATGGAGATTGAGCATTTTAGCTAGAGTCCTCCCTCTTGATTAGCTTCTTTAGGTGTACAGATATTAGTAGGTTTATCTTATATGTCTATATGAATGAGTATATACTGTGGGTGTCTTTCTTCTTCTGGGATAGCTCACTCGGGATGATCTTTTCTAGTTCCCACCATTTACCTGAAACTTTCATGATTTCCTTGTTTTTTATTGCTGAATAGTATTTCATTGTGTAGATGTACCACAATTTCTGTATCCATTCCTCAGTTGAGGGGCATCTGGATTGTTTCCAGCTTCTGGCTATTACAAATAAAGCTGCTACAAACATGGAGCCTGCCACAGAGTGCCTCTGAAAGGCTCTGCTCTGCAGACTATCAAAGCAGATGCTAAGACTTATGGCCAATCTTTGGGCAGAATGCCGGGAATCTTATGAAAGAAGTGGGAAATAGTAAGATCTGGAGAGGACAGAAGCTCCACAAGGAGAGCAACAGAACAAATAATCTGAGCACAGGGGTCTTCCCTGAGACTGATACTCCAACCAAGTAACATGCATGGAGATAACCTAGAACCCCTGCACAGATGCATCTCATGGCATTTCAGTGTCCAAGTGGGTTCCATAGTAATGGGAACACGGACTGCCTCTGACATGAACTTATTGGCCTGCTCTTTGATCACCTCCCCAAGAAGGATGAGCAACCTTACCAGGCAACAGAGGAAGACAATGCAGCCACTCCTGATAAGACCTAATAGACTAGAATCAGAAGGAAGGAAAAGAAGACCTCCCTTATCAGTGGAGTTGGGGAGGGGCATGTGTGGAGAATGGGGAGAGAGAGAGGGACTGGGAGAGAAGGAGGGAGGGCGCTACAGGGGGGATACAAAGTGAATAAAGTATAATTAATAAAAAAATTTAAAAAAAGAAAATAGATTCCCTTTCCCAACCTTCTCCCCCAAATCCACTCTTACTCCATTTTTCTTCAGAAAGGAGCAGGCCTCCAAGAGACATCAACCAAACATGACAAAACAAGATACAATAAGACAAGGAATTGGGCGAGGGGCATCGTGAGGACAAGCTAGAAAACTAGTGTAATGGATACTCCCAGGAATTTATGAGGGTGACCCTAGATAAGACTTCTAGCATTGAGGAAAATGAGCCTGAACTGGCCATCATCTCTTGCCAGACAAGACTTTTAGTGAAGGGATTTGTATACCAACTTAGTCACAAAACCTTAGACCTATCATTTGCTCTGCCTACAACATGTTCTTTGGTAAACGTGACACAAAAATTGATGCTGTCTGGAGAGCCAGAACCCAGAGGCTGTATAGCCCAGAAACTTAGAATAGAACCAAACATAACTTCCCAGAAAAGAAAGAAGAAAAGAAGGAAAGAAGGAAGGAAGGAAAAAAGAAAGAAAGAAAGAAAGAAAGAAAAGAGAAAAGAAAAGAAAAGTCAACAGGATTCCTAATGATATTCTGCTATACTCATAGACTGGTGCCTAGCCCAACTGTCATGAGAGAGGCTTCATCTAGCAACTGATGGAAACAGATGCAGAGAACCACAGACAAACATTAGGCAGAGCTTGGAGAATCCTACAGAAGAGGTGGAAGAAAGATTGTATGAGCCAAAGGGGTCAATGACACCACAAGAAAACTTTTAGAATTGACCAACCTGGGCTAATAGGGGCTCACAGAGACTGAACCAACAACCAGGGAGCCTTCATGGAACTGATGTAGGCCCTCTGCATATATGTTACAGTTGTGTATCTTAGTTTCCTTCTGCAATTCCAAACAGTGAGAGCAGGGGCTTTCTCTGACTCTTTGGCCAGCTTTGGGAATCTCTCTTCTCCCTCTGTGTTGCCTTGTCTAGCCTTAACATGAGGGAGGGGCCTAGTCTTACTGCAACATGATATGCCGTATTTATATTTATATCCATGGGAGGCCTGCCCTTTTCCAAAGGGAAACTGAGGAGTAGTGGATGGGGCAGGAGAGGTGGAGGAGGAACTTGGAGGTGTATGGGAAGGGGAAACTGCAGTTGGTATGTAATGTACATGAGAAGAATAATTTTTAAAGACAATTCAGAAACCTCATATAAGGCCCGACAAGGCAACCTAATAATAGGAAAAAGTCCCAAGAGCAGGCAAAAGAATCAGAGACACACTCACTCCCACTGCTAAGAGTTCTACAACACCATGCTAACAGCCATAACATATATGCAAAAAGATCTGGTGCAGACCTCTGCAGGTCCTGTTTTTGCCACTTCAGTCTCTGTGAATCCATGCTTAGTTGATTTGGTTAGCCGTGTTCTCCTGCTGTTCTCCACCCTCTCTGACTCCTATAATCTCTCCTTCCCTGGGGTTTTCTGATCTCTGAGGGGAGGGGCCCAATAAAGAACACCAATTTAAACTCTCTCTTTCAATATAATGTCTGGCTATGGGTCTATGCACCAGCTCCCATATGCTTCCAGAGGAAACCTCTCTAATGATAACTGGACAAGGCACCCATCTATAAGTATAGAAGAATATCATTAGGAATCATTTCATTGATTTTTTTCCAGTTGTATTTTGTTATACCCTAGGTCTGGGGGCTATCCAGTCTCCAGTTCATAGCTATCCAGGCAATGTCAGGCGTGGGTCCCCTCTCATGATGTGAGCCTCAAGTCAAACCATATATTGGTTGGCCACTCCCACATGTTATAGGCAACCATTGCCCCTGCACATCTTGTAGGCAGGAGAGATTGTAGGTCGAAGGGTTTGTGGCCAGATTGGTGACCACATTTCTCTTTTGGTGGCCTGCAGAGTACCTTCCCACATTTAAAGAAATAGTCAACATCCTTTGCCATTAGAGAAATCCAAATCAAAATGACTCTGAGATTCCATCTTATACCTCTAAGAATGGATAAGATCAGTAACACAAGTGACAGCTCATGCTTGAGCATATATGGAACAAGGGAAACACTCCTCCACTGCAGGTGGTAGTGCAAACATGTTCAGGCTCTATGGGAATCAATATGGTAGTTCCGCAGAAAATTTGGACGGGATCTACCTCAAGACTCAGCTTTATCACTCTTGGGCATATACCAAAAGATGTTCAATTGTACCAAAAGGACCCTTGCTCAACTAATGTTTTTTTTTCTATTAAATTTTCATTTTTTATATTAATTACAGTTTACTTACTTTGTTTCCCAGCTGTAGACTCCTCCTTCATTCTCTCCCAATCCCACCCTCCATCCCTCATCTCCTCCCTGCCCCTCTTTAAGTCCACTGATAGGGGAGGTCCTCCTCTTATAATTTTAGAGATTTTTTTAAAATAGGTAAGCGGGGAGCAAGGTGTGGGTGGGTTGTGCACATGAGTACATGTATTTATCTACAGAAGCCAGAAGAGGGTTTCATATTTCCTGGAGATGCAGTTGCAGGCAGTTGTAAGCTGCCTGACATGGGTACTGGGAATTGAAGTTAGATATTTGCAGGAAAAGCAAATGCCTTCAACCACTGAATCATGTCTCTAGCCCAGTGGTCTTTCACCTTACATAGCAATTTTGGTTCACACTTTTGGTTTTTGGTTTAACACCACTGAATTCTTTAAAATCATAGTCTCCATATTAACAGTTAGGCTTATATCGAGAGATGGAATTATAATACTTTCCACATTCTCAATTAACCAGTGGGTTTTGTGTTAGGATTTGTATGTCAGAAAAGCATATATGGTTTATAAGAAATGTTAGGAATTAAATTCCGTATTGGACCACAAACATTTTTTATGTTCTAATCAACACAGATTTATTATTCTTACTTATGCAATTAAGCAAAAGTATGAAATAGATTTACAAATGAAAATACAACCAAACTGGCTCTTGGATCACCTCCCCATGAGGAGGAGGCAGTCTTTCAGGGCCACAGAGGAGGACAATGCAGCCAGTCCTGATGAGACCTGATAGGCTAGGGTAAGATGGAAGGAGAGGAAGTCCTCCCCTATCAGTGGACTTGGGAAGGGGAATGGAAGAAGAAGGAGGAAGGCTAGGACTGGGAGGGGAAAAGGGAGGGGGCTACAGCTGTGATAAAAAGTGAATAAATTGTAATAAATAAATAGTGACCAATGAACATTAGTTCCTTTTATTGTGGAGTTGGTGGTCTTACTGTGATTCATAGCTTGTTTTCTTTTAATTTTTGTTGGGAAATTATCTACATCCTATGTTTTCTAGGGTGTAGTTGTTTTCATTGGATTGGAGTTTTCTTTCTAGTATCTTCTATAGCGTTGGGTTGTTGTGCAGATATTGTTTACATTAGCTTTGTTATGAAGTATTTTGTTTTCTCCGTCATTGTTGATTGAAAGCCTTGCTGGGTATAGTAATCTGGTTTGTTATCTGTGGTCCATTAGAGTATGCATGCCATCTGCCAAGGCCCTTCTATCTTGCATAATTTCTGTTGAGAAGTCTGGTGTGATTCTGATAGGTCTACCTTAATATATTACTTGGCCTTTTTCCCTTGCTACTTTTAATATCTTTTATTTGGTCTATAGATTTAGTGTTTTGACTATTATGTGATGTGAGGAATTTCTGGTCTAGTCTATTTGATGTTCTACAGGTCTCGTGTATGTTTATTTACATTTTTTTAAGTTGGGAAATTTATCTTCTATGATTTTTTTTGAAAATATTTTCTAGGCCTTGGAGCCTAGAATCTTTTTTGTCTATTCATATTATTTTAGATTTTATCTTTTCATCGTGTCCTTGATTTCTTGGATGTTTTGTGTTAGGATTGTACAAAAGATTAACTTGGTGGGTTCACAAATCATGCCACTCAACTGATTCCATGAGGGAGGTTTATTAAGGGAAGGGGAAGGGGTCACAGAGACCATCTGTGGGCAGGGTAGCTGAGAAAAAGAAGGGGTTTCGAGTTCTCTTATAAGGCGACCCAGAGCATACGCAGGTGTTTCCAGGTGGTACATAGCCAGTCTGTAGGTGGCCAAACAGATGCCCAATAATTGGTTCGTCAGGTCCCTTGGAGCTGGATGTAGATAGGCCTACTTACAGATCCCAGCATTTCTCCCTTTTTGTTATAATAAAAAGTGAGGAGCTAAGAAAGGGTGATGGTGGGGAAGCCATAGAGGCAACTTTTGCTCTTCAAGCTACTGACCGCTGGTTAGAGGCACTGTTATTTTCAGGGTATAGCTAGTCCCTGCCATCAGGGTTGATTGGAGGGTCATTGTCATCTCTTTCTGTGGGCAGAGTTTGATAATCCTATAAGAGTAACTGATTAATGATTTGGTTAGAGAATTTTTGCATTTGTTGTTGGAGGAATGTAGAGGGGAAGTTAATTAAGCAGGGTGCAAAAAGTAAAAGCAGAAAGATGAGCAGAAGAGGTGTGAGGAAGGCCAGAATCCTTTTCCATATGGGGTTCTTGAAGACCCAAGTGCTAGAGATCTCAAGCTCTTCCCTTTGTTTTTGTAGATCCCTCTGGAGTGGTTGGATTTTGTCTTGTTATACCTGACTAGTTGACATAAAAACAGCATTCCTCCTGGAGGAAGATGCAAAAGCCACCTTCTTTAGCTGTGAAGAGCTCCAATCCACTTCGGTTTTGAAGAACTACTGCGGCCAGCGAGTTGATCTGTCCTGGGAGGATTAGTATTGTCTGAGCCACTTGCTGAAGGTCCTAGTTGAACTGGGAAGAAAGCTGATAATACAAAGTTACTGAAGTGACTAGTTCTGCTGTCTCGGTCCCAACAGCTGCTAATATTCCTGCAACAGCCAAGACAGGCAAGATTTGAATTACCCTCTTATCCTGCTGGGCAGCTACTGAGTCCACAACCTGGATTGGTAGGGGCTCCTTTTCATTTATCACCCCCATCTCGGGGAAGAGGAGCACAAGAGTGCAAACTCCTGACCAACCAGCAGGCATACGATGGTAGACCTGAGTGCCACAAAGAATTGAGGTATTATTAGCAGTAGGGCATTGGGTTGAGAAGAATTATCAAGGATTATAGTTTTATTACACTCCAAGGAACTTAACATTTCTGCGGAGTGTGTCCTGGATGCCTTCAATCAGCTTGCCATAGACAAGAGGGTGATATGAAAAGAGGAGGGGATTGTAGCAACATCAAGGTCAGAGCAGTTAGTAAATGGTAAAGTAAGGTGACACAGTCACTGGAGAAGCTGTCATTGGTAGTTCTGAGTTGGTCCCAGGTGGGACACATAGTCAGCACGCTTTAAAAAGGCCTGGTTTGGTCACATTAAGGAGCTTGTAGGCCAAGGTCAGAGTATGAAGTAGGAGATGAAATGACAGGTTTGTATTATTTAGGGGAGGGGATGTCAGAGAAGCAATGACATTAGAGGAGGGTTTAATTACCTTCTCTACTTCACTTATCTGCAGGAACTGGGTAATTGGGATGTAATTTCTCTGCATATTGATGGAACTTATTGGTAAATCTGGTGTGTAGTGGTGGCAGAGTTTTCCAAAGATGCCTCTTTCCCATCTGGAATCCCAAGGGTCTTAGATGTATAAGTAGAGAGTCTTTTTGTACAAGTGAAAGAGGTTCTTCTGTGCTGGTGCATGGATGTGGCAAGACCAGTATGGGCAGCCTCCATATCTGTCTGGCCATTTTTTGCAATAATCCTTTGTTTGATACAAGAGGAAGCAAACAAAAATTCTATCAAATAAGAGAAGAGGGATAGATGAGGGGGTGATGGTTATTTCAATCGGCTCCTGACAGCCTCCCATATAGAAATTTCCTGACCCTATTTGGAAGGACTGTTTATTATTAATGACAGTTTCTTGAACCATTGAATATCCATACGTAGAGATTACCTTGGACAGAAATAGGCAAGAGGGAGAGGAGAAAAAATACATATCCAATCCAGTAGGGTTGGACACAGCTGTAGGACTGTAGTGAGTCCTCATTACTCTGGAACCAGAGACAAGGTGGTTGATCTTGGACTCTTCTGGAGCTTGAGGGAGCAAGGTCCTGTTGGTCTTGATATGTAGGAGGCAGCATTATCTTGAGGAGAGGGAGTAAAAGACTTGAGGTGGGATAGATGAATCCAGTGAGGGAAGCCCTCAACCTTAGCAGCTGTGGGGTCACAAGAATCACCTTGAAAGGGCCCTGCCATTTTGGAGAAAGAGATAGGGGGCTTTGGTTTGGGTTTGGAGGGGAGAAAAGGACCCAGTCCCCGATATTAATAGCAGATGGACAGGGGTTAGTGTATGGTCGTGGTAAACAGTGGTCAGTAAAGTTCCATATAAGAGAATGAAGATGACAAATTTGGGGATTGAGTAGGTGGTCAGGGAGAGGGGAGGATTTAGCTGAAAGACCAGGAGTTAGGACCAGTCTTCCATAAAAGAGCTCAAAGGGCAAGATGGACAGAGGTTTTGGGGAGAGAGCTCCTAGCCTAAAAATGGCCAGGGGGAGGAGTTTTACTCAGTTGAAGTGAAACTCTTGTGATAGTTTATCAAGAGTATTTTTCAAGGATTGGTTAGTTCATTTTATCTTTCCTGAGGACTGGAGATGGTATGGGATATGAAAATATTAATGAATATTAAGAGATTTAGATAAGGTCTGGGAAACCTGAGAAGTGAACTCAGGACCATTGTCTGACTGGAGGGAGGTGGGGATTCCAAAACTTGGGATAATCTCATGGAGAAGAAGGCGATCAGAAACTGTCTGAGTTCTTTTGTTAATAGTTGTAGAAAGTCTCCACCCATCCCAAGAATGTGTCCACCAAGACCAGGAGGTACCGGACATGTTTGACTGCTGGCATGTGGGTAAAATCAAGTTGCCAGTCAGTCCCGGGGAGAGAGCTTCTAGCTTGGTGGGTAGGGAAAGTGGGGGCTATGATATCCTGAGTTAGGATCAGAGGTCTGGTAAATCTTACAAGAGGCAGTAATAGTCTTTAGGAAATGCAAGTCCTCAAGGGTGGGCTGGAGGTGAGTCTTGACAAAATTAGACAAGGCTCGACTGTTAGGATGAAAGAGCTGGTGTAGATAGGACAGAATCTGACCAATGTCAAGAGATGACAGGGGAAATATGGGTTGTAGTGTAAGGATGTCCTGTGGTTGGTGGGATGAGTCTAGGCATTTAAGGGCCACAGCCTTAGCAGCCTCTTCATCCTGTCCCCCACCCCTTTGGAGACTATGGAATCATCCATCCAGTGGACTATTCTGATGGCTGTAGGAAGGCATGAGGCTTCTAGCATGGCCATAATTTATTTGGCATTGGTGGGACCAACAGTGGACTATTCCAATGGCCGTGGGATGGTGTGAGGCTTCTAGCATGGCCATAATTTGGCCTGCATTGCTTACAGATCCTCCCTTTGCTGTAAGTAACCCACGCTCTCTCCAGATGGCAGCATGGGAGAGAAGAATATGAAAGGCATATTTAGAGTCTGTGTAGATGTTAAGGGATTGTCCCTGGGCCAATTGGAAGGCAGGGGTAAGAGCTATTAGTTCAGCCTGTTGATTAGTGAAATGGGCAGGGAGGGCTTGTGCCTCAACCACCTCAGTATCCAACACTATGGCATAGCCTGCTTTTTTAGCTCCCTCGTGTCAAAGGAGCTGCCATCTGTATACCAGGTACAGATAGCCTGAGGTATTTTGCCTCTTGTATGTGTGAGGGGTGGGGTAATAGTTCCTCTAATGTTATAGTGCAAGAATGAGATGGGGAGTACTCAGAGTTAGGTCGAAGAAGAAGGTTTGAAATATTGAGGTGGGCATGATTGGAAAGAATGGATAGAGTCTTCTATTAGTACCGCTTCCAGGGAAAGGACCCTGGAAGGAGGTAAAGTTTGTAAGCCTTTATATGTTAAAAGGTGAGACAGATTGTAAGAAGAGAAGACAATAATAGGTGACCCAAAAGTTAGCTTTTGGACTCTGTAACAAGGAGTTCCACAGCCTCTAAAGCACGAATGCAGGGTGCACATCCCTGGATTGTCAGGTCTAATTTTTTAACAGCTATGCTACAGATGCTAGGAGGGTCCCAGGTGGTAACCCAGGGCTCCAAGGGCATATCCCTCTTTCTCTGATACAGCACAGCTGCTGTGGAACTGGGAGGCCTGCCTCTGCTATCTTAGTTAATGAGCAGTGAGGTCCATGCTTAGAGGAATGGGCACTGCGGGCTGCCTCCTCAGAGGAGGGAAGCCTATCAAGGAGTGAATGGTGGATGAATATTCACCACTCTGTCTCTGGAGACATCAGCAGGTGACCTAGATCCAAATGATCTCAGCTTATGGCTTGTCCCGTTGTGCCCAGAAAGCCTCAATGTCTATGTTCTATCTTCAGCTGCCCCTCCACTCACCAATTTCTGAGTTTTAGATCCTGTGCCCCTCATATATAGTGAGTGCTTGTCAGTGTCACACTTGTCGCTGCCATCTTAGATCTCCATCAAGATAATCTTTTCTAATTCCCACCATTTGCCTGCAAATTTCATTATTTACTTGTTTTTTGGCTGAGTAGTATTCCATTGTGTAAATGTACCACAATTTCTGTATCCAATCCTGAGTTGAGGGACATCTGGGTTGTTTCCAGATTCTGGCTATTACAACTATCTCCATTCAGAAAGGCAAATGGGATGGACATCAGAAGAGGGAGAAAACAAGGAACAGGACAGGAGACTACCACAGAGGACCTCTGAAAGACTGCCAAGCCTTACGATATTGAAGCAGATACCGAGACTCATAGCCAATCTTTGGGCAGAGTGCAGGGAATCTTATGAAAGAAAGGGAAGATAGAAAGACCTGGAGTAGACAGGAACTCTACAAGGAGAACAAGACAACCAAAAAATCTGGGCACAGGAGTCTTTTCTGAGACTGAAACTCCAACCAAGGACCATGCATGGAGATAACCTAGAACCCCTGTGTCATGTTGGCTATGGCAGCTCAGTGTCCAAGTGGGTTCCCTAGTAGAGGGAGCAGGGGCTGTCCCTGACATGAATTC
>CM053742.1:11450405-11474760 GCA_028658305.1 Pachyuromys duprasi | reverse complement strand
GTCTACGAAAGTACATTTTTAGGCCAAATTTAAATGCAAAGTATTCTGTAAGTACTATTTTTATTATGGAACTTAATAGAAAATTATATTTGGAATATATACTAGAAAAATGTGGGCTAGATAGAAAATTGTTGATGTAAAATTAAATATTATATTCTTTAAAGCTTCCACATAAAATAATAAAATGTTAAACTTTCAAAAAAAAAAAAAAAAGCATCAAAACAGGTATTGGGAAACAGAGAGATAAAAGACAAAATAAATATTTTGTCTGCCATGATGAACTTCTATGAGATGAACTGACAGCATCCAAAGGTAAAAAACATAACACTAGTCAGAAAGAATACAAGTGAAATAAATTAGGGGGGTGTGGGTGGGACTGAAACATACACACACACACACACACACACACACACATACACACAATGAGTGGAGTTGCCTTTTTCTGTCTTTGTTTTGCTTCCCTCTCCCTTATCTTCACTTTTCCCATTCTCTTTTCCTCCTTCTTCTCCCCCCTTAGCCATCACCTCTAGACCACATTTTGAGGTAAATATTTTGTCACAATAATGTACAGGGTAATTCAGTTCTTGTGCTATGTGTGAACCTGTGAAAAGAGGGAGGGGCAGGGAAGCAGAGACAAGAGTTGGGATCTAGCCTCAGCTGATCTATCCATTTTGAATAGATCCAGGTAAACAGTTTCAGTACAATGTCACCTCCTCTATTTGTGTAAAATCAAATTCTTTGTCCCCAATTCTTCAATGAACTGAAATTATGCCATGTATCTACCCAAATCCACATGAAAGGCTAGGTTACATTCCTGATCCATTAACTTCGAGTCAGGACATGGGGCTTGCTTCACATAATAGATCTAGTGAATATGATGTGATTTTGAATTTGAGAGCTGTTTACCCTATTTGTTCTTTAGCACTTTCATGCAATGTCATGATAATAAAAAATAATGATGTTTTAAATTAAAACATTAAAAATAAATTAAAATATTGTCCAAATTGTAATTAAAATGAAAAAGAGTAAGCTGAATAAATCAGGAAAAGAGAAATCTACAATAGCCACCAAGAACAAAGACTGCCTGTCCCTTGCTCTCATGTTTCCTATCTCCTTGTACTTTTGGGTCCTGGACTGAGATATCTGTACTTCATATACTCTGGAAGATTAGATGGCTATCATACAGAACCATATTCAACTGAATTCTATGGGCCAGAACCTAGAGTTTAGAATCCAGGGCATAGATACCAGCCTAGCCTAGTCTCATGGCATATTATATTTGTATCTGACTAACTTATTAGTGCTTTCACAAATACTTGAAACAGTATAGAGCAGGACTCACTTATTTGTGCTCTGTGAGAATTTGTATAGGTATGCCCTGCCCCCAGACTCAGTATTTTAATATCTGGCCCATAGGGAGTGGAGTGGCACTATTAGGAGGTGTGGCCTTGTTGGAGTAGGTGTGGCATTGCTGGAGTAGATGTGGACTTGTTGGAAGAATTGTGTCACTGTGGTGATGGGCTTTAATATCTTTTTGCTCAGATTACACCTATACACAGTGTGTCATGCACTCTCCTTTTGCTGTCTTTGGATTAAGATGTAGAACAACAACTGGCTTTTCAAGATGGCGGCGAGGGCACACAGTCTCTGAGTTGCAGAGGAACTGTTATACCTGAATTGGTGAGTGGAAGGACAACTGAAGCCAGGGAAACAATGGTGAGGATTTCTAAACCAGAGGGATCATCGCACGAGGTGAGAACTTTGGTCTCGGGTCACCGGTGGTCTTGTTTGGGGAAGGAGAGACTATCATTGGGTCTCCGGGCACTTCCCTTTTTCGGACCTCCCTCCCCCTCAGCACAGCCACCTCATTGAGATTCTCAGCTCAGAGCACACTGCCTGGGGACTGCAGTGGCTGAGGCACAGTTACTGGCCCTTCAGCCAGCTGTGCCAGCTGTACCTCCCTTGGAGTCCTGGAACTGCAGCACCAACCTCCCTGTGTCCCAAGTCTGCTAGCGGCCATACTAACTCGGCAGGGTCTCCCAGCCACTGACTGGCCCGCCCAAACCCTCGGTGACAGATAATAGCCACCAAAGTCCAGCAGACAAGCCAAAGAAGCCAGGCACGCCAAGAGTCGGGCCTCCCAGGTCTGGAGAACACAGTGGAGGGCTCCCAGGAATTCCTAGAAGACCTCTGGACCAGCATCCCAGTCTCCAGCTGCAGTTGGACTTCCAAACCTGGCGGCTGCAGGAGCACTGAGCAGACAGAGCACATCAGTCCTCTTGCATATGACTAAGCAGGACCAAACCAGAGAGTAGAGAGCCCAGATGCCCCGATCCTTGCTGATGTGACCTGCTTGAGAGTGGGTGCGCCCTTGACTGTCTGCAGAGCCCCAGATCCAGGATCCTTCTAAACTAGCAGCCAGACATCAGACCCTTCCCACCCCCATACTCACTACGGGAAACAGAGGCTCTCTTGGGACATTGAAGCCCCTGCTCTGGGACTCCAAGAGTAAGTTAAGGCAGATAATGCCGGCAATTGCACAGCGACTCTCAACAGCACCTGCTGCATCTACTATGCATGCACAAGTAACCACCTGGAAGCTTGCAAGGCAGAGCCCCTCCCACACACTCAAAGGGTTCAGCATTCTCTCACTCTGTCCCTCGAGGTTCCTCGCATGTTTTCACACACAGGGGCGCCTGCATCTTCCTTCTGCTCCCTCATCTGCCCTTTTGTGCCTGCATATGCCTTCTTGTGCCCACGGAATTTGCTCCCACAGGTACAGCTGAAGCACCAACGCACATGCTGAGGCCGCAGGACCTCTCTCAGGTTCCTGAAGAACTCTCCACACACCGGTGAGAGACAGTACCAGCCTGAACGGCAGAAGCAAACAGGGAAGGTTATAAATAAGCCAATGGCAAGGGGTCAGTGAAAGAACACATCCAACATAAGCCAAAATATCATGGCTTCACCAGTAACCCCCCAATATTGATGGATACAACAATTCATCAGAAGCACAGGAAAATGAATTTAAAACTATGCTTACCCAATTACTTGTGGCACAAAAAGAGGAAATAATCAAATCTCTCAGAGCAATAACTATACAAATACAGTTAGGAGTAAATGAATAAATCTATCAATGATTTGGCATTGAAATAGAGACTAAGAAAGAGGAAATGAACAAAATCCTTAAGGAAACACAGGCAAATATAGCCAAACAAATAGAGATACAAGTAGAGATACAATTAGTGTCATATAGAGAGGAAATGAACCAAAAAATAGAGACCGTCATAGAGAGACAGGAATCCACATTCAAACAGATGAAGGAAATGGTACAAGACACGAAAACAGAATTAGAATCAATAAAGAAAATACAAAATGAGAAAAACCTGGAGCTGGTGAACTTACAGAAAAGATCAGGAACCACAACGGTAAACATCACCAAAAAATACAAGAGATGGAAGAGAGAATCTCAGGTGCTGAAGATACACTCGCAGAAATTAATTCTTCTCTCAAAGAAAAAGTAGTCAGACAAGACCCAAACACAATATATGCAAGAAATAAAGGATACCATGAAAAGACAAAATCTAAGAATAATAGGTATTGATGAAAAAAGAAGAATCCAGGCTCCAAGGTCCAGAAAATATTTTCCAGAAAATCATAGAAGAAAAATTTCCCAACTTAAAGAAAGAGATGTCCATAAATATAAAAAAGGCCTACAGAACACCAAACAGACTATACCAGAAAAGAAACACATCACGTCACATCAGAGTCAAAACACTAAATCTACAGAACAAAGAAAAGATATTAAAAGCAACAAGGGAAAAAGGCCAAGTAACATATAAAGGGAGACCTATCAGAATCACAACGGACTTCTCATCAGAAACTATGAAAGCCAAAAGGTCCTGGGCAGGTGTCATGCAAACTCTAAGAGACCACAGATGCCAACCTAGACTACTATACCCTGAAAAGCTCTCAATCAACATAGATGGAGAAAACAAAATATGCTATGACAAAACTAAATTTATGCCATATCTACACAGCAAACCAGCCCTACAGAAGATACTAGAAGGAAAACTCCAATCCAATGAAAACAACTTCACCCAAGAAAACATAGAATACAGATAATATCCCAACAAAAATTCAAAGAAAACGAGCAATGAATCACAGTAAGACAACCATCTCCACAATAAAAGAAACTAACATTCATTGGTCACTTTTATCTATCAACATCAATGGACTCAACTCTCCAATAAAAATACACAGACTAACAGAATGGGTGCAGAAACAGGATCCAACATTCTGCTGTATCCAAGAAACGCATCTCTGCAACAAAGATAAACACTACCTCAGAGTAAAGGGCTGGAAAAATGTTTTTCAAGCTAATGGACTCAGAAAACAAGCTGTGGTAGCTACCCTAATATCTAATAAAATAGACTTTCAACCAAAAGTAATCAAAAAAGATGAGGACAGACACTACATTCTCATCAAAGTAAAAATCCACTAAGGGGACATCACAATTCTGAACATCTACGCCCCAAATACAAGATCAAATATGTTCATAAATGAAACATTATTAAAACTTAAATCACACATCCATCCCAACAACTTAATAGTGAGAGACTTCAACACCCCACTTTCACAAAGGGACAGATCATCTAGACAGAAGCCAAATAGGGAAACAAAGGCACTTACAGAGATCCTAAATCAAATGGACCTAATAGATGTCTACAGAACTTTTCACCAAAACTCAAAAGAGTATACCTTCTTTCAGCACCTCATGGAACCTTCTCCAAAACAGATCATATAGCTGATCACAAAGCAAGCCTCAACAGATACAAGAAGATGGAAATAATCCCTTGTATTCTGTCTGAACACCATGGAATAAAGCTGGACCTCAACAACAATGGAATCAGCAAAAAGCCTACATGCACATGGAAACTGAACAACTTGGTGCTCAATGACAACTGGGTTAAGGAAAAAATAAAGAATTTAAAGAGTTCCTAGAATTCAATGAAAATGAAGGTACAGCATACCCTAATTTATGGGACACAATGAAAGCAGTGCTCAGAGGAAAGTTCATAGCACTAAGTGCCTTCAAGAAGGAATTTGTGACATCTCATGCAATCAACTTAATGGCCCAATTCTAAGACCTAGAAAAAAAAGAAGCAGATACACCCAAGAAGAGTAGACAGCTGGAAATGATCAAACTCAGGGCTGAAATCAATCAATTAGAAACGAATAAAACTATTCAAAGAATCAATGAAACCAAGAGCTGGTTCTTCAAAAAAATCAACAAGACAGAAAAACCGTTAGCCAAACTAACTAAAAGGCAGAGAGAAACAATCAAAATCAGCAAAATCAGAAATGAAAAAGGAGACAGAACTACTGACACTGAGGAAATCCAAACAATCATTAGGACTTACTACAAAAGCCTATATGACAGGAAATTTGAAAATCTAAATGAAATGGAGAATTTTCTTGGTAAATTCCATCTACCAAACTAAGTCAAGATCAGGTAGAAAGATTGAATAAACCTATATCCCCCAAGGAAATAGAAGTCAACAGTCTCCCTTCCAAAAAAAGCCCTGGACCAGATGGATTCAATGAAGAATTCTACCAGACCTTCAAAGAAATGCTAACTCCAATTCTCTTTAAACTATTCCACAAAATAGAAACTGAAGGAACATTACCAAACTAATTCTATGAAGCCACAGTCGCCTTGATACCTAAACCACACAAAGACCCAACAAAAAATGAGAATTTCAGACCTATCTCTCTTATGAACATTGATGCAAAAATACTCAATAAAATATTGCAAACCAAATCCAAGAACACATAAAAGATATCATCCACCATGACCAAGTAGGCTTCATCCCAGGCATGCAAGGGTGGTTCAATATACGCAAACCCACAATGTGATCCATCATATAAACAAACTGAAGGAGAAGAACCACATGATCATCTCTTTAGATGCCGAAAAAGCATATGACAAAATCCAACTCATGTTTAAAGTCTTGGAGAGATCACAGATACAAAGTACATACGTAAACATAGTACAGAAACCCTATAGCCAACAACAAACTCAATGGAAAGAAACTTAAATCAATCCCACTGAAATCAGGGACAAGGCTGCCCATTGACTCCATATCTCTTCAACATAGTACTTGAAGTCCTAGCTAAAGCAGTAAGACAACTAAAGGAGATCAAGGGGATACAAATCAGAAAGGAAGAGGTCAAAGTGTTACTATTTGCAGATGATATGATAGTATACATGACTGACCCAAAAAATTCAACCAGAGAACTCCTTCAACTGATAAACACTTTCAAGAAAGTGGCTGGATACAAAATCAACTCAAAAAATCAGAAGCCCTCCTGTACACCAAAGACATAAGGGCTGAGAAAGAAATCAGGGAAACAGCACCCTTCACAATAGCCACTAATAATATAAAGTACCTTGGGGTGACTCTTACCAAGCAAGTGAAAGACCTGTTTGAAAAAAATTCATGTAGGATTAACATAGTGAAAATGGCCATCCTGCCAAAAGTAATCTACAGATTCCATGCAATTCCCATCAAAATTCCAACACAATTCTTTACAGACCTTGAAAGAAAGATCCTCAACTTCATATGGAGAAACAAAAAGCCAGAATCTCTAAAACGATCCTGTACAACAGATCATCTGGAGGTATCTCCATCCCTCACCTCAAGGTCTGCTACAGAGCAATAGTAATAAAAACCTCATGGTATTGGCATAGAAACAGAAAGGAGGATCAATTGAACCAAATAGAAGACCCAGAAATAAACCCACACACCTATGAATACTTGATTTTTGACAACGAAGCCAGAACCATTCAATGGAAAAATGACAGCATTTTCATCAAATGGTGCTGGTCTAACTGGATGTCTTCATGCAGAAAAATGAAAATAGATCCATATTTATCACCCTGTACAAAACTAAAGACCAAGTGGATCAAAGACCTCAACATAAAACCAGATATTCTAAATCAGTTAGAAGAAAAAGTGGGGAAGAGCCTAGAACTCATTGGCACAGGAGACAACTTCCTGAACATAATACCAACAGCACAGGCTCTAAGATCAACAATCAATAAATGGGACCTCATGAAACTTAAAAGCTTCTGTAAAGCAAAAGACACTGTTGTCAGAACAAAACGACAGCCTTCAGACTGGGAAAGGATCTTCACCATCCCTATATCTGACAGAGGGCTGATATCCAGGATATATAAAGAACTAAAGAAGTTAAAGAGCAATAAATCAAGCAAGCCAATTTAAAAATGGGGTGCAGAGCTAAACAGTGAATTCTCTGTAGAGGAATAGAGAATGGCAGAGAAACACTTACGGTCGCTCAACATCCTTAGCCATCAGAGAGATGCAAATCAAAACAACCCTGAGATTTCACCTTATACCCATCAAAATGGCTAAGATCAAAAACTGAAGTGACAATACATGCTAGAGAGGTTGTGGAGAAAGGAGAACCCTCCTCCATTGCTGGTGGGAATGTAAACTGGTATGACCACTTTGGAAATCAATCTGGTGCTTTCTCAAACAACTACGAATAGTGCTTCCTCAAGACCCAGCTCTACCACTCCTGGGCATATACCCAAAAGATGCTCAAGTACACAACAAAGACATTTGTTCAACCATGTTTGTAGCAGCTTTATTTGTAATAGCCAGAACTTGGAAACAACCCAGATGTCCATAAACTGAGGAATGGATACAGAAATTGTGGTATTTTTACACAATGGAACACTACTCAGCAATTGAAAATGAGGAAATCATGAAATTTGCAGGCAAATCATGGGATCTAGAAAATATCATTCTGAGTGAGGTATCCCAGAAGGAGGAAGACACATATGGTATATACTCACTTATTTAGACCTATAAGGTATAATAAACATACTGAAATCTATATACCTAAAGAAGATAAACAAAAAAGAGGACCCGGGGTAAGGTGATCAATCCTTTCTTAGAAAGACAAATGGAATGCAGGAGAAAATACGTATCAGGACAGGGTCCTACCACAGAGGGCCCCTGAAAGAGTCTACCTAGCAGTGTATCAAAGCAGAAACTGAGACTCATAACCAAACCTTCGGCAGATAGCAGGGAATCATATGAAAGAAGGGGGAGTTAGTATGATCTGGAGAGGAGAGGAGCTCCACAAGGACCAAATATATCTGGGCACAGGGGTCCTATATGAGACTGTTTCTCCAACCAAGGACCATGGTTTGAGATAACCTAGAACCTCTGCTTGTCTGTAGCCCTTGGTTGCTCAGTGTTCCTGTGGGTACACTAGTAAAGGAAATAGGGACTATTGCTGATATGAACTCAATGGTAGACTCTTTGATCTCGCCACCCAGCAAGGGAGGAGCAGCTCTCCTAGTCCACAGAGTACTTTGCAGCCAGTCCTGAAGAGACCTGATAAACCAGGGCCAGATTAAAGAAGAGGAGGTCCTTCCCTATTAGTGGACTTGGAAAGGGGCAGGGAGTAGACAAGGGAGGGAGGGCGAGATTAGGAGGGAATGAGGGAGTGGGAATCACCTGGGATACAGAGTTAATAAAATGTAATTAATAATAAAAAATAAAAAATAAACAAATAAACAAACAATATGTAGAACAACCTCCAGCATTATGTCTGCCTGCATGCTGCCATACTCCCTGCCATGGTGATAATAGACTAAACTTCTGAAACTGTAAGTCAGCCCCAATTAAATGTTTTATTTTATAAGAGTTGCCTTCATCATGGTATCTCTTCACAGGAAAAAAAAACTTAAGAACAGGCTCATATTTTTAAGTGTTGGTTTCTGTTAGAATTCAGCTAGTGCCATGCTATGACCCTTCAGGCAAGGGTAAATAGGCAGCATGGCAGGGAGTGCTCAGTAAAGCAGGAAAGAAAGATAGAAAGACAAGAGGAAGACAGAGGTAAAGTATGCCCTTAACAGTCAAATCTCCAGCAATCTACTTCCGCCAGTAAGTTCTACATCTAAGAGTTTCAGCTACCTTCCAATTAGCACCACCAGCTAGAGACCAAATCTTGAATGCATGACCCTATAATCCATTCAAGCCATAACATATCCTGTAAAGGCTAAGCAAACTCCATTTTGAATTAAGCTTCCATTTTGTAAAATGTGTGGACCCAAGAATGACCCTCCACCCACCCAGTTCCAGGAAAAACAACATGAATATACAAACATGTAACTACCAAACTGGACCACATGTTCCTGTAGATATGCTTACTTCCATCAGCAACTCTGCCAGATGTTTCCTATAGATATGCTTACTTCCTTTAGCAACCCTGCCAGATGGCACCCACCAATAGCAGTAAAGGTTGCCGTGCTTGTTCAACCCTTACCCAGTCCTGTAACACCAAGGCATGGAATTCCCCGACTGCGCCCCCCCTTTTAAAAACTCTGCTGCCCTAGACTCAGGACAGCTCTCCTAACCTGCTGTGACAGGGATGGTTTGTGGCCTGAGCTCAAGCTTGCAATAAAGATCCTTCTGTGTTTGAATCCTGGTGGTCTTTTGAGGATCTCACGATCTGGGTGTAACAATCCCAACTACAGATCTTTGCATGCTAGAATAAATTATCACTGCTTAAATCCCCAGAGACTGGAGTAGTTTTATGACATATTACTGTGGAAATTACTAACTGAAGATATGATTTTATATGAATAGAAAATGGAGACCCCAACAGAGGTAAAAATTAATGTGCAGTACTTAGAGAGTTGAACAGGTAGCAGAAACACTAAAACAAAGCCAAAATCGAGTAGAATAGTTTTTAATCTCCATGGTAATACACTACCTTGTTTAATTAATCTGAGGGCCAAATGAGGAAGCCTTCTGATAGCCAGGTCATCTTTGGCTAAAAACATGAAAGATGAGATTTGGTCATCTTGAAAAGTACATACCCACCATCATTCCTTTAAGTATCAAAGGTCTTTTATCAGAATGAATTATAATGAATTTACAAAGGAAGTCAAAAGTTCAGCACTTATGTTTTGTATGTTTGTTTGTTTGATTTTTGAAATAGGATTTCTCTGTATAGTTTTGGCTGTCCTGGACTAGTTTAGTAGACCAGGCCTGCCTTGAACTCACAGAGATCCTCCTACCTCTGCCTCCCCAAGTGCTGGGACCAAAGGCATGTGCCACCATGCCTGGCTTTCCCCCCACTTTGGTGTCAGTATGTAGTAATATTCTACAGAAAAAAAAACAGAAAAAAGTGACCTCAAATGAAAATAATTTGCTTGAGCAATGTGCAGAAATGGTCAAAAACAGAATTTTTGCAGCAACAAAAGCTTCTTTGATTTTGTGGTGCTTGATAATCTTATTATTAGATGCAGAAACTAAGAATGAGCCCATTAAAAGAGATACTGTCATGGACCTAAAGGCAACACATAATTTTTTAATGGAAATTTCTTCCAATGGTCCCCTAAAATAAACCATGTATCTCTGCCTGGTACAGTGGTACATGCCTATACTTCCAGCACTCAGAGAGGCAGAGGCAGGTGGAGCTCTCTGAGTTCAAAGTCAGCCTGGTCATCTACAATGCGCAGGACAGCCAAGAATACATAAAGAAACCCTGTCTCAACCCCATCTCCCCCCAACCATTTCGTAAACAAGTTTACTACTGGATACATTTCTAAGATTCAGTAACACAAGTATATCAAAACTCTTCCCAGAGGAAAACTGTTGAAATATTATTTTTGTTAAGTAATATTAAGTAATGTTGTGAAAACATGAAAAAATAAGGAAGGATCTCCATGCTAAGCTCTGCATGTAAATCTATAGACAGGAAAGTGCATATATATTGTGTGGTAGGATCCCTAAGCTATGTTGTTCATAATTTCCTAAGAATCAATTGGACTTTATCTCCCAATTATCATTTGTGTGTGATATCTCTGAATTCAGGGTTAAGCCATCATTTATCTGAAATATTGGCAAATGGAAATGCTTAGTATTGCCTAATTTTTCAAACATTAGAGTGTTTACATATATATAATGAAGTATCTTAGGGATGAAATCCAAATTTAAACATTAAATTCATTTACATTACATTTAACAACATGCATATTACTTAAGGATGATTTTATGCAATATGTTTAATGTATCTGAGCAAAGTTTTCCACTTGTAGTCTAATACTGACATCCAAATATTTTGAAGATCTGGGAAATTTGGATTTCAAATTTTCAGATTAGGGATGGTCAAGTTTTACTAGCTTTTGTTACATGTGCTGTATCCCTATCTGCACCCAAAAACTGAAAATGAACTAGGCAAGAGATCAAAAGAGAATGCTGGAAAAGTTCAGACAAGTCCTGAGGCTTCGTTGGTTGTGATTTTTCTGCCCTCCTCTGAGCTTTCCAAACAATACACCAAGATCTGCATTTTTATCAAGTGAATCATACTCCAAAAGTCGTGTCAAGGTTCATCTATCGTCCTAGAGCTTCCAAAGCCAGGTTGTAAGATATACATAGTACAGTCAGGTAGATGGAAAATACTTTTGGGAAGGGATTTAATCAACCATATGCCACACCGTTGACTTGGAGCCAAACATTCCACGTGGGGGGAACTTTTCCTTTCTACTTTCCCTCCTTCTTCCAATAATCTCTTTGTAGCTCCAATTGAGACCTTCATAATGATCCTTTGCCATTTAATCTAGCAGCTGACCCTAAGTCCTGCGACAGACAGAAAAGGAGAGGTGGAACTAACTAAAACTTTAAGGAACAGGTTTTGTGCTGGCCTGTGTCTGTTTTTTTCCTTTTTGTCTTAGGCTTACAAGGAAAATGAAGTTTGAGAATAAAGACACAGGTGTTTTTAGTGGTGAAGGAAGCACCAGGGAGGGTGAGGAGAACAGCTAAATTCATTTTGCTCAATTCAGTAGAGGCTAACGCCTTTCTGTTCTTTCTCAATTAGGTTCTTTGCTTCAGAGTGAACTTGTCCCTAAGATAACAAGTGTGACCAGGGCTGTTGTGTTTAAATGTCTGAAAATGCTTTGTATGACCTTAGATGCCATGTGCTTGCATCGACATCTAGAGACGCAATTTCCATGTCAGAATCTCAGAAAAGTGAGTCCAGAATATTTAGAGCACATTTGCATAGGCAAGATCTTATAATATTGGAGAATCAGCATCCCAATAATTAGTAGCATCTGCTCCTGCTCTATCTCCACCCTTGGTACATTGCCCATTCCTCTCTAGAAACCAGTTTCTACCCCCCTCAGAACTCCAGCTCTCAAAACTTTATCTCTCTATTTTATCCAAATCTAAAAAGCTTGCCCTTTATTTGAATGCATCACCACCTTTCTCCCCACTATCTTCCCCTTCTGTATTTTCTGCTTGTTCTTATATCCACTTTGTATCCTCTTTAAAACAACCCTGGAGGGGCAAGGTACCCTAGGATATCAGAGGTGAATCATCAGTCATAACCTGACCTCAACACCTATGTGAGCTGTGAACATTCACTTTCAGAATTGCAATTTTTCAGTGGAAGTATTGGGATAACCAATTTTATAGAAGGAATTATTTGAGGATAAAGCAACTAATACGAGTGAGACTGTTTTTGAAACAATCTGATAACTGGTTTGAAGGTTTAGTATTATTAAGTCACCTTTTATTAATAATTGGTTTTAGTTTTCCTTTACTTGAACATGTAAACTTTCCAAACACACCTTCTAATTGACAGTTTTCTAATTTTCAACCACCACCATCCACCCTTTTCACCTTCTGTCAACCACAATCTTTCCAATACTGAAATTCAGGAACAGAGGTAAGTCCCTTAGTGGTACCAACATGCCAGCAAGCTAATCTGTAAAGGATTACCATGTGGCACTGAAATGGTGATGGTAAAGGATTCAAGGTTGGATCATGAAGAAAAACAAAACTACCAGTGGAGACAAGGTACACCCATAAACCAGTCTCAAACACTTCCTCTGTAATGTGTATAAGCCCAGCCCCAAAGGCCTCATTTTCTTAAGGACATCTGATGGCAAACTTATTTAGACTCAGCTGTGGATGTTCTGGAAAAGGATGAAAAGAAATGAATTTTCTGAGAAAGAAATGCAGTTCTGTAATTGTGCTCTGAATTGTGTTTTCTACCCAGAGATTCCTTACCCATCGGGGAAATAGATTCTTATACTTTGAACAGCTGGCTGTGTGATAGAAAATTTATATGAAGCTAGGGCTCTGTGGAGGCCTCAGGGATAAAATTATATCCCCTAGGCTATAGTTTTATCAGTTTTTGTCTCTTGTCTGATGGTTATGGATGCAACTAGCCATGAATACTAAAAAGACTTCTGCTTGGAGGTGCTCCTGGCATTTCCTATAAAACAATTTTCTTTCTAAATAAAATAATGGTGGTAGCACACTGACCAACACAAAGTTATAAATTGAATGTAGAATATTCTCCTAATCCTCATGTGCAGAAGGCTTTACCCACAGCTGGTAGCACTGTAGGGAGGTGGTGGAAACTTCAACAGGTGGGCATAGTTGAAAGATGCAAATCACCGGGGGTGTGCCTTTGATTGGGGGTGGTGGTGCGGATTTTGTCCCTGGTCTTTGTTTCCTACCTTTGCTTCCAGGTGCTGTGAAGTTAATAGTCTTTTCTACCACGATTCTTAACTTTTGTGATATTCTGCCCACTGCAGATCTATCACAATGCAACCAACTGATCATGTACTGAAACTCCAGACTACATGAGGCAAAATAAAATTTACCTTCCTATCTTAGTTACTGTTCTATTGCTGTGAAGAGACACCACATCCAAGGCAACTCTTTTAAAAGAATGTATGTAATTGGAGGCTTGCTTATAGTTTCAGAGGGTTAGCCTAAGATCATCATGGCAGGAAGCAAACAGGCATGATGCTGAAGCATTAGCTGAAAGCTTTACATCTGGATCTACTTGGAGAGGAGAGAGAGAGAGACTGGCATGTGCTTTGGAAACCTTAAAGCCCATCTTCAGTGACGTATCTCCTCCAAAAAGGCCATGTCTACTCTAACAAGGCCACACATACCAGTGTTCCACTAACAGGGGTCCTAGTATTCAAACAAATGAGCCTATGAAGGTCATTCTACCTCAAACCACCACACTTCCCATAAGTTGATTACCTCAGCACTTTGTCACAGTAGTGGAAAACTAGAAACTAGCACACTTTTCAACCACAAGTCAAAGCAGCATGTATCTGAAACTCTCTTCACACCACTTGTGCTTGTTTCTTTGCTACGTCTTCATTTTGAGCAAGTGGTCAGAATTATTTTTAAGACTACTAGAACCATCCTCTGTTTTTTATATACGCATGTAGGGACTTGTAATCTTCCACAGTAATTCAATTATAATCATTTTTAAATCAGCTAGGAACTTCCCTTCACATACCATAGTAGTTTGGTTACTGGATTATTAATCGGAAATACAACTGTAAGGACTTAATCCTTTTGTTTTTGCTCTTTGAATGTTTATTAATTATGTGTATATGTCAGACAGGTATGTACATATGTGAGGAGGAGCTGCCTATACAGGCCAGAGGTATTGAATTCCTCATATATATACCTGGAATTACAGGCTGTTGTCAGCTCCCTGATGTGGGACTGGAAATAAAACAGGGTCCTTTGCAAGAGCACTAAGTCATCCCACCTGCAAGATTTAATATTTTAAGCAGTGTAAAATTGCAAGTCATTTTTTTCAACATTGTATTTTTATTGATTCTTTGGGAAATTAACAACATGGACCCCAATCACACTTACTTCCAAGTCCTTCAAGGTCTGTTCCTCAGCCTTATGGCTCCCCACCCAAAAAAAAAAAGAATAAGAATTTAAAAACAAGTCCAATGTATGTTATCTATATACTCATTGGAGCATAGTCAAACTCTCAGTGACCTGGCCCTTAAATACAACTGAATCCTTCCCCTCCTGTACCCACTCCAGAAGTCATCAATAGTGGAAAGCTACATTTCAGTACCCTTATCACACTTTTTTAGAGTTCTCTGCAATGGTTTCCTGCTTAGGCTGTTACTTTTTTAGGAGTGAAGAGATGGGGTGGGAGTATGGGGTGTCAAGGAAGTCTTCACTGATCCTCTTTCTCAACTGTGCTTCTGCAGTCTTCGATTTCACTGCCAAAGTAGCTTCCATGCTCTTTACAGTCAATGGGAGCATGGAGCATGGGCTTCCACATGATTTCTGGTGATAGTACAGACCAAAAACATGGCCCCCAGCTGCAGAAATCCCATGGACCCAGACAAGGCCATCAGAGGCATCCCTGACTAAGGGCGTCAACATGTCCTCAGGTGGTAGTACAAGCCACTCACATTAATATGCCCCCCTACTCCATGGCAGCGCTGGCCTCAGACATCAATCCTCTGCTGGATTCACAATATGATAGCATTATTGGGAATTGACGACAAGTAGGCGGTAAGGCATAATTAGAAGTAAGTCACTGAAGACGTAGTCTGGAAATGTACTTTCTGTCCATGGTTCCCTCCTTCCTCCTCATTCTGTTCTCTCTTCCTCTTCTTTTTTTCTCTTTTCCCTCCTTCCCTTCATCCTAAATCCCTCTATTTCTTCCTTTCTCACTGCCAAGCAGCTTTCCTTTTCAATGCTCTGCTGTCATAATATTTTATCTCACATTCAGAATCACATAATAAAGTAGTCAACCAGCCACTGGCTGAGCTTCTGGATCTCTGGTCCCAAATGAATCTTTCTTTAAGTTGATTGTTTTATATATTTTGTGAAATTCTGAAAATATGGTGAGGTAGGATCTAGTTGGAGGAAAGACTCCTGAGGATACATCTTCTGATGTTCTCTTCCTTTAGTTCCCTCTTCTCTGTTTTGTATCTCATGAGGATATGAAGGCTCTATTCTGCCACAACCTCCACATTATGTTGAACTGACACCTCTGAAATAATGAGCCAAATAAAGAATCTCTACCTTAGTTTTGTCAATCTGGCATTTTGTCACAGCAATGAAAAAAGTAACCAAATACAGTGACTGTTCCCAAAGAGCACACAACTAATGAAAATAAGCAACTGTGAGTGCTCAGTTATAGATGAAACACATTACACGCACATACACATGGCTCAGAGAACATTGCAGAAAAGGAGCTGAACATGACATGACTGTTACACACATAAACTTTTGACATCTATGATTACCTGAACAAGACCTACACAAAATCAACCAAGTTAAAAGTCCCAGCCTGGATGAAGAGGGGTTCCCCAAAATCCCATCATTACTTGAGGAGCCATTGAAAGTTAGTAGCTTTTGGGAGAAAAAGAGTCACTCACTACTTCTTGATAGTGTGACCACTAGTAGGTTTCCCATGTACCAGTGGATGTCCCTGTCTCTATTTGTATATTGGCAGCATTAATGGAACTCACTGGGTTATTTTTGAAAGAGAGAGAACATGAAGCTGAGAGGGAGACATGTTGTGGGGGTCAGAAGGATCTGAAAAGAGAGAATGGGGGTCTATGTGATAAAGATACATGTTTATATATAAAATTCCCTGATGTGTGTCTGGAAATAATATTCATCTATACATATATTTAAAATTCACACACATATATACATTTATACATATACATATATGGATTTTTATAGATAGATAGCAGCCAAGCTTATGCTCCAATTTTAAAAGAAAGATAATTCAACATGCTTTAAAATGTGGCATGGAGATAAAATAAGACAATATAGGTGTCTCAATAAAATGATATAAATAAGAAAATGAAATGTACAAATAATGTGAAATCTTGTAAATGCTTAAGCTTCACAAGTTTTACAGTTAACAGCATTCCTACACATAGGTAATCCTGCAGCCAAACTTGTCTAGTGATCCAGAATGGATTACAGATGGTGAGGTTAGAAGTTTATTTTCAGTAATGAACATCCACACTTCCTGTGAAGCTATGAGAGCTGTATTAGGAAAAGTCAATGGGTTAGTGTTATTTTTAATGAAGTAAATTGAGCTAGAGGTAAAGTATTATATGTGAAATGAACTGATAAACAGACCATAAAGGAACTGGAAAACTTCTAAAAGAAAAAAATTAGAATATATTTTTATAAGCTCATAATAGGAAAAGCATTTCTAACCATGATAACACATCCAAGAGGAAATATACAAATATGGGTAAATTTTCTTCTATAGAGATGAAATGTTTCCACATGACCAAAATGATAATTATTAAAACAAAAATGATAACAGAAGAACATTTACAAAACATATAGCTGACAAATTCCTTTCAAATTATAAAGGTAAAAATAGGCATCTCAGGGGACTAGACAATGTAGTTAAGAACACTAGTTGTAAGCTGAGTTTGGTGGCACATGCCTTTAATCCCAGGCCAGCCTGGTCTACAGAATGAGTTCGAAAACAGTCAGAGCTACACAGAGAACCCCTATCCCGAAAACATGAACAACAACAACAACAACAAATAAAGAGCACTTGTTGCTCTTGCAAATGGTCTGATCCAATTCTACATCAAGTGACTCAAAACTGCCTGTAACTCTAGTTCCAGTGGATATGATGCCCTTTTCTGGCCTCCTCAGGTACCAAACACAAATGTGGTGTTCATCCATACATGTAAGCTGAACATTTAAACACAAAATAAAATAAATACATATTATAAAGAATAGTATCTCAACAGAAAAGCAGAGTATGTGAACAGACAATTTATAAGAGGAAAAAAAAGAGACCTAAAAGCTAACATTTGAAATTATAATTAAACTCATTAAAAGTTACAAAAAAAAAAACAACAAAAAAGCCAAAATTCAAAGATGAAAATTTTCCTAAGTGGAAGTTAAAGAGTGTTTGAGAACCATGCATCTTCACATACTTTGGTGAGAAACATGAATTTATTTAAACTTTTATAAGTCACAATGATGATGTGTGTTATCTGAAGTCATATTTAGAATAATACAGAGACATGTTGCTGCTTGTACACCCACTGCAATGTGGTAGTTCAAATTCTGGGTACCCCAAATGAATCCCAGCCTACTATGTGCCCTTTCCAACAAAACTCCTTGAGAATGGGAGTCCCAAATCACACCAGCATTCCATCCAGCCCTAAATGCATATCAATAAGGAATTCAGTGAGGAAGCTGTGTTACTATAGGTTTTTCTTTCAGAGTTTTGCAGCATTGGTACTCCTAACATTTGGGCCATCACTCATTCTTGGTTGTCAGTGTAGCCCAGAATATTGTGGGCTCTCAGTATCATCTTCTTCTCATGTGTGAGATCAGAAATTCCTACCGACATTTTTCACCTCAGATGAATAGGCAAAAGTTTTCCTTCCATCCTCAGTTGCAAATGTCTGATTTAAGTGAATATGATGGAAAGTTTAATATGAATGTAGCAAAACCATACATATTGACTTTGAAAGACAAGCATGCTATATTGTAAAATTAAATAAGTGATGATTATCATGTCCTGCACATAATCTGATTTCCATGAATAAAATAACTTTGAGGCATGCTCCACATCCAAGTTCCATGGCCTGCACCGTTTCCTGGGACTCATTCTGATCTGCATCCCCAGAGAACAACACTGATCAGAGAGCAGCAGACAGGAGCCTAACTTAACTGTCATCTGGGAGGCTCCACCCAACAGTGGATTGAGGCAGATGCTAGAACTTGTAGCTAATCTTGGGGAGGAGCTCCAGGGGTCTTGTGGAAGTGTTGGGGGAAAGATGGAAGGACCTGGAAGAGACAGGAACCGCACAAGGAGACCAACAGAGACAACTAATCCGGACACATTGGGGCTTACAGAGACTGAGACATCAACTAAGGAACATACATGATCTGGACCCCCTGCACATATGAGGCCGATGGGTCACTTGCTCATCATATGGGTCAGCTGGCAAGGATGGAGTGGGGCTGTTTCTAACATGGATTCTACTGCCTGTTTTGGATCACTTCCCTCTGGCATTGCTGCATTGCCTGGCGTCAAGGGATGAAGATATGCTCAGTCCTGATGTGATTTGATGTGCTGGGGAGCACGAATACAGGGAAGAGGGGGTTCCCTTTTTCTGGGGGTAAAGGAAGAGGAGAAGGGGGAAGAAGTGGAAGGGGGAACTGGAAAGAGAGAAAGGAAGGGGCACCCTTGGAATGTAAAGTAAATAAACTGAAAAACTTCAAAAATTTTGAAAATTTTCAAAAATTTATCATCTGTGACGATAAATTAGTGGCCAGCAATGAACCTGTTATCCTGGCATGGATTTAATATGAATTGTGTTTAGTATCAGCAAGTTGCATGTCCTCTCTGATTCTCGTATTGTCTCATCTCTTCACAGTGGTCACAGACTCATAGGAAAGATATTCAAAATACAACAGAGAATCATCATGCGAAAATTCTGTTTCACAATACCTGGCATTGAGTCCATTATTTCAAACACTTTCCAAAAAGAGTTAATATTTTCTAGAAGACTTTGGATAAAATTTCTACTTCAATGCCCATCAGCTGATATTTAGCTCACTTTTCACCTCTGATGTTTCCTTAATACCATAGGCTTCCTTTCTACTATATTTACTTGGTATTTCTTTTTACTGCAACTCATTTATTTTTATAACAGCCTTTAAAAAATGAAAAAGTAACCTTGAACCTTTAAAGAGAAAACCCATTTAAAATATGAAGGTCTCCAGTGTTTCTGTGTCTACTGTTGGTATCTATCTTACAGACAATAAAGAAAAATAATTTTCCAGCATTTTGTTGTTTAAAAATAGGCAATGGTGATCAGAGGTCTTGAAATTTAAAATGTCCAGAGCTCAGAATATGATGGAAGATGGGCAGCAACTGTGACTTGTCCTTGCTTATCTGTCTTTAAATGAAAACAGAGAGGGTGACAGCATTCCCTGTATCTGCGTCTTCAATGTCAAATAAAAGAATGTATTTGATTGAGAGATTTCTTTAACAGGAGTCCCCCATCTGTGATAGAAAAAAAAATGCAATGAATGGTTATGCTTCATTTGTTTTCATTATCTACAAAACAGCATGTCTCTGAGATCCAACAGATTTTGTTCTTTTATTCTTAATGCAGCTTTGCCTAGTGTCTCTAAGGAGAGAAGAAAGAAATCTCTTTTTCTCACAGGCCAGAGATCCTGTAAAAAGAAACAAGGTAAAGGGCAAATTGAATTCAGGATTTTACACAAATTACATGAGGTCACATGTGAAGGAGAAATTGTTCAACAGATATCACACACAAAAAAATCTAAAAATATTGGAATATCATTTCTGTGGATAATAAAAAATTAGATTATTAGAAAGAAAATTAGATAAAAACTATAATTACATGTGAACAGAGAGTTAGAGTTTTGTTGAATTACATACTGTTTTGTATTGGCAATTAGGAACTGACTTTAGTTTTCTTTTTCAGTGGGTTCTGGTATGAAATAACAGCAACTCTAATTCAAAACCGATTCTTGTAGCACAATTGTTTCCATCTCAGTAAATGGCTCCATCTACCAATTAGAACATGAAATCAACCTTGACTTCACTCCTCTTATGCTCCCATACCCTTAATCAGCCAAATCCTAGCAACTCTAGTTGCCAAACACCCTTGAATGCATCCCAAAGTTACTATTCTCACTACTCTACTATCAACTTTTTCACTTCATCTTTTTTAAATATTTTAAACCAGCAATAATCTTTTTTATTCTTTGTTTTTATTTTTAATTTTTTATTAATTACACTTTATTCACTTTGTATCTGCCCTGTTGTGCCCTCCCTCTTCACCTCCCAAACCTTCCCTTCCCTCCCCTCCTTCACGAATGCCCCTCCCAAAGTCCACTGATAGGGGAGGTCTTCCTTTCCTTCTTTCTCATCCTAGTCTATTAGGTCTTATCAGGAGTGGCTGCATTGTATTCCTCTGTGGCCTGGTAAGGCTGCTCCCCCCTCCCAAGGGTGAGGTGATCAAAGAGCAGAACAATCAGTTCATGTCAGAGGCAGTCCCTGTTCCAATTACTATGGAACCCACTTGGAGACTGAACTGTCATAGGATACATCTGTGCAGGTGTTCTAGGTTATCTCCATGCATGCTACTTGGTTGGAGTCTCAGTCTCAGGAAAGACCCCTGTGCTCAGATTTTTTGGTTCTGTTACTCTCCTTGTGGAGCTCCCGTCCTCTCCAGATCTTACTGTTTCCTAATTCTTGCCTAAGATTCCCTGCACTCTGCCCAATGGTTGGCCATAATTCTCAGCATCTGCTTTGATAGTCTGCAGGGTAGAGCCTTTCAGAAGCCCTCTGTGGCAAGCTCCTACCTTGTTCCCTGTTTTCTCCTTCTTTTGATGTCCATCCTCTTTGCCTTTCTGGATGGGAATTGAACATTTTAGCCAGAGTCCTCCCTCTTGATTAGTTTCTTTAGGTGTACAGATTTTAGTAGGTTTATCCTATATTATATGTCTGTATGAGTTAGTATATACCGTGTGTATCTTTCTGCTTCTGGGATAGCTCACTCAAAATGATCTTATCCAGTTCTCACCATTTACCTGCATTTCATGATTTCCTTGTTTTTTATTGCTGAGTAATATTCCATTGTGTAGATATACCACAATTTCTGAATCCATTCCTCAGTTGAGGGGCATATGGATTGTTTCCAGGCTCTGGATATTACAAATAAATCTTCTACAGACATAGTTGAGCAAATATCCTTGAGCTTATTTCGGATATATTCCTAGGAGTGGTACAGCTGGATCTTGAGGAAGCTCTATTCCTAATTGTCTGAGAAAGTGCCGGATTGATTTCCAGAGTGGTTGTACAAGTTTAAATTCCCACCAGCAGTGGAGGAGGGTTCCCCTTTCTCCACAACCTCTCCAGCATGTGTTGTCACTTGAGTTTTTTATCTTGGCCATTCTGACTGGTGTAAGGTGAAATCTCAGGGTCGTTTTGATTTGCATTTCCCTAATGGCTAATAACCTTGAGCATTGTTTTAAGTGTTTCTCTGCCATTCAATATTCCTCTATCGAGAATTCTCTGTTCCCTATTTTTAATTGGATTAGTTGATTTTTTGCTGTTTAACTTCTTGAGTTCTTTATATATACTGGATATTAGCCCTCTGTCAGATAAAGGGTTGATGAAGATCTTTTTCCAATCTGTAGGCTGTCATTTGTTCTGTCAACAGTGTCCTTTGCTTTACAGAAGCTTTTCTGTTTCATGAGGTCCCATTTATTGATTGTTGCTCTTAGAGCCTGTGCTGTTGGTGTTCTGTTCAGGAAGTTGTCTCCTGTGCCAATGAGTTCAAGGCTCTTCCCCAATTTTTCTTCTAACTGATTTAATGTGTCTGGTTTTATGTTGAGGTCTTTGATCCACTTGAACTTTAATTTTGTGCAGGGTAATAAGTATGGATCTTTTTGCATTTTTCTACATGTAGACATCCAGGTAGACCAGCACCATTCATTGAAGATGTTATCTTTTTTCCATTTTATTGTTTTCGCATCTTCGTCAAAAAGCAGGTGTCCACAAGTGTGTGGATTTATTTCTGGGTCTTCTATTCGGTTCCATTGTTCCACCATTCTGTTTCTATTCCAGTACCGTGTAGTTTTTATTACTTTTGCTCTATAGTATAGCTTAAGATCAGGGATGGAGATAACCTCAGAAGATCTTTTTAATGGAGTTTGTATGGTATCTTTGTATCTATTCTTGTTTCTGAGAGTTTTTCTTAAGTGAAAAAAAAAAGGTATGTCATATTCATACTTCCCTTTTCAAGCTTTTCAATTACTTCATGCTACATAAAATAAAAAGATTCTAATTGATTCAGCTGTGGCTATTTCCCTAATGTCTTTACCTATGTCACTCTTTCACTGTACTTCAGTCAGACTGCTTCCTAAATGTGGGTCTAACTTAGAGGTTCATAAACTGTGGGTCATGTCGAAGGATCCCTTCATAGGGGTCATCTAAGACCATCAGATATTTGCATCATGCTTCATAACAGTAGCAAAATTACAGCTGTGGAGTAGCAATGAAAATAATCTTATGGTTTCAGGTTTACCACAACATGAAAATTTGTGTTAAAGGATCAAAGCATTAGAAAGGTTGAGAACTATTTATTTTTCTAACTATCCTATTTCTGCCTCAATACATTTCTACTTGCTGGTCCTCCAGTAAGCTATAAAACTCATACTCTCATTTTCTTCTAATCTCTTTGCATTGTTATGTTTCCAGAGCATCTGTTACTGGCTACTAACACCAGTTTTTAACTTTCTGTGTTTTATTTTTCTCACATTACTTAATATACTTGTCATTATATATGTGCGGTGATTTGAATAGGAATGGTCACCATAGTGTCTGAATACTTAGCCCACAAAGTGTGGCATGGTTAGGAAGTGTGGCCTTATTAGAGGAAGTGTCACTGTGAGGGTGGGATTTGAGGTATCAGAAGCTCCAGTCAGTCTCCTTCTGCTGCCTGTGGATCAACATTTAAAACTCTCAGCTCCTTCTCCCCCAACATGTGTACCTACACGGATTGTCATGCTTCCCACCATAATAATAATGGATTAAATTTCTGAATCTATAAGCCAGCTCCAATTAAATATTTTCCTTTGTAAGATTTTCTAGGTCATGGTCTCTCTTCAAAGCAATAATTTGTAATTAAGACAAAATAATTTTTTAATTTTTATTTTTCACAGGTTAGGTACTTTGCATCCCAAGCGTAGCCCCCTCTCTCATTCCCTCCCACCCTCCACAACCCTCCCTTATCTTCTCCCCACCCCCTCCAAGTCCACCAACAGAGGAGGATCTCCTCCCCTTCCATCCAACCCCAGCTTATCCTGTCTCCTCAGGGCTGGTTGCAATGTCCTCCCCTGGGATCTAGCCAGTCTGTCACTCCCCGGCATGTATGGGGGAGGGTCAAAGAGTCAGCCATCAAGTTCAAGATTGAAACAGTCCCTGTTTCCCTCACTAGGGTCTTTAGTCCTACACCGAGCTATCCTGGGTCCCATCTGAACAGGGGTTCCAGGACACATCCACACGTGGTCCTTAGTTGTAGAAACCGTCTTATACAAGACCCCTGTGCCCTGCTCAGTTTAGTCATGGTGGAGCTCTTGTTCTTTCCAAGTTTCACCAACCTCCTCCATTTCTATCATCACTTCTTGCCCTCTGCCAAAGGCTTGATCGCGAGTCTTAATATTTGCTCTGATACATCGCTACATTGGCCCCCCCAGAAGTCCTCCTGGGCATAATCCTGTCCTGTTGCTTGTTTTCTCCTCCACTCAATGTCCATCCCATTTGATCATCCAAACGAGCATTGATGATACCCACCTGGGTCCTCCTTCCTGTATATCCTCCCTAGGTGTGTAGATTTCAGCTTGACCTGCCTATCCTATAGGTCTATATAAGTGAGTATATACCATATGTTTCTTTCTGCTTTTGAGAT
>CM053742.1:11429195-11449905 GCA_028658305.1 Pachyuromys duprasi | reverse complement strand
GGGCGGGGAGGAGATGAGGGAGGGTTGGGGAGGGTGGGAGGGAGTGGGCGGGCTGGGCATGTGATGCAAAGTACCTAACCTGTGATTGATAACAAAAAATAAAAAAATTAAAAAAAAAAAAGAAGAAGAAAAGGTGGGGAAGAGCCTTGAACTCATTGGCACAGGAGACAACTTCCCGAGCAGAGCACCAAGAGCACAGGTTCTAAGAGCAACAATCAATAAATGGGACCTCATGAAACTGAAAAGCTTCTGTAAAGCAAGATACTGTTATCAGAACAAAACGACAGCCTACAGACTGGTAAAGCATCTTCACCAACCCTATATCTGACAGAGGGCTGATATCCAGAATATATAAAGAACTAAAGAAGTTAAAAAGCAATAAATCAAGCAATCCAATTAAGAAATGGGGTATGGAGCTAAACAAAGAACTCTCTGTAGAGGAATATAGAATGACAGAGAAACACTTACAGAAATACTCAACGTCCTTAGCCATCAGAGAGATGCAAATCAAAATGACCCTGAGATTTCAGCTTACACCCATTAAAATGGCTAAGATTGAAAGCCCAAATGACATCACATGCTGGAGAGGTTGTGGAAAAAAGGGAACCCTCCTCCATTGCTGCTGGGAATGGAAACTGGTCCAACCACTTTGGAAATTGATCTGGCACTTTCTCAAACAATTAGAAATAGTGATTCCTCAAGACCCAGCTTTTCCACTCCTAGGCATATATCCAAAATATGCTCAAGTATACAACAAGGACATTTGCTCAGCCATGTTTGTAGCAGCTTTATTCATAATAGCCAGAATCTGGAAACAGCCCAGATGTCCCTCAGCAGAGGGCTGGATACAGAAATTGTGGTACATATGCACTATGAAATACTACTCAGCTATTAAAAACAAGGAAATCATGAAATTTGCAGGCAAATAGTGGGAACTAGAAAAGATCTTCCTTGAATGATGTATCCCAAAAGCAGAAAGACACACATGGTATATACTCACATATAAATGGCTATTAGACATATAATATAAGATAAACATATACAATCTTCTGTACACCTAAAGAAGCTAATCAAGAAGAACCCTGGATATGATGTTCAATCTTCATTCAGAAAGGTAAATGGGATGGACATCAGAAGAAGGAGAAAACGGAACAAGACAGGAACCTACCACAGAGGGTCTTTGAAAGACTCTACCCAGCAAAGTACTAAAGCAGTTGCTGAGACTCATAGTCAAACTGTGCGCAGAGTGCTGGGAAACTCATGAAGGAAGGGGGAGATAGAAAGACATTTAGGGGCCAGGAGCTCCACAAAGAGAGCAACAGAACCAAAACTTTTGGGCCCAGGTGTCTTTCTGAGACTGATGCTCCAGCCAAGGACAATGCATGGAGATAAACTAGAACCCCTGCACAGATTTAGCACATGGTGCCTCTATCTCCAAGTTGGTTTCCTAGTAATAGGAACTCTCTCTGACATGAAATCATTGGCTGGCTCTTTGAACACCTTCCCCTTATGTGAGAGCTGCCTTACCAGGCAGAAGGAAGACAGAGGAAGACAATACAAACAGTCCTGATGAGACCTGATAGGCTAGTGTCAGATGGAAAGGGTGGAGGGTCTCCCCTATCAGTGTGGTTGGGGAGGTGCATGGGAGGAGATGAGGGAGGGAGGGTAAGATTTGGATGGGATGAGGGAAGGGGATATAAGTAGGATATAAAGCGAATAACGTATAATTTATAAATATTTAAAAGTAAATAAATAAAATAAAATAACTGATTGTACACACCTGCTCTCTTCTCCATGGCCAATGGCATCCTATTGATAGTACATAATCTTACATTGTAGGAGAATTTATACTAGAGATACAGAAAATGCTATAACTCAGGACTTTCTAAAAATATTGCTTTTATGGCTGGTATTAATACAGAACATGGGGAGGAGATGAGGGAGGGATGGGGAGAGTGGGAGGGAGTGAGGGAGGGGGCTACGCCTGGGATGCAAAGTACCTAACCTGTGATTGATATAAAAATAAATAAATTACATTAAAAAATAATAATGCTTTAAAATTTAGCTGGCTGACCTTCTGAGGGTCACATATTTGTCATATGTTGCTGTCTTGTGACTCTTGAGTCTAAAATATTTTTATTAACATGATTAAATCTGAATGCTTTTAAAAAATATAGAATGAAGGTGATGTGGAAATTCTGAAAAAGTTTTGAGTGTCTGGGAATCAAAACAAAGATATGGAGAAGGATGTGGGATTAGAGATTATGGTTTTTCCATTCCCCAATCTGGCTTGAGTAAAGGTCCTTGAACCATACAGACAGAATTTGTCACAGCAGGAACATAAAGAATTAAATTAATTATTTTGGCATCTTAGTTGTGACCTGGAGTACTGTGGTAGTAAAACTTTGCTTGGTTGTGACAAAATAAGTAACAATAATAATTTGAGGGATGGAGAATTCAATTAGAGCTCAAAGTTTCAGAGGATTTTTGCACATCATAATTGGGAATGTATAGTAGAACAAAGCTGCTCATATCATGATGTGAGAGACAGTGAGAGAATATTTGGTTGCTGTTAGCTAAAATCAAAACTCAAATGTCAACACATGCTAGAGAGGTTGTGGAGAAAGGGGAACCCTCCTCCACTGCTGGTAGGAATGTAAACTGATACAACTACTTTGGAAATCAATCTGGCCCTTTCACAGACAATTAGAAATAGTGCTACCTCAAGATCCAGCTATACCACTCCTAGGCTTATATCCAAAAGGTGCTCAAGTATACAACAAAGACATTTGCTCAACCATGTTTGTAGCAGCTTTATTCATAATAGCCAGAATCTGGAAACAACCCAGATGTCCCTCAACAGAGGAATGGATACAGAAATTGTGGCACATTTACACAATGGGATATTACTCAGCCATTAAAAACAAGGAAATGATGAAATTTGGAGGCAAATGGTGGGAACTAGGAAGGATCATCCTGAGTGAGGTAACCTAGAAGCAGAAAGACACAAATGGTGTATACTAGCTTATAAGTGGATACAAGATATATAATATAGAACACACTAAACTCTGTACACCTAAAGAAGCTAAGAAAGAAGGAGGATTCTAGGGAAGTTGCTCAGTCCTCACCCAGAAAGAAAATGAGATAGACACCAGAAGCAAGAGAAAACAGGGAACAGAACAGAAGCCTACCACAGAGACCTCTGAAAAGACTTGCAGCAGGGTATAGAGACAGACACTGAGACTCGTGGCCAAACTTTGGGAAGAGTATAGGGAATCTTATGAAAGAAGGGGGAGATATAAAGCCCTGAAGGAACAGGAGCTCCACAAGGAGACCAAAAAACCAAAAAAATCTGGGCCCAGCACTTTTTGCAAAGATGGATACTCCAAACAAGGACCATGCATGGAGATAAACAAGATACCTTGCTCAGATGTAGCCCATGGCAGCTCAGTCTCCAAGTGAGTTCCCTAGAAAGGGGAACAGGGGCTGTCTCTGACATGAACACAGTGGCTGTCTCGTTGATAACCTCCCTTTGAGGAGGGAGCAGCCTTACAGGCCACAGAGGAGGACACTGCAGCCAGTCCTGATGAGACCTGATAAGCTAGAGTCAGATGGAAGGGGAGGAGGACCTCCCCTTATCACTGGATTAGGAGAAGGGCATGGGAGGAGAAGAGGGAGGGAGGGTGGAGTTGGGAGGAAATGAGAGAGGAAGCTATAGCTGGGATACAATGTAGCTAAATTGTAATAATTAAAGAAATAAAAAGATTGGGGAAGGGGCATGGGAGGAGATGAGGGAGGGAAGGTGGGATTGGGAGGGAATGAGGGAGGAGGCATCAGCTGGGATACAAAGTGAATAAACTGTAATCAATAAAAAATTAAAATTAATAAAATAAAATAAGGAATGGAAAAAAGCAACACTGAAATAAAGCACGTTCCATGACAGAAATATCAATGATTGAACATCTTCATGTTCACAGTCGTTTTACATTGCTATCAGTTATCTACAAATGTATGTTGTCAGTTAACTCCCATAGATTCAGAAGCAGATAAAGGGAAAGATGAACTTCCCAAATGATGTGTAATCGTTTCCTCATACCACGTTCCAAACACTATAAGGGTACTAGCTCTTCCAATATTCTCAATCATGATGTCTTATATTTTGGGTTCTGAGCCTAGCCTTTAAGGGCTGAGCCATGAGATCTGATAGACTAGGATCAGATGGAAGGGGAGGAAGACCTCCCTTATCAGCGGACTAGGAGAGGGGCATGGGTGGAGACGAGGTCAGGAGGATGGGATTGGGAGAGGAAGAGGGAGCTTATTGTGCAACAACGGTCCAGTTGCACTAATATTTTTTTATTAATTACACTTTATTTACTTTGTATCCCCCCATAAACCCCTCCCTCCTCCCCTCCCAATCCTACCTTCCCTCCCCCTTCTCCGCACATGCCCCTCCCCAAGTCCACTTATAGGGGAGGTCTTCCTTTCCTTCCTTCTGAACCTAGTCTATCAGCTCTCAACAGGATTGGTTGCATTGTCTTCCTCTGTTGCCTGGTAAGGCTGCTCCCCATCAGGGTGAGGTGATCAGAGAGCAGGCCAATCAGTTCCTGTCAGAGGCAGTCCCTGTTCCCATTACTATGGAACCCACTTGGACACTGACCTGCCATGGGCTACATCTGTGCAGGGGTTCTAGGTTTTCTCCATGCATGGTACTTGGTTGGAGTATCAGTCTCAAGAAAGACCCCTGTGCTCAGATGTTTTTAGTTCTGTTGCTCTCCTTGTGGAGCTCCTGTCCTCTCCCTATGTGGGAAATACTAAGATAGGGTCATGCCATTCTTAACCTTCAGTAGCTTCAGTGCTTGCTGACCTCTGTAAGGCAAGACAGAAAGTAAAAGCAAAACAAATGAAACTTCTGTGAGTGGGAGAATGCTGACACAAAAACCGTGGCATGTACCAGGTGAGGATCCTGACAGTGGACAACCTAAAAAAATGGTTAAGAACCACTAAGTTATTCAATAGGCAAATTTCCTGCTGAGGAAAATCAAAAGGACACCATTCATACTGATGAGCTTTTGTTGCCCATCTGGAGGCCATTTATTTCTGAGACAGTAAACTCTAAAATTCCCCAACTGACATAGAATACACCCTCTCTCATATAGCAATGCTCAATAAAGAAGCCCTTGTGTTTTGTTTGTTTTTTTGTTTTTGATTTTACTTTATTTTTATTTTTACTTTTTTACCATTTATTAATTTTATGTCCTGATTGTAGCACCATCCCTCATCTCCTTCTGGTAGCACCCTCCCTCTCTCTCCCCAACCTACCCTATTCTGCTAGTCCATTGAAAGGAGAAACCCTACTCCCCTGCCACATGACCCTAGTTTATCAAGTCTCATCAGGACTGCCTGGATCCTCTTCCTCAGTGGCATGCTCCCCTTACTCGGGAACCCACGTGGAGACTGAGCAGCCTATGAGCTACATCTGAGCGGGTGGCCTAGGTCCTCTCTATGCATGGTCCTTGGTTGATTCATTGGTCTCTGTAGGACCCCTGGGCCCAGATTTTTTGGCTTTGCTGGTCGACGTGTGGAGCTCCTGTACCCTCTGGGTCCTTCTATCTACCCCCTTCTTCCATAAGACTCCCTGAGCTCTACCCAAAATTTGGCTGTGAGACTTTCTATCTACTTCAATCACCTGTTGGGTTGAGCCTTCCAGAAGACATCTATGGCAGTCTCTCACCCTGTTCCCTCTCTTCTACCACCAAAGAAGCCCTCTTGTACTTCAAGGAACAGTTGATGAATTCTTGGAATTTTTTTTAAATTTCAAATAATTGTGAAGGTGCTCCATTTTAGTAGGCTGAAGCCAAAGATGCTGATAACGTCCTGTAGGATATAGTATCACCACAAGAATAACAGTTGGGAAATTCTACCTGTGGATGGGAGTGTGCTAAATATCTTTGGGGGGCAGGGCAGGCGGACAAGAAAGAGAGCATGTTGACCATTAAAAAAAAAACAAGCATCAGATGTATAAATTTTTAGGGAAATAAGTTCTTCAAAATAGTTGACAATATGGCTCAATTACACGCTGAAGAGTTTCTAGCTTAAAATATTGGATTTACACATCAACTAGAAAAAAATCAGACATCTGGCTCATAGCTGGAACCAATAACTGAGAATCGTGCCATGAAATGTCAAATCTAAACAAGTTTCATTCTCTTATTGCTGTATCCTCAATCAACAATCTGGATCATCAGGCACATTGCAAAATGTCAGGATACTCATTTTTCTGGCTTCTAACTAGACACAGAAATCTGAAAAACCTGAGGTGCTTCATTTTTCAGCAGCAAAATTGATTCACTGAGAGCCTGCAAGCATAACCACTTTAACTTACCAGGTGCATTAGGATAATTTGAACTGCATAATAGCAAAGCCAAAGAGCCATTCAGTCCTTGACAGATATAAACAAGCCCAAGAAATTTAAAAGGAATAAGCTGTCCAGAATAAAACCTGGAGCATATATTGAAAGAAATAAAATAATCTTACCTGACAAAGGACCTCAACATACCAGTATAAAAAGAGAGAAAAGAAAAAGCATTTTTAAAGGAGTAAACCATACCTGATTACCCGATTTAAATCTTTCTAAGGTAGTGCAAAGGAATCAACAAAGCCTGGTTAAAATTAATACAACTTTCTACAGTGAGATGTACAGAAGACTAATTCAAACCTTTCTTTCATTTAATGTTTTAATGTTTTATGCATCTCAGACATGAATACCATATGTGCATCATTTCCATGTCTCCCCCTCCTCCTCCAACAACTCTCATAATCTCCTACTTCTCCTCAAATTTATGAACTGATCGTCTTTATTGTTGTTGTTGTTAGTTGTTTGTGTGTGTGTGTGTGTGTATACAACTTACTGACTTCATTTTCTGTTGCTTGTATGTATATGTGTTTAGGGCTAACCAGCTGGATAATATATCACTGGAGAAGACTGATTTTCCCTCTCTATCTCACTAGTCATTATTTGTATGCAGCTCTCCATCTTTGGGTGAGACCAAAGATAAAATTGTATAAAGTTTCTCCCAACCACATTTGTGTGTCAACCAATGCTGTCAATGCTACACTTGATTAGACAATCATACTGTTGAGGTTTCATGTGTACAGCTTCCCTGTCATTGCTAAAAGACACTATTTTGCAGTCCACAGTCTGGTCCTCTGGCTCTTATAATCTTGGTGACACCAATTCTATACTGCTTTCTGAGACTTAGGCGTAAGGCTTATGTGTCAATAGTATCAATTGGAAATGAACACTTGCTGTTCTCTGCATTTTGACCACATTTATATCTTTTAAAATTTTATTTATTTGTTATTAATTTGTTCATCATGATTGCAACCCCTCTCTTCTCCTCCCAGTCCTACCCTCACAATACCCTCATTCTCGAGAAGGGGAGGCCCTCCCCAAAGGTACCAAACCATACATCAAGTCTCAGCAAATCTAAGTGCATCCTTTCCCACTAAGGCTAGGCAAGACAGTCTACCTGGAGGAAAGGTATCTAAAGGTAGGTAACAGAGTCAGTGACAGTCCCTACTCCCATTGTTAGGAAACCCACATGGAGAACAAGCTGTACATCTGCTACATATATGTACAGTTTCTAGGTCCAGACTATGCATGATTTTTGCTTGGTGCTTCAGTCTCTGAGAGCCCCCATGTGCCTAGGTTAGTTGACTCTGTAAGTCTTCTTGTGGTGTCCTTGATCCCACTGGCTCCCTCAATCCTTCCTCCCACTCTTCCACAAAACTCCTCAAGTTCAGCCTATTGTTTGGGTATTGGTCTTTGAATCAGTTTCCATCAGCTGCTGGGAGAAACCTCTCAGAGAGTTATGCTAACCTCCTGTCTATAAGCATATAAGAGTAATATTAATGTGCCATGGATTGGTTCTCTCCCATGGAATGAGTCTCAAGTAGAGCCAGCCAGTCTTTGTTGGCCATTCCCTCAATCTTTGCTCCATCTTTGTCCCTGCACATTTTGTCTACACGACAAATTTTGGATTGAAAGTTTTATGGGAGGGTTGGTGTCCTTATTCCTCCACTGGAAGTTTTACCTGAGTGAGGTAACACAAACCCAAAAAGACATACATTGTATGTACTCAGTTTTAAATGGATATTCGCCGTAAAGCACAAGATAACCATGCTGTAATCAACAGACTCAAAGAAAATACTTTATAATAAAGGCCCAAGGGAGGGTGCTTGAATCTCACTCAGAAATGGAAATAAGATAGTCATTGGAGGTGGATGGAGGAAGGAAACTGGGTGGGGGAGCGGATGGGACCAGAAGTAGGAGTGGAGATTAGAAGTAGGAAGAGCAGGGAAGAGAGGGCCAGCCTGGTAAGTTGCCAGAGACATGGGACAATGGAGTCCCAGAAAGTCTATGGGGTTTGGTGCTCACCCTAGCTGAGACTCCTAGCAGCAAGGGATATGGAGCCTGTAGTAGCTACCTCTTGTAGTCACATGTATATCTTTGTGATCTCTAACTGATGCAAAAAGAAGCTTCTTTGGTGAGGGGTGAGATTTATACTTATCTGTGTGTATAAGGATAAGTATTTAGAATACAGTTAGAAATTATATCGGTTTATGCAATGGCAGTAGTAGATTTTCATCTAGGGTCCATGACCTCACCAGCTACCGGTAGATGGCTAGGTTTATAGTATCAGGCATGGATTTCTTCCTACTGAATGGGACTTTGATCCAATTAGACAGCTGTTGGTTACCCCCAGGATAAAAGGACCATTATTAGATAGTTGGGGATGCTTGATGTGCTATTCATGACTGTAACTTATAGATTTTACAATTGGGTAGATCTATTGATTGCTTTCCTCCATTGGAAGCTTGCACAGAATCTTCAGATTCCAGGAGAGCTAGTCCATACGGATGAGACTTCCAGAGAAATTCCAGACTGAGTCCTCCAAGTCCTATGTCTGATGTGTATGGGGTCTTCAGCAATTGAGGCCTTACCTTCAGATTCATGGAGGCAACACTGAACAACAATAGCCTATATTATTTGGGGCATTTCTTGGAATTCCCTACCTAACAGATCAAAGAGAAGTTTCCTATGCCTGATAAGTGGTATCTTGTTTGTTTGTTTGTTTGTTTGTTTTTCAGATGGTCTATGCTTTGGGGGGCAGCATTATCACCCCATGTGGCATAACTGCATTTAAACTATATGTGGCATATGTACATGCATGTACTTATGTATGTATTAAATAAACATAAAATAATATTTATCTATACCCTTTTCAAAGATTCTTAGTGTTGTTTAGCCTTCCTCTTTCTCCATCTCTCTAATAGCCTCTCTCATTTTTTCACAGCTGAAGTCCTTCCCCACATTTTCACATTTCCCTTTTCATGGCACCTATATTCTGTTGTATTGCTCTCTTCTCCAGAGATGTTACTCTGCCATCACAGTGTGGTCCCTTTTAACTTTTCTGTTTCTGTATTTACACCAGATAATTTACTCACATCTAAAGATTCACAGCCAGGATCCACAATTTCTTTATTTTTAATTTTGTGTTCTTTTATCATTTATTCAATTTGTATCCTGGCTGAGGCCCCATCTCTCCCTCCCTCTTCTCTCCTCTATGCCCCTCCCCTAATCCACTGATAGGGGAGGTCCTCCTCCTCTTCCCTCTAACCCTAGCCTATCAGGTCTCATCAGGACTGGTTGCAATGTCTTCCTCTGTGGCCTGGCAAGGCTGAACCCCCCTCCCAGAGGGGGGTGATCAAAGAGCTTTCAACTGAGTTTATGCCAGAGAAAGCCCCTGCTTTCCTTACTAGTGACTCCACTTGGAGACTTAGTCAATGGACTACATCTGAGACAGTGTTTTAGGTCCTCCCCATGCCTTGTCCTTTGTTGGGGTATCATTCTCTTCAAGGCCTAGTGGTTATTAGATGTATAAAATAGGATAAATATACTAAAATCTATACTCCTAAAGAAGATGAACAACAAGGAAGACCCTAGGGAAGATGCTCAATCCTCATTCAGAAGTACAAACAAGATAGACATCAGAAGCAGGAGAAGAAAGGGAACAGGACAAGAGCTTACCACAGACCGCCTCTCAAAGACTCTACTGACGGAGGTATTGAAACAGAGGCTCATAGCCAAACTTTTGGCAGAATAAATAGAATTTTATAAAACAAAGAGAGATAGAAAGACCTATAGGGGACAGGAGCTCCAATAGGAGAACAACACAATTTCTTATCTCCCTGAAAAAGAGAGAAATTCATCTGTCATTGTCTTTTGTCTACTTAGAGTTCATCTTAAATGTGTATGCACACAATGGCAGATAGGAAGACACTGACCTATCATTGTAAAAAGATGGACTTTTTAATTTTTCCTATTATACACTTTCAAGAAAACATTCTAAGAACAAAAATTTGGATAGCAGCTAGTAAGTGGCCCCTGGGAAAAAAAAATCTCATCACAGATCCCAAGTAAGATGATCAATCCTCATTCAGAAAAGCAAACAAGATAGACATTGGAAGAGGGAGAAAACAAGGAACAGGACAGGAGCCTCCCACAGAGGGCCTCTGACAGACTCTACCCAGCAGTGTATTGAAGTAGATGCTGAAACTCAGCCAAACTTGGGCAGAGTGCATAGAATCTTATTAAAAGAAGGGGGAGACAGAAAGACCTGGAGAGGACAGTATTTTCACAAGGAGAGCAACAGAACCAAAAATATCTGGGCACAGGGGTCTTTTATGAGACTGATGCATGGAGAAAACGTAGAACCCCTGCACGGCAGCTCAGTCTCTAGGTGGGTCCCTAGTAAGGGGAACAGGGGCTGTCTCTGACATGAACTCAGTGGTTAGATCTTTGATCGCCTCCCCTGAGAGGGGAGCAGCTTTAACAGGCCACAGAGGAAGACTATTTAGCCAGTCCTGATAAGACCTGATAGGCTAGGGTCAGATGGAAGGGGAGGAGGTCCTCCCCTATCAGTTGACTGGGGAAGGGGCATGGGAGGAGAAGAGGTACGAAGAGTGGGATTGGGAGGGGATGGGGAGGAGGCTACAGCTGGGATATAAAGTGAATAAATTGTAATTAATAAAAATAAATTAATTTAAATAAAAGAAAAATAAATTTAAAAAATCTCATCACTTCATCCTTCTGCACATAGAAAAAAATACAATGGAATGGGTAGTTATTGAAAGCTACTTAATACCAGACATTTAGAGAACAGCAAATTTTTGTACTTTTCTATACTTTCATTCTATCAAGTCATCCAAACACTGAGGATTGGAGTGCTTGCACTTAGAAACACTAGATAATACTTATATACTACACATGGAAGGAAATTTGAAGCAAAAATTATCAACAAGAGGAATGAAATTTCAAAATTGGTTGCCACTAAATTGACCCCCAAAGACTTTTGTTTATAATATGACAGCTAATTCAAGAGAACAGAGCAGTTCTCTGTTTGACTATAGCCTGTAACATGTACTTATAGTGGCTTAAATGTTTTGCCATGCCTCTCATCTCAGTGAATGAATATGAAAGAGTCACAAATATTAATTTTTGAGTTACAAACAACTTGGAGGCAGCAGACAAATCCACAAGTGTATAGCCATAAACACTGACAATTAACTGTATATCATCATGTTTGACCTTGAGAAAGTGGCATTGCCACTACTTTTCTGTGTAAAAGGATATAGATTCTGAGCAGTTTCCCCAAACCGTCTGTGAAAAATTACTGGGTTTTCATCACATTTCAAATTCCATGATAATCAACAGCAGATGAAAGACAAAATAATGAAAAACAGATGTGGTGCTCAAGCAAGCAGTAGGCAAGAAGGTTGTGTTTGCATTCACCTAATGGAAGCTACATAGATTCTCTGAGTTTCTTGAAGTAGTAATCGATGTTTGAGGGAAACACCTTGTTTTTCCAATTCCAGGTAAGGAAATAGAGCTTCGTAATCATTACTGTCCTCTCCTTTCACCTTTACATGAGTTCTAGGGATTGAACACAGTTTGCCACCCTTGGCATCAAGGGCCTTTATCTTCTGTTCCATTTTGTAGGCTCAGTTGGGAAATATCTTTAAGATGACAGTATGTGGCCTGTTGTTTTAAAATACAAAATCACAAGCATTTACCAATACATTTTACCAATAAAAATTCAGGAGCCTGATGTTGGGGTGAAAATTTGCTAGTACAGAAAGGCAGAAAAAGCACCCAGCTGACCTTCCTATTCAGCTGACTTCCCAGAAGGAAAAGGCCCTTTCTACTCAGCTCACAACCGGAAGGAAAAAGCTCTCAGCTCATGCCCCAGAAGGAAGAAGCTCTTCAGTTCTGTTTAATCCCTTCCAGCTGTTTGCTTGCTCCCCCTCCTGACCTAGCTTTAACTTTATTTAATCCTGTTTTACAGAAAGCTCTTGGATTAAAGGTGCATGCTAGGGTTGAGCTAAAACCACAAGTACTTGTTTACAGTAAACAGAAAGCTCTAGGATCAAAGATTGAGTCATATCACAGTTAGAAACATGTTTTTTACAGTTCACAATATCTGGGTTCACAATGGAATCAAATATCCTGCAACACTGGCCTTAGTTGAGGGTACTGAACATTATTAGGAATTAGTGTATATTTAATGTTTAAATTGTCAATGAGCCTTAGTAGTTTAAAGAAAACTTAAGCTTAGTAAAATGACAGTGAAAGGAAATAAATTCAAAGGGCTTCCCAATGTTCCTATGTACTCTTGTTTGGCACTCAATTACAATCTTTTTCATTATAAACTCCATAATTTAAAAGAATAAAAGGTTTCCCTAAATACCTAATCTGGATTTTTAGGGTTGTTTTGAAGTAACTTCAGTGAAAAATAAAATGGTTTCAGAAAAAAATGAATGAACATATTTTTAATGTGGTGTTTATATGTAAATTACAATCTAAAATGTAAATTTAAATCTTTGGCTTTATTTCTGAATTTTTAAAGAAATCTGTAGTGGGTAGGTATTTAGAAGGTGAAATTAGTTTTACCATCAAACATAATGAATTACTTTAAGTATCATCATTTGAGAAAGTGTTATGATTGAGATAGCAAGAAAACAAAGGAATAAAATAACTAAGGCAGTGTTAATGTGTTTCGTGCTTTTGTTTAAAAGGCTGCCTAGAAGCTCTGTAGGTCAGTTTCAATAGTTGTAGTCAATAGAAACAGTATGTTTCCTTTTTTAAAAGCCAGGTTGCAGAGTTGTAATATACGTAGATTGGCCAGTAAATAAATCACAGGATGCTTTATCTGACACTGGTTGATCAGAACCACATCTTGCGGATCAGCCCAGATGCGGAGAGAAACATCCTCCTCCCTACTAAGTCTTGCTAAAGAAATGAGTAGGCAAGTGCAGTGCCTAGGAAAAACAACAGTTCTAATAATCTCATCAATTTCAACCAGAGTATGATGCTAAATAGAATTACTGCTTCCTCCTTTGGAACTGTCTCCCCCCACCTAATTTCATCTCTTTATTTTCCTTTATTACAGTTTTGTTGTCTTTTTTCTTAAGGAGAGAGAATAATAAGCACAGTTTACTTTTATATGAGTAAAGGGTAAATTGTTACCCGGGTAAGAACATAGTTAAAGAAAGGGTTAAATAAATTGCCTTCCTGTGGTAATAGTGAAACTATGGGATGTCAGATTATTTTACCAAAGGTGAATGAATATATATTACTATGATGGTCTATCATACACTGCAATATTCTTCCTTTACACCACTAAGTATTATATTTGAACTTAAAGACACTATCGTCTTTTTTTTTTTTTGCAGGAGTACAGGCAGTCAGGACAAGATTATTATGATTTTGACTTATCCTTCATCTTTTTAAAACACATAGTGTGCATAGTGTGTGTGTACATTTGCAAGCATGCATGGTTGTGTGAAAGAGAGCAAGGAAAAAGGGAAGGAGGGAGGGAGGCAGATGGGGTGCACATACATGCCATGGTGCATGTGTGGAAACCAGAGGAGAGCTTGTGGAGTCAGTTCTTTCCTTCCACCTTTACATGTGTTCTGGGAATTGAACTGAGGTCATTGGGCTTGTATTACAAGCCATCCTGCTTGTCCTTCATCTTTTTTAAAAGAGAGATTAATTAAGCTCAAGGTTTGAAGTGATACAATGTGTCGCAGGGGAGAAAGCATGGTAGAATCAGCTCTGTGGCAGTGGAAGTGTGCAGGTAGAACTTGCTTCCTCATAGCTCAGGGAAAGTCCTCCTCCTCATGTTTCTTAAAAGCTTTTTGTTTATGGTAGATAAATTACCCTGTGCCTTTTCAATTTGCTGGGAAACACTTGGACACTCAGAAAGCTAAGGAACTATCGTAGCTGCTTTCACCTATTGATTCAGCAAGCATTTTGTTGGGTTTCTTGTATGCCACTGGCTGTTAGATGAATGCTGAAAATAGAGATGAATATGCTATCAGTCCCACTCATAAGCACCTTTACTCTTAGAATCATAAAAAATATCTGTGTAAACAAATAATTCTATGATGAGAAACATGAGCTGTTATCAAAGTATTACAACATACAGTGGGACCCAAAGGAGACCATCATCAATTCTGCTCACAAGATTAAGGAAAAGCTTCACAGAAGAAAAATTGAATCAGAACCCAAGTAATGAGTTACTTCCATAGTAACTCTTCTTGTTACAGACAAGTGATGTTAACTCCAGTGATGTTAATAAAACAGAGAGAAAGTGTTTGGCCACTTAAAATTGACTTGTATATTTTTATTCTAAAGGAATTTGTAAATGTCCATACCTAAAACTAGCCATTAAAATGGTATGCTTTTATTCTATTATAAAAGCAAAACAAATTTACAAATTAAATATGATCAAAGCTACAATGCTAGCAGACTCCAAATGAGCCTCATTTCATTTAATGTAATGGATGGTGCCATTTCCCAGAAGCCAAACTGCTGATGTTGCATCTCCCCTCTCCTTGGCTTTGCTAATGAATATGTGTAAAGTAATATGCTTAAAAACAGCATAGCATGCAAGAGCTTATGATGAAAAACTACAATTGCTTTCTCTGGAAACTACAATTGTTATTCCTAATTTTTTGTCTCTAAAAAAACACTAACTTATTTCTCAGTGAATTTCTTACTCATACACACATTTTAATTTACGTATCAACTTTAAAATTGTCAAAATCTTTTTGATTTTTTATATAGACTTATTTGACTTGCCTACTTTCAATTCACTTCTATATTATATTCAATCTAAGATAATAATAAGAGTGGCCACCTCTGTAACTTATGTACCTAACTAAATGAAAGCATTTTCAATTTCCTTTCTTGGAACTATCAAATATATGCTCTTTTCCTCTTCTCTCCTTTTTGTTGAACAACGATGCTCTCTCAGTTCACTGACTCTTTCTTACCTTTCATTTCCCAAATATAGTGAATTATACTCTCCTTTAGAAAGATAATATTTATATCCTAATTTGTAGCCACTGTTAAGTATATTATTACTGGTTTGTATGTTGATTCAAAGGAGAAAAAAAACAGTAAGCTTTGCAAACATTTCTTTAACCAAATGAGTTTGCCCCAGAACCAAATGCAGTTTGCCCAAATGTTGTCAGACATCACATCCTTGGATATCAAAAAGTTATCATTCTGTATACACAGTGATTTAATATTTTCTCCAGGGAATTTTAAGTTAAAATCTTTTTCTCCTCAGAACTTTTAAATTTTTGTGGAACAGATTTTAATAGGGTGTGTCTCTCTGTTTACCTCTGATAAGCATGGTTTACCTGTTACATGGGAGACATGCAACTGAAGTGTCTTGGTTTGGTCAGTAAATTACATAGATGTATTAGCAACAAATACCTGCTGAAAGACAAAGATTGGAATTGATTCTTGTTTCAGTCTCAGGAACCATAATTTGTCTTCAAAAGTGTTTAGATTTTTCTCTTTATCATTGCTGGTCCACCCACCACCCACATAAATCCACAGACTATGAAGACCTTTTTCTTTTGTTATGGTTATTATTAAATTCTGTATACGTCTCCAATAAATAGGAGTATGTCTTCTTCATGGTTTTGTCAAATCAAAAATACTCACTTGGAAAATTATTGGAAGGAAGTATACATACTTCTAAATTTAATGGATCAATTTATGATTACTTAATTAGGCTAAAAATTTTAGCATATGTTAGTATTTTCCAGTACTGAAAACGAAAATGGTAACATTTCTAGTAGACAGGGAAGAAATGGTGCTGATTCCAAATTCATACAACTGATGCCTATGTTTAAAAGCCAAGTCTCTTCCTTCATTTTCCTTCAACAAATTATTGTAGCATTTCAGCCCTCATATTCCAGACTAACTTGAAAGGCTAGGAGAAAATAGAAAAACACTCCAAGGTCATAGGACAGTCACAGTTGATTGTACCACTTGGAAGAGAGAGGAAATATACTAAAATTAAATATTAAAATATCATTATTGAAACAGTACTAGAGTTCTGTGCCTACCAGTTCACAAAATGTACAATTTTAGTCCAATTGGAACCTTGGGAGATCAAAGTGGATATTTAAGGCATTTAAGCATTTAGCCTCAAACTTTTTAGAAGATTCCTAAAGAATTCTCCTCAGTTCTTTCCTTGGTGTATCTGGTGTTGGCAGATACATTTACCAGAAGGTTTAAGCAGGCCATGGAATCTTTAGGCACCAGAAGTTCTTTGAATAAGCTGATATCAGAGACTGTTGAGAGTTAGGATTGAGATACTGACACTTTAATAGAATATGATCTATCTTTGGTGAAGCTGAATTGTTGAGCCACCAGGAAGATGTAGAGATCAAACTGGACCTAATGAAATGAAAATAAGCTTTTCTGTGTGAAATAGAAGGGAAATATTTTACTATAGATACACAAAAATCACTGATATTGTATTGAACACTGTGATGAATCACCCAGATTTCACTTCAGAAAAGGAGGACTTACACCCCCGCTGCTGGTAGTGCTTTGGACTACCTCATTAGAGACTACCTCCATTGAATTTAGCAAGGTGTATTAAGACAAAGTTTTCTCTCCAGAGCAACTTCATCTGATGATGACCTTCTAAGAGAAATAAAAGTTGAGACCCCAGGCTTATCCCCTAAACTGTGAACGAACATCCCAGCTCTAAAGTTCCCATGGAATTAGTGAGGGGACTGCCATTCAGTTCAAACCTTTTTCAATATTAATTCTTTCCATACATTTTGATCCCACTAATAATAAATGCTTCTACTCATCTCTAAATTCTCATCTTGTACCATTTAATTCTGCTTCTCTGATAACCCAATTTGTAACAAATAGAGAAAACTAATTTGCATGTTCTTTGTAAAAGATCACCCTTGCTACTTTCAAACTTGTGAAAGAAGCCTCTTGATGCACATAAGATTTCAAGGTATAGTTAGTACTAGTGTATCATTAGAATCTCAGGCCCACTGTGACTTAGCACTGGTTTTACAGATATTGAATGTAAGTCTTAGAAATGTCATAAGACTATAAAAAGTGGATCATTTAACAAAACTTTTATTGGGAATCCTAATGATGATTGTATAAAGAATAGCCTTTAGCTTGGGAGCTCTAAGTTTGAATCTAACTTTTTGTATAAATTTTGTATTACCATTGTAACAAATGACCACATACCTTTCAACAACCCAAACTTATTATCTTATGTTTCTGTAGGTCAAAATCCTGGGAAGTTTAGCTTATTCTTTAGCTTCATATTTCACAAGCCAAACTATTAGCTGGATGGGAAGCTTTAAGAAAAATTCATTTCCATACTTATTGAAGTAATTTAGTTCATTGCAGTTCTCAGAAATAGCCCCCATTCCCTTGCTTGTTTTCGGGCAGGGGTTGATCTTATACTGAGAGAGTGCCTCTGGTCCTTCTTATGCTTTCCTAGTTCTCCTTTCATGCATTCTACCTTTGTTCTATCTCTCTTGGTACTTCTGTGGCCTTCCTGTTTTATGGCATCTTTTTCCTTGCTCATAAGGGTTCATGTAGTTAAGATGGAGTTGCATAAGTAATCTTGGTTACCATGGTCAGGTCCCATTTTTCAAAATTTTATTGGCAAAGTATCTTTGTGGCAATACTTGATTGAATAACCTGGAAATGGGAACATAGGAGAGTCATTTTTAGAATTGAGCCTATCACATCCTAAGGCCTATATGTAAAGGAGACAGAAGTCCTGAGGCCCATGAAGCACTATGTCTAATACATTGGCATTATTACCTTAGGCCATTGTTTCTAAGAGCTTGATATCTTAGAGTGGAGCACTATAGATAATCCAAAAAATGACAAAACATTTTTACACTAATCCCCCAACTTTTTGAGATATACCCCTGCAAAGAACAAATGCCATAATTTTTTTTATTTGTAGTCTTTTCCAACTTTTGTTATGATAGCTTGCTTGCCCTGCCTGGGTTACAGCTCCTCACATTATTTGAAGTTTTAGCTCCTCCCAATCCTTCAGAACCTTTTGTGCTCTTTTCACTCAAGAATAAATTTCTCTGATTATCTTATCCACTCAAGACTGTACTCTCCCTAATTATATTTCATCCCCTCACTGTGTTCATTTCCTGCACAGTCGATCATAATCTGCACGTTTTATTAAAACACATACTTCTTTCTTATCTACCTCCCAAAACAGCACGTAATATTGAACAAGACAAGGACAGTTTGTATTTGTCTCATGTCTAGTGGACTGCTGGATGTTCAAGAAGTATTCACTGAATAAATGAGTGAATGAATTAACAAACAGCAACAAACTCATGAGTGTCAAAGCCTACTCTGAAATAAGCCAATATTCAGGAGCATAGAAACACTACCTAGGAACCCATTTGTTTTTATTCTTCTATTTTCCTGGTAGGACTACGTGAGAACAAAAATGTTCAATTTGAATGAATACACTTTTGATATGCTGGTCAAATAAGTCAGTCAACTGAGAAAAGATATGCTCAATGCTAATATTTTAAATATTAAAGAAAATAAGTCATTTTATTTTCTTAACATTTATTACTGTTTATTTACGTGGTGGCTAGTTGTCACCACTATTTGCTCAAATAAAAACACAAATGTATGTAGAGTTTCATGTAAATATCAACGGGTAATCTAAAGTGTGGACTACAATCTTTGGGTGCTTCTCTCTTGGTTATTGTAGGTACTGGATAAAGTCCTACCACCTTGCCAGATGATGCTTCCATTTAACTGATTTTGCTCACATATGTTACAGAATTGATTCATGAGTGAAGGCTGCGTTTTTTTCCTTCAGTCACCAGGTCCTAAAAGTCTTTTCTGTCTTCTGTGTGCCAAAAGGCTAGCATTATGGGCTACATTATTCAACTTTCCACCTAGCAGGAAAAAATGCCTCGTGAGTGATTAGGGCAGAGAAGATTTTAAAATACTACAGTAATTATTCCATTGAATCTCTCCCATATCATTCTTATAAGATCAAAACCCCTGTTAAGAGGGCAACTGAGATGGTTCACTGGAAGAGAGGTAGCTAAGGAAGCCTGGTGATCTGAATTCTATACCCAAAGTCATGTAAATGTGGGAGGAGAGAACCAACTCCACAGAGTTGTCCTCTGATATCCATACACATGTTGTGGCTTATGCATACTTGCCCCTACTACATACATAATATACCTACACACACAATAGTAATAAATTAATAATTTTTCTTTGTTATAGGTCCTTCTTTATTTCTATGGCAACTTCATTCTTTTCTTTGTCTCAGTGGATGCCAAAAGTATCCTGATGCTGCTATAGTTACTCATCTTATTACCCGGACAAAACAAACTGGTTCAACAACTAAAGAAGAAAAGAATATTTCATTCACAGTTGCAGGGTCTTTCAGGAAGGAGCTACAACATGAATATGACATATAGACCTTAAAGTAACTGGTCATGTTGCATACACAGACTGAAAATGGAGGGAAATGAATACTAGTGTTCAGCACCCCTTCTATTTATTTATTATGGGACCCCAGCCGATTGGATGGACTCTAGTACTTCAACAAAGGTCATTCACATAGCATGTATCATTTTACTTAATTACAAAGAGTTCACTTCCCACAGATTGGTTGTAAAATCCCTTATGCCTGTTGCTGTGTTTTAATTTTTACACTAGAATTTTATAGGAATACATTCAGACTTACCTGAGAAATCTTTGAATATTTAGTGAGAAAGACATCAGTAAAGTGGAAACACTAACACAGCCTTAGATATGACACATTCTAGAGCTAGTAATTCTAACAAGCTCATAAACCTGAACATGAATCAAACTCACAGTTAAAATGAGTCTTCCTGGAGGACCCAGGTGAGTATGATCAATGCTCATATGGATGAACAAATGGGATGGACATTGAGTGGGTGAGAAAACAAGCAACAGGACAGGAGCATGCCAAGGAGGACCTCTGGGGGGGTCAATGTAGCGATGTATCAGAGCAGATATTAAGAATCGCGATCAAGACTTTGGCAGAGGGCGAGAAGTGATGATAGAAATGGAGGAGGTTGGTGAGACTTGGGGAGAACAAGAGCTCCACAAAGACTAAACTGAGCAGGGCACAGGGGTCTTGTGTGAGACGGTTTCTACAATCAAGGACCATGTGTGGATGTGGCCTAGAACACCGCTCAGATGGGGCCCATGATAGCTTGGTGTCAGACTGAAGACGCTAGTGAGGGAAACAGGGACTGTTTCAGTCCTGAA
>CM053742.1:11407680-11428695 GCA_028658305.1 Pachyuromys duprasi | reverse complement strand
CTTATTTTTCCTGGACTTGGCCAGCATTTCAGCCTTTTGATTCCCCACAGTGACCCCAGTGTCAGCAGGAAGTAGCCAGAAGAGAATCTACGCCCGTTATTCACTTATTATTAGCAAAAGGCTGGAATGGTGTGCTTCAGGACCAGGACCAAGCAGTTCCAGGTTCTCCCAGCGTTCCTCAGTCCCTACTTGCTGCCTTGCATGGCTGGCAACTCTTCTACTTCTACTGACAGCATTCTACCCTAGATTTTCCAGGGCAGAGGCTTCTCTTCCTCCTCTTTCTTGACTATATGATCTGACCATTTTTGTTCCTATAATTTCTCTCTCATTAACCTCTTGCATGACAACTAAGAGCTGCTTCCAATGAACCTAGACTTATATACTTTAACTGGCCTTACATGAAAGGCAGACCAAGTTCCTCAGTTTTTAATTATAGAAAAAGGGAGGAATGTCAGTATTCTGCAACAACCTTGCTTCTGTTTACCTAGCAACAATGACATCATCTTGTATCGCCCAGTCAGGTGGCCACACCTGGGGGCGTGGTTAATAATTACCTGACCTATAAAAGGACCACCAGACACGTGTTCACTCTCTTATTCCTCACTCTCTTACTCCTCTACCCTCTTATTCCTCTCACCCTCTTACCCTCTCTATGGGGCGCCCTACCCCTCCTCCCCTTTCCTCCTCTCCCTTTCCCTTCCCCCATCATGGCCCACACCTATTCCCCCTTCTCCCCTAATAAACCCCTTTCAGAGAGAAAAAAAGAAAGTATATGCCAGTTTATTGAGAAAAAAAAAATAAGTGCTTTAGAGTATGGTGAAGGGCATAAACAGTATATATGGGTGAAGGAAAAGTGAAATACTATGAACCAAAATATATTTATTCTGGTCAAATATTCTTGCAATTATTTACAAAGCTTCTTAAACTCTACAACTCCTATTTATAGCTCAATTAAAAAAAGAATTCAATAAAAATTGAGCAAAAGACTTGAAAGGAACCTTCAACAAGAATGCGTATGAGGGGTCAGCAAACACATAAAAACTTCTTTAATGCCATTAGTCATCAAGAAAATGAAAATTAAAGACAATAAAACACTACTGCCTAGTTGTAGTAGAACAGTTAAAAATAAAACACTTAACAGACCATGGATTCAATCTGTCAGAAAACTCTCATATTATGGGTGAAATTTGAAATGATTCAAACACTCAGAAAAACACTTAGATTTTAATTTTAATTTTATATTAATTACAGTTTATTCATTCTGTATCCCAGCTGTAGCCCCTTCCTTCATTCCTTCCCAATCTCACCCTCCCTCTCTCATCTCCTCCCATGCTTCTCCTCAAGTCCACTGATGGGGAAGTCTTCCTCCCCTTCCATCTGATCCTAGTCTATCAGGTCTCATCAGGACTGGCTGCATTGTCTTTCTCTGTAACCTAGTAAGACTGCTCCTCCCCATCAGGGGGAGGTGATGAAAGAGCCAGCCACTGAGATCATGTCAGAGACAGTCCCTGTTGCTTTTACTAGGGGACCCACTTGGATACTAAGCTGCCATGGGCTACTTCTGTGCAGAGGTTCTAGGTTAGATTTCTTACAAAGTTCAATGCACATCTACTTTGGATCAAAAATTTCCCTTTTAGGTATTTATCCATAAAAAATGAAATGTGTATTTAATCAAGTGTGAATAAGCTCCATCTCAGAGCCATTGTGTCCAAGTCTGGACTTTAAGGGGTGCTACAACTTGAACTTCACTTTTTATTTTACAAGGGCTGATAGAATTACATTATATGCTTATAATATTACTTGAATAGATTTTATGAACCATTCAATTATAATAAGAAGCCAGAAAAGCTATGGCCATTCCTTTCAGGGTGAGTGAGGGATAGGACTGTGATTAGCATAAGATGTTTGGAAGCTCTTCAGGAATTATCTACTATTCAGAGAAAGTTTCTTTCCACACTCCTTTCCCACTAGATTGCTAGAGGAACAAGGATGAGACTGTGCTAATGCCCTCATATATATACTACAAATGTTCAAATATGTGTCCAGGTAAATTAATGAAATCACTAATTCAAAAATTGTTATAGAACACCTACTACATTATGTTAATAATTGACTGGGAGAGAATACACAACTGTTAAGGAGACATATTTTCTGCCTCCATTGAGATTATCATTTGATTAGAATATAATATAGGAAAATATAGTGATGAGATAGGACATTGATATATTCAATTAGCTGAGAGATACAAAAATGATTTTGAGTGAGATGGATTTGAAATTTTGTTTTGATGTTGAAGAAATGTAATGAGTATTTTTATAAGAACATGGAGCCCTCCAGTATACAAAAGACAAATGGGCTCAGAAAGAAATTAGGGAAACAACACCCTTCACAATAGCCACAAAGGACATAAATTACTTTGGTGTAACTCTAACCAAGCAAGTCAAAACTTGTATAAAAAAAAACTTCCAGTCTCTGAATAAAGAAATAAAAGAAGCTATTAGAATATGGAAAGATCTTCCATGCTCATGGCTTGGCAGGATTAACATAGTAAAAATGTTCATCTTATGGAAAGCAATCTACATATTCAATGCAATTCCCATCAAATTACCAACACAATACTTTACAGACCTTGAAAGGAAAAAAAATCTCAACTTCATAAGGAATAACAAGAAACTCAGAATAGCTAAAACAATCCTCTACAGTAAAAGATCTTCTGGAGGTATCTGCATCCCTGATCTCAAGCTGTACTATAGAGCAACAGTAATAAAAACTGCATGGTACTGGCATAGAAACAGAATGGTGGATCAATGGAATCAGATAGAAGATCCACACATTTATGGACACCTGATTTTTTTAGAAAGATGCCAAAACCATACTATGGAAAAAAGATAGCATCTTCAAAAAATGGTGCTGGTGTAACTGGATGTCCACATGTAGAAAAATGCAAATAGATCCATACTTATCACCCTGCACAAAACTAAAGTCCAAGTGGACCAAAGACCTCAATATAAAACCTGACACACTAAAACTGTTAGAAGAAAAAATGGGGGAAGAGCCTTGAACTCATTGGCACAGGAGGCAACTTCCTGAACAGAACACCAACAGCACAGGCTCTAAGAGCAACAAGCAGTAAATGGAACCTCATGAAACTGAAAAGCTTCTGTAAAGCAAAGGACACCATCTTCAAAACAAAACGACTGCCTATAGATTGGGAAAGGATCTTCACCAAACCTATATCTGACAGAGGGCTAATATCCACTATATATAAAGAACTCAGGAATTTAAACAGCAGTAAATCAAGTAATCCAATTAAAAAATAGAGTACAGAGCTAAACAGAGAATTCTCAATAGAGGAATATTGAATGAGAGAGAAACACTTAAAGAAATGTTCAACGTCCTTTAGCCATCAGGGAAATGCAAAGCAAAACAACCCTGAGATTTCACCTTACACCCATCAGAATGGCTTAGATGAAAAACTCAAATGACAACACATGCTGGAGGGGATGTGGAGAAAGCACAACCCTCCTCCATTGCTGGTGGGAATGTAAATTTACACAACCACTTTGGAAATCAATCTGGCGCTTTCTCAGACAATTAGGAATAGTGCTGCCTCAAGATGCAGTTATGTCACTCCTAGGCACATATCCAAATGACGCTCAAATATACAACAAGGGCATTTGTTCAATCATGTCTGTAGCAGCTTTTTTTGTAATAGCCAGAAGCTGAAAACAGCCCAGATGCTCCTAAGTTAAGGAATGGATACAGAAATTGTGGTACATCTACACAATGGAATATTACTCAGCAATAAAAAACAAGGAAATCATGAAATTTGCAGGTAAATGGTGGGAACTGGAAAAGATCATCCTGAGTGAGGAATCCCAGAAGCAGAAAGACACACAGGGTATATACTCACTCATAAGTGCACATTAGACATATAATATAGGATAAACCGGCTAAAATTGGTATACCTAAGGAAGCTAAACAGGAAGGAGGACTATGGCTACGATGCTCAATCCCCATTCAGAAAGGTAAAGAGGATGGAGATCAGAGGAGGGAGAAAACAGGGAATAGGAGAGGAGTCTCCCACAGTGGGCCTTTGAAATGCTCTTCCCTGCAGGGTATCAAGGCAGGTGCTGAGACTCATAACCAAAATTTGGGCAGAGTGCAGGGAATCTTACGAAAGAAGGAGAAGATAGAAATACCTGGAGGGGACTGGAGCTCCACAAGGCCAGCAACCGATTCAAAAAAGTCTGGGCACCGGGGTCTTTTCTGAGATTGATACTCCAGCCAGGGACCACTCATGGAGATGGACTGAAACCCCTGTACAGAAGTAGCCTATGGCAGTTCAGTATCCAAATAGGCTCCACAGTAATGGGGACAGGGACTGTCTCTGACAGGAACTGATTAGCCTGCTCTTTGGTCATCTCCTCCTGAGGGGGGAGCAGCCTTACCAATCCATAGAGGAAGACAATGCAGCCAGTCCTAATGAGATCTGATAGACTAGGATCAGAGGGAAGGGGAAGAGAACCTCCCCTATAAGTGGACTGGGGGAGGGATACTGGTGGGGAAGAGGGAGGGTAGGACTGGAAGGGGAGGAGAGAGGGTGGTACAGGGGGATACAAAATGAATTAATACATATTCCATTTTCCAGAAATAAACTCTCTTACAATTGATGTAAATATGTTTATATTAGTCTTTTTAAAAAAAAAAAATAAAAAATAGACTTAACTGGTAAAAAGAAGAAGAAGGGGGAGGAGAACCCTGGGTAAGATGCTCAGTTCTCATTCAGAAAGGCAAACAGGATAGTCATCAGAAGAAGGTGAAAACAAGCAAGTCAGGAGCCTATCACAGAGGGCCTCTGAAACACTCTACCCATCAGGATATTAAAGAAGATGTTGAGACTAAGAACCAAACTTTGGGCAAGGTACAGGTATTCTTATGAAAGAAGAGGGAACAAGGAAGACCTAGAGGGGGCAGGAACTCCACAAGGAGAGCAACAGAACCAAAAAATCTGGGTCCAGGGGTCTCTTTGAGTCTGATACTCTACCCAAGGACCATTCATGGATATAATATTGAACGCCGGCACAGGTATAGCTCATTGCAGCTCAGTGTCCAAGTGGTTTCCCTAACAAGGGGAACAGAGACTGTCTCTGAAATGAACTCAGTGGCTGGCTCTTTGATTACCTCCCCCCGATTGGGGGAGGGGAGCAGCCTTACAAGGCCACAGAGGAAGACAATCCAGACAGTCCTGATGAGTTCTGATAGGGTAGGGTCCCAGTCCACCCCTGTCAGTGGACTGGGAAAGGGGCATAGGAGGAGAAGGAGGGAGGGCTGGATTAGGAGGGGAAGAGGGAGGGGGCTACAGCTGGGATACAATGTGAATAAATTGCAATAATAATAAAAAAGAATGTCACCCTGAAATTATGCTTAGGGAAATTTTACACTATTGATATGGTAAGGGAAAGGAGAGGAAATTGCATAGTGATCATGATGATGTGATCGTCTTGGAAACCATAAAACACATGAAAAAAATGGAAAAGAGGCTAGGGATGCCTGAAGCAATATGAGGAAACATTCAAGGTAGACAACAATTGTCTTGGCATGCTATCTGTTCCTGTCTTATTTTACGATGTGAACCTCTTGGTACTGTCAGTACTTCAAAGGGTAATAAATATAGACCAAGTGTAGTTGCCAGCGACTACCAATAGTAACCACCTGCACAAGGGGCTGGGAATTAAAAGAGACAGTGAACACGAAGAAGTGACGCCAAGATAGAACTCTGATCAAGGTGCCATTTTTATTACAGAGAAAACCACTTATATAGGTTTCCAAGTAAACATATCCAAGCAAAACAGGAAATTAACTGAGCAAAACAGGAGGTGTTACTGAGCAATACAGGAGGTTAGCTGAGCAAAACAGGAGGTGTAACTGAGCAAAACAGGAGATGTAACTGAAAACAAGAATAGCAAGTCAGCGTGACTTGCACGCGGGTGACCATCTCAGGTCCAATGGAATGGCTACCTCAGTTCCCCCTTTTTGGTTTATGACCAAAGACTCACAAAACTTCTTTTCTTTTTAATACAATAATAACTATGAAATTATGAAAACTGTTAGGTAAAATGTACATATGCAATGTCCAGTCTATGTGTATTTAGCAACTTAGGAGAAAGTATCTGATTATTCTGTGTCTTGCCAAGTTTAGAGTTCTATACCTAAATTAACTTTTATCCTTATTGGTATAGCCTATATGAAAGGATTTCTTAACTTCTGAACAACTTAAGTTTAATTGTGGCACTATAACTATTTGGTTTTCAACCCCATCAGAGACTTGAGAAGGAATAAAATTAGTTATTATAGTAAATAGGAAGTGCATGTTAGCAGCTTCCAAAAAAACAAAAATTGACACAGTTTGCTGACTGAACAGTCACCCATAATTCTCTGTAATGTTGAAGCATCATCTTCAGCCTTCTGGCTCAGAATATTTTACAGACATATATGTGAAACAGGAACTATTTTAGGACTTGCTTACGCTGTCTTGGCAGAGTTCGGCAGTTGACTTGTCCTGCATTCAAACTTGCCTATCCTTGGCAGAATTTGTCTGTTGTGAAGCAAGGGTATTTTCTTTACCCAAGTGGCTCGTTTGTCACATCTGAGGCCATCTCCATATGGAGGCTCTTCGATGCTCATTATCCTCCTTCAGGTAGGCGGGGTGCTGTCAGGAGATGACTTGTCTTATTGTCAAAGAATCTTTAAAATAATAAAGACACCTTTAAATGCCATATTCTGTAGGTCTCTGAAGTTTTTGAAGACTACCTGCCTTTATATAATAGATCTGTCTACAAAATCATATCTATCTGTTTAACTTAGGATGTATACTCCTGTGATAAAGTAGATTAGTGTCTGACATGACTATGAGTCGAATAACTAGCAATTAACTTGCATTATCTAATATCCTAAACAGTTTTTGATAGCTGTTTAAAAGTATTGGAAGTAGCCTTGACTTTCTATCAATATATTAAAGGTTATACCAATGTATTAAAAATAGACTTATTTTTGCATCAATATGCAAAATCCTATACCATAGTTAAAATTAACCTTATTTGAGAACAAATAAAACCTTAAGATGAGTAGATTCAATAATCTACCTTTTGTCTTATAACTTATTTTTGCATCAATATGCAGAATCCTATACTAATTTTTTGCATCAATAAAACCTTAAGATGAGTAGATTCAATAATCTACCTTTTGTCTTATTTCTGTAAGATATCCCTGTACATTCCTTGTTTTACTTTGAATAAGACCATTAATAATAAACATCTCCCAATGACCATAAAATTTTGTAGCCATAGCAAACAACCAATAACATACCCAACCCTTTTTAAGGAAAATTGGACGTTGTTCTCATGAATTTCTTCTAACTGACATTTTGGGCACATAGAAATCCTGTAATGGGGCCCAAAGAAAATTGGGAAAATGGTTAATTAAGCAAGCAATAACATTTGTGGTCCAGTCTTTGAATGTTGAGAAATTTCAGGCTTACTAAAAGTCCGGTTTGGAACAGTCTAAAATATTGGACCAATTAAGATTAGTAGCTTTCTTTAAAGTTCTTTTGGGACCAGGATTTAATGAGAAACAGCAATTGAAGCAGTTGAGGCATGAATAAGCAGAATACTGGAACATGGAAGATGTTCCTGGCAGAAATCAGAAGGTAGCCCATTGTGATCGTGCCATTTGACCCCAGAGGCAGTGGCAGTTCACCAAGGCAAGGAGCAGAAACCCAAAGCTCCAACTTAGCGGTCACTGGACAGGTCATCATTAACAGGGATATTGGCGTCAGCTACTGCAGAGGTCTCCAAAGAGTTGATGCTGTCCACTTGATGCACCAACCTTTCCTGTAGCCAGCGGGCAGCATCATTTTTCCTGTGAGAAAACACAAACAGATCCTCTCCCCCAAATAAGTACAGGGCCGGGTCCATGCCAATGGTTGGTTAGAGGATCCTTCCATCTAACTATGGCATAAGTGGAAGAAGATTTGAGATGCCAATAATGTTCTGCTGCAGATTTACCTTCTTTACCCGCTTGTAAGAAGTTTAAAATTAAAAGAATATAGTCAAGGTGAGTTCTGGGGGACTTTATCAAATGGGCTGTCTCTACTATACCTTGACCCGTAGGTTCGTAAGGTATGCCAGTTTTATGTATAGAAACAATCTCAAAATGAAGGTGTCTTGTTAAAAACAGTGATTCATCAACATTGCTTTAAATATTTGTGTGAAAGATGTGTATTTCATTTCCAACTGAAATGTACCTCCATGCAGTTTCCGTTGGCTTCCGAGATTTAGGCCATGGAAAGTGACCAAGAAAAAAAGAATGACTACTCTTCTGCCTTTCCTTTCCTAGTGTGAATGACAGTAATTACCAAAGCTAGAAAGAAATTAATTGCACATCTCTAGTCCATGAACATCAAGGTCATACCTAATCTTTACCCAACATTGCCTATCCTGGAAATCCTACCATGATGGCAGAGTGCATGCTGGTTCCCAAATATTTCCTCCACTAATTTTGTCAGCTACTACAGATAGTCTGTGACCATTTATCTAAGGGCTGATTCTGTTGTCACTGAAGTCTCAGGCTTCGTCATGTGGATGCTATGTCTTAGTACCCAGGGAGAGTCAAGAATTCCCTAAGAAATGCCTCACTTACCCTCAGGTTTCCAAAGTGCCTAAGAATGAAGACCCCACTGAGACAGTGTCTTCACTAAACATCTCCCTGAAGGTGCCTGGGACTTTGCCCTAGATCATTCCATTGATCTTAGCCCACTAGTCAGCATTGACGAGAAGGTATCTGTCACCCACACAGAAATGCTTCTGGCAGGCAGCACACTTGAAACACTCCAGGTGATACACTGTTTTTTTATTTACATCATCATTTTGTAGGCATGGATACCCTTGTCACAGGAAGCACCGTCCTCAGACGGGTCCAAGGCTCCTCTCTATGGCAGGATGGCAGAGGAAATTGGGCAGAGAGGCAGCATGCCTGGCGGCAGGATGCCCCCTTTGTGGCTTGCAGCTGGGCTTGCCGCTTGGGCTCTGGAAGGGCGCCTCAGCTACTGCTTGCTCTGCAGGCGCAGCCCTCCATGCTCAAGGGCAGTCACAGTGCTCCTTTCCATCCCGGCCCAGCTGCCTTACCCTAATCTCAAATGGGAAGACTGAAGAAGGCACATAATCTTTGGTCCCTGGTCTCTGCAGGCTGCAAAAGCTAAGGTGACTACCATAAAGCCTGAGAGCAGTTCTGCTCTTCAATAGGTACAATGCTCCGCATTATGTGCTGAAGGCAAAGTGCAACTGAGATTTTGTTAACTATTTGCTTATATGTCTACAGTCTGTGGGACAACAATCTCTTCACATAATTTTTCTTATTACAGTTCTTTCTACAAAGACTGAATGTAAAAGTATCCACAACATTTTCAATTACAGTAACAACACATTAATAAATTATAAATTAACAAAATTTTTATATTTGCTTAAATCATTTATCAAATGCTAACTTCCAGATTATCTGGAAAACTAATGATAGAAATTGCTAGAAATCTGGCATCCCAATTAAATTTTGATTTTTAAAAATGTATAAAATGTCTCTCAAATTACTCCAAGTCCCACTGCAGAAGTGTTTATTTCACCCTTTTCATAAGGCATTAAATTTACAACTTGCTAAACATTTTACCGAAACATGGGAAAACTGTCTGGAAATGCAAAGCACAATGAAATAGGACAGAGTCACTTTGGCCCCAGCCCTGAGACCTGCAAATCTTGACTTTTCCAAGTTGCATAGCTGCAAAATGGTCATTGCTAACAAGCTATTGCTCAGTTTTATTTAAGAAGAAACAATGTATTTCAGAAACTACAGTTTAGTAGACTGTTAAACCTTTCATTCAAACTACTAACATATTTTAGCTCTCCTACCCAGAAACCTGTCTTTCCAAATACATTAAAACAGCAGCTCTACAAAACTTAACAAAAAGTAAATCATCTTTGCAATTAGTTAACTTTAGCATCTGAATATAAAATGTTTATCAGTGTCATCTATGCTGTGACTAGTCCAGGATGTGCAGCATTTTAAAAATCCCTTTGTGTCCCTTATATGCAAGTTTCTCTTCCCCATAAATTAACAGGCAATTTTTCAATGATGAAAGGTTTAACAGTTCCTACATTTTCCTCATCTTTTTAAGTAAACATGGATAACTAATGACCAATTCTCTGAAGGTGGGTAATGGTAGGCCCTTTAAGCCAATTCTGGGGTCTTACGTTTTTTACCTACTTGGTCCTAAATCACTATATTAAAAGTCCCACTTTCAGGAAACCAGGGACAATTAACATCTACTTGATTTAAAAGTCCTAAAGAGTTCAACTTTCAAACCCAACTCCTTGTGTTTTGAGTAATTGTTTGAGCATTTCAATAAATGCTCTCTTCTATTGCTCTGTCCCATATTGCACTGTCTGGCACTTACCTTGCACTCTCACTGATGGGGCAATCACCGATGTGCTTTCCTTTTGGCCCAATGGACATCCTAAGTCACAGTGTTCCTCAGCAGGTCCCTCGTTGTTAGGTTCAATTCCGGGTTTCGGCACCATTTGTAGTCACCTGCGACTACCAACAGTAACTGCCTGCACAAAGGTCTGGGAATTAAAAGAGACAGGGAACATGAAGAAGTGACGCCAAGACAGTACTCTGATCACGGCACCATTTTTATTACAGAGAAAACCACTTATATAGGTTTCCAAGTAAACATATCCAAGCAAATCAGGAAATTAACTGAGCAAAACAGGAGGTGTAACTGAAAACAACAAGAATAGCGAGTCAGCATGATTTGCACGCAGGTGACCATCTCAGGTCCAATGGAATGGCTACCTCAACCAGGTGCTTGCAAAATATGTCCCAAAGGTCAAGTCTAGTTTGCAGCCTTCATTTGATTTTTTTGAAAGGTCAAAATATGTCTATTTAATGATAATTAAAATGCATATTAAATTTCCATTTTTGGTTTCCATACAGCTTTGTCAGAATACAATTCACTATCTGTGAATACAGCTTCACTAATTTGTTTATGTATCGTCTATGTCTGCTTTATGCTTCAATGGCAAAGCTGAACAGTTGTGACAGAGACCATGTGGCCTACACGCCTAAAATATTTCCTGTCTGGCTTTTTATAAGAACAGTTTTCTAGCTCCTGGCCTGAATAATCAAAACCTAAAACTGTCTTGAAACTTTGTTTCTATTGATTGCTTATGATCCAAACAAAAGTTGCTGTTTAAGTTATCTTGCTTTTTAGATTTTGTATTGATTCATATTTCATAATATCTTAATATACTATATTAAAATATGCCATTGAAATCATGATACTTCATGACAGGTTTTTCTTAAAGCCTGAAAAATATTCCCACTGAAGACAATGTTGAGATAACTACAGTGGACAACATTATAGTCCATGACTATGCACCACAGAACATACAGGCTGCATGGCAGCTAACATATATGAGCCCAAAGATGAATCTATCTAAGTATAGAATTGGAGCACAAAGGCTTAAATGGTTTTCACCTGATGTTTGAATTCAAATTTTCTCTTTGTTAGCCAATGCCTACAGAATTCATTGACATCAAGTCTCATGACATGTTCTGAATGGGTTATTTTACTCCTGAGAAAGGAAATTAGACACAATGAGAGGATGAAGGTTCATCATTTAAAATGACTCCATTATAGAAGAGGGTACTGTGTTTCTTGTGGCTTCCCCATGGTCTCTCAAGCAAAACTGGAGGTAAAGTCATTAGACTTCGGAATTCTTTTTCATTCCTTTTCTTACCTGTAGTACCTTGCAATAAACTGTCCTCATTTTGTTATCGTCATGATGATCATAATCATGGTCCTTGTAGTAATTTTCTTTCTTAGCAAACTAGAAGCTTTTTATTGATGACTATTTTCAATCAGATTGACATCCTTTCAAGATGAGTATATCATAGATAAGGGACTTGAAGTTAGAGAAACGCCTTAGCTTGCCTGATGCAATAGAGCTGCTAAGTGGCATAACTTGACATCATTGTCTATTGGGGCTGCAACGACCTGCATGGCTTTGGGATTGATCTGACTGGGGTGGTGGAGAATGAAGAAACAACAGACACTACTACAAAAAAGTGGGATAAAGTGGGCTGTGTGCTCTAATGGAGGTGCACCAACAGCTTGGAAACTCAGGACATTTATTATAAACAGGTGAATGAAGAAGGTTAGCTAATCTCTTTCAGAGGACTCTGGAGGGAGCAGTTTCAGGCTGTAGTCATCACAGAGGAGGAAGCTTTGGCTGATACTGCCTGTACACGTTGTGAACACACTTGGACCAGGGGAAAGCTTTGCCATTACCCTGAGCCTGACTTGGAGGTCTTGTCATTCTCAGAGGCCTGAAGCCTTTCAGATCCTTGACATGGCTGTGCTCATCCATACAGGAGACACACACACTCCCCACACAGGGTTATCTATCATTTATGTTGTTGTGGTTATCTGAATAAAAATGTCCCCCATAGATTCATAAAGAGTGGCATTATTGGAATAGGTGTGTCTCTGATAGATGGCCTTTGAGGTTTCATAAACTCAAGCCAGGCCTAGTGGTTCACTTTGTCTTCCTGTTGCCTTTGGATCTAGATGTAGAGTTTTCAGTTATTTCTTCAGCACTGTGTCTGCCTGCATACTTTTATGCTTCCTGCCATGACAATCGGCGAAATCTCTGAACTGTAAGCCAGCTCCCAATTACATGCTTTCCTTTATAAGAGTTTCATTGGTCACAGTGTCTCTTCACAGCAACAGAAACACTAAGACAGTTGACTTTACTACATACTCCCTGTTTGGTCTCCATGATGGTATGTGGGAGAGGATTAGTGTGTACACCAAGAGTACCCAACTCATCCTGGCACCTGAAGTTGAATTGCACCTTTTTAATCCTCTCCTGGTGAATATTTTTAAGTAAGTGTAAACCTACATAATTTCATGCCCTTTGTATAAACAATACAGCAATTTCAAAAATCTTAGTAATATTTTGGAAGTATTTTGGACAGCCCTTACCAACACTCAAAAGAGGACTTTTCATACCTTGTTTTGTGGTTTTTGTTAAATGGTCTATATATATTGGAAGAAGAATTGTCAGCCCACATGGGAAATTTTCACTTAAACTATGTAGTGTATTTATATACAGAGGTGTTATTATCATAATGTTTTAGCTAGTTAATAGTATGCTTTTTTATGATATTCCCAGAAATCTTTACTGTCATTTTGCTCTTTTCTCTCCCTCATTTGTAATTGCCATCCCACTCCAGAATTAGAGTCCACAGCAACCATATTTTCTTCACTTACCCCATCAAATCACTTATGCCACACTATTACTTCCTATTGCTCTATCACTTACCATGCAATGGTCTCTTTTTACTTTCCCTAGTTTCTGCAATTACTCACATCTGAAAGTTTAGAGCTAGGAGCCTTAGATGATAGAGGAAATGGGATGTTTGTCCTTCTGGATTTGAATTACCTCATGTGATCTTTTCTAGTTACATCCATTTATCTGCAAAGTTCATGCTTTCACTTTCATTTACATTTGAATAGTATTCCACTGTGTATGTTGGTTGTAAGATATTTAGGTTGTTTCCATTACTTGGTTATTGTGAATGGAGCAGCAATGAACATGGATGAGCAAGTATCTGTGGAGTGGGTTGTTGAGTCTTTTGGCTATATGCCAAGGAATGATATATCTGGGTTATATGGTAGATTTATTTTTAGCTGTTTGAGAATTCCCCATAATGATTACCAAAGTGGTTGCAGCAGTTTGAAATCCCATCAAAAGTGAATGAGGGTTCCCTTTTCCCCACGCTGTCTCCAGCATTTGTTGTTCATTGTTTATTTTTGCTGTTCTGATTGGGGTAAGATGAAATCTCAAAGTTGTTTTGGTTTGCATGTACACAATTCTGTGGATGATGAACTTTTTTTGAAATATTTTGTAAATTTTTTTCCTTCTTGTGAGAACTCTCTGTTCTGGTCCCAGGCCCATTTTTGGATGGTTCATTTGCTTTTTCTATGCTCTTTCATTTTGAGTTCTTGTATATTTCAGATACGAATCCACATTATAACCCATTAATGTTGCCTCCAGTTGTCTTCCAGCGGTGGAAAGAAAGTCTGTACTGATAAACATACGATGTACTTCAGACACAGTGTCCAGAGACCCCTGAAATTGAACTGATTTCAAATTTTTGTCCTTGAGGGCTAGGTTTCATGGTACCAGAAGGCATCGTGCAAACATACAACAGTATTACCTAGCTATGACACTTATGATGCATGAACAGCATCTATGGCCAGCATGACTCGATAAGGTAGCATGCATACCTTGGTGGTAACCAACTGCTTTCTAATTTGACTTAAGACCCACTCCACAAATGGAAATCATGCCTGACAGAAGAAACCTGACAAACCATCCAGTGCTAGTGGAGTCATAGATCTTTGTTACATGCAAATAACATAATAATGCTGAGCATTTATTTATTTTGGAATATATATGTGTATACATATACAAAAACATATGTAACAACAATTGGTTAAAAAGGAGGCAATGGGAGTGGAAAAGAGCAAGGAGGAGTACATGGGAAGGTTTGGAGGAGGGAAAGGGAAGTGGCAAATAATATAATTATATTATAATCTCTCAGAAGATAATGAATTTACAAAATCATAGTCAGTTTTAATTGAGACTAATTAAGAGAAATGGCTCTCTAGAGCCATAGGATATCTAAATCATGGGCTACTTCTTAATAAGTGTAATTTGTTTCATACAGATATACAGAAACAAAATAAAGCACATAAGTTTGTTATGTCACCTAACAAAGGCTCTTCTGGATGCTATTTAAGGAAAAGAAAAAGAAAGCTATAAAACTAATAATATGTTCATGGGTGTGAATCAAAGTCCACAGTAAACATCTAATATTATGTCAGCTGTATGTAGAGTCTGTTCAAAACAAACATTGGCTTATGGTACACAAATCATTCACCAATACCACTACATCAGTGGGATCTGAAATTGAGACTGTTAAGCATCTGCATGTTCTTGAAATAATAATTCAAGCAACTGTGTCTAAAACTGATCCTTGACCTACTGTTCTGTGGTTGTTTTATCTCAGAAGCTCAAATGTATTAGTTAGAGTCTTCTTTTGCATTTAGGAATTGATATTTTTTCATTCATTTTTAAAGTAGCCATTCTTTAAGCTGATCTTGCTGACACAGTCAATGAATCTTTGGCATCATTTAGACTCATAGGTGTCTCTCTAAAAGCCCTCTGCAAATTATGTTAGTAGCTCTATTTTTCACTGACATTTCATTTGTCCTCATTACTCACTGTGCTTTTGATAGCTCTCTCTATGTCTCTCTGTCTCTTTCCCTCCCTCTCTCTGCCTCTCTCTCTTTGCGCGCGCGCGCGCGCGTGTGTGTGTGTGTGTGTGTGTGTGTGTCTGTATTCCATGTAACTTCGGGTTGGAAATTTTCTGGGTATATGGTAAGGGCCAGAAGGGGAGATATAATGTTTCGAATAATGTGATTTTTGTTTCATTGACAGACACAGGTTATCCTTATAACACAGCAACTTTGTCATGGTGTGGAGATAAAAAGAAATAGCTGTCATCAATTTTTGTTTCTAGTTTTCTCACATTTATTTAAGCTGTAAGTTGTAAGATACTAAACAAACACTTGAGAAAGAGCAGACCGGAATGGGGCAACATTCTGGATCCTCATAAGACCAGACATATGAGTAGAGCTTAGAAATTGAAGGGTTGTATTCTGTATTCTAATAGAAAATCTCTTAGCATGCCGTTATCTAATTCGGTGAGAAGATTTAAGGACTCAGGGCCACATCTGTGATCTTATGATTCAAGGTTAAAAAGCTATTCTTGCAGACTATGAAATCCTTGTATTATTGGGAGATGTCATTGGAGCAGGAATTGAGAAACTCAATGTTCTCATCTACTTCTGTGTTGCTATAGTAAAGGCTTTTTAATGTTTACCATCAGTTTCTTTACTGTTTCATTGTAGACGATGAGAAATTCTTGTTTTGCACAGGTACCAGCCTCCACACCCTATCTTAAGGATCACTGAGCTAAAGCAGGAGATGGCAGACACAGCCCACAGGTTGAATCTACTATAGGGCCTGTTTTATTCAAATCATATTGTTTTTTCTTTTTTGGCATACATTCATACCTATTCTGTTAAGGCTATATGGCTGCTTTCATTGTTACAATGGCAGAGTTGAATTGTGGTACAAACCCTGTAATCCTCTAAATATTTACAGTCTGGCCCTTTATGAAAACCTTTGGCTTCAGGGGACAGAAAAATAAGGGAGCTGGATTAATTTCCTAGGGCCCCTTCAAACACAAAGAGATAATAATTCTGCCAAGAGGCTTGGTTACAAAGAAAATTGGTTTTCTGACCCTGAAAGAAAAATTGCCTGAAAATGCTGGGTTTTTTTTTTTTTTTTGGTGAATTTGATGTCTTAAAAAGACATTCTACTCCGAAATAAAATATTTTGTTTTCCCCCATCCCCTTAAATTTCCAGTATTCAAATGTAATCTCCCTATGTTCTCTGATTAAATATATTATTGAATGTTTGGTCAGCTAAGGTCATTTACCAGAAATCAGACTCTCTTTTTGTTAAGTTCCTAGAAATGTGCACTCTCTAATTTCTCAATTTCCCAAACATAGCATATGCCTAAATGATTGCTGTGGCTCTCTGTTTATTACCAAGGCCTTTCTAAAGTGACATGTACTTTTACCTGCTGACTTTGATAGCTCTTTCTAGTCGATTTCATTTATGGCGGGTACAGAAGTACTAGCAACATTCTTATTTCCTACATGAGTTTGAAAACCACAAGGAAAGAACATTTAAGATTTAAAAAAATGTAGCTTGAATTTTTGGACAAGTTGACTTATTTGTAATATTATTATTATTATTGTGGAGAGTGATGGTGGTGGTGGCTTGTGTGTGTGTGTGTGTGTGTGTTTGTGTATGTGTGTTTGCTTTGTGTATGATACTGCCTACATACCTGTAGAAGTTACTCTGTGCCTTCTTTCCACCATGGGTTCTGGTATATTAAACTTATGTCTTCATACTTATACATCAAGCATGTTTATTTGTCCAGCCACAAATTGAGTTAACATTGATTGACATAAAGATGAGCCTGAATGTAATAACTTAGTTGTATTCCTAGAAACCACAAACTTCTTTTACAACAGTAGGGATAAAGGCAACCAAACTCTAATATTCTCTATAAAGAGCTAACCTAGTTTAATTTCCATTTGCTGTGATAAAATATCCTGCCAAAAGGGTTTATTTGGCTTACAGTTTCATTATTTTGAGGAATTTAATGCAGGGACTTGAAGTAGATAGTTACATTGCATCCACAGTCAAGAGAAGAAAGAAATAAATGCACCAATGCTTACTCTCTTTGTCATTTTTTCTACTCATACAGCCCAGAACCCAAATCCAGAGAATGTTGTTTTCCACACTGGATTATGCCTTCCCAATTCAATAGACAAAATCAAGACGAACCTCCAGAGACCTTCCCACAGGCCAATCCAATTTAGATTACCCTTCATTAAGACTCTCTTTCCAGGTGATTCTAGATAGTGTTCATTTGATAATTAAAATGAACTATCAGAACAGGTTAACATAGGAAAGGGAAATGAGGAAAGGACAGGTTTATATAAGCTTATTTTATTTATCTCATATGAGATAGATAAATCATTTTCAGAAAAGGCCAGAAAGACCATACTCATGGATATCCTTCTGAAGACACAGAGAGAAATAAATGCTCCTAATACCAATATAACTCTGCCTGAAACTTCATCATTGACTTATGTTGACACATATTCTGCTATGAAAAAAAGAAACTGTATTTATTGCTCACTTGCTAGGACTATAAACCTTAATCCAAATTTTTCTTTCTTTTTAGTAGTCATAAACTTTGCTACGTTGATCTCAAACGTCTCTTACAATCTTTTTTTCTCCCTTCTCTACCACATCTGTCTTAGCTTGAGATCTATAAAACACATTTTTAAAGTATATTTTAATAACATAAACATTGCTCCAAGTCTCATTCTATGCCCTAAAGGTATAAAACATTCTCTTTTTCTTTCTTTCCATGGTTCCAGAAGATCCTCCCAACATCTATATAAGCACAGCTGAAGCAGAAGTGCTAGGGAGTTAACATCTGATAGCAATTTTCAACAAGTAGAAAGTATCTGAATAAATGTGTTGGTCAATGACCAATGCCCTGACTTCAGAACAACTATGAGAAACATTCTTTGATTTTTCTATTAAATTCTTCTTCATAGAATATATTTTAATTATGTTTTCTCCTACCCCCAAATTTTCCAGATCCTCCTTGCCCTCCTATGCACTGAATTTTAAATTGTATCTCTCTTCAAAACAAAACACTCGAAATCAAGCAACAACAAACAAAAGAACCCAAGAAATAAAAACCTCCACCAAAATGAAAATCAAAACAAGTGGGGAAAAAACAATAAGACAACAACAACAACAACAACAAAAAGAGTCAAAATAAACTACTACAAAAATACCATTGGGCTTATTTTGTGTTGACCAACTGCTCCTGTAGTGTGGATGATATACCTAATGAGTTATACTCAGTGATATGCCCAATCTCTTGGAGAAAACTGATTTTTCTTTTGCCAGTGTGTATCAGTTGCAAATAGCTTTTTCAGTAGGGTGGGACTTTGTGTCCACTTCTTCTTGCTGACATTTTGTTTATTTGAACTTGTTCAGGTCTGCTGTGTGCTGCCACAATCTTTGTGATTGTGCACCATTCCTGTTGTGTCTGAAAGATACAATTTCCTTGGAGTCATCTGTCCTCTCTGGCTCTTAAAAGTTTTCTGCCTCCTCTTCTGAATACATCCTTGAGCTTGAGAAGAGGGGTTTGATGGAGACATCCCATTTAGAACTGAGTATTCCTAAATTTCTGAACTCTACACATTGTTGAGTTGTGAGTCTCTGTGTTGATTCCCATGTACTGCAAGAAGAAGCTTCTCTGATGTGTGTTGAGCAAGGTACTGATACTGAGGTGAGGGACATTCTTTATGGATGTTGAGAGAATGGTTGTGTTTGAATTCAAATTACCCACGGTGGTAACAAGTTCCTTCACATAGTATTTTGTAGTATTTTTCTCTCTCCCTAATTCGCTCTGCTAATTTCTACTTCCTGGGATTGCCTCCTAAGTGAATCATCTGTTCTCTTGTTCTTGTCTCAAAATCTTCTTTACAGGAAATGTAAACCATCTCAGTGCTTATGAAGTTGGAAGGTTTCATTACTACTGTTTTAAAGATGAGAAACCTGAAGTTTGATCAGGTGTATTAGCTTGTTGGAATATTCATTTCTAGAATGTTAGAGCTGAAGCTATGTTAGTGTTTCCACTTTATTGCTGTTTTATGCTAAAAAGCCAAAGAATTTTCCATATGTAAGTCCTCATTTGTTCTTATGAAATTCTAATATAAAAATTGAGTCACATCAACGGGGCATAAGGGATTTTACAACCCATTTGTTGGAAGCAGACTCATTGCAATTAGGTAAAATGATACATGTTATCTGGAAGAGCTTTGATCAAGAACTAGGGGCAATTTATACTGATTCAAAGAATGGGGGCTCTATTAGCTCTTCATTTATTTTCTGAACCATTCATATTACAAGATTGTTTGCCATATTGCAATTTTTGAAATTTAGCCAAATGAAACACTTTATAAACAAAATAGGACATGCAAATGATTTACTATCATTCAAAAATAAATGAAAATGCTCCAAAGCTGAACAATTAAGCATTCAAAAGTAAGCACTCAAGCTAAGCTTTCTCATTTGAAGAAATTCAAATTAACTTCAAGTTCCTGGATCTAATTTCTTAGTAGAAAAGGAAATCTCTCTCTAATTGTAAACCATTTTTTTATTTTGCTGTCCTCAATCTTTTAAAATACCAGAAGTAAAGAGGCAGACAAAAAGAACCCATGGAAGACATTTGCGTGCAATCCTGGGTAGTCTCAAACAGATGGTAGGAGACAATTCCAGGAAATCATCCTCACCCCATCTTCTCTAGCCTCATAATTGCCATGTAAAATGTGATTGAGATAAGAAAAAATGAATATATAAGTCAGAATCCAAGCAGAAAATAATTCACTCACTTGGGGATTTTGAAGGAATCATTTTACTGAAGGAATAAATTTGAGGTATGGATAGAGTTAAGGAAACTATTGAGGGATATTGGGAAACAGTGCTTGATGGTTAATATTGGCTGCCAACTTAAGAACATCTAGAATTACATAGGAGACAAACCATCTGATCACCTGTGGTAGACTATCTAGACTAGGTTTACTTCTGGCTAGGCCTGTGAGGTTTTTTCTAAATTTTATTTATTTTTTTTCAAGTGTAAGTATTTTTATTATGCAGAAAAGCAAAAGAGATCCTTTGCACAAATTAACAATCGTTCTATATAACTGGTATCCAACTTATATTCCATCATTGGGCTTTAATCTTTTTTTAATTTAATTTACTTATTTTTATCTCAATCACAGGTTAGGTACTTTGAATCCCAGGCTTAGCCCCTTCCCTCATTCCCTCCCACCCTCTCACTCCCTCCCTCATCTCTCTCCTCCCTGCCCCTTCCAAGTCCACCAAAAGGGGAGGACCTCCTTCCCTTCCATCCAACCCCAGCTTATCCTGTCTCCTCAGGGCTGGCTGCAATGTCCTCCCCTGGAATCTAGCCAGTCTGTCACTCCCCGGCTTGTATGGGGGAGGGTCAAAGAGTCAGCCATCAAGATCATGACTGAAACAGTCCCTGTTTCCCTGAATAGGGTCTTCAGTCCTACACCGAGCTATCATGGGCCCCATCTGTGCGGGGGTTCCAGGCCACATCCACACATGGTCCTTGATTGTAGAAACCATCTCATACAAG
>CM053742.1:11381797-11399672 GCA_028658305.1 Pachyuromys duprasi | reverse complement strand
ATACATGGAGATAACCTAGAACCTCTGCATAGATGTAGGTCATGGCAGCTCAGTGTCCAAGTGGGTACCCTAGTTAGGGGAACAGGGACTGTCTCTGACATGAATTCAGTGACTGGTTCTTTGACCATCATCCTAAGGGGGGGGGGGGGGCGCAGCCTTACCAGGCCACAGAGGAAGACAGTGTAACCAGTCCTGAAGAGACCTGATAATCTAGGGTCAGAAGGAAGTGGAGAAGTTCCTCTGCTCTCAGTGGTTTGGGGGAGGCTCATGGGAGGAGATGAGGGAGGGAGGGTGGGGCTCTGAGGGGATGAAGGAGGGGGCTACATCTGGGATACAAAGTAAGTAAAATGTAATTAATAAAAAATTATTAATGTTTTTTTAATTCAGGGTCTTAAGAACTCCACAAGACCAACATAGTCAACCAACCAGGGCTCAGGGGGGCATACAGAGACTGAAGCACCAATCAAGAACCAATTCATGGACTGGACCTAGGCCTCCTACATAGATGTAGCCCATGGGAAACTTAGTCCTCATGTGGGGAAGTAGTAGTAGTAGTGGCTTTCTCTGACATGGACTCTGTTGCCTTCTTTTAAATCACTTCTCCCTGGCAGGGCTGCCTTGCATAGGAAGAAGATCCATGCAGTCCTGATGTAACTCCACACCAGGTATTCTGTTTTTGGAGTTCACAACTTTAACTCTTTGGACTCTTACAGCCTTGTTTGCTAATGACCATTTTATCCTTGTTTAAAGAGTGGTTTGGGGGGTTTGGAGATGATTCAGTGGGCAGAATAGCTTGCTCTCCAAGCACAAGGACCTGAGTTCAATTACCCAGCCCACTATCAAAAAGCTACACAAGGATTTCCATGACTGAAACCCCAGTACAGTGGCACCTCACACAGACACACACACAACACATACCACACACACAAATTTTAAATTCAATTGAAATTTTAAGAGTGACTTGTTTGTATTCTCTATTTACATCTTTAGTTCTGTTTGATAATTTGACAGCCTTTATATTCATCTAATTAATTTCCTCAGAACAATCTCCCTATCAATAATTCAGAGTTAGGCAAACACTACAAAGACACAGAGTGAGTCATCTCTTCCTATTTCCAAATTGCTTACTGATTAGTGACTTCAAACATTTCTCTAGAGAGCTTTGTTCCCCATTTTAGATCCCAGCAATTCTTTGAATGAAAGTCATTTCTAAGTTCATCCTCTCAATGTACTAACCATTTTTGGTGCATGTTGGGTTTATTTGACCCTTCCTACATGTTTTGAGATATAACCACATGTCACTTTAACCAGCAGCCCTTCATCTTGGTAATCCACATTTCTTAGTCTAATAACTAAGGGTAAGTTGAAAAAGCAAAATCTTACCTAATCAGTGTTCCACTCAATGAATAGTTTTCTTATTCTGTCACACATATAAAATGAAAATACTTTAAATTCAGTCTTTTCTAAACCTTTAATTATCTTAGCACTCTCCATTCTCTCCACACACACACACCCCCCCGCCTTCCTCTCATCTTTTATATTCTTTCCTGCTCATTGAGGATCAAGAGCCAAGAAAAAGTAATTTTTTCCTAAAACTCAACAAGCACTCCCTGACTGCTCACAATGCTGTTAACCTACAAAGTCTTTCCAATTGTGCATCATCCAAAATGTAAGAAACAGTTAACATTTATTTAGTTATATCAAAAATAATAATGAAATACACTTAACTTAGTAATTTTTTAATGAGGATGATGTGATGGACAAGGGGACAGTCACAGTATTTGTAGAGATTTTTAGTTGTCATTACTGTGAATGTTGTTATTGTGTAGCAGAGTACTTGGAGTTGTACAGGGGATTTCTGAGTTCATTGCCTGGCACAAAGAACTGAACATTCAGGAAATACAGAAAACTAAGCTATGGGAAAGTAACAGTTTTATCCCTTCTGGAGTCAGGAGGCCTAAGTTCAAAAGTCAGTTAAGTGGATAGGGGATAGGGTATTTTATTGTATCCTCCCTTTTCCTCTCTTTTTCCTGTTTAGATGTATGCCTCCATGCCTTCCTGATATTCCTCCTCACAACATCTGGGAACAAGAAGCCTCCATCTCAGAGAGCTTGCTTTTGATTTCCTTGTCTATGTATATCCCTCTCACTCCTTTCTAATTGGAATCTAGTGAGTAGAAAGTAGACATGCTATTAAACTTGTGACGGTGCACAGGAAAGCTCTCAGACCTTTACACAGCACTGCTACATATATGTGATAAAGAATTGTAAGCCTAGAGGGTCAACAGTTCCAAACTCAGAAGCCTCTTTAAAATTTTGTCAGTATTTACTACAATCAATTTTTGTAAAACTCAAACCCATAAAATGATATCTCCTGCAAATTACATAACATTGGAGCCTGCAGACATTGTTGTGTGTTTAGAGTTCCCTCATATTTCATTTATTCTGGAAATCAAAGCATGCACATTATCAGAATATAAAGAGAGATGAGGCCAAACATATGAAGCCAGCAAAAATCAGCCACCCACAGTCATTTTTTTACTGTTTCTAAAATTATTTATTCTTCAAAACAAATAGTCCTACTCAATAAAGCAAGCCAATTTTTTCACATTTTTATTAACTCTTATTTATTACAATTTATTCACTTTGTATCCTGGCTGTGGCCCCCTCCTCTATCTCCTCCCAATTCCACCCTTCTTCCTTCTTCTCCCCATATGCCCCTATCCAGTCCACTATTAGGACTTCCTCCCCTTCTATCTGACCCTAGCAATCAGGTCTCATCAGGACTGGCTACATTGTCTTCCTCTGTGGCCTGGCAGAGCTGCACCCCCCAGGGAGAGGTGAGCAGAGATCCTGCCACTGAGTTCCTACCAGAGACAGCCCCTGCTCCCCTTACTAGGGAACCCACTTGGACCCTGAGTCAATGGGCCACATCTGAGCAGAGGTTTTTGGTCCTCTCCATGCATGGTCCTTGGTTGGGATATCAGTCTCTGCACAGCACCAGGGGGCCAGTTGCTTTGGCTTTGTTGGTCTCCTTGTGGAGCTCTTGTCCCCTCCAGGTCTTTCCATCTCCAATTTCTTTCATAACATTCCTTGTATTCTGCCCAAAGTTTGGCTATCAGTCTCAACCTCTGCTTTGATACTTCTATCAGTGGAGTTTTCAGAGGCCCTCTGTGGCAGGCTCCTGTCCTCTTCCCTATATTCTCCTTCCTCCAATGTCTATCGCATTTGCTCTTCTGAATGAGTATAGAGCATCTTCCCTAGGATCTTCCTTGTTGTTTAGCTTCTTTAGGAGTAGAGATGTATGTTTATCCTATTTTATGTTTAATAATCATTTGTGAGTGAGTATATACCGTGTGTATTTTTCTGCTTCTAGGTTACCTCACTCAAGATTATCTTTTCTAGCTTCATCCATTTGTCTGTAAATTTCATGATTTCCTTGTTTTTAATTGAGTAGTATTCCATTGTGTAAATGTACCACAATTTCATTATACATTCCTCAGTTGAAGGATATCTGGGTTGTTTCCAGATTCTGGCTATTACAAATAAAGCTGCTATAAACATGGTTGAGCAAATGTCCTTGTTGTGTACTTGAGCATATTTTGAATATATGCTTAGGAGTGGTGTAGCTGGATCTTGGGCTAGCACTCTTCCTAGTTTTCTGAGAAAGTGCCCAATTTTTTTTCTTGAGATTTAATTTCCTGTTCTCAGAATTTCAAGTTTCTAAGAAGCAATATCAAGGTGATCTCTCTTTTGGCTTGATTTGTATTTTTATGAAAGGCTATGTCATGACTGGCTAGATCCCAGGGGAGGACTTTGCAGCCAGCCCTGAGGAGACAGGATAAGCTGGGGTTGGATGGAAGGGAAGAAGGTCCTCCCCTGTTGGTGGACTTGGAGGGGGCGGGGAAGAAGGAGATGAGGGAGGGAGTGGGAGGGTAGGAGGAAATGGGGGAGGGGGCTACGCCTGGGATTCAAAGTACCTAACCTGTGATTGAGATAAAAATAAATAAATTAAAAAAAAAGAAGAAGAAAGGCTATGTCATATTGACCTCTTAAGTTTCTAAGAGAGAGAGAGAATGTTCTGACATATGACACAGTAAGGCTACACCTCCAGATGTGATCCAAATCAGAACAGCGAAGATAAGCTGTGCTGAAAAGGGCTTTGTCTTTTCTGTTCCCGTATAGAAATTAGAATTTATTCTTATCAACTTCATTTCCACAATAAGTTACCCTTGGAAGAAAACAGTGCCCCCATCAGTTACTGACAATCTTCCTTTCTCAATCCAGCTTAATGACCATGCTTAATGTCTCAGTGCCACCAAAAACCATTGACTCACCCCCAAATCAGTCCTCTCAGTTTCTCTCTTGTTTTCACTTGGCAAGTTTAGAATATTATAAAGAACCCTTCAACCTCTCTCTCTGGGACAATATCCAGGAAGCACTTTGACTAAAAAAAGTCATTGATTTTAATGGAACAAATGAGAAAGCCAATTTGTAATGTGTGGCATCTTGACAAAAATGATAAAAATGATCAGATTCATTTGTCCCAAATTCTATCCTTAATTACAGCAACAGCTCTACAAACAAAGCCATCTTTCAAAGACCCTGAGTTAGATCACCATATTCCAATATCAATCTCCTCCACTGTTTTGCATTACTGTTAGGACAAATCTCCAACTCTACTGTACACACATGATACTATCTTCTAAGCCCCACCTTTACTAGAGTATTCATGCCCTCTTGCATCAAGTTCTGTGCCCTTACTTCTCTTCTGAATTTCTTCAAGTCACTTTCTTCTTTCTGGAAAGCTCTTGCTGCCCATACTTCCTCCTCACTTTGCTAATTCATTTTAATCTTCGATACCTTCATTTTACTACTTGTTCTCAAAGAAGTCTTTTCTAATTTGTAGAAGTATGCATGTGGGGACAGGGAAGGAATTGGATTCAAGATGACTATCTGACTATCGCCACATTCCTCTTCCATGTTCACAAGTGATGATAGGTATATGACAAGTTTTTCTGTGATCATACTCAAATCATTTATGCCACTGACTATGTCTATTTCAGGTCCCTTCCCTAAGCATGTCCTGTGTCTGAAGCCTCATAACCCCCATATCAATCTAATAAGATTGATTAAAGATCCTCTTTTCCTCCAAACTTTTCAGTGGCTTATTCTTTCCCCAAAATGACACTAACATCAATATGATATGGGGCAGGTCCTACATCCTTTCAGAACAAGAAGGCAGCTGTGGATCTAAGAAAGATAAAGAGAGCATTATTAGCGTGACCCTGGTATTCTAAGTGTCACATAAAGAAAGTTTAGAAAATATAAGCTACATTTAGACAAGTCCACATTGTGATATGTGTGGGGCAAGACCAATGCACAACCTCAAAAATGACCTATTGGAGGTCTGTCTGATGCTAATTACTGACCCTCTGTGTAAACCTGCCTAAGTCATTATACCTGATTGACTAAACAGCCTATACCTGGGCAGGGCAGAATGGGGTATGTTTGGTTAAAGTTCCCAGGCTTTGGAGAATTGCAGGAGGAATTTACAGGAGAGACTGGAAGAGAACGCCAGAATGGGTTATCCTGGAGATAACACCGTGTGGGCTGAGGAAGGACTCCAATAATGATGTAAAAAGATGGAGAATAAAAACAGGTACCATGGGATTGTGAATGAAAGATAGTGCAATTGAGGAGGTTTAAAATGGATGGCATTGGATATGGTCTGGGAGATAGGTGATGAGGAAATTGAAACAGTGTAAGTGAAATATCTGTCATTCCCACAGTAAATAAAGCAATTATAAATCGAACAGTTGTATGTATCTCATTATTTTTGATAACGGGTTAAATAATAACACTGTGAAAATCTTAGGGCTAATAATAAACATTTTATAGCCCAACACCTCTATTACAATTTATTTACTACAACAATGACAAAACACCCCTTTCTTCCAGTCAGTATACTTAATTGCTGCTTCAACATCAACCACACAAGCCTTGATTAAATCCTTATCTCTCAACTCCCAACTCCCAACCCCCAACCCTCAACCCCCGAGGGATGTTAACCACTCATCATTTTTTCTGATAACCACTCATCATTTTGTCTCAGCTCCTTGGTTACAACCTAGACAAAGTCCTCACTCCTTAAACACTCATGCTTAGGACAAGCCTAAGCCTTTTCAGGCATCTTTCTCTTTAATGAAAGCACTGCATAGTTCTTCCCACAAGATGCCTTGTAATAACAAACTTTATGACTTTAGGTTTGTTTGAACACACACACACAGCCTTCAGTCAAGAGGTTCAACTCACTCACATTAAAAGTTCTCTGAATAGACTTGATTCAAAACACACAGAATTTAAATACAGCTCAACAACATAAAGAATCCTTAAAGGATATCACCAACTGAATTTGGGGTTTACTTAGATTACACAATGTATTGCTAGCTAATAGGCAGGCTCAGTCAATGGTGAAACAGTCCTCTTCATCTATAAATTCTAAATAGTGAACAACATACTCAGAATGACAGCACTTACTCTCACATTATGCATAACTTCCAAGAGGATAAAACAAGGTTTGATGGCATAAGCAGCCTCTCAAGAGTACGTATTTATCAGACACAAGCCTGCATAGTTTAAGCAACATCAGCTCTTGCAGGTAACTAAAGACCCATTGTTAAGAATTAGTGTGGCTCAAATCTTTCCTTCATTTGCCTTCCCTTTTTTTCCAATTAGTAGTGTGTAAGTGTGTTATTAGTATTTGTATTAGTACTGTGGAACTGTATCCATTTGTAGTCACTGTGAATGAGGAGTAGAGCCTCCCCTCAATCAATTTGCTAGGTTCTATCAAAGTCGTATACTGCCATGTTACTAAAAGACACATGCACACCGTTGAAGAAATATGATTCATCATCATGTTTTTAATTAATTTTTATTGATTGCAGTTTATTAACTTTGTATCCCATCTATAGCCCCCTCCCTCATCCCTTCCCAATCCCACTCTCCCTCCATCATCTCCTCCTATGCCCCTCCCCAAGTCCACTGATAGGAGAGGTCCTCCTCACCTTCTCTCTGATCCTAGTCTATCAGGTCTCATCAGGACTGGCTGCATTGTCTTCCTCTGTGGCCTGGTAAGGCTGCTCCTCCCTCAGGGGGAGGTGATCAAAGAGCAGGCCAATCAGTTCATGTCAGAAACAGTCGCAGTTCCTATTACCATGGAACATACTTGGACACTGAGCTGCCATGGGCTACATCTGTGCAGGGGTTCTAGGTTATCTCTATGCATGGTCCTTGGTTGGACTATCAGTCTTAGAAAAGACCCCTGTGCTCAGAATTTTTGGTTCTGTTGCTCTCCTTGTGGAGCTCCTGTCCCTTCCAGGTCTTTCTCTGTTTTTTTTTAATGTAGCTTATTTGTTTGTTTGTTTATTTGTTTTGTAGATATCAGAGTTCTTGAGCATGAATCAGACAGATGAAAATGGTATTTGACAATATCAAAGTTGTTGGACTTCCTGATGGAAGAAATAAAAGCATTTAAAAATCCCATGGTAACATAAATATTTATATGTATATATATATATTAATTTTCCTAAAGTAGATGAAGAATATAAACCTTGTAAATAATTATGTACAGTGCAGTACCAAAAATGCTGTCGAAGAGAGATGATAAAAACTGGTGTTTTAGTTTTTTACAGTGGTTACAACAAAATACCATAAGCTCTGGTTAGGGGACACTTAGAACCAACAGAAATATAATTCTCACCATTCTGGGGGGTAAAACTCTGAGATCAAGACACCAGCAGATCTTAAGCTGGTAAAGATCAATTTCCCACCTAATAAATACATCTTCTCATGGGCCTACATTGTAGAGCTGAGAATCCTCTTGGACTAATGGAATAAAAGCACTGATACCATTTACCAGTTTCTGCCTTCATGATTTAATCAGCTCTAAGGGTCCTATTCCCTTACTCTGGCACAGTGGTGACTGTTATCAGCATGCAGATTGAGGGGACATGAACACTGACAACAAACCAGTAAATGAAATGATGGGAGTAACCAGCTAGGCATGCATTTAAAAAAAAAAAAAAAAACAAAACCTTGTGTGTTTCCTTTATACAAGCAGTTTATAGGTGGTTTTTTTTTTTAAGTGGAAGGGGAAGAGGACCTCCTCTATCAATGGACTTGGAGAGGGGTATTGGAGAGGATGAAAGAGGGAGGATGGTATTAGGAGGGAATGAGGGAGGGGGCTACAGCTGGGATACAAAGTGAATGAACTGTAATTAATATAATTTTTTAAAAAATATATAAACTGCTTGTATAAAGGAAATCCTCCAACTCTTTCTATCTCCTCCTCCTTTCATAATATTTCCTGCGCTTTGCCCAAAGTTTGGCTATGAGTCTCAGCATCTGTTTTGATACCTTGCTGAGTAGAGTCTTTCGGAGACCGTCTGTGGTACGCTTCTGCCCTGTTCCCTGTTTTCTCCCTCTTCTGATGTCCATCCATTTGCCTTTCTGAGTGAGGATTGATCATCTTACCCAGGGTCCTCCTTCTTGATTAGCTTCCTTAGGTGTACAGGTTTTAGTATGTTTATGCTATATTATATATCTATATCCACTTATAAGTGAGTATATACCATGTGTGTCTTTCTGCTTCTAGGATACCTCACTCAGGATGATCTTTTCTAGATCCCATCATTTGCCCCCAAATTTCATGATTTCCTTGTTTTTAATTACTGAGTAGTATTCCATTGTGTAAATGTACCACAATTTCTGTATCCATTTCTCAGTTGAGGGACATCAGGTTTGTTTCCAGATTCTGGCTATTATGAATAAAGCTGCTACTTATGTCCTTGTTGTATACTTGAGCATATTTTGGATATATGCCTGGGAGTGTTAGAGGTGGATATGGAGGAAGCACTATTCCTAATTGTCTGAGAAAGCTCCAGATTGGTTTCCAAAGTGTTTGTACAAGTTTACATTCCCACCGCAATGGAGGAGGGTTCCCATTTTTCCACATCCTCTCTAGCATGTATTGTCACTTGGGTTTTTGATCTTAGCCATTCTAATGGGTTTTGCTCTTGCCATTCTTTTGGTCTTGTTTATGCAGCCACTTCTAGAAGAAACTGTTTCACCGCAGACTTCATGGTATTTTTACTTTTACAATCTTCCCACCCCTTCTTTTGTGATGTTACCTTAGCCAATACAGAAGGAAAATATTAGACAAGTAACACTAGGGTTGTTTGATTAAAGCCTCAAAGAATCATGTTATATTTACCTCAAATTATTCATGACACATACAAGTGTGTGTGTATACATATTTAATGAATATAGACATATATAATAATAAAAGAAGGTAAAAATTATAATAAATTATAATAAATAATAAAATTGTGTTAGCTAGGAAATGAATAATATATAAGTATACTTATAATTATTTATAATATATGTAATATATAATGGATATTTGTATATCTTAAAGTAAGTTAAGCTAACAAGTAAGTAGGTTGGGCTGACAATGCTCCCCACAAGAACAACAGACTAACAAAATCCCTTTGATTTTTGTTTGTTTTATTGTTTTTACAAGACAGGATTTCCTGTGTATCCTTGGCTGTCCTAGACTCACAGTGTAGACCAGGCTGGCCTCAAACTCACAGAGGTCTACCTGCCTCTGTCTCCTCAAGTGCTGGGATTACAGGTGTGTACCACAGATCCCAGTATCCCTTTGATTCTTATGTCAAAGCTAATTTACATTTATGGAATTCTCTTGGATCAACTATTCTCCTGTTTAACTTTTAAATAATTTCTAGGAGGCACTCAAGACACATCAGCCTGAATCCATTTACTGTTTTACTTTACTTCAAGCTGATAAAAAATTCATGAGACATGTTATGTGGCAACTTCTCTTTTTCTTCTTAAGGAAGAAAAGTTTGGAGGTATTTTGAGTCACTTATTTTCACAAATCCTCTCTCAATCCTTCTTAATTTTCTTTTACATACAGCTTTTGAATCCAACCAAAATCTTTTATTTAACAAATAGAGAAATGAAATAAAGATGTGAAACACAATTGTCTAAATTTGAAATTGAGTGTATTTTCCCTTTAGATTATAAATTATATTATTATATTATGATGAGATTATTTTTGCCAACTTGACCATCTACTACCTACCAGGTAACACACATCACTTCTTGAATTCTTCTTTATGCTCTATTCATATTTTTGCATTTAAAGGTTTTATTTAAAGTCCTGTGATATTGTAGCAAAGACACTAAATATTTTTTGAAGATATGACTATTTATCTTCAATATCCCCTTTAAAAACTCAGTTTGTTTTTATGTTTTCCGTTCTATGTGAAAGATAGCGTTAGATTATAAACTTCCTTCTGAAATTTTCTTGTTCAAATTTTAAAAATGAATCTATTGAATTTATAAATGAATTTGGCAAAAAAGCCACCTTTACAATGCTGAATTGTACCATCCAGAAGTATTACATAACTGTATTTCCAGACATTGTTTCCTTTTTTAATTCACTTTACATCCTTGTAGCTCCATACCTCATCCCCTCCCAGTCCCACCCTCTTTCCTTCTGTTCCCCCCTCCCCTTTTCCTCAGAAAAAGGGAGATCCCTTTCTCATCCACCCCAGCTCATCAAGTTGCATCAGGACTGAGCATGTCCTCTTCTCCTGTGGTCTGGCAAGGAAGTCCTGCCTTTGGGGGTGGGGACTGATAAAAAAAGGTGATAAGTGAATCCTTGTTCAATGCAGTCACCACTTCGATTACTAAAAGGCCCACATGAAGCCTAAGCTGCCTGTCTGCTACATATTTGTAGGGAGCCTACTTCCTGTTTGTGCATGGTCTTTGGTGGATGCTTCAGTCTCAACAAGCCCCACTGGGCCCTGGTTAGTTGGCTCTGTTGTCCTTCTTGTGAAGCTCCTGTCACCTCCGTGTCCTTTTCTCTTTCCACCTACTTTTCCACAAGATTCCCCTATGCATCATCCAATGTTTGGCTGTAAGCTTCCAGCTATCTTTTGAGGAGTTTCTGGGTAGAGCCTCTCAGAGGACAACCACTCTGTCAGGCTCCTGTCTGCAAGCTTAGCAGAGTGTCATTCATAATGTCAGAGGTTGGCACTCTTCGATAGGGTGGGTCTTTGGTTGGCCCAGCTATTGGTTGAGCATTCTCTCAATCCCTGCTCTGTCTTTACCCCTGTACATCTTGTAGGGAGGGCAAATTTTAGGTCGAAGTTTTTGTGGGCTGGTTGGTGTTCCCCTCCCTTGCCTAGGAGACTAGTCTAGTTAGAGGGTGTCTTCTTTAGTCTCTATGACCTCTGCTACTAGAAGTCTCTGCTTAAGTCCCCTTCATATCCTCCCAGGAGCCTACCCTGACTTAGGTCTCCAGCTTGTCACAGAGATGCTCCCATCTTCAGTCTCTCTTTTCCCTACAGCCCTTCTTTCCTCTTGCCCTCACTCTCCCCAGGTCTGATCTCCACCCTCTTAATTCTCTGAACCACATCTCCTACCTTGTTTCCCTCTCTTCAACCACTACCTCTGTCTATTATATCTCTCCTTCCATGTGAGATTTATGCATCCTGCCTTGGATCCTCCAAATTACTTGCCTTCTTTGGGTTTATGCCTTGTAGTATGTTTATCCTGTACTATATGACTGAAATCCACTTGTAAGTGAGTACATACTATGTGTGACTTTCTGGGTCTGGGTTACCTCAGTCAGGTGGATCTTTTCTAGTTTCACCCGTTTGCCTGCAAATTTCATGCTTTCTTTGTTTTTAATAACTGAGTAGTATTCCATTGTATAAACTTGCCACAGTTTCCTTATCCATTCTTTGGTCAAGGAGCATCTGGTTCTTTCCAGATTCTGCCTCTTATGAATAAAGCTGCTATGAACATAGTTGAGCAAGCATCCTTGTTGTATGGTGGAACATCTTTTGGGTATATACACAGGAGAGATATAGCTGAGCCCAATTTTCTGAGAAAACACCGGATTGATTTCCAAAGTGGTTTTACAAGTTTGCACTCCTACCAGCAATGCTGTAGTGTTTGCCTTTCTCTACACCCTTGCCAGTATGTGCTGTCACTTGAGATTTTGATCTTAGCCCAGATACTATTTTATAGCCTTTTTTAGAGATTATCTTTCAGTTTCCTCTAAGTTTAAATTGTGTTAGAACTAGCCTTGGCATATATTTAATAAATTATTAATGGTCATATTATACATGAACTTTCAAATTTCATTTTTCAAATAAAGTATTGGTAAAATAAGAATAATACCATTAGCATTTCTATTTCATTTTTGAATCATAACTATTTGCTCATTCATCAAAGTTTGTGACATATTTTCAGAGAAATCTTTTAGATTTTTTGAAGCTTCAGGCCAAGATATTTTCTGCCTTTTCCCCCAGCACTCTTGATTTAGTGCCTTTCCTCAAATTTTCTGTTTGTTCATAAAGTGGTAAAATTGGTTATTCTGTGTAGTTTCGATAAGAGGCTTCATACATTTCTCCATAAAACTCAGGAGAAATCAATCTTAAATTGAATTGTCAATTTGTTTTGCAATATGCATGAGATGATTACTTATTTTAACCTCTTTACTGTATTATGGCAATGGAAGTGGAAAAAAACTCACCAACAAAATAACAATCCAAGGGTAACCAAATGATCTGAGTAAGAATTTGTCAAAAAATGTTAATTGCTAACAATTATGTGGAAAGTATCAACAATTTTGGTAATCTCTGGAACTCTGGATTATAGACATGAGTTAGATATCAAAGCTCATGCTCAGGAAAGTAGGCAGAGCAAAATGGTGGAGTAGTACTCCCAAGTGATGTCCACTCAATTTTGGCTACCTTTCCACTCACAAAAAATATGTTTACAGGAGTTAATGACATCATGCCATAGATCACATAGCCCCTCTCAGAAACTTGAGCACTGTTTCCCAATTGAAACAGAATGTGAATTGCAATGGAATTCCAAATTGTAGTCACACTAAAAACTACAAAAGCAAACTGATAAAGTTTGGTAATACACATTACAATGGTCAATATATCCCAAAGATTTACCTGTAAACATCTAATATGCACAAAAGTCATCAAGAAGATACTTGACCTTCTTTCCTCAGTAAATTTTTGAGACCTGGAATATGTTTTGCCCTTTCATCACATCTTAATTTTCTCCAGAGGTACCTGAGGCTAACAGCCACCATACTGATTGGGTAAGTTTAAGGACATATCACTTTGGAATGTAAATGTTTATTAACAGCATTAGAGAAAAATGTAATAAGATTGGTGTGTGGGGGGCTTTTTTCAGTCCCAGGTTGGTATAAGAAAGTCTGACTCTTCTTAAAAATAATTTTGTAGTTATTTTGTGGTAATTGCATATATACAATTAATCCTCCCCCTCCCCTTAACCCTAATTTTGTAACATATCTTCTTTTCCTGATCTACATTGCTGAAAGTCAGAAGTGCCTTCTTGAAACCAACTGTTGATCCATTCAAAAGATAGATTAAACATTTTTTTTTAATTTGCTGCCAGCTGCATATATATTTCTCCACATGGTTGAGTTACATGTCAGAAAAATACCAGGCCTGAGTCCATACAGAGATTTTTATCACTCCTGAGACAGCACTGAGGTTGGAGCAAGCATCTGATTGTTTTCCTTTATTCAATCCCCAAGAGTGCTATAAGAAAGAAATAACACACACACATATACACACACATATACAAGGTAATTTTTTAAATCTCTGAAGTAGCCACCATTTCACTATCTCTTCTATCAGCATTTTTTCTCACATTAATCTCCCAACTCCAGCAGCATGACAGCTTAGAGACTGAAATTTTAAATAATGAAGGATATTCTACCTCAGTAGAGCGTAGAACACACTGAGAGACTGGGATGTTGAGAAGTGCACACCAAAAATTGGGAGTTTCAAAGTGCAGCCTGACTAAGATGACAAAAAAACAGAGAACCGCAATTAAATGTTCAGTCATAAACCTTTACTGTCAACATGCCAAATAATCGTCTTAGTTAAGAATTGTTTGATCTTGAGCAAATCACCTAGTCTCTTTATCCTTCTCCCCCTTCATCTCAATATAGGAACCATAGCAGCTACCCCATGATTCTATCAGGAAGACTTAAGGATACTATGGTGCATAAAGACTTATTACAATCCCCAAGTAAGTTACATAGATAAAAATTATTAGTATTTATATGGAACTAACTATCTCCATGCTTAATGCTAGCCCTGATATTTGCTAGGTTTTAGACCTCTAAACATCTTCGTACTTCTCTAAGACTCAGTTCCTGTGACTACTGTGATAGGGTCAAGGTCTTAGTCTTGTAAAGTAGCTGTTAGAATCAAAGGTGGCAGTGTATGTACTTTACACATTATGAAGTACACAGTTGTCACTTTATGAATTTCAGTACTTGATCTGTTTTGATGACAATATTTGCATTATAATGAGACTTGTTTGCAGCTAAGACTTATCTGGAAAAATGTAACACGGGCTGGCTTCAAATCCTCTTGCCTCATCCATTTATTTTGAAAAGACCTTGTTTTCTTCCAGGACTCTGGAAGAAAATGCATATGACCTTTAAGACAGCCTGCTTGGGAAGGCACACACAGTAAACCACCTGCAAGCCCACAGCAGCAGTGCAGCGATCTGCTAGAGTTGTCAATGGCGCTGACATGCCCCACTGTGGTTGCCATCTTGTTTTTTTTCTACCTGCCTCCTTCATTTTTCAGTCTTTGAATGGCCTTTATTCACACTGCTTATGGTATTTTCCAGTCTAAGCTAGTTGCTTCTTCCATCATCCTAACTCCTTCTGTTTCCCACCTGACCCTTGTCGGCCATTCATATACCACTTGGACCTTGATGTTTTTCTTTGGGTCTCCTTATTTACAAAAATGACATTTTAACAAAACAAAAAGGGAAAACTTTATTATCTGGACATCAGAAAAGACAAATAAAGAAGCTACAGGACCAGAAAAACCTCAGTTCGTTGAATCAAATTAAATTACATACAACATATTAGAAGAGGAGAAAGTGTGGTGAGCTATTTTAAACCGATCTACAGGATGCTCCCTAAATTCTGTTGCCCACACTAAAAAAAAAAAAAGATCAAAGAACAAAAAACAAACAAACAAACAAATAAACAAGAAAACACCCTCAATGCTATTAGCCATGCAAATGCCTCTGGCAGAGAAGCAGATTGTACAGGGACAGTGACAGCAGGATGTACATAAAATGCCTGATGAAAGGCAGACTCCACAAAACAGAGGGCTTCCCCCGGGAAATTAGGGTTGACAAGCTTAGGAGCAACCTCCATATGCCCTGTTTGCCATCATCAGTCACAGCCACCTGTGACAAAATGTCCCCACCTTCTAATGTGCCCGAGGTCAGGTTTTTCTGTGTTGTAATTTTTTTTTCATGTCTCTTCATTTGTACTCTCGGTTTTGTTTTCTCTTCTTCTACACTGTGTTCATTTATTCATGCATTTGATAAACATATCCTTAGCATTATGTAATTCGATGATATGTCCACTGTCTCAAGTAGCTGTTCTGTTATGTCTGAATCATAATCATGATAGTATCCTACATGATTAAAATGCATGTACCTAAGTCCTTTCCCAGATCTGGTGGATAGAGGCCACTCATGTATGGACACAGGGACTTGAAACTATGATGGTCTCTGGTTGTACTAAAGTATACAAGTTACCGTGTGGATGTACACATGGTACCATCTACCTATGGAATTCTCTTATGTATAGTCTGCCTTACCCTAAAGCAAAATTATTTCCAGACTTCACTTCCAACTCATCTCAGAGTTCCTCATACCTAATATGTTAAATAAGCTAACACTAGCTGCTTTCAAAGATACATATATGTCCCAACTCCCATTTGGCAGCTTAACACAGAAACGGCTTACTTCGCACATAATAATTTAGTGTATGGTAGTCACTCATGCAGTTGTTCTCAAAGTAGTAAAATCCAGGGACCAAATTCCTTTCAGTTTATGGCTGAAATGTCTTCAACATATAATCTTGCTAGACATGCTTCAGGAATACCAGCAGTCCAGCCTGCCAAAAGAAGAAGGGAATGAAGATTGCAGTGCAGGTTTTCATGAGTCAGGCTTGAATAGGATCATTTACTCTTCTGTCTGCTTTCCATTGGCTACATAGTGAACCTCAAAGAATATAGAGTGATTACCCACTGACATAGTCAGAGAGCAACAGTTTTACTCATTTATGAGTGGTCCTTGGATGATTCATCAATCTCTGCAGGACGCCCTGAGCCCAGAATTTTTTGGCTCTGTTGTTCTCCTTGTGGAGCTCTTGCACCCTCCAGATCCTTCTATGTCCCCCCTTTTCCATAAGATTCCCAGTACTCTGCCCAAAATATGGCTATGAGTCTCAGCATCTGCTTTAATAAACTGATGGATAGAGCCTTTCAGAGGACCACTGTGGAAGGCTCCTGTCCTGTTCCCTGTCTTCTCTACCCTCCTCCATTGCTGGTGGGAATGTAAACTTGTACAACCAGTTTTTTAATGTAATTTATTTATTTTTATATCAATCACAGGTTAGGTACTTTGCATCCCAGGCTTCAGCTGATAAACACCTTCAGTAAAGTGGCTGGATACAAAATCAACTCAAAAAATCAGAAGCCCTCCTGTACACCAAAGACAAAAGGGCCGAAAAGGAAATTAGGGAAACAACACCCTTCACAGTAGCCACTAATAACATAAAGTACCTTGGGGTGACTCTAACCAAGCAAGTGAAAGACCTATATGAAAAAAACTTCAAATCTCTGAAGGAAGAAATTGAAGAAGGTATTAGAAGGTGGAAAGACCTCCCGTGCTCATGGATTGGTAGGATTAACATAGTGAAAATGACCATATTGCCAAAAGCAATCTACAGATTCAAAGCAATTCCCATCAAAATACCTTCACAATTCTTCACAGACCTTGAAAGAAAAATATTCAACTTCATATGGAGAAACAAAAAACCCAGAATCTCCAAAACAATCCTCTACAACAACAGATCATCTGGAGGTATCTCCATCCCTGACCTCAAGCTGTACTACAAAGCAATAGTAATAAAAGCTGCATGGTATTGGCATAGAAACAGAATAGTGGAGAAGACCCAGAAATGAACCGATACACCTATGGAAACTTGATTTTTGGCAAAGAAGCCAAAACCATTCAGTGGAAAAAAGACAGCATCTTCAACAAATGGTGCTGGTCCAACTGGATATCTGTATGCAGAAAAATGAAAATAGATCCATATTTATCACCTTGCACAAAGCTAAAGTCCAAGTGGATCAAAGACCTCAACATAAAACCAGACACATTAAACCGGTTAGAAGAAAAAGTGGGGAAGACCCTAGAACTTATTGGCACAGGAGACTACTTCCTGAATAGAACACCAACAACACAGGCTCTAAGATCAACAATCAGTAAGTGGGACCCCATGAAAGTGAAAAGCTTCTGTAAAGCAAAAGATCCTGTCATCAAAACAAAACGACAGCCTACAGACTGGGAAAGGATCATTACCAATCCTATTTCTGACAGAGGGCTAATATCCAGTATATATAAAGAACTCAAGAAGTTAAAAAGCAAGAAATCAAAAAACAAAGCAAGAAATCAAGTCATCCAATTAAAATATGGGGTATGGAGCTAAAAAGAGAACTGACTGTAGAGGATTATAGAATGGCAGAAAAACACTTAAAGAAATGCTCAACGTCCTTAGCAATCAGAGAGATGCAAATCAAAACGACACTGAGATTTCACCTTACACCCACAAGAATGGCTAAGATCAAAAAGTCTAGTGACAACGCATGCTGGAGAGGTTGTGGAGAAAGAGGAGCCCTCCTCCA
>CM053742.1:11339969-11381297 GCA_028658305.1 Pachyuromys duprasi | reverse complement strand
GATGGAAGGGGAGGAGGTCCTCCCCTGTTGGTGGACTTGGAGGGGGTGGGGAGGAGATGAGAGAGGGATGGGGAGAGTAGGAGGGAATGAGGGAGGGGGCTATGCCTGGGATGCAAAGTGCCTAACCTGTGATTGATATAAAAATTAAAAAATTACATTTTAAAAATATTACTGATAGAGAAAAGCATTTAGGTAAGGTATGGTTGACAAAAGTCATCTCAACAATTGACAGTTTGTTACACAAATAAAGATAATATGTGGAAGATATAAAGCCCAAAACCTTGAAGACCATGCTTAATAGTTCAAGTTCATCATCTCATTTTCTTCCCTATGGAGCTGTAAAAGGACTAGCAGAGAATGTAGATATTGATACTCAACAGTGAAGATAAATAGACAGGGAGAGACAGAGAGCAAGATGAGACAGACAGACAGAGAGGTAGAGAAAGAGACAGAGGGACAGACAGGGAGAGAGAGAAAGAGAGAGAGACAGAGAGAGAAATGAATGAAAACTGAGCATACCAGCACAGGTCAACTATCCCAGCAGTCAAGAAGCAGAGGCAAAAAGATCATGAGTTTGAAGCCATTCTAAATTATGCACCAAGGCCAGCCTGAGTTACAAAAAAATACCAAAAAGACTTTGCCTCAAAATAAACACCAGAAAGCAAAAAGGATAGGAAATGACTTGTTCCTCATGACTCAATCATGAGATGGCTCATTAGTGACAACGACAAAGGTTATAGGATGCTGTTGTTTGGTGATATTTAAGCTTGAGTCTTCTGGAAAAAATATGATAATGCTTAGCTGGATTCAAAAAGATGTGACAGCTCTATTTTGGCAAGAGACAATGAAAAAACTTTTTCTAAACCTTGTCGTTTGTGCACATGTGTACAAATTAACAAATCATGTTCCATACCTATACTTCTGCTAGAAATTCAGAAAGAACAAAACTTTAAATCCCCAATCACACACTAATCAGCATTGCCAGCTACTCAATTTCTTTGTCATTCTCTGGTTCAAGACATAATAGTTTTTTTTTCTTTTTTTGTTTTTTTGCTTTAGAGATATCAGAGCAAAAAAAAAGTAACACAATGACCCTTTATATAAAAATACTTAGATTTGCATAGAAACCCACTGTTTATCTAAGTATCTTCATTCCACTTAGAATGGTTGTGATAATTGAGTCAGAAAAGGCAAGTTAGATAGGGAGCAAGACAGGTAGACAGACAGAGATGTGAGAGGACAAAACATGCAAAATAAAGATTTACCTTCTTAATCACCTTTCCCACTATCATCATCAGTCATCAGTTTCCTCATTTTATTTGTATATTGGTCCTTACAAATCTTTTGCAGAAAATTTTCTTTTCATGTTCACTACTTCATTCTATTCTTTAAAAACCACATTGATATTTCAAGTTCCATTTAAGCATCATTTATTATTTAAAACTGGTTATCTTTCATAGAGCCTTTGATATTATATGGATATGTACTTATTTCTTTGTAACATTCTTGAATTCCTTCACTGGAATAAAATAATGTGTGGCTGCATAGACAGATGTTTAGATGGATGGGTAGGTTGGTTAACAGATGAATGGGAAACTAGATGATCAGAGGGATGGCTAGATGACCTAGAACTATAGAAAGGTACAAATATAAAATCACAGGCTGGGTGTGGTGGTACACACACCTGTAATCCCAGCACTTGGGGAGGCAGAGACAGGAGGATCTCTGTGAGTTCAAGGCCAGCCTGGTCTACAAAGTGAGTCCAGGACAGCCTAGGTTACTCTGAGAAACCCTGTCTCAAAAATATCATAGTCAAATAGTTAGTCTGTAAACCACCTTGGGTACAGACTTCAGCTGTGCAACTCACTACTGTGTGACCTTCATTAGATTATTCAGGCACTGAAGTCCAGATTCTTCATATGTATAGTGGATCTGACAATATAATCTTCTGGATGTATGGTCAGGATTATGTTAACTGAATCTATCTTTTATTTTGATAGTGAGTAAAAATTAAAACTTTTATTTAGATTTTCCTACTCCACCATTCCGGACGCATTATAGGAACTCATCCATGTCTGTGCAGTTTTCAGACATAGTTATTAGGCTGAGTCCTTTGAAGCAGTGACTGTTCTAATAAGAGTTTTGTTTTCTGTGGAGATTAAATATAATCAGTGTGGGCTTTTAATGCAAATGAATGACAGCTTGTTAGATTAAGCTCACAGCAGACAAAGAGAATACCAAAAATAAAATTTCCGCCATCCCTTTCTTTACTTTACTCCTAAATCATCCTCACAAATACTAGAAATATACTTGTGAAAATCAAGAACTCCATTGCTTCCAGGAACTACCAGAATTGCTTAACATGAAACAAGTATTAATAATTATCTTGCACCTTAAATGTGATTTTCTAACATCACAGATATAGGCACTCTAGGTGGAACTTGTGTAGGGACATTTAGGAGTGCTGCTATTTTCCAGAGCACCATCACAAGTAAGTGTTTGAAAGAGGAAGGGATCTGAAGCAGGATATAATGCTGATTGTTCCAGTCTTCTCCTCTTCTGGAGAACTGGTCAGTGGGTGGGTATGCAGATGTTCTTTCTGAAATCACCACCTGCCTCCATCTGTACAATGAGAATTGTTGCTAAATGATAAAACCAGGATGACTGAATTTGATGAGCTGTCAGGAAGGGATGCCTTATTTTATTATTTCCTCCAAACCAGAGACTGGGGCACTGGATCTGAGGAACAATAGGAAAGAATGGAACAGGAAAGGAGGGAGAGTGGATCTCAGTGTGCATTATTAAAAGCACTGTTCTGGTAAGTCAGGACTTCATTACACCAGAAAAGAGAAGAAAAGAAAAGAAAAGAAAAGAAAAGAAAAGAAAAGAAAAGAAAAGAAAAGAAAAGAAAAGAAAAGAAAAGAAAAGAAAAGAAAAGAAAAGAAAAGAAAAGAAGTGTGTGTGTGTCTATTGTTTTTGTGTAATATTGAATCCTAGTGGTACTTCTCTTAGATTTACAGTATGTACTCATACAAGGGATAATTGTTCCCTGGTTTTTTGTTTTCTCTTTCTGTTTGCTTGTTTATTTCTGTTTTGCCTGCATGTATGTCTGTGTGACGGTGTCAGATAACCTGGAACAGGAGTTACAAACATTTGTGAGCTGTCATGTGGGTGCTGGGATTTGAACCTGGGCCTTCTGGAAGAGCTGACAGTGCTCTTAACTACTGAACCATCTCTCCAGCCTGTGATAATTGTTCTTCAAAGGTATCAGATGATGCTATGGGATTGGGAGGGGGTCAATCAATTAACTTGCCATGAAAGCTGCCATTCTGAGTCTGATCACAATACAATGTAGAGCACTGTAGTGTGCACTTGTAATCCCAACACTTGAGAGACAGAAATAGCAGTGGCCCTTGCTGGCCCCCCAGCTTACTATACTTGGGGAGCATCAGGGAAATAAAACAACCAGTATCACAATAACTAGGTCAACAACATCTGAGAAAAAATACTCAAGTTTGACTTTTAGCCTCCGATACATGTGTACCTGCATACACATGACGGTGCACACATACATGCATACTCTTTAAAAGAGGGAGTAGGGAGCAGAATGTAGAAACGTGTGTGTGCTTGATGTTATCTTGGCCTTTTCACCTATCATTTATTTTTCCCACAATGATCACATTTCATGCTCAGTGAAGCAGAACTGCTATTAGGCTTTGGTGCTGCCAAATTAGATGGTAACTTCTTAGTTCTTTTGTTTAGGAATCATTGGTACATAAGCAGCATTTATGTGATGGGACTGGGTACCACTACCTTAGAGGATGGGAGGGGGAAACCTAAGACTGAGTCCTCCAAACTTATAAAATCATGGATATGAATAAAAAAATCAGAAATTAAATCTTTCAGATTGGTGCTCTCATCTTGATTTCATTCTCTATTGTTTTCTCTGTGACTGTCTAGCTCTTTCCCTCCTAACTCCCCCTTCTCAATACATTTTATGTTCCTATCACCTACCATGAGGAATTCTAGAAGTCCATCACTGAAACATCACCTTACCACTAAAGTCCTAGAAATGTTCTCATCTACCTATCCGAAAGCCTATCTGTCATTTCTTACCAGAGCACTGCAAAAGAATCCCCTTCCCCATAAGTGCATTTTTATTTCTAGAAACATTATACAAAGATGATATAAATGAGAAACTTAAGTGCCCCTTTAGTCTTCTCTCCCTCCCTCTTATTCAATGACCAGCTTCCTCAGGCACGCCTAGTATACCTCCATACCCTTCCTTCTCTCCACCTCATTACTAAGTTGAAGTCTTCAGATATATTTACTGAAAGCAATGTCAGCTCCCCTCACTAGTCCCTGTACCATCCGGGATTTTTTTCATTCCCTCCCATGCACCAACTCATCAATCTCCAGAAATGGATTTTCAACAGCATGAGTCATGTACGCTTCTGCACAGTCCTCTAGAAACCCAAGCTCACAGTTTTAAACATACTTCAGCCACAGGGTGCCTATTCTACCTTCTCAGATACAACAACATAGAAAACAAGCTGGACTGGGCTTCATTCAGCATGCAGTGGGCTTCTGAGTAAAGAAAATGAGAAGAAAATGAAAGTTATGTTAACTCCCTGATGCATTATCAAGAAGTTACAATAATTGGCTTTGTTACCTTCTTTAGCTACAAAGAATTCACTATGTTTTTATAATGATGCACCTAAAAAATTTATAAAGCAGACATAGCCTCCATAGTGTGATATGTCTGTATGAATATGTGTACATATGTAGGTATACATATATATGTATATATATATACATATATATATAAGCTTAGTTTATCCAGTTCACAATTTAAGGGGAACAACTCTGTGTAAATGCACAGAAAACACACACACACACACACACACACACACAAACGGTCCTTGGCTGCTTTCCCAACATCATCTCCTACCCTTTTCCAACATGTTCTTCCAACCATGCCAAGCCAATTTATTTTTCTCAGTGAAATACACTGCTTCCTACTCCACTTCCCCAGGGCAATTCTGCCTCCAGTACCTAAATATTCTCTTTTCTCACTTTGCTGGTCTCTATAATAATGAAAATTTCTCTGTATCATTCTGCTATACATTGTCTAAATGATAACTTCTTGTTGTAATCATTTGTGTGTCTGTTTCTTTTACTACACTTAAAAAGGTTTTGAAGTAGGGAAATGATATTTATGTATTTATAATGCCAATGTAGTGTTGCTGGGTTTTTTTATTCTTTTCTTTTTTTTATGTAGTGGTATCACATATAAGCCATTCAATTGAAGCCAAATGTGGTGACTGATAAGAAAAGGTTTTGATGAAGAGATCAAAAGGCTCTTGTTTGCAATTAGAGCCAGCCCAATGCTGATGACCATTTGACAGCCAAAAATTTCAGAGGCAACTGGGCTGAGATTCTGCATAAATGGATTATGTCAATACTAATATAAACACTTGGTGCTCTTAAACGAGGAGAAATTATTTGAATTACAGTGATTGCCTCATTCCTGTGAATTCCCTCAGCAGCAACACAATCTGTTCACCCAAAAGGGGCTTTTGAAAAGCATCCCACACTTCAAGGCAGTGATTCATATGATGAATAAATTCACTCAAAAACATCTTTTAAGGTAGTTTCTACAAGCCGGAAATGATTTTCTCAAGAATAGTGAATTGTACGAAGTTTCTCTCAGTTATACAAATATTGTCTGACATTTAAAGTCCTCATGACCTCCTTAAAGGACATACAGCAAAAAGTAGGTAAAAGGGAAAGAGAATCCAGGGTTCACGTTTACCCAGTGCCAATTTTCTGTACTTTGAGTTGTTAATTCATTGTTGCCTCAGTGCATTATTTCTTTTACTCTTCATGATAACTCTTTGCAATTTCTTTCATGGGTTATTATTCTATTTCTTGCCTCTATCACCTGTTCTATACTTTTTTGACATTTATTTATTTTTTTATTCACTTACATCCTGATTGTAACCCCATCTCTCCTCCCCTACTCCCCTCCCAGTATACCACCCTGCCTTCCCTACCCCTCCCCTATTTCTCAGAAAAAAAAGGAGCTGCCTTTGCCATCCACCCCAGCTCATCAAGTTGTATCAGAACTGGGCATACTCTCTTCTCCTCAAGGTAGGAGAGGGGTGCGGAGAGTTAAGAGGGTGGAGATCAGACCTGGGAAGAACAAGAGGACAAAAGGCCTGTCGAAAAAAGAGAAACTGAGAGTATATCTATGACAAACTGGACACCTACATCAGGGCAGGCTCCGGGAAGGGGCTCAAGCAGAGACTCCTAGTAGCAGAGGCCATAGAGACTGAAGAGGACACTCACTAACTAGACTAGTCTCCTGGCAGAGGGAGGGGAATACCAACCCACCCACAAAAACTTCAACACCAAATTTACCTTGCCTTCAAAATGTGCAGGGATAAAGACAGAACAGATAGAGCAGAGATTGAGGGAATGCCAATTGATGCCTGGCCCAACCAAAGACCTACCCTTTCAGAGAGTGCCAGCCCCTGACATGAATGATGCTATGCCAAGCTTGCAGAGAGGAACCTATTCTATAATTTTCATCCTTTGTTCGTTCTAGCAAAATCTTTTTACTCTTCTAAGATGTAGATCAGATGTTATCCCTTCTAGAACCCCAGTTTCAGCTCCCATTAGGTGCTGTGCCCATCAGGTGCCTGTGCTCTCAGCATCTTGACCACATATCTAGTTCAAGAATCCTGACTAATGCATGTCTTTTAAAATAGGCAAGTTCTACTATTTTACAATATTTTACCAAAATCAAGTGTTCTGAATTGGGATCAATAACTAAAAAGTCTTCCATAAATCTCCATGTGGGTAGTCCAAAATAACTTTATACAGAAAACATCAAACAATTGTCTACTCAGACACATAAGTATTAATTTTTTGTGACTCATATGTTTGGGCTTACATGACTAAGTCACTGCTGTACTCTAATATGTAAAAGAAAGAAGGCTTTAAGAAGGCTACTCTGGTAGATTCTAGGAGTATTAAAAATACTATATTTTAAAATGCTACCTTGCTGGTCTGTCAAAGAAATATTATATGGTAGATTTATGAGCTGTAATGTAACTCAAAATCCTTGATTTGTATAGTAAATTTTATTTTTCCCCCTGAAACACCATGCAGTTTGGAATTCCCAGTATCAGCGCCCATGAGAAGTCAGATAACCCAGTCACTACACACATATAAATAAGGTTTCCATGATTGCCTTAGCTTTTCTCCTCCCTTTACCTTCAAGGGCTTACAAAACACTCCAATACATCTATTTTTAAAACTGTACTGTTTTTTATCTATCTGATTGATTCAGGCTGACAGCTCTTGGGAGAGAATAGAATATTCACCACCGAGGATCCCCCTCTTCTTGAAATACTTTTCACCTTGATATACAATGTAATATATTTACTTTGTCTCTGCTTTGTACCATGAGCTGGATCTTATTATCTTCTTCCTGTTTGTTCACCGTAAGCATCTGCAAGTTAAATTTCATTTTATACTTATAATCTTAAATTAGGAAATACAATTACATCACTTTGGATTTGGCCAGAAAAAAAATACATTCTGGGTCTGGTGAGTAAAAAGGGCCTTGCCATAGAATGTTAAGAGACACATACAAGTCCTGGAAAGGTAAGGGAAAGTCAGGGACCTTGATCAAAAAATACAGGAGTTGCAGAAATTACCATCAATGGCTCCAGTGTGAAAGTGGACAGTTTTCAAAGGGCAAGTTTACAGCCTCTGTCACCTGTTTCCAACCCCCACTGAAGACAGTAGCATTCCAAGTTTTAAAACAAGAATCCTGATTATAAAGGAATATGAGAAGCAGAATATCTACTCTTCCAACCCTGGTAGCACAGAAGATCCTTAAAAGGGCAGTAACGGTACTCAGTATCCACACTCAGTGTGGGAGCAAGTGCAGTAAAAATACATCAGGATCGAGGGTGGGGATACAGCTGGGATACACAGTGAATAAATTGTTATAAATAAAAAAATTACATTAAAAAGTTAAAAAATAAAAAATACATCAGTACATACTTACAGAGTTTGTTCACTCTGTGATGTTAATTCAAAGACAGAAACAAAAGGATTTTTTAGCATTTGAGGGGAAATGATAAAAAGGAAATATGGGAAACAGACAAGGAGGTAAAGCTAACTTCAGATCACATTATCAAAATACTGCTGTGCTTGGGGTTAGAGAGGTTGCTCAGCAGTTAAGAAAACATACTGCTCTCAAAGAGGACTTCTCCCTTCCCTGCAATGCCCTGCGAGGATTTTCCACCCCCACCCCCTGTCCTGTGCTTAACACTTTTGCTTTTAAAAATATTTTTAAGTTAAGTCCAATTTCTGTTTTAGTAAGGTATTCTTTAGTACAGTCTCCCTTGCTGCTCAAAAACTAAAATTAAAAAAGCACCTGGGTTCTACTGGCAGTACCCATATCAGGCCGCAGCCTATAACTCTAGCTCTAAGGGAATCCAATGCCTCTTATCTTAGAGGTAACCTGTACTAACATGCACAAAAGCCCACACAGATACATACATATACATAATTTAAAATTAATAAAAATAAAGATTTACTGCTATGCTAAGAGGGAGCTCTCATCCACCAGAAAAGCATGAGGGAAACAGCTGTAACCATAAAAGGTAAAAAAGTATATAGATAATATAGGATAAACATACTAAAATCTGTACACCTAAAGAAACTAATCAAGAAGGAGGACTCTGGCACAAATGTTCAATCCCCACTCAGAAAGGCAAAGAGGATGGAAATCAGAAGAAGGAGAAAATAAGGAACAGGACAAGAGCCTGCCACAGAGGGCCTCTGAAAGGCTCTACCCTGCAGGGTATCAAAGCAGATGCTGAGACTTATGGCCAACCATTGGGCAGAGTGCAGGGAATCTTATGAAAGAAGGGGGAGACAGAAAGACCTGGAGGGAACAGAAGCTCCACAAGGAGAGCAACAGAACCAAAATATCTGGGCATAGGGGTCTTTTCTGAGACTGATACTCCAACCAAGGACCAGTTATGGAGATAACCCAGAACCCCTGCACAGAAGTAGCCCATGGCAGCTCAGTCTCCAAGTGGGTTCCATAATAATGGGAACAGGGACTGTCTCTGACATAAAATGATTGGCCTGCTCTTTGATCACCTACCCCTGAGGGAAGAACAGCCTTACCTGACCAAAGAGGAAGACAATGCAGCCACTCCTGATGAAGACCTGCTAAACTAGGATCAGAAGGAGGAAAAGAAGACCCACCTATCAGTGGACTGGAGAAGGGGCATGAATGGAGAAGAGGGAGGGAGGATGGGAGGGAACTACAGGGAAGGATACAAAGTGAAATATTGTAATTAATAAAAATTAAAATTAAAAAAAGAAAAAGAAAAAATGTATATAGATACTGTTTCCCTCATTGTAAGTCTTGCTACTAGATGTTCTTCCCTCATATTCTAGTCTCTGCTTCTATGTGGGACAATTGGGTCTCTTAGGTATCAGAAGGAGCCTCCAAGAAGAATGCAGAATGGTATGTGCTTGACATAGAGTTGGGTAAGTATGAACAGAATCTACTTTTGAAAAGAACTTTCCATCTCTGCCACAGCTAAAAATCAAAGATAGAGCTAGCAGGGATACTGTAGGTACAGTTACCATCAGTAAGAGCTTCCCTGAACTTCTTTACTAGATCAATCTAGAAAGCATCCATCTTCACTTTCTCACCTAATCCACTATGATGGAATTTCAAGCTCACTGAAGGCAAGTTGCTGTTTATTGGGTTGTATTGAAGCTCCCATATCAGGCTGTCACTTCTTAGTTCTTACTTTGGGAGTAATTGCTATACCAGTACATTTCTGTCATGAGACTGGATCAGGACATATGGACTTTGATGATCATAAAATATGACTTGTGCTAGAACAAGTAATTTTGCTTAAGTGAACAGAGGCAAGAGATACTCTAAGTATGGATGGAAAGCACTTACTAAATCCCAATTTGAGCCCTAACATCTGTTCTTCCAATATATTAGAAGTCATTCTTTTGTGCTATGAAGACTTTCTGTTTTCCCAGACCTCTAACTACATTGCCAGGAAACATCTTGGGCTTTCATTAACAAATATCAGAGCAGGAATAGTTAGCAGCCAGTAGAACACAGATGGATAGATAAATGAGCCATAGATACTGTGATGGGGAACGATGCCACCGGAAGTGATTAAGGACAGCCATTCATAACAAGTTTGTTGCACTTCTCAATCTGTAGGTCTAGCTTGTATGCCATGACCATCTCCCACAACTCTGGGAAAATGTGCTTCTTTATTTCACTACTATTTATTTTCACTGTGCCTTCTTGGCTTTTGCTATTTGTATGTGTTAGTGGAGAACACATTTTACTACAAAAATTTGGGTGTTTTCTTTACATAACCAAATCAGACTACTTATGAATCATTAGTTTGTGTCAGGGTTGAAATACTGTAGCTATCCCACTATATGAGCTTTGATTTTATTCAAATTCTATACTTGAATTAATTAGCATGGTAAGATATAGTAGTATATTATGAATTATTATTATTGATATGTAGTACATGAATAATAACATATATTGATATTTCACTAAAAGATTGATTGCATAAAAGAGCTCCAAATTTGTGTCATTTTTCTGGTTGTTGCCCGGAAAAGATTTGCAGTAGCATTCTCCAGTCTCATCTGCCTTTTATCTCCACTGGAAAAATAAAAGCAGGAGAGAGATTAATCCTTTCCATGAAACAATCTAAAGTCCAAAGAAGAGCTGGGTTCAGAAAATGGATAAGAAGAGAGGCAACATCATTCCATCTTCCCCTTTCTCTAGCTGACCACTGCTGTTCTACCTTCGAGACCTTCATTGGCCTCTGAAAGCCTGACATTACCAGGCAGTGATAAGCACCCCACCCCCTATGCCAGCATTAGTCACCCTTGCCACTCCTCACGGTTTTTGGCTGGCAAATCCTTTGCTGTGCAGGGCTGCCCTCTACACTGCAATATGGTTGCAACATCTTTAACATTAGTTCAAGGTATACCAAGAGCTCTTTCCAGTTGTCATAATCAAAACGTACTTCCAGAAATGGTCAGCTGTGCCCTAGGAAGGGGCTGAGTATCTCTCACTCCCTACACGTACATCCTGAAAAAGTCAATGTTCCTGTAGGTCTTTTTTGGCTAAATGTTGGTTGTCGGCACTGATTAGACCATTATCAGATGGGCTAAGGAACTGAAGCAGAATGGACAAACACATATTTATCAGTCTAGGAAGTCTAGCATCTAGGAGATCTTTTTTATTCTGGTCAATTGATTTCTTTTCTTTTTAAGATTAATTATAATATAATCACATTTCTCCCTTCCCTTTTCTCCCTCCAAACCATCTCTGCTCTCTTTCAAATTCACGGCTTTTTTTTCATTGTGATTGCATGCATTTATATGCATATATGTGCATGCATGCAATAACAAGATATATACTTATATATCTTGCTCAGTCCATGTAATTTTTTAATTACCAGTATTTAAATAGATCCTTCACCCCAAAGCATTTCTGAATAGCCAAGCCCTATACACAAATCTCTGGTTACCTAAGAAAGAAAAATCACCATTGCTACTGGCTGCTGGAAGTGCTCACCACATTTCCTTAAACTTTTATTTTGCCCTCAGCAGTAATAAGCCCATTTCAGTCCACTAGTGATCAGATAATGGGATGCATTTTCATATTTATCTGCTTTCATATTGGTCGCCTCTTCAGGCATGGTCCCTGATTGCTCTCCAATCATTTCCTACCTCTTTTGAGAACATTAGGTATTAATTCAAGCTTGTCAAATCTTATATGATATATTCCATTTAGGAGCTAATATCTCATCAACCTTATCTGGCACTAGAAAATTCAATTTCTCAAGATACCAGCTGTTATCCTGGACACCTTGCATATCTTTCTGGAACAAGTAATCACAAATGTTCTTGCAGAGCTCGGTTTCATTATTTATTTATTTATTTATTTATTTATTTATTTATTTACCTTTGAAGCTGGTAAAGTTCTATAAATTATATATGAGGTATACCACCATGAATCTTCCAAATAGGTGAAAAATATGGTATACGAGCTTCTGTGTTGTCACCATAAGTAATAGTAAACAATTCAACACACATATAAGCAATACATTGTGGCAAATGGAATGAAAGTTTTCACAGCTCATTTTGCAAGGTCAAGATTATCTCTCCAAGACATCAGAATGCCCCAGGGTTTGCTGCACCAAGATCCAGTTCTGAAAACATTCAGTGTGTGATTTGATCTGGAGATTTGAAGACTGTGGTCATGTGAACTGCAGCAGCAGGATAATAACTACAGTGATTTCAAAGATGGCCCAAGAACAAAACATAGATTAGGCTATTACCTTGACTGTAATCCAACACAAAAATCTTCGTGATACTGATGAGTGGCACCTGTAAATACTGTTAAGACTCTGGCAGTTGCCTGTATTCTTAATGGAAAGAAACAGTCTATTTCAGTTAGAGGTTAGTAAAAATAAAATGCTTTAAAATTTACATTTCCAGTCATCTCAAGTTCTCTCTGTAGAGTGCCAACTTATAGAAGACCTGTTCTGTGAACAACTGGGTGAAGAATGAAACAAGTCAGGAGGAATTATAAATGGTTTGACCATGCATTGCAGATTTCCACTGAGCACCTGTGCCATTCCTCTTTGGCACCCTGTACTAAATTTCCCCATTCTTCATCCAGTCTTATCCTCAGAAACTACCTTATTTTTCTCTGAACCATATCCTGCTAAATGGCCTTTGCTCTTTGTTATATCTGAACATAGTAGAAAAGAAAATTTACAAATAAAACAGGTGACAGGATTTCTGCACAGTTGGCTCTTTAACCACTGTTAATTAAGGTTCCTCTCAAAAACAGAACTTGTAGAATGAAAATATATTGTAATGAGAAATTATAATGTTGCCTGATATGATATGAGCTGGAGAGTCCAACAATCACTGTCTTCACAGAGAGGCTGAGAACCTGGTATGTGCTCCATCAAATGAGGCTGGATGCCTCAGTAGTCTTCTTTCTTCACTGTGTTCTTTTTCCACTTAAAAAAAAAAAAACTGGAGAGATTGTTGAATGTTTAACAGTGCTGGGTCTCTTCTTTCAGAGACCCAGAGTTTGATTACCAGAACTCATGTCAGGCAGCTCACAAAAGCCTCTAACTCTAGTTCCAGGGATATGATATCCATTTCTGGCCTATGCATGTATCAGCACACAGCTACACATGCCCACATACACTTAAATTAAAAAAAAAAAAAATCTTTCAAAAAGGAAAAGAACCTGGAAATTTTTAAGCATTTGTATTTAGGGCAATGAAGGCTTAAAAAATTCCTAGAGAGTTGCTGGTCTTTAGTCTCCACTAAGAGTCCAAGCAAACTGGGTTCTAGTGTCAGCAGAGTGCGCCAGTGACAGCAGCAGCACAGATTAGTCACGCATAACAGCGCTGAGAAAAGGCAGGCATGCACACGCATTATTGCTTTTTCCTCAGATCCCTTATATCTGGAGGTATTGAGGAAAAGAACTAGCCACTATGTAAGAGGTACATTCCCCCTTCACCTAATCCTTCTAGGAACACACAAAGGCAAGACTCTTATTGCTTCTAGGTCTAATCGAGATGGTATCCAACATTAGCCATCATAATGTTGGATAGTAACCAACATTAGTTCCCAAGCCAGACGAAGGGCAAAAGACTGCTGCCCATACCTGAACAGCTCTCAGAGACTGTGACAGGAGTAGTGTCCCTATCTACCCAAATCAGGCTTGGGCTTACTCAACCCCATAGAGACAAAGGCCATGTCATGATAAAGCCAGGTAAGCTTCTGTTTCCCCAACAGAGAACTGGCTTTTCAATAATCATGTAATCAGCCCCCACACTTTGGTGCTGTCCTTAATGTTTGCCTGACTTCAGTCAGGTCTGCATATGCAAATAACTACATTTCTTTCCTTGTTCTTTTGTCCTCACCTGCGCCCTAATGACGTTATATAAGCTAGCCCCCATTTCAATAAACAAGCTGTCCTTTGCCACAGTCTCCCAGGTGAATCATACACAGGGTACTTATTGCTGCCAGAGACTCTGCACCCCAGCTCCTCCACATCTTGAGACTACCGGTGTGCAAAGGACATTTGGGGTCAAGGGATTCACAAACCATCACAGCTACCCTGACATTGTGACTTGCTGTTTAGAATATAAATTTTGAACTTAGAGTTGCTATTTGGAATTGCAGTCTATGTCATGAGAATTAATTTCTCCATGGTTAGAGGCCTAAGAGATTCTATTGAAATAAGAAGTGCATCTATATGGCACTGACCACTGGCCAGGTCTTGAAACCTATTGATTATAGGGTAACTTTGAGTGTCAGAAGGGAGATTGGAGTAGATTTGTACCAGCTTTTCAAAACAGTAGATTAATAGTTTGTAACTAGTCAGACTGAGACCATCAGAGGTCTCAGGTACTAATCCTGGTTATATACAAGAATATGCACATACAGCCAACAACAACAAAAAAGTAAAACAAAAGCCCCTTAGCAAATCTCTATTTCTTAGCTCGAACAGACTATGTACACCTCTGTGGTTCCTGTTGAAGAAACAAGCCTGACTCTTAGGTGATTCAAGATTCAGTCAAGTTAGCAACCAAGATAATCCATCACAACCACCTTGACATTTTTGCCCATGGCCATGGATCTTCTAAAGGGAAATCAGAGAATCCCTAACCCTGAACTCTGCAGATTCCTTACTCAAGATAGCTTTGGGTTTGTTTTGGTTTGGTTTGGTTTTTTGGGGGTTTTTTGTGGTTTTTTTTTTAGTTTCTTTTCCTGATGCTGTGATAAAATACCCTGACAAGTCACTTAAGGGAGAAAGGGTTTGTAGTAGCTCACAGTTTCAAGGTTGGGAAGTCAAAGTAGCAGAAACTTGAAGAAGCTGGTCACATCACATCTACAATCAAGAAGCAGACAGTTCTTAATGTTATGCTGCTACTTAGGTCCCTTTTTCTTTTTATATTGTCCAGGATCCTAGCCAGGGAACTGTAATGCCCTTAGTGGGTCTATGTCTTAGTCAGTGTTCTATTACTATGAAGAGACAGTATGACCATGGTAACTGTTATAAAACAAACAATTTAATTGGGGCTTGCTAACAGTTTCAAAGGTTTAGTCCATTATCATCATGTCAGGGAACATGGCAGCATGACAACAGACATGGTGCTGGATTTGTAGTTGGGATCTCTCCATCCTGATCCACAGGCAGCAGGAAGAGAGAGCCACTGGGCCTGGAGTGGGATTTGAAACTTGAAAGCGCACCACTAGTAGCACACTTCCTCCAACAATGTTACACCTACTCCTTCTCAAAGAGTGTCACTTCCTGATGACTAAGCATTTGAATATTTGAGTCTATGAGGCCATGCTTATTCAAACCAGCACAGCAAGTCTTCCCATCGCAATTAATGAAATTAAGGTAACGCCCCATAGGCATGCCCAGAGGTTTGTCTCTCACAGGATTGTAGATTCTATCAAGTTCACAACAGTAACCTCACAGTTGTACTGTATATATTGTTTAATCATCTTTCTCCACTGTGTCCATTTACTTGAAAAAATTAAGCATTCTCATTTAGAGGCCCATGAGTCTTCTTCAGCAACTTTTTGTCCTACTTAACTGCTACTGCTGTAAGTTCACAATTCCTACCCACATATATCCCTCCTTCTTGCTTCTGGTTGATTTATCTCTATCTCCCACACTATGTATTTTATTTATTTTACTTTTTATGTTATATTATACATTCATTTATGATTGCTTTGCTTGTTTTCCTTATTTTACTTCCACTAGTAGTTCTATGAAAGCAAGGGTTCTGCTTTCTTTATATATTTATTTACTGACTGCATTATTTCCATTATCTGGACCATGGCAGAATTTCTGCAAATATTTAATAAATGAACTGAAGAAAAAGGGAGAATAGAAAAATCATTTTGAGTTCAAGGCAGTTTTGGCTCAGCTCTCAGGCTAAAAATCAACACGCAGAAGCTTTAAAAAGATCAACAATGATAAAGAGTATGTTCACCTGCTGATTATATTCAAGTCAGTTATCATAAGAGACAGAGATGTTAACTGACAGCCAGCTGTAATAAGAATTGATGCACATAATCTACATTGACATAAAGACGAAAAACTGATGTCCATGAAAGGCTACATGTAGCTAAGCACTTCTCTTTCTGACAGTTATTTCAGCCTCTGAAGGCCACAGAATCACTTGGGTGTGGCATTTCTTTCACCTGCTCCAATACTTTCGTAAGCTTTTGTTTTTTCAGGGACTTTGCTCTAGAAGGAAGAGAACAAAATGGCTGCCATTTGGCAAGCAGCACACAGTTTATCAGTCAACGACATTAGCACTGGAGTTTGGGAATCTAAAATTCTGACAGTGAACTGTTTTGATACTCTACTGATTCAGGGGTTAGTTTTCTCATCACTGGAAGCACTAGTCTGTAAATGCTCCTGCTTGGATTTCTGATCGAGAAAATGAACACTGACTTTGAATTCTGCCCAGTTGAAAAATAACCAACTACTTATTTGTTGTACAGTGATTTCTAAACCTTGATCTGTATCATTCTGATATATTGAGGAGTGTTTTTAGGACACAGATTCTTTAAGATCTAGGTCAGTGGTACATGTGTGAAGCCCTGCGTTTCATCATTAGCAAAACACACACACCCTTAGTACTCCCAACCCTAATAAAAACTCTAAGTTGTTGTTTGTTTCCCTGTATAATTTTATGGTCTTGGACATTTGTTCTAAATTGTGTTGGAAATGATCAATGAATTTAAAACTCATCAGTGATTTCAATAAGCAAGTTGTTCTCATTTCTTTTAAATTACAGGGGGGAAAGGTTATTTTTCACTTTCTAAATTTGTGTGTTGGAATGTGTGGGAGTGTGGTATTGTGTGTGTATGTGTGTGTGTGCACAGTTGTATGTGCATGTTTAATGCACATATGTACGTTTGTAGAAGCTGAAGATCAACCCCAAGTGTCCTTTCACAGAAACCATCTACTTGCTCTTTTATGACAGGGTCCCTCATTGAGACCTAGCACTTCCAGATTAGTCTAAGATGCTGACCAGAACCACCTGTACCAAGCCACCACATGAAGCTTTTCGTTTTCACATGGGAGCTCAGAAGCAAGTTCAGGTGCCCCTGCTTGCATGGCATGTGCCTTACTGTCGAGTCATCTTCCTATCCAGGAAAAAAACAGTTTTAACTGTCAAATCAGTGAATTTTTTTTTCAAAGGAGGCTATGCAGCTTGCTGCAGGCTTAAGTAGTGTGGTAACTGACATCTTGTTTCTGTCTTCTGTTCATTGTACAATAGCTTAAAATTCCCTGGGGAAAGTTGGACAAGATACACAGTAAAATAGACAACACTGGGTTTGCTCTTGTCTTGGTTGAGAAGTTGGTAGCTGTTTGGGGATTTTGTTTTGTTTTTCCTTTGCTTTGATCTTTTTTCTGTTGTTTCCTTTTGTTGAGATTTTGTTTTGTTTGGAATCTTTATACTGTTTTATTCAGAGAGCCAGAAATCAGAAAAATGACAGGTTAGCAACCAGAAAGTTTCTTACATCCAATCCCCAGTCATCAGGTTATCTAGAAAGAAGATGGCAGAGATACACGAAATGCAATCAATTATCCTGTAGCCCAATCCTGGTCCTCTGGCCAGATGATGAGTCATATTTCTGAGACTTGGGATCCTTGTGGCTTCCTTATTATCACCTCTGGCACTTCTTTTGGTTGTTTTGAGAAGAGCCTTCCTCTGTTCTCCAGGATGGCCTAGAATTCACTATGTATCCTAAGTTGGCTTGAAACTTACTGTGTAGCCAAGTATACCTTTGAATGCATGGGCCTTCCTTCTGCCTCAGCCTCCCTACTGCTGGGATTACAAGAATGAGCCACAGTGCTGGTTCCAATGTTTTGTTTATGTTCATAAATTATGGTGAAAGAAGCATTATAATTAGCATCTTCTGTCAACTTGACACGCCTAGTAAGAGGGACCTCGAAATTGTAGAATTGCCTCCATTAGATTGGTCCATGGACATGTCTTTGGGACATTTCCTTGATTGCTAATTTATGTAGAAGAACTCAGACTACTGTGTATGTGGGTCCTTGAACAGGGGGTTCTTGGTTGTATAAGGAAGGTAGCTACCACCCCCAGCCCAAGACATAGTTATTTCCACAATTCTGTATGACAAAAATGTGAAATGGGAGATGGTCACACACAATTCTGTTAGAGTAACCAAATAAATCTTCCAATCATTTAGGCTTCTCTTCAGCTTGTATAAGCCAATAAACGAGACACCATTGGAAAGGACATCATCATCAAAACAGCTCTCTGAACTCTGGCCGCCAACTGCCAATCTGCTGAAGCAGTCAAAAGGGTTCAGCCTCTCTGTATACGATCTAACAGTCACTATAAAGTAGTTAGGTCTGGAACCAGGTGGTATTAGCTTCCCAAAGCTGACTGTGCAAATTAATTGACAAATGCCATTTTCCATGGCATTATGTTAGCATGACATTGGCTGTTACAGACATATTTACACCACAAGACTTGGTAAACCATACAAACCAAATGTTCAGTATTTCCTGTTTTCTTGTATGTTGACTATTTTACCAGCATCAGAGGCTGTTCTGAAACCAAAGTAGGCAAAACCAAAATGCTGTTGAATTGTCACTGTATAGTCAAGTTAAGCGTTTATTAAAAACAGTCTTCTTTATTGAGGACAGCCATATATGAAACATTGTGCAGTTGTTCCTCACTGGGAGGAAACAAAACTCCTTCATTAATTTATGAGTCATTCTTTTAATGACAAAAAAAAATGAACTCAAAGAATAAGCCCAATATTCTTTGGCTCATTATTTCAAAAAGGATCTTTGTCCACTGTTACAATCCTAAGAAGATGAAGGTTTATGGGGTAAATCTGTTTTATTGGTTAGTTGATTGGATAGTTGTATAGTTGATTACAGGGGGGAAAGGTCACTGATGGCATGAACTCTACTAAAACAGAGTCAATACTTACACAGTTCATAACGGATATGCTGTTCTAGTCTTAATGGAAAAGGTTAAGTTTATTCAATTTTAAGGTCACTGTAGTCATTTGCTACCCCAGTGCAGTCTAGGGATTCTTTACATAAAGCTAACATACATTGAAGGTACACATTGTCTCTTTGGAAAATTTTAGTAACTAGTGTATCACATGGTCATTTTCCCCCTGTGATTGGATAGTTGAGTTTATTAATTAATCTATTTATTTTACTGATTTCTTTCAACATAGTACAGCTGAAATGAGCATGTTAGAGTATAGTTTTCCTCTTCTAAAGTAGCTGTTTCCAGTCCTGACATAGAATGGAAATCACATGGAATACAGAAATTCACAACCCAAGGAAAATTATCTGCCAGCCTCATTGAACAACCAATTTGGCATCACCATCACTGGTGAGGGCATCCACTGTACAACAGCTGCCTCCAATGCACAGCTTATTAAACTAAGGACAGAATCTGCTTAGTCATTAATCAGAGGGAAAAGAACCATTATTGGGAAGGCAAGGAAAAGAGAATATATTTAATGCCTTAGAAGTTGAAGTGTCAGGATTCCTATTGCTCAATCTTTGTAGGTCCCTGGTGTAATGCCTTCATTGCAGTTAGTATGGTACACATTTCCTCTCCCTCTCTTGTTCTACTACAAATTACACTGGGGAATTTCATAAAACACAGCTAACATAGGAAGCCATGGCATCAGAATTTATTAATGAGCCAAAAGCCATTATAGGAAATGTTTCCATCATAAACGGTTGACAGCTACAAGCTATGCAGAAATGTATTAAGCTTTTTTCATCACAAGCAATTAGACAGTTCCGCAGCACAACTGAGACATGACATTTAAAATACAAACACCATAGTTCATATCTGTTTGGGAAAGTGCAGAGAGGAAAATGACCATGTAATACACTAGTTACTAAAATTTTCCAAAGAAACAATGTATACCTTCAATGTATGTTAGCTTTATGTAAAGAATCCCTAGACTGCACTGGGGTAGCAAATGACTACAGTGACCTTTAAATTGAATAAGCTTAATCTTTTCCATTAAGTCTAGAAAAGTATATCCGTTATGAACTGTGTAAGTATTGACTCTGATTTAGTAGAGTTCATGCTATCAGTGACCTTTCTTAAAGTATAAATTTGAATTTTGCTGCTTCCTCCATATTCTCTAGTGATAATAGGCAGAAAATACTGCTGACCTGGGAAATAAATCTTATATTAAATCCTGGAAAAGACAACTGAGTGTTTTCAACTTACGACTTCATATTCACAACTATTTCATAATTGTTTGGTTATAATGAATAGAATTTTGTTCAAGCAAAGAGATTAAAATATCATACAAGAGGACTCTGTATGGATTCCATGTTCCAGAAGCAACAGAAAAAAAAAGTTTCAAAAAGTTTAATGACACATAAACAGGAACACTTACTCTAGTCTTTCACCAGTTGACTCAGCTGTCCATTCATGGAATTACTACATTGTTTGAATCAAATTTTCCAGAGAAGGAATGTGAGCGACCACTGTCAGACCTATAGATTCGCTACCATGTGAGTGCTATCCATATCTGTCTCATTACAGCATGGGCAAAACCATGCAAGACAGTTTCCCATTCTTTTAAGAATAAAAGAAGCTAGGACAGTAAATTAGAGGTGAACTACAGGTCCACTAGCATCTTTAGTCAGCACCTTACAGAGTTACAGAGTAGTGCCATAGCCTGCCATTAAGTTTGTAGTGAATGCTATTCCAAATTTACACATGCATAAGTTACTTTTTTCATTGCTATAACAAAATACCTGTCAAAAACAATACAAGGAAATACAGGTTTATGTTGTATCATGGGTGGAGGGTACAGTCCATCAAAGTTGCAGAAGCATGAAACAGCTGGTTGTATTCTGGTGCTCAGATCATTTTTCTTTCTTATTCATTCTCATGCCCCAGCACATGGGATAGTGCGGCCTATATTTATGGTGAGTCTTCCATCCAAAGTTAAACAGTTCTGGAAATACCCTCACAGATATGCCCAGAGGGATATTTCTTTGGTGACTTTAAATTCTGTCAACTTAAATGCTATCACAGCTTATCTTGAAATTTAACTTACTTTAAGGCTAGCCTAGACTTGAAAACAAAATATATATCCCTGTCCCAGCCATACATTAAGCTGACTCGTTGTGGGAAAATGTCAGCTCTGTCACAATTGTTCATCTGGTGACCTGCATTAGAACCTAACTAAAAGAAACAAGGATTTGACATTTATGGTGCCAAAAATTTATTGGAATATTAATTATGCTTACTTCTCAATGTGAGGGTAATATTTTTGCTCTTCATTGCTAATTCTGTATCAGAGATCAGAAAACATCTTTTTTCTTACTATAAAGAACCAGTCAGTAAATGATTTAGGTGTTTCAGTTCACATGGTCTCTGTCAAAACTCAATATTGCTATAGTGCTAAGATACACATAGACTATGTGTACACAATAGACATAGCTGGGTTTCAGTAAAGTTTTAATTATTTGAACAGAAATCCAGGAGTGGGCTTGAAATTTACCTTACTTTATGAAAAATTTATATAAGGTAAATTCATATAAGGTAAATTTACATTAGGCTGTAATTTCAGCACTTGGGAAGCTAAGGCAGAGAAATTATCAAGCGCTTGAGGCCAGCATGGGTTACATGTAACTTCAAGGCCAACTTGGGCGACAGCCTGAGAAATAGATAAAATACAATAGAAGATAAGAAGTTGTTCTAGTAACCAACCATTTTTTTTACCAAACTCTGTTTGACATCATTTCTCTCTCCTCCCTGAGATGCCAAACTTCTTTTAAATTCACCCTGTTGGAAGATACAACTAGCCTCTTGGCTTTACTGTAATCATCAAGAAATGTGTGCTTTTTAGACTTTGCTTTCCATCTTGCTCCTAGTCATTTATGGATTTTAATTGCTATGGGCAACTTTTCCATTTGTGAGAAGACAATTCAGACTGCATCCTAATTTCTCTCCTGGAAGACTTCAGTTTCATTGATCTTCTGGTCTTTTCTACCTAATCTATTCACTTTCTTCTGGAGGCTCTCTCTGATGAGCAAACTACCCTTAAAATGTGGATTTCAATATGCCCACTAACCACCAGTCTTTCTTAAAATTCTCTGTAGAAGAGTGACTCAGATACTGACAGGTTTTTGAGTCACTGAGGCTGTGATAGACTTATCATTATCGACCATCCCTGCCTTCTCAAGTCCTCCAATCCCTCTTTACAGAGTTTAGACAGGAAACATTCAGTGGCACCTTCCTCATTTACTCCATTAACTCATTTGATCAGTTGTCCACCTATGCCACACCTGCACCTGAGCCCTGAGTGTAGTTGGAGGATATACACAACCACCAAACTCTCATAAGCACATTTCTCACACTAACAGTCCTACCAAATTTCTTTTTTTAATTAAATTTTTATTTTTTTATATTAATTACAGTTTATTTACTTTGTATCCCAGCTGCAGCCCCCTCCCTCATACCCTCTCAATCCCACCCTCCCTTCCTCATCTCCTCCCTGCCCCTCTCTAAGTAAATCTAATTTTTCCATGTTGGAAAAACGTTCTCTCTTTTCTATCTCTTAACAAACCCCTCCCACAAAGCCATCACCCATATCCAGTTATCCTGTGTAATTGAGAAAAATGGTACCACCTAAACTTGTTACAGCTCTGGGTTCCCAAACATTGCCACTGGTAAGCTGTGTCTGGTGGCTCCCTAAAGGCAGACACGGTATGTGTTGAGTGCCTACTTTCTTGGGTAGAAGGCCCATAATTCACTAATGGAACTGTGTTCATTTTCCCAGAGCTGAAAGTGAGAGAACAATAACATGAAAGAAAACTTTGGTTTTATGTAGGTCCCAAAAGTGAGTACTCATGTACTCTTCCTGCACAGAGGCTTGCCGAGATAGCATAGGATTAAAAGAGAGATGCTATAGATTCTCTGTAGGAAGACTCGGTCTCAGGCAGGAGGACTCCCGACTCCTGAGTTGTAGGGCTGCCTGTGCCTCCTGTCTTTAAGGACCCACAGAAGCCTTGAAAAGAAGCATCATGAATGATCAGAGTATCCTTCTTGCAATATTCTGGGCAGTGTACAGTCCTTAACAACTCTGCTTAACACTCTACAGGATTTAATATTGTGAGTGAGCTTTAATTTCCAGCCAGATTGATGGTGGTTCATGACCAGCCAAATTCATTTCAGATAACTAAAGGAAGGAAAACATTTTATGTACTATACAGAAAAGCAAAATGAAACCCACTACATTTGATCCTGTACAATGCAACTCAGACGAATACATTACTACTGGTGACTTTCTGAAGTACATTTTTTTTTACATTTTATCTTAGAATTTATTAATAACACAGTTTCGTATTGATAGAAAATGTTATAGTTATATATTTTGCATTTATACTTCTATCTGAAGGACCTTATATCTTACATGTATTATGTAATATATATATGGAAAAGTAAAAATAATTTCAAAATATCAATTTCTAATATTCTTTTTGCCCAGAATTTTTTAATTTACTTACATTTATTGTGTAATATGAATAAATTACTTACAATTTATTCATGTTGGATCCCAGTTCAAGCCCCATCTCTGTCCCTTTCAATCCTGTCCACATTCTGTCTTCTCCTCCCATGCCCTCTCCAAGTCCACTGATCAGGGAGGTCCTCCTCCCATTCCACCTGACCCTAGCCTATCAAGTCTAATCAGGACTGGCTGCATTCTCTACCTCTGTGGCCTGGTAAGGCTGCTCTCCCATCAAGAGGAGGCGATTGAAGACCAGCCACTGAGTTCACATCAGAGACAGTCCCCGTTCCCCTTACTAGAGAATGCACTTGAAGAATGAGCTGCGATGGGCTACATTTGTGCAGCGGATGTAGGTTATCTCCTGCTGAATGGTCCTTGGTTAGAGTATCAGTCTCAAAAAGGACCCCTGGGCCAGGAATGTTTGGTTCTGTTGTTCTCTTTGTCAAGCTCCTGTCCCCTCCAGGTCTTTCTATTTTCTCCTTCTTTCATAAGATTCCCTGTACTCTGCCCAATGCTTGGCTATGAGTCTCAGAATCTGCTTCAATACCCTGCTGGGTAGAATCTTTAAAGGGACCCTCTGTGGTAAGCTCCTGTCGTATTGCCTCTTTTCACCCTCTTCTGATGTCTATCCTGTTTGCCTTTCCGAATAAGGATTGACCATCTTACCCAGGGTCCTCCATCTTGCTTAGCTTCTTTAGGTGTGCAAATTTTAATATGATTATCCAAAATTAGATGTCTAATATTTACTTATAAGTGTGTAAATACCATGTGTGTTTTTCTGCTTCTGGGATACCACACTTAAGATAATCTTTTCTAGTTCCCACCATTTGCCTGAAATTTTCATCATTTCCTTGTTTATAATTGCTGAGTAGTATTCCATTGTGTAAATGTAGCACACTTTCTGTATCCATTCCTCCTTTGAGGGACATCTGGGTTGTTTCCAGATTCTGGCTATTACAAATAAAGCTGCTACAAACCTGGTTCAGCAAATGCCCTTGTTGTATACTTGAGCATATTTTGGATATATGCCTAGGAGTGGTATAGCTGGATGTGGAGAAAGCACTATTCTTAATTGTCTGAGAAAGCTCCACAGTGATTTCCAAAGTAATTGTACAATTTATATTCCCACCAGCAATGGAGGAAGATATCCCTTTCTCCAAATCCTGTGCAACATGTGTTTTCACTAGTTTTTTATCTTAGCTATTCTGATGGGTGTAAGGTGAAATCTCATTGTCATTTTGATTTGTATTTCCCTGATGACCTAAGACCTTGAGTGTTTCTGTTTTTATAATTAAATTTTTATTTTTTATATTAGTTACATTTTATTTACTTTGTATCCCAGCTGTAGCCCCCTACCTCATTTCCTCCCTGCCCCTCTCTAAGTCCACTTATAGGGGAGGTCCTCCTCCCCTTCCATATGATCCTAGTTTATCAGGTCTCTTCAGGACTTGGCTGCATTGTCTTTCTCTGTGGCCTAGCAAGGCTGCTCCTCCTTCGGGGGGGGGGGGGGGAAGAAGTCAAAGAGCTAGCCACTGAGTTCATGTCCGAGACAGTCCCTGTTCCCCTTACTAGGGTACCCACTTGTATAACGAGCTGCCATGGGCTACATATGAGCAGGGGTTCAAGGTTATGTCTATGCATGATCCATGGTCTGAGAAAAGACCTCTGTGCCCAGATATATTTGGTCCTTGTGGAGCCCCTGTCCTCTCCAGGTCATACTAACTCCCCCTTCTTTCATATCATTCCCTGTACTTTTCCCAAGGTTTGATTATGAGTCTCAGCATCTGCTTTGATACACTACTAGGTAGAGTCTTTCAGAGGCCCTCAGGAGTAGGGTCCTGTCTTGTTACTTGTTTTCTCCTTCTTCCAATGTCCATCCCATTTTTCTTTCTAAGTGAAGATTGATAATCTTCTTTAGGTGTACAGATTTTAGTATGTTTATCTTATCTTATAGGTCTAGTAACCACTTATATGTGAGTGTATACCATGTGTGTCTTTCTGCTTCTAGGATACCTCTCTTAGGATGATCTTTTTTAGATCCCACCATTTGCCTGCAAATTTCATGATCTCATTGGTTTTAACTGCTGAGTAGTATTCCATTGTGTAAAAGTACCACAATTTCTGTATCCATTCCTCTGTTGAGGGACATCTGGTTTGTTTCCAGGTAATGGCTATTACAAATAAAGCTGCTATGAACATGGTTGAGCAAATGCCCTTGTTGTATAGTTGAGAATCTTTGGGATATATGCCTAGGAGTGGTATAGCTGGATCTTGGGAAGCACTATTTGTTAGTCTCGCCAATGTAAGAACCAATTTATGAATAAATGAGGCTTACAACAGATCTTATATGAAAGATGTTTATTAGGTGGATATGAAAAGAGGGAGAAAAGGGAGAGCAGGACATGGTGGGGGGAAAGAGAGAGAGAGAAAGGAAAGAACGGGAGGGGGCACCAGATAGAGAAAGGGAGAAGGCTGAGAGAGCATGGGAACAAGAGAGGCAAGACAGAACAAGAGAGAGATCACATGTCGGGTTGTCTCTATAAGGAGCCAAGTAACCACGCCTCCCAGGTGTGGCCACTTGGCTGGGCAACACAAGATGACTTCATAAGTTGCTAGGTAACCCGAAGCAGGTTCTGTTTCAAAATACTAACACTATTCCCACCAGCAATGGAGGAGGGTTCCCCTTTCTCAACAACCTCTCAAGAATGTGTTGTCACTTGAGGTTTTGATATTGGCCATTCTGATGGGTGTAAGGTGTAATCTCAGGGTAGTTTTGATTTGCATTTCCCTGATGACTATGGACATTGAGCATTTCTTTAAGTGTTTCTCTGCCATTCTATATTCCTTAATTGAGAATTCTCTGTTTAGCTCTGTATCCCATTTTTTAATTGGATTGTTTGATTTGTTGCTTTTTAACTTCTTTAGTTCTTTATATATTCTGAATATTAGCCCTCTTTCAGATGTATAGGGTTGGTGAAGATACTTTCTCAATCTGCAGGCTATCATTTTGTTCTGATGACAGTGTCCTTTGCTTTACAGAAGCTTCTCAGTTTCATGAGGTATCATTTATTGATTATTGATCTTAGAGCCTGTACTGTTGGTGTTTTGTTCAGGAAGTTGTCTCCTGGTCCAATGAGGTCAAGGCTCTTCTCCAATTTTTCTTCTAACAGGTTTTGTGTGTCTGGCTTTATGTTGAAGTCTTTGATCCACTTGGACTTTATTTTTGTGCAGGGTGAAAGATACAGATCTATTTGTATTCTCTATATGTAGACATCCAGTTAGAACATCACCATTTGTTGAAGATGCTATCTTTTTTCTAATGTATGGTTTTGGAATCTTTGTCAAAAATCAGGTGTCCATAGATGTGTGGGTTTATTTCTGGGTCTTCTTTTCTATTCCATTGATCCACCAGTCTGTTTCTACGCCAGTGCTATGCAGTTTTTGTTACTGTTGCTCTATAGTACAGTTTGAGATCAGGGGTGGATAAATCTCTAGAAAACCTTTTATTTTAAAGGATTGTTTTAGTGATTCTAGGTTTCTTGTTATTCCTTTTGAAAAAGAGGATTTTTCTTTCAAGACGTGTAAGGAATTGTGTTGATAATTTGATGGAAATAACATTAAATTGGTAGATTGATTTTGGTAATATGGCCATTTTACTATGTAATTCTGCCGAGCCATGAGCATCTTCTTTCTTCAGAGGCTTGAAATTTTTTTCATAGTAGTCTTTGACTTGCTTAGTTAGAGTTACAACAAGGTACTTTATGTTATTATGGCTATTTTGAAGGGTCTTAATTTCTTTCTCATCCATTTTGTCTTTCGTATACAGGAGGGCTACTGATATTTTTTTTTTGAGTTAATTTTGTATCTAGCCACTTTGTTGAAGTTGTTTGTGAGCTGAAGGAGTTCTCTGGTAGAACTTTGGGGGTCACTAACATATACTATCATATCATCTTCAAATCCTGATACTTTGACTTCTTCCTTTCCTATTTGAATTCTCCTTTGATTGTCCTATTGTTCTAGAAATGGTTTCAAGAACTATGTTGAAGAGATATGGAGAAAGGGAGGAGCCTTGCTTTGTCCCTGATTTTAGTGGAATTGATTTAAATTTCTCTCCATTTAGTTTGATGTTAGCAATAGGCTTGCCGTATATTGCATTTACTGTGTTTAGGCAAGTGCCTCATATCCCTGATCTCTCCAGGACTTTAAATATGAACGAGTGTTAGATTTTATCAATGCTTTTTCTGCATCTAAGGAGATGATCATGTGTTTGTTTTTTTCAGTTTGTTTATATGGTGGATTATATTGAAGGATTTCTGTATATGCCTAGGATGAAGCTTACTTGGTCGTGTGGATGATATCTTTGATGTGTTCTTAGAATTGATTTGTGAGTATTTTGTTGAGTATTTTTGCACCAATGTTCATTAGGGGAATTAGCCTTAAGTTCTCTTTTTTCTTGGGTCTTTGTGATGTTTAGGTACCAAAGTGACTGGCTTCATAGAATATTCAGCACTGAAACCATCTGGCCCTGGGCTTTTTTTTTTTAAATGGGAGTCTTTTTTTTTTTAACAGCTTTTATTGCGTTAGAGGATATAGGGTTATTTCATTTATTTATCTGGTCTCGATTCAGCTTTGGTAAATGGAATCAATCAACAAAATTATCCATTTCATTTAGATTTTCAAATTTTGTGGCATATAGGCTTTTGAAGTAAGACCTAATGATTGTTTGGATTTCCTCAGTGTCCATTGTTATGTCTCACTTTTCATTTCTGATTTTGTTAATTTTGATATTGTCTCTCTGCCTTTTAGTTATTTTGACTTAGTGTTTTTCTTTCTTATTGATTTTCACACAGAAGCAGCTCTTTCTTTCATTGATTCTTTGAATTGTTCTCTTTGTTTCTAGTTTATAGATTTCAGCCCTGAATTTGATTATTTCCAGCCATCTACTTCTCTTGGGTGTGTCTGTTTCCTTTTTTTCCCTAGGGCTTTTAGGTGAGCCATAAAATTGTTTGTATGAGATGTTTTGAATTTCTTTATGAAGGCACTTAGTGCTATGAATGTTCCTCATAGCATGCTTTCATTGTGACCCTATTATTGGGTATGTTGTACCTTTATTTTCATTGAATTCTAGGAAACCTCAACTTTCTTTCTTTATTTCTTCCCTGATCCAGTTGTCATTGAGTAGCAAGTTGTTTAGTTTCCATATATGTGTAAGCTTTTTGGTATTTCTGTTATTGAGGTCCAGTTTTAGTCCGTGGTGGTCCGATAAAATACAAGGGACTATTTCAATCTTCTTGTATCTGTTGAGGCTTGCTGTATCATCAATTATATGGTATACTTTGGAGAAGGTTCCATGAGGTGCTGAGAAGGAGATAAATTGGGTGAAAGGTTCTGACAATATCTGTCAGGTCCATTTGATACATGACCTCTGTTAGAGTCAATTTTCCTTTGTTAAATTTCTGTTTAGTTGGCTTGTCCTTTGTTGACAATGGGGTGTTAAAGTCTCCCACTATTAACATGTGGGGATCTGTTGTGGGTTAAGTTTTATTAATGTTTCTTTTACAAATATGAGTACCCTTAATTTTGGGGCATAGATGATCAGAATTGTGATGTGTTCTTGGTGGAATTTTCCTTTGATAAGTATGAAATGACCTTCCCCATCTCTTTTTACTAATTTTGGTTGAAAATCTATCTTATTAGGTATTGGAATGGCTACTCCTGCTTGCTTCTTGGGTCCATTTGCTTGGAAAACTGTCTTCCAGCTCTTTACTCTCAGGTAATGTCTATCTTTGTGACTTAGGTGTGTTTCTTGTATGTAACAGATTGTTGGGTCTTGTTTATGCATCTATTCTGTTAGTCTGTGTCTTTTTTATTGGAGTTTAGTCCACTGATGTTGAGAGAGATTAATGACCAGTGGCTGTTAGATCCTTTGATTTTGATGCTGGTTGTGGTAGTGTGTTTGTGTGCTTGGCTACTTTTAGTTTTGAGGTTATTTATTTCCTGTGTTTTCCTCAATGTAGTTAGCTTTCTTGAGTTGCATTTTTCATTCTAGTATCTTCTGTAAGGAAGGATTTGTGAGTAGGCATTGTTTAAATTTGTTTTGTGATGAATATCTTGTTTTCTCCACTTATGGTGATTGAGAGTGTTGCTGGATATAGTAGCCTGGGCTGACATCTGTGTTCTCTTAATATCTGCATTATATCTGTCCAGGCTTTTCTTGCTTTCATAATCTGTGTTGCAAAGTCATATGTGATTCTGATGGGTTTGCCATTATATGTTACTTGGCCTTTTCCCTTGCAGGTTTTAGTATTTTTTCTTTGTTCTGTATACTTACTCTTTTGATTATTATGTGGCAGGAGGATTGTGTTTTCTGGTCTAATCTAGTGGGTGTTCTGTAGGCATTTTGTGTGTCTATAGGCCTCTCCTTTAAATTGGGGAAATTTCCTTCTGTGATTTTGTTGAAAATATTTTTAAGGCCTTGGAGACAGGAATCTTCTTTTTTCCTCTAATCTTATTATTCGTAACTTTGTCTTGGATTTCTTGTATGGTTTGTGTCAGGAAATTTTTTTTAAAATTTAACATTTTCTTTGACAGATACATTAATGTTTCCAATTGTATCTTCTACACCTGAGATTCTTTCTTCCATCTCTTGTAGTCTATTGAAGATGCTTACTTCTGTAGTTCCTGTTTTCTTCCCTAAGTTCTTCCTCTCCATGATTTCCCCCACTTGTGTTTTCTTTAATATTTCTAATTCTATCTTCAGATCTTGAGCAGTTTTGCTGACTTCCTTCACCTGTCTGACTGTATTTTCCTACTCTTCCTTCAATTCTTTCACATGTCTATTTGAACATTCTTCTGTTTCTTTTATTTCTTTCAGTGGTTTTATTGTTTCCTCTATGAATGTCACAAACTGTTTGGCTGCATCTTCTTGTGTTTCTTTACAAATGGCCATAATATGCTTGACTTAATCTTTCTCTATTTCTTTACACATTTTATTTGTTTCTTCCTTTATCCTCTTCATGAGCATAGATGTAAGGTCATCTTCCTGAATTTCACTTATGTTGGAGTGTCCAGGGCTACTAACCCCTGAATAACTGAGTTCTGGAGATGCCATATTGCTTTGGCTTTTGTTGGTTGTGCTTTTATGCTGGCCTTTACCCATCTGGCTGTCTCAGGTGTTTGTTGTTAGTTTCTGGTGCCTGCTGGAATCCTGGGATGGGGAGAATGCCTTTGGCAGGAAGATGGTTGTTCCTGAAGGAAGCCTCCTCACCTTTTCGGGTATGGTCACCAAATGGGCAGTGTTTGTCAGAGAATTGCCACAGCTCACCTCAAGTGTCTGGACCTATGTGCTAACTGGCGTCCTTGGTAGTCAACGGCGCTCTCCTCTCACCAGGAGAAGTCCTAGAGACAGCTACCCTGCCACTCAGTGTCTTGCTCTGAATATAAGGAGCTGCTGCTGCTGCTCTTTCACTGTGTTTGCTGTGCACAACCCTCTTGAAGAAGCAGGGAGCCCAGCTGTTTGGTCTTTTTAGCTAGAGAGGCAGGTTGTGCCTTGGAACAGTGCCTAGGAGCTGATCTTGGGATCCCAGGCTTCTGTAGGTCTGAGGTTGGTGCTCTGTGCCCCATTACCCAAGTGGTAATCAGTGGCAGGTGAGCACACCACACAGGCATGTGGGTGGAGGCTATAGCCCAGAGCCTGTGGGGACCCAAGAAATTTTCTAGGGATTAGCTGGGTGTCTTGAGATCAGATCTGATGTTTCCCTCACCATGGTTTGTTTGTTTTTTTTTTTTTCGGAAAAGGGAGGCCCAGTCTGTGGTGTTTGGGGGTCCATAGTTCAGTCTTGGATGGTGAGTAGAGCATGCAGGTGCAGGTGGTTGGCTCAGTACTGGTGACTGGGCACCTGCACGTACCTGGGAACTTTTCCCAGGAACTTTTTATGGTAAGTAGGTTCGGCTGGGTGCCTTGAGTTTGGACCTGATGTTTCCTTCTCCATGGGGTTTCTTTCTGACAGGGAAACCCAGTCTCTGGTGTTTGGGGGCCCTCAATTCTGTCTGGATGGTGAAATGGGCATGGAGATGTGTGTCTCTTGGCTGGCTGCTAAGAGCCTGCTCCATCCCAGGAACTGGAGTTCTGGACATTTTCCAGGCGTCTGGGTGACCTAAGGTCAGTCAATCCTGATTTCTCTCTTCACTGTCAAGTTTTCACTCAACTGGAAAACCCAGTCTCTGGTGTTGTGGGGCCCACAGTCCAGTCTGGTATGGGATTAGAGCAAGCAGGAGTGTGCCCTGGGCTGGCACACAAGAGATTGCTTGGACCCAGGAACTCTTCCAGGGTTTAGCTGCTTGACCTGAGAATAGACCTGATTAGTTCCCACACCGTAAGGTTTTCTCTCACCTGGAAAACAAAATCCCTGGTGTTGTAGGACCCACAGTTCAGCCCGTTGGTTGCCATGAAGTCACTGTTGTCCTGCTCATCAAAGTGTCCTTTCGGAGATGACATCTTAGATTTTCCCCCCACCAACACTATTCTTATTTAAATAAAATGCTCAAAATGTGAACTGAGTGAAAATGAAGATAACATTGTCCCCAGTCTTCAAGGAAATGGCTTGGCTTTACAGTAGAAATTCTTAGGCTTCCCACTATGATACAATAGAGCTATCTTTTTAAAACTATAAAGTTTATACTACTAGAATATCACATTAAAATTTCTATAAGGCCTATAGAACAGTTTGATTTCACTGTACAAAAAGAAAGAAAGAAAGAAAGAAAGAAAGAAAGAAAGAAAGAAAGAAAGAAAGAAAGAAAGAAAGAAAAGAAAGAAAGAAAGAAAGAAAGAAAGAAAGAAAGAAAGAAAGAAAGAAAGAAAGAAAGAAAGAAAGAAAGACATCCTTTTCAAAAGGGCATAGAAAGTTATAAAATCTTGTATCACGAGTCAGGTTCTGGTGGTGCATGCCTTTAATTCCAGCACCTGGAGTCAGAGGCAGGTGTGATCCCTGAGTTCAAGGCCAGCCTGGTCTACAGTGTGAATTCAGGACAGCCACAGCTACGAAGAGAAACCCTGTCTCAGAAAATAATAAAAAAAAAAAAACAGAAACAAAAACACCTTTTAAGAACCTACTAAAATCTGTACACCTAAAGAAACTAATCAAGATGGAAAACTTGCTAAAATGCCCAGTCCCTATCCAGAAAGGCAAAGGAGATGGACATCGAAAGAAGGAAAGGGCAGGGAACTGGTCTGGAGCCTGCCACAGAGGGCCTCGGAAGGGCTCTGCCCTGCAGACTATTGAAGCAGATGGCAGATTATGGCCAACACTTGAGCAGAGTGCAGGGAATCTTATGCGGGGAGTGGGAAATAGTGGGATCTGGAGAGGACAGGAACTCCAGAAGGAGAGCAACAGAACCAAGTTGTCTGAGCACAGGTGTCTTTCCTGAGACTGATGGTCCAACCAAGTACCATGCATGGAGGTAGCCTAGGACCCCTCCAGAGGTGTGGCCCATGGCAGTTCAGTGTCCAAGCGGGTTCCATAGTAATGAGATTGGGGACTGTCTCTGACATGAACTGATTGGCTTGCTTTTTGATCACCTCCCCCTGAGGGGGGAGCAGCCTTGCCGGGCCACAGAGGAAGACAAAACAGCCACTCCTGATGAGACATGATGGACTGGGATTGGAGGGACAGAAAGAAGGACCTCCCCTATCGGTGGTCTTGGGGAGGGACATGGGTGCAGAGAGGGGAAGAAGGGAGGGATTGGGACGGGAGGAGTGAGGGAACTACAGGGATACATATGGTGAATAAAGTATAATTAATAAGAATTTAATTTAAAAAAATCTTGTATCACCATGAATGAGAAAAGAGGTCTTGGTTAGGGAAGAAAGTGAGTGCAAATCAATTTTAGTTGCTTAGGATTTTGCAATGTAAAGGGTAAAAAAAAGCAATATTGTCAAATCAGTATTTATATACTTGAAGGAGTCTAAAATCTTGAATCGTGCATTAGGACATAAAACATTCTTGTTCTTCCTCACACCATGAAGGCTACAACATGAAGGTTGGACTCTTTTCTGTACTAAGAGAACAGTGACAAGGAGTTTTGCCACGTTCATCATCAAGATGTAACCAAGGCAAAAGCCAAACCTGGTATGAACTCTTCTCAGTCTCATTTTTTTTACATTTTTATTTTATTTTATATTAATCACAGGTTATGTATTTTGTATCTCAGCTGTAGCCCCCTCCCGCATTCCCTCCCACTCTCCCCATCCCTCCCTGATCTCCTCCCTGCCCCTTTCCAAGTCCACTAATAGGGAAGGACCTCCTCCCCTTCCTTCTAACTCTAGCTTATCAGGTCTCTTTAGGACTGGCTGCAATGTCCTCTTCTGTGGCCCAGCAAGGCTGCTCCTCCCTCAGGTGGGGGGGGGGGCAGTCGAAGAGCCAGCCATTGAGTTCATGTCTGAAATAGTCTCATTTTAAACACCCGAAGGCATTGTATCTAACAAATGCCTCCTTCTGCTCCATCTAATGGTGGGCATTGGGAAGCTGACTGCTAAACTGTCTGATAATACTGATATCCTATGATCATAACCCATACCATAGTGAGTAACAACTGATTACTCTGATGGTGTTGTCATGAAACCATACAGGAAGTTGGAATATGGAAAGTGTGTCTTGAGCAAAGGGATATTGCATCCCTCTCTGAACTTTCCTTTTCTGTGTATGGAAGAGAAATCATAGATAAGTGCTAAAAGAAGATAAGGAAAGGTGAAGAACAAATGTCCTCTGTCCTAAGAAAAACTTGACAGGAGGTAGAACAGAAGGTGGACTGGCAGCAAATGCAATTGCCTTTTGTAAACAAGTTGTCCAACTTTACTTGTTGGTTCCATAAACTCTAGTGACTCTCTTTTAAAACATCTATCTGGTGCAACTGCCTTACTCAGACATTCAGAAGAGTCATGAAAACCAGCATAAGGGACAGTGGTGTCCCACCATAACACTTCACTCCCTAAGCAGCCACATCAGTGGCCTTATTCTTGTGGAGATGCCCACTAAGTGAACTTTTCTGTACCTCTGTTTCTCTAGCTATAAAACGAGCATAACTCCATTTATCAACTATTACATGTGGGAATATTTGTGAAAGTCTTTGCTCCAGGTCCTACATGGGGTCACATATTAACTGCTAATATAGTTATGTATTAGGCTATATTAGCAATTAATAACTGGTATATATTAGCAGTTCATATATATTTATCAGATATATATATAATAAACATATATAGTTTATCAAACATATATGTTTAAATAAATAACAGGAAAAATCCTCAATATGTTGCTATATATTTGACTTCAGGCAAATCAACACAAACTTGGTGGCTATTAGCCATCAGCAGGTATGGCCTGCCAGAGACATTCTAAAATGCCTCCAAAGCACTTGACCTTATAGTCAGGATATTAACTAGATAGTATTGACCTAACCAAGCAATCCTTTTAGAAGCAGACAGTATTTTCCAGATGTTCACAGAGCAAGAAGTTGGGGAGATGTTTCCCTGACAGGAAATAAACCTCTATGCTAAGACCTTAAAATACATGGCAAGGAACTGAGTAGTCTCTAGATGCAGAAAGCCGCCCCTGACTGACAAGCTCGCAAGAAAATACGGATCACAGTCCCACAAATACAAGGAGCTAGTTTCTTCCAATAAGCATGAGCTCGTGAAAAAGAAAAGGACCTATAAACCCCCAATTTAAAAAATTGTGCAGGCAAACACATCTGTTATGATTAATTCTGACTGCCAAATTAATCAAATTAAGAAATGCTTCAGATATTAGTGTTACACACTTTTGAGTGGCTACAGAGTGGATTCTAGAGAAGAATTAATAAGGAGAAAAGGAAGGGACCTGACATGAATTTGGGGTGGAGGGGCACCATCCATCTCATAGCCAAGCTGAATAAAAATGGAAATTGGAGAAATGGCAATGTTGGAATTCATTTTTCTCTGCTCCTAGAGCCACTGAGATTTGAGCTAGCAATCTTGAGATCTTGGTGCTGAAAGCTGCTCTCTGCCATGGTGGCTGCCCCACCTCAATGGGCTATATCCCCTTAAACTGTAATCCGAAATCAAACTTCCCTCCCTTAAGTTGATTCTTCTCAGGTCTTAGGTAGGAGATGAAAGAAGTAACTAAGACACTGTGGTTTCAATCCTGTATAGATCCTAAAAAGAGAATCTACCTATTTGTACCTGAAATTTTGACCTATAGAAATGATGACGTACATAATTTGTGTTGCATTAATTCAATAAATTTGTAACAACTTGTTGTGTAGCAATCTAAAAATCTATTAAAGCTGGAGAGAAATCGGCAAACTCAAGAGTAATTAATGAGTAGTCACTGTTGTCCAAAGTGTAGGTACCGTCTCTATCACCCTACCCCATGATAGGGAAAGATTTTTGTCACTGAGGTCAGTCCACGGTGTTCTTGGCTCATAAAAAAAAGAGTTAATTTGCTATACCAAGCTTGACCTTCTAGGATGGTGTTGTACTAAATCTACCTGACTCCCTGGATGGACAAGGCTGACTTGCCCCAAGAGTTAACATGTTTGGGGTCTCTAAGGCTGAACCATGTGATCCCATAAAGCACTGTAATGTCCAGACCTAAACATAACATTGCTTCTCAGTGTCACAGTGACACCATTGACTTGCTTTTCAATCCGTGTTCCAAGGACCACTAGGAAACTGGGAAGGGTGTTTAGGACCCATGAAGTAGTACTCTGTGTTTTACTAAAGAAAAGGCAAGACAAAGCATGTGATTGGTAGGATATTTGGCTTCTGAGTTGAACCCTGGCTTTACTACTTTCTAACTGGGACTCTTTAGAATTCCCTTAGCCCTTCTGTACCACTGTCTGTGGAATGTGGGTAGAAGTTTTAAGGTTAATAAAAGTCACTAATGGAACATGCCTACCTTTTAGTGACCACGAAAAATAGGAGCTATTTAGCTGCATATGATGCTGGCCTGATCTTATTTTGAAACCCAAAAGCTGGGATAAATCATATTGTAAAAGCCACCCTGTGTTCCTTGTTCCTGAACACTGAGAGTCTCTTTATTGACTTACCACTCCAGACTGGTACACAGAGTACAGACATGTCAACCAAAGGTAGAATTCAAAAGCAATCCATTTTCAGTCTTTTTCTCTTGCTTTATCCATTCATCATAAAATAAATTATGCTAGCCATGTACACCTACTGAACCAAAACAAGAATAATATTGTAAAGCAGCAATATGTTAGTCTATGTAATATGTTAGTTTGTGATCTGAAAAGAGATAAAAGTGCTTAGTAGTTTTAAAAAATGGCATCATGAAGCTACACTCACATCCATCATTCCTGTAGTGGGTATCTTAAGGTGTTGTGATAAAAGACACAACCGAAAGCAACTTGGGGAGGAATGAGTTTATTTTGCTTCCTATTTCCATATTACAATTCATCATCAAAGGCAGTCAGGATTGAAACTCAAATAGGGCAAGAACCTGGAGGCAGGAAATGGATGTATAGGCCGTAAAGGAGTGCTATTTACTAGCTTGCTCATTGTAGTCTGCTGTTTTCTTATAGAACTCAAGATCATCAGCCCAGAGGTGGCACCACCCACAGGGAGCTGGGCCCTCCCATGTCAATCAGAAATCAGAAAAATGACCTACAGGCTTACTTCAACACAATCTTATGGGGATTTTTTCTCAATTGAGGTTCCTTCCTCTCAGGTAACTTTAGTTCATATCAACTTGACATAAAACTGGCCAGGACAATGAGGGAGGAGCTTAAGTATCATTTAAATGCTTACATGGCATCAGGTTAACAAAGCATTCAAAGTTGTACACCACTGGTAAGCACAATCACTTCCACACTCACAAAAGTGGAGTGTTCTGAGTATAACTAAATGAAGAACTTTAGCATTTCCCTAAACTGCAACAAGGGACATGGCAGTGGCATTTTTGAAAAGATAACTATTTGTTATATAGATTTGTGAATTGCTTAATTACCTATAATACCTACGAAGAAATCTCTAGTAATTCTGTTTTGAATTACCAAAGAAAGGGTTTGTCTGAGACATTTTATGTGAAACACCAGGTCATTGCTTAATTGATGGTATGTGTTTGTGTGTGTACGCAGTGTTCATGTGTATATGTTTATGTGTGAGTGAACATTTGTGCCCTTATGTGTGGAGGCTACGGTTGACATTAAGTTTCGTTCTTATATGCTCTCCCCATTTTTTCTCCTTTGAGCCAGGGTCTCTCGTGAACTTGCCTGCAGCTTTGCATTATGGATAGATTATCTTTGACTCTGCTGGCACAGGTTTGAAAAATGATTGCTGCCATGCCCAACATGGGTTCTGAAATTCATCATGGGGACTTTGGTTGTCATGTTTGCACTTTCTGGACCAATTTCATAGCCCTAAACCAATGTTTTCCAAAAGAAAACACCTACAGAAAATGCCTACAGCTCCTGACCCTGAGCAAGACTCTTTGATTAGAATGTAAGAGCTGGAAAACAGTATATTTTGTTAGAATATGCCTGTCTCATTAACTTTTGCCTCCTTGGTGTCTAGAATAGAGCCTGGCACAGACAAAGGCACTCACTAAATAATCCCTGATCAAACAAACCCAGTGACTGAATGGAATGGAATAAACTAACAAGGTGCAGGAATATTTCTGTTCCTTAGCTATCTATAAATTCTGAGTAACAAAAGTAAAGTTAAGAAGCAGACAAACCAGAGAGGGGAAGGTCTTTATTCAAACTAGAACTATATCAGCTATAACACCAGAGAACGAAACCATGTCAGTAGAATCTATCACCACAAAGTTTTCATTCCCAAATGGAAATTTCCAGAGGCTCTTTTGTGGCTGGTCACGTATGAGCAGCGAAGCTTTTGTTTGAACATGTATGTGGCAACAGCGCCATCTTCTGGAATAACTTGTTGGAAATTTTAGAACCATTCTCTATACTTTTTCATATAGCAAGTTAATTTGGGGATTATCTAAGGCCGTAGGGTGATCTCATACATAACGATTTTCCTTAAATGGTTACAATATTTTCTTTCTTTGTAATGATACAATGGAACTTCAAGTTCATCTCTCCGAGAGAACTACAGCCGTCCACACTAAACTGTACCTTAGGTTTCTCATTAATCTGAAACGGAAAAGCAGTTAAAATTCATTAACTGACCATCTCGGGAAGACTGCCTGTCCAATAGAAGTTTCCGCATGTTGACCTGGATAATGCTGTGTTGTGATTGAAAAGCTATTCTGTGAGCATATAATTGTTAGGAAAACCCTAATCTCTAACCAGTTAGATGCCAAATCATGCACAACTGAGAATTCCCAGTAGTACAAATCTCCTTAGTAAATCTAATATCTAATGCAGCCACAATCATGTCATACAGTGACAAAAGGATAACAGCATAGATATATTGTCAGTCTTTGTCTCCTTTCCATGTCTGTCTTAGCTGAAACTGACCAGGTTAACAACAGACAATTTACGTTTGCATCTGGCTCCTCTGTCCTTGGTATGGTTAATTGGATATATTGATCAGCCTGAGCTTTGGTGTATTACCTAACAAAGGTAGTAAACAGTACGCACCTGGGCAGTTTGCTGTGAAGGTTTAATTAGATGAAACATACAGTGCTTCTTGCTCAGTGATTGGCATATATGACATGTTCAAAACCAACAGCTGTTTTTAGACAGTCATGTTTAAGCACAGGACAAGCAGTCTTCACATTCTCTAACCAATAATAGAATGTACCTGGTGTGCTCTTATTAAAATTAAAGGTCTTACTGGAAAATAATAGAAAACAACAGACAAACATGATAAACAAATTTATCTGAAACTTCAGTGGTAGAAGTTTCAACAGCATTTTTCAGTTGTTTGTGGATCCACTCCATGCACAATTAAAGGTGTAAAATGAAGCGCTTCAGGTCTTCCGGAATAAGAAGTCCACAAATCTTATGATGCTGCCGAATGCCAAAGCATTTCCGGATTCTCAGGCGGCATAACTGCATCAAAGACGGGGGTCCTGGAGAAAGAACATGAACAAGTCACACATTGGTTTGGCTGATCTAGGACTGCCTTATCACGCGTTAACATTTTCTTATAAGAACACATTTTATTTGATGTAGAAATTCTAAGGTACAAAACCATTTTACAAATGTCAGCCATTCAGGGGTCCTATATGAGACTGTTTCTCCAACCAAGGACCATGGTTTGAGATAACCTAGAACCTCTGCTTGCCTGTAGCCCTTGGTTGCTCAGTGTTCCAGTGGGTACCCTAGTAAGGAAATAGGGATTATTGCTGACATGAACTCAATGGTGGACTCTTTGATCTCCCCACCCAGCAAGGGAGGAGCAGCTCTCCTAGTCCACAGAGTACTTTGCAGCCAGTCCTGAAGAGACCTGATAAACCAGGACCAGATGAAAGGGGAGGAAGTCCTCCCCTATCAGTGTACTTGGAAAGGGGCAGGGAGGAGATGAAGGAGGGAGGGTGGGATTGGGGGAGGAATGTGGGAGTGGGATCCACCTGGGATACAGAGTTAATAAAATGTAACTAATGATAAAAAATTTTAAAAAACAAAAAAATAATTAAAAAAAAACAAATGTCAGCCATGACTTACTATCATCTATTTACAGAATCTATACAGTCAAATGCACCACCAACGTCTCCAGTGTGAAAACATGGTACACTGCTACAGGTCAGTACTTACTATCCCGACAAATCCCACAAAGGACAAACTTAAAGATAAAACAGAACAATGACACCAGTCATCACTGCTGCAGGCCTTGCTCCTTAACATGGGAGCTTCCACAGGAAAGATATTTTTTGTTTTTAAACAGATATCAAAATCAAAGTTACTCTCAAAATGAACACTTTGGATTTGTAGAGAAGTTTTTTGTTGTTTTTGTTGCTGTCCAACCTTGATATTCTTATACAGAAATACTATACGCTTAAGACCATGTTCCCTTGTGGGTTTTTTTTTCTTTTGTTTGTTTAATTATAATATAATTACATCAATTGCTCCTTCCATCCAAACAGTCTCATAAACCCGTCTTGCTCTCTTTTTAAAATTCACAGTCTCTTTTTTCACTGATTTTTATTTGCTTATATGAAGGAGGCATTTTGAGACCATGTTCTCTCTTTTCCTGTATTTAAGTGAAGTAAAATCATTTGATCTTTTAAGGGTTTTTTGTTGTTGTTGTTTTCTATCTACATGCATGTGTATAATGAGCATAGGATCTTTTCTTTTACAAATGGTTGTAAGCTGCCAGATGTGGATGCTGGGGACAGAACCTTGGGCAATTACAGGACAGAGTCTTAAGTGATCAGTCATCTCCATCCCTCATTGGATTTTCTTTTCTTTTTATTTTAAATTTTATTAATTGCAGTTTATTCACTTTGTATCCCCCCATAAGCCCCTCCCTCCTCTCCTTCCAGCCCCACCCTCCCTCCCCCTTCTCCATGCATGCCCCTCCCCCAATCCACTGATTCTTCCTCTTATTCCTTCTGATACTAGTCTATCACGTCTCATCAGGAGTGGCTGCATTCTTATTGTCTTACTCTGTGGCCTGATAAGGCTGCTCCCCCCCCCCCCCGCTTTGACGGC
>CM053742.1:11322291-11339869 GCA_028658305.1 Pachyuromys duprasi | reverse complement strand
GGGTTCTAAGTTATCTCCATCAACGGTCCTTGGTTGGAGTGTCAGTCTCAGAAAAGAATCCTGTGCCCAGATATTTTGATTCTGTTGCTCTCCTTGTGGAGCTCCTGTTCTCTCCAGGAATTACTCTTTCCCACTTTGTTCATAAGATTCCCTGCCGCACTCTGCCCAAAGGTTGGCCATAAGGATCAACATCTTTGATAGTCTGCAGGACAGAGCCTTTCAGAGGCCCTCTGTGGCAGATTCTTGTCCTGTTCTCTGTTTTCTCCTTCTTCCTCTTTGCCTTTCTGAATGGGGACTGAGCAACTTAGCCAGAGTCCTCCTTCCTGTTTAGCTTCCTTAGGTGTACAGATATTAGTAGGTTTATCCTATATTATATATCTAATATCCACTATCAGTGAGTAAGTGTGTCTTTCTGCTTCTGGAATACCTCACTCGGGATGAACTTTTCCAGTTCCCACCATTTACCTGGAAATGTCATGATTTCCTTGTTTTTATTAATGAGTAGTATTCCATTGTGTAGATGTACCAAAATTTCTGTATCCATTCCTCAGTTGAGGGGCGTCTGGGTTGCTTCCATGTTCTCGATATTACAAATAAAGCTGCTACAAACATGGTTGAGTAAATGTCCTTGCTGTGTACTTGAGCAACTTTTGGATATATGCCTAGGAGTGGTATAGCTGGATCTTGAGGAAGCACTATTCCTAATTGTCAGAGAAAGCACTGGACTGATTTCCAGAGTGGTTGTACAAGTTTACATTCCCACCAGCAGTGGAGGAGGGTTCCCCTTTCTCCACACCCTCTCTAACATGTGTTGTCACTAGAGCTTTTGATCTTAGCCATTCTGACTGGTGTAAGGTGAAATCTCAGGGTTGTTTTGATTTACATTTCCCTGATGACTAAGGACATTGAGCATATCTTTAAGTGTTTTTCAGCCATTCAATATTCCTCTATTGAGAATTCTCTGTTTAGCTCTGTTCCCCATTTTTTAATTTGATTACCTGATTTGTTGCTGTTTAACTTCTTGAGTTCTTTATATATACTGGATATTAGCCCTCTATCAGATATAGAGTTGGTGAAGAACCTTTCCCAATCTGTAAGCTGTCATTTTGTTCTGATGACAGTGTCCTTTGTTTTACAGAAACTTCTCAGTTTCATGAGGTCCCATTTATTGATTGTTGCTCTTAGAGCCTGTGTTGTTGGTATTCTGTTCAGGAAGGTGTCTCCTGTGCCAATGAGTTCAAGGTTCTTTCCTGCCCATTCTTCTAACAGGTTTAGTGTGTTTGGTTTTATATTGAGGTCTTTGATCCACTCGGACTTTAGTTAGGTGCAGGGTAATAAGTATGGATCTATTTGCATTTCTACATGTAGACATCCAGTTAGACCAGCACCATTTATTGAAGATGCTGTCTTTTTTTTTCCATTGAATGGTTTTAGCATCTTTGTCAAAATCAAGTGTCCAAAAATCAGTGTGTGGGTTTTTTTCAGGGTCTTCTATTTGGTTCCATTGATCCACCAGTCAGTTTCTATGTCACTACCATGCAGTTTTTATTACTGTTGCTCCATAGCACAAGTTGAGATCAGGGATGCAGATATTTCCAGAAGATCTTTTATTGTAGAGGACTGTTTTAGCTATTCTGTTTTGTTTTTTTGTTGTTGTTGTTTTGTTTTGTTATTCCATACGAAGTTGAGAATTTTTCATTCAAGGTCTATAAAGAATTGTGTTGGTAATTTGGTGGGAATTGCATTGAATCAGTAGATTGCTTTTGGTAAGATGGCCATTTTTACTATGTTAACCCTGCCAAGCCACGAGCATGGGAGATCTTTCCATCTTCTGCTATCTTCTTCTAATTCTTTCTACAGAGACTGGAAAATTTTTTCATACAAGTCTTTAACTTGCTTGGTTAGGTTCACACCAAGGTACTTTATGTCCTTTGTGGCTATTGTGAAGGGTGTTGTTTCCTTAATTTCTTTCTTAGCCATTTTGTCTTTTGTATACAGGAGGGCTACTGAGTTTTTTTGAGTTAATTTTGTATCCAGCCACTTTGCTGAAGGTGTTAATCAGCTGTAGAAGTTCCCTGGTAGAATTTTTGGGGTCACTCAGGTATACTATCATATCATCTGCAAATAGTGATACTTTGACTTCTTTCTTTCCAATTTGTATCCCCTTGATCTTCTTTAATTGTCTTATTGCTCCAGGAAGGACTTCACGAACTATGTTAGAGAGATATGGGGAGAGTGGGCAGCCTTGTCTTGTCCCTGATTTCAGTGGGATTGATTTAAGTTTTTCTCCATTGAGTTTGATATTGGCTACAGGCTTGCTGTATATTGCCTTTACTATGTTTAGGTATGTGCCTTGTATCCCTGATCTTTCCAAGACTTTAAACATGAATCGATGTTGGATTTTGTCAAATGCTTTTTAAGCACCTAAGGAGATGATTAGGTGGTTTTTCTCCTTTGGTTTGTTTATATGGTAAATGACATTGATGGATTTCTGTATATTGAACCACACCTGCATGCCTGGGATGAAGCCTACTTGGTTGTAGTGGATGATATCTTTGATGTGTTCTTGTATTCGGTTTGCAAGTATTTTGTTGAGTATTTTTGCATCGATGTTCATTAAGGAGATTGGCCTGAAATGCTCTTTCTTTGTTGGGTCTTTGTGAGGTTTAGGTACCAAGGTGACTGTGGCTTCATAGAATGAGTTTGGTAGTGTTCTTTCTGTTTCTATTTTGTGGAATAGTTTGAAGCATATTGGATTTTCATTTAAGACGAGTGAAAGATATTTAAAAGTTTGCCTCACTAATGGAGGTTTAAAGAAACTAACTTGGGAATTAAAGAGCTATATAAAAATTCCAATCATAAAAATGTTAACATTTCATGGTATTTTAATCTTAAAAATTAAATAATATTTCTAGATACAAGTATGTTTATGTTATAATTTTAGCAATTTAAAGATTTTTCTGTTCTGTAAAAAAAAACTTTATGTTAGTAAAGTATGTAAAAAGTTTGTTAGTTAACTTTAAACTTTAGCTCATGGGTGAAAAGAAACTTCCATAGGGAACACCCAAGAGTTTACATTTTAGGTTGGTGGTTTTAACATGCTTTGTATGGAAAAAGAAAAGAGCAGCATTTTCTCTCTAGAGGACATTAGTCAACATCTTGAAACACTTTTTGATTATCATTAACTTGAAAAAATGGTAGCATTACTTGCTAGCATCTATGTATAACACAGCTCCTGACTCCAACTGTCAATGGTACCGAATTAGAATACCTATTATAGTATAAAATGCAAGGTATAATCCCTACCTCCAACCCTGCACCTTAAAACAAATTAAAATGGAAATTCTTTTTCGTTAATTTTTTAAAAGAAAACTGCATGCCTATAATAATTCCAGAAAACAATAGCCTTCAATCCAGGGTGCAATTTAGACTTGGCTGGATTTGGGGAAGTTTAAACTACATGATGTTGTGTCCCACCCAGAGACATTGCTTAAGTTATTGTTGTTTTGTGCCTGTGCATCTGGATTTTATTGAAGCATGGGCCAAGATGATTGTACTGTGAAGTCCATCTTAAGACTGCAATGTGGCCTCTACTGTCTTGTAGCTTCAACCCAAGTTACAGGTAAACTTAGCTACAAGTCTCTCAGGTAATGGAGAACAAGAAGTGAAGACAAAATAGTCAGAAAAAAATATATAAGCTCTAGATGGGGTCCTAAGAGCACTTTCTAGAAGGGATTGGTTGGAAGTTAGGGCAACTTTCAGATTATGTTCAAGGCACAGACCCACAAACTTCACAGCATACACTTCAGGAGAAATGGAAGCTAACCTAACTTCACTAAGGAGTGTTAGAGGATGTGAGTAATGAATCATGTGTGCCAGATGCACTTTCAGAGATAACTGTGGGAGGTCCTCAGAAGAGGACTTCAGAGTAAGGTTGTTGGGAGTCGTTTCACAATTTCAGTCTGCCATGAGAGAACACTGTTTTAGGTGCCAACAGCAAGAAGAAATGATAACTCTTGAAACCCTTTCCCTTAGCTTCCAAAGAAAAGGAGAACTTTACCTGTCCTATGCAAAGCCCAACTCAAGCACAATTAAGTCTCTGCTAATACTTCATAGTCCCATACCCTTGAAAAAAGACAGTGATTTAACTGTTACTTCCCTGAGCACAAAGCATCAGGTAAGATGATTCATCAAGGAAACTCAGAGACAGAAACTGATGTATTACATATGCAGGTCTAAATTTTTGTGCTTACCTGGGATCATTTCTGGTGCGCCTGCTTAAAACTGGCCTCACCACAACCCTAAAAGTGACTCATAAAGGCAAAACAGAGGTGATTTTCTTCAATGGAAAATTACATTTCATTTGAGGTTCCTTAGGATGAAACCTAGAGCATTTCATTACAGTAAGCATGTGCTCTACCACCAAGCTACACTCCTAAACCAATAAAATCATAGGTCCTATTGTCACTATGTCAAGTGTGAAATAAAGAAATTCAGGATAACTTAGGTTTCTAACAATCGCTTTGGGAAATGAAGTAGAAGGAAAACCAGGCACGGTGGCATACACCTTTAATTCAAACAGTCGTGCAGAGACAGAGGGATCTTTGTGAATTCAAGGCTAGCCTGATCTACATAGTGAGTTTCAGAATAGCTAGGACTACACTGAGAGACCCTGTCTCAAAAAAAAAAAAAAGAAACAGAAAATAAAATACCAACAAAGACAATCTGAAAATCTTATAAGACTATATGAAAAGGAAGGAGATATAGTCATCCCACTATGTGACTTTAGTGGTCCCTGAGACGCAGATGCTTCTGTGTATCACATTCCTAATAAAAAATATTAGAACTTGTATTCTACAACTATTAGTATAAAGATGAATATAATATTGGTTAGGTTTTATTCATCTTTCTTCTGTTTAAGTAGAAATTAAAGTATGTCTGTGGGCCCTGAGGGACTATAAGAGAAAGCAGCCCTGTATGTCTACATAGATTTTTTTCCAAAACAAGAAATCACCAAAATGCAGGCAACAATGCTCAGTGATTATGCCACAGTTTAACGGAAAGAGGTCTCTGGTTGAATCCTTCTGCCTACATCAGTCTTTCTTAGTCTGACCAGCAATGCTAAGAAGTGCAGAAAACTGCAAGATAGGCAATTGCCCTAGCAAAACGGGAGTAGAAAGAAACCCTAGGACCATTTTATCCCTCTACCCAGGGCCAACCCTACTTCTCAGCCTGTAGGAAGAAAATAACCAGCTTATTTGACATCAGAGTCCTTCAGGTAGGAAAGCCTGCTTCAAAGTCCCACATTCCAAAAGCAAAGCACAATCAACACCCGAGTAAGAAGGCAGATCCTAGATGGTCTCCATGATCTAAGAATGCAATCAGGCATCCTCACAACCTGCAATGGTCTTTGCCCCTTCTCCTGTGCACACCATTGTTTGGTTATTTGGTGAGATTGTGAGCTCTTATATACAGAGGAGTTGCAGTAAGCTTGCAAGAATAAGTGTATCTTGATTGTTGTGAGTCATTAAGCAAATGTTCTAAACTCCCAGTTGGCTGCATCCTCACCATAGCAATCAATTCCTCAGTGGTTTGACTCAAGTACAGCATAGTTTAGAAAGCTTGGGTAATCAATCACTAGGAGGCTTCTGCTAAATCACTCTAAAGAAGCTTTCCCAAATCGTGGGTCACGGTTCCTTTGGGGAGTCAAACAAGTTTTTCACAGGGGTTTCCTAAGACCATCAGAAAACAGATATTTACATTCCACTTCATAGCAGTAGCAAAATTACAGTTAAGAAGTAGCAATGAAAATAATTTTATGGTTGCAAGTCACCACCACAGGAGGAACTGTATTAAAGGGTTGCAATACTGGGAAGGTTGAGAACCACTGCTCTAAAAAAAATAGTGCTTTGGTTAACTTTACTATCAAATATTTTAAAATAATATCTGACCTCTTTAAAACCTGGCATGCCAGTCTCACTCCAACATATCAAACAACAAAAGGCTATTTATTTTAGAAGCAATTATGTGCCTTGTTGAATTATCACCCCATGCATGGTGATGGGCAGAGTGCTCTTGTATAAGATTGGAAGTTAAAACTTATTTTTAAGTACTGGGATCACACTAAGGATCAAAGGAGTCTCTATGGGTTAGGGCTTAGTTCTGGGTAAATGAGAGGCACCTTCTCTCTGCAAGAAGATGTCGAACAGAGGACTCCCCAGAGGCACCAGCTCCACAGGACGTTTGCCTTCAGCATTCTTGGCGTAAGCATTTGCTCCAAAGTCCATGAGCAGGTGCACGAGCTCCCCACTGAACATCCTAGCCACCACATGGAGAGGAGAGTCCAAGCCTTTGCCTTGATTTACAGATGCTCCTAAATAGTCACAGGAACAATTAGTCATCAAAGAGCAGTGTTTAGCCATCCCCCAAAACACAGAATCTCAAAATACTTTAAATATGGGAAATTCTAATGCACATAATTTGGGGATATTGAGAACTGATTTTATGTTATGTCATTTAATATAAATAAGGAAATTGGACATTGAATATACAGTTCTGTTGGTGAAATGCTTGTCATGAAAGTATGAGAATCTGTGTTCAGTCTCCAGAACCCAGAGAAAAATGTGTGTGAGGTAGCACATGCTTTTAATCCCAGCATGCTGATGAATGGAAACAGATCCTTGAAGCTGGCCTAGCCTAATCAGTGAGCTCCAGGTCCCAGTGAGAGATGGAGTTCCAAATACCAAGTAGATGGCTCCTGAGTTACAATACCTAAGGTTTACCTCTGGCCTCCTTGAGCACATACACACACACACACACACACACACACGCACGCACAGATACACACCTGCAAACACATGTACATCCTCCCACCACATGAGCATGCACACTTTCACACAAATGTAATAAAAGGAAAACTTATTTGACAATGTGACTGAAAGTACAATGTGAGCTTTGTAGCATAGGGAGTCAACGGGCATGATACAATCAAGAAAAATCTGGGTACAATGAAAACTGGAAATTCATTATTAATATAGTACAGACCAAGAAGGAGGCTAGATGGCAAAATCCTCCATGCATCAAGAAGCCAGATTCATACACTAAGCAACCAGTGCTGCAGTTAAAGCCATGGGACTTAATACTGTGTGAGCTGGGTCATTAAACACAGCCAATTCAGGGAAGCATTTCTTTTTCTTAAGTTAGAATAATGGATCTTGTTACCACAGGAAGGATGGCAAGTTCTCTTTAGAAATAAGGTGGATTTTTGTTACCATCCTTTCCCAATTCTACCTCCAACCTTTAAGTAAATGCCCACGCCTGCTCAGAGCCTCGTTCTCAACTGAGGTATGTCCAAGCTCACACTTTTATCTGAGCTGCAGACTCCCTCCACAAACACTGATGCCCACTCAACACATGTTAACTGGATTATTTTGAATAGTAATTTTACTTTGTGAGAGGTGACAAATATGACTGTGTCCTGGATAAGAGCTTTAAATACCTCAAAGCTTAAAATATATCTAAAGTAATAGAAAGGAATGAGAGTGGCAGAGAGAATAGGTGAATAAGAAGTGCTACCAAAAAAAAAAACAGAATAAAAATAAAGTAAAAGAACTGCTATAAAATAAGTGAAAAGAAATAGGGAACATGAAAATAGTCAGTGTTGAGGAGAGACTCCTGGAGACTTAAAGAAGGACCAAAATTCAGAAAATGAAAGAGTTGCAATAGTGTTCCCAGTGTTGAGATGGGAACTGGACAACCATAAGAAATTGTAATGCATCTCTTCAAGAGAAAGAAAATGTTTACAGCACAGTAATTTTTTAATCAGAAAGGACTGTGGAAGATAGTCCCAAACAGAAAAAGTCAGCAAAAGTTGCAAACCCAGCAGCTTTGTAAGCTTTGCAGAACTTATGATTGTCCAGCCTGAGAGAGACAAGGAAAATGGAGGAAAAACTAGTGATAAGTGAGGACCAGCCTGGAAAAGGGTTTGGATGGTATCATCTTCTTCTTTGTTGTCATGCTAGTTTGAAGTGAGAGAACTGAAATGTGAACAGTGTAGAACAACTTCCCATCAGAACAAGGTGGTCTTGCTCAATCCCCTTGCCCACACTCTTTCCTCTAGTATGACAAAAGAATCTTTAAGATTCACTTAATTTACTTTACATTTTCATACCTTATTTGGTTTTGCTTTATTTATTTTTTTATTTGTCTTACCTGACTGGAGAAGTTTCTTGGCACAATCTAACTGCTGGTTTTTACAAGCCACATACAGGGGAGTTCCCAGGTGGCTTATGTAGTAATCAATATCAGCTCCATAAGCTGCAAGGGACTCCATGCACTTAACATGGCCTAAAAACCAACAAAAAAGGGTTATAGCATCAATTCATTATACAACAATTCCTATTTTTTGTTGTTTAAATATATCCCCAATATATCCAGCAATCAAAATCCATCTTCTTTTATGTAGAATGGAGAATAATTTTAAACACTGGTATAAGAGTAAATGCCTGTTCCAAATATATTAGGATGTTCCCCATTAGACATCCTAGCCTATCCATCTCCTCCCATGAAGAAGAGAATTAGGCTTTTGCTTTGGTTCACAAAAAAGGAGGGTCAGCCAAAGAGCAGACTCCCAACATCAACAAAATGTCACCAGCAGCTGCAGGTGGAATGACACCTGTAGCCATGGAAAGCAACCAGCAGCAATTCACTTTTGTTAACTGTGTGCTTGTAACCAATCTGATCTTAAAAGTGCCATCGAGAGACAAGGCCAACAATGACCCTGAAGGGCTATGTGAAATGTATAACAGGACAGGGAAGGAAGCCTGCAGCCCATAAAGGAATAGGCTCCAGTGAGCACAGGCACATCTTATAAACTGTCAAATCCCATGGGGACAAAGCCCCGTCTGGCAAACTAATTTTGGCCAAAGCATAGAACTGAGAGCTAAAATAAACCATTTCTCCCTTGAGTTGTTTTCATCAGGGTTCAAAGCTGAATGGATAAAGAAAATATGGTACATGTACAACATGGAGTTTTATTCTGCCATAAAAAATGAGATTATACTGTTTGCATGAATGAATGAAGGAAATTGGAGAGCACCATGTTAAGCAAAATAGAAAGACAAATAAAAAACTAAATATTCACTCATATGTGGAACCTAGATTACACACACACACACACACGCACGCACGCACCCATGCAGCTTGGGTATGCATACACTCCATACAAGTAGAAGGGAAGCTACTAGAAAAGAGGAAGAAGGCTGGAGGAAGGAGAGGGAAATAGAGTAGAATATAGTTGAGGTACATGATAGCCTTGATTGAAAATGTTAGTATAAAACCTATTGCTGCATACAATTAAAGATGCACTAGCTGGAAAAACCCTTGATTTCTATGGGATGAGGTAGTCCACAAAGATCCATAGTTTACTATGTATTTATCATCCCCTTTTCTAGAACTATGGCTCGAAAGGAGTGATTCTTAAACTTAAATGTGTGTCAGAGCCATCACAGGGTGAGGGGTAGATTAAATGGGGCAGGAACAGGGTCCAAAAGTCTGCATTTGCAAGCCCCATCATACGGGTGCTCCTCCTACCAGGCACCTTTTGTAACCTATGGTTCTAAAGTATCTCTCTTTTTTTCCTATTTCAGTAAGAGCTTCCTTGAAGGACTGGGCAAAACCCTAAAGTTCCCAATGAGTTTACCTCTCTTAGCAGCCTCGTGGATGGGAGAGGCCAAATCACTCTCAGGGTGGAGAATGGCTCCATACTGAAGCAGCAGATTCACACATTCCTGACTGCCATTGATGCAAGCATTAAACAAGGGAGTTCGCCAATCGATAGTCATGCCGTTCACCTGTGAAAAAACCCCAATTCCAGGAAGAAGATAGGGACTGACATGGACAAAATTCAAGGTTAATCCTTGTACTTTCAAAGTGTTCGGTTTTCTGCTTTTTGTTGTTTTTTTTTAACTTCTCTGATCCTTAAATTCCACCTTTTTATATAAAACAGGGGCCACCAAATTCTGGAAGTTTGTCATGGAAAAAAAAAAGAACAAAGTATAAAACATAAGATAGTAATAACATTACTGAATGTTCTATCACCACCCTGCCCTCCGTGGGGTCATGAACTTTGAAACTAGCTGTGATGATTTCCATACCGTAGCTTACAAATTAACATCTCTATTTTAGGCATCTATCTTAGATAATAGAGTAATCCAAAATTGATTTAAAAACATATTTTCTCATTTAAAACAATGATTCTCACTCAAATATGCTTAATACATACCAAAGATTTTATTCAGTTCATTCATTAATGACAGAATTGGTAAGATGGTAGGGTTGAGTCAAAGAATCTATATAGTCAGTCAATATGCTACCTTAATATATTTGCAAACAAACACAGAACTGGTTTTTAAAAAGACTGAAAACTATAGATTTCAGATCTATTTTTTTTTCTAATGCTAGAAATCTCACAGAAATGTGCAAGCTGGCATCCATGTCATAATGTTTGAGCTACAAAGAAACAATAGATAGCAAGCCCAAATATACATAAACACTTCTGCCTTTTCAAATAATTGGGTGCATCTGTTAAGTGAAGTTTTGTGAGGGGAGGCACTGAATTCACCACCAGACTCTCTTTCAAAGGAAAGCCAAGACCTAGATGAGGTACAAGATGCAGAGTGCAAATTTCAAGGAGATGCTCTCTCTCAAGGTCCCTTAATGCCACAGGAACCTAGAGTGACTGTTTCATTAATATTTCTGTTCCAGTCACTTCTTTTGTATGTGGATTTGTCGTAAGTTACAAGAAACCTTTTCATACAGTCTATTCTCTTGCTCTAAGATATGGATTGATAAATATCATCCAATTTCACTTCTGGGCTTTTGTGTTTGTTGTATCTTGTGAATGGAAGCCCTTACTTTCCTTTAACTCAACATTTGGCTAGCTGGTTCTAAGGTCATTCTGTTTCAGATTAGACATCATTTCCTATAAGAAACTCCCTTTGATCTCCCCTGCCACCAAGACATGAAAGCAGAGCAATCACAATTACGTAGAAATATGTACTAATGCTGACTGGTTTTAAAAAATGCTTCAGACTCTAAGAACAACTTTTGTGGTGGTTTGTATTAGATCCCATAGACCAGGTGTGATGGTGCATGACTTTAATCCCAACACTTAGGAGGCAAAGAAAAGAGGATCATTGAGTTTGAGGCTACTTTCCAACTCCAGGATAACTGGGGCTACACAGAGACCCTCTGTCTAAGAAGAAGAAAGAAGGAGGAGGAAGAGGAGGAAGAAGAGGAGGAGGATAAGAAGATTAAGAAGAAGAAGAGGAGGAGGAGAAGAAGAAGAACAGAAATATTCTCCATAAGCCCACAAGCTCAGGTATTTGAACACTTAGTCCCTAGTAGGTGGGACTATTCAGGGTCTCACTTCCTTCTATGCTTCCTGTTTGCTTTTGAAGATCTGAGTTCTCAGATTCCTGCTGCTTATAGTCATGCCACTCTTCGATCACAGACTCTTATTTCTCTGGAATTGTAACCCCAAATAAACTCTTTCTTCCATATGTTACTCTGGCTGTGGTATTTTATCACATCAACAAGAAAGTAACTAATACAACATTCTAGCTAAAAATTTAAGTATCTCAGCTCCTGATAAAGCATACACAGTTGATGAGCATAATACTCTTGAAAAGTATCACTCTTCACATTTCAAACCAGACCAATCAAAGGTACTGAAGATTATTTAAAGAGACAGAAATAGCCACTTTTCTTTTTGTTTTTTTTTTGTTGTTGTTGTTGTTGTTGCCGTTTCTTACTTTCTTTTTTTGATGCTTTTTTTTCTATTATTTAAGTTCCACATACCTGAGCCCCATGACTTAGTAAAACATTTGCACAAGAAAGATGACCCCTAAGGCATGCTTCATGGAGTGGAGACACATGGTCTGCTGTAATGATGTTTACAGGCCATCCCTGGAAGAAAAGAAATGGGCTCAAAATGGGTAAAAGGCAGCAGTACCCTCAGGTTACTTTTCAGCTATATAAAAAAACCAACCAGTAAGAAGCCAAGATGGCGGTGACCAGTGTACACCATATCTGAGGGGCACAGAATCTGAAACTCCAAAACTGGTGAGTGGGAGGGGGGAAAGCTGGAGCCATAAAATCGACATTGAGGCCTCCTGGGCGAAAGGGGACTATCCGTGAGCTGAGACAGTTTGGATCCAGGTCACCTGTGGACATCTCTGGGGCCTGAAAGTGGTGAATATTTGGTCTCCCTGAACTTGCCCTTACCTTGATCAGCTCAGGCAGCACTGATTGCCCCCACCACAAGCCTCCCTGCTCAGTGACTGAGATTACAGAGGGAGCTGTCCTACTGGCCTGCCAGGTCTGTAGATTTGGTGGGCAGCAGCTGTTGCCCAAAACAGAAGCCTCCTTGCTCAGTGACTGAGTCAGCAGAGGCAGCAGTTGTACAGGCCTCCCAGGTCTGCAGCTGCCCAGTAGGAGCTTCAGTGCTCTGTGACTAAGAAGGCAAATGCCCCAAGTATGGGTCTCCCTGCTTGGAGGACAAACACTGGACACCCCTGAGCTGACAAATCTCCTACATTTTCATTTGCCCCTGTGGGCCTAAATCTGAGAGTAGAGAACAGGGGAAACCTCTTTGTTTTCCAGTTAGGCCTGAAAGCAAGTGGCTGCATATTCAAGTGACTGTACTTTCAAGTGAGTACATGCAGAGCCCCAGGTCCAGAGTCCTTGTAGCAGCCAGACCTCAGATCCCTCCCACCCACATCACCACTGTGAGCAATATAGGGATCCTTGGGATAGCTTTCTCAACACTGAAGCCCCTATTCTGTGGGTCTCCCAGTGGAGTCCAAGCAAACAATTCCTGTAGCCAAGGTGATACAACCCAGACAGAATACCTGGAGGACAGTATGTCTGGTCTGTGGGCCACTGTGGTATTTAGGGCGCCTATGCATACACATTGTACCACCTTACTGAGCTAGCAATCACACATGTGCTTACTCTCCAACCTTCCAGGATTCTACATGCTCTAGCACCCTGTCCTTCAAGGTATACTTCCATGCACACTCCCACACTTGCACACATGTGTTTTCAACCTTCCTTCCTTAACTAAAGCTGAAACACCAACATCCACTCTCAAACCAGTGGACCTCTATCATCTTCCTGAAGAATACACCAGATACCAGAAACAGATGATCCAGTCTGAAGTACAGACTTCAGGAACAAACAGAGAAGATTACAGATAAGCAGATGACTGGAGGCTGGCATAAGAACACATCCAGCAAAAATCAGGACATAATGGCTTTAAGAGCAACCCCCAGAATCGATGGATATTTTAATTCACTGGAAACACAGAAAAATGATCTCAAATTTATGCTTATCCCGTTATTAGAGGCACTGTAAGAGGAAACAATGCTCTCAAAGAAATAGGGAAATACAGTTAAACAAACAGAGGCACAAATAGAGGCATATAGAAAGGAAACGAACAAAGCTCTCAAAGAAATACAGAAAAAATACAGCCAAAGAAACAGAGGCACACAAAGAGGCACAAGTAGAAGTATATTAAGAGGAAATGAACAAAAACAACAACAACAAAAAAATAGAGGCCATCATGAAAAGACAGGAATCCACATTCAAACAGATGAAGGAAATGGTGCAAGGCATGAAAACAGAATTAGAATCAATAAAGAAAACACAAAGAGAGAAAATCCTGGAGCTGGAGAACTTGAAGAAAAGATCAGGAACCACAAAGGTAAGCATTACCAACAGATTTCAAGATATGGAAGAGAGAATCTCGGGTGCTGGAGACACAATTAAAGAAACCGATACTTCTCTCAAAAGAGACATAAAATCAGAAAAGAACCTGACTCAAAACATCCAAAAAATCAAGGACACCATGAAAAGACAAAACGTAAAAATAGTAGGAATAGACTAAAAACAGGATTACAGGCTCCAAGGTCCAGAAAATATTTTTAAGAAAATCATAGAAGAAAAATTTTCCAACTGAAAGAAAAAGATTCCTTAAACATACAAGAGGCTTACAGAATGCCAAATACAGTAGACAAGAAGAGAAACTCTCATGTTACATAACAGTCAAAACACTAAATCTACAAAACAAAGAAAAATATTAAAAGCAGCAAGGGAAAAAGGCCAAGTAACATATAAAGGTAGACCTATCAGAATCACACCAGACTTCTCAACAGAAGCCATGAAAGCCAAAAGGGCCTGGGCAGATGTCATGCAGACTCTAAGAAACCACAGATGCCAACCCAGACTACTATACCCAGCAAAGCTTTCAATCAACGACGACGGAGAAAACAAAAATTCCATGACAAAACTAAACTTAATTTATACAGCAACCCAGCCCTACAGAAGATACTAGAAGGAAAATTCCAATCTATCAAAATCAACTACACCCAGGAAAACACAGGATGTAGATAACTTCACAACCAAAAAATTAAAAGAAAACAAGCATAGATGAGGCAACCATTCCATTGGACCTGAGATGGTCATGTGCGTGCAAGTCATACAGGCTCGCTATTCTTGTTTTCAGCAGACACCTCCTGTTTTGCTCAGTTAAGCCTCCTGTTTTGCTTGGTTAATTTTCCTGGTTTGCTTGGATATGTTTACTTGGAAACCTATAAGTGGTTTACTCTGTAATAAAGATGGTGACTTGATCACAGCACTGTCGTGGTGTCACTTCTTCATGTTCTCCATCTCTTTTAATTCCCAGACCCTTGTGCAGGCAGTTAATATTGATGGTCACAGGTGACTACAGGTGGTGCCGAAACACGGGATTGAACACGACAAAGAGGGGCCTGCTGAGGAACACCATGACTTAGAATGTCCTTTAGGCCAAAAGGAAAGCACATCGGTGACCGCCCATCAGCGAGAGTGCAAGGTAAGGACCAGCCAGCACAATATGGGACAGAGCAATAGCAGGGGAGCATTTATTGAAATTCTCAAACAATTACTCAAAACACTAGGAGTTGGGTTTGAAAGTTGAACTCTTTAGGACTTGATTATCAAGTAGATGTTAATTGTCCTTAGTTTCCTGAAAGTGGCACTCTGAATATAGCAGCTTGGGACCGAGTAGGTATAAAAATTAAGACACCAGAATTTTCTTAAAGGGCTTACCCTTACCCACCTTCAGAGAATTGGACATTAGTTCTCAAATGTTTACTTAGAAAGATGAGAAAAATTCAGGAACTGTTAAACCTTTTATCGTTAAAGGATTGCCTGTTAATTTTATGGGGGAGAGAAACTTACATATAAGGAACACACAGGGATTTTGAAAATGCTGCACATCCTGAACCAGTCACTGCATAGATGACGCTGATAAACATTTTGTACTCAGTCGCCAAAGTTAACTAATTGCAAAGTTGACTTACTTTTTATTAAGTTCTGTAGAGCTGCTGTTTTAATGTATTTGGGTTTTTTTCAGTCCATCCAAAGAGTAAATGTAGAACAGTCTACTGAACTGCAGTTTCTGAAATACATTGTTTCTTCTGAAATAAAACTGAGCAATAGCTTGTTAGCAGTGACCATCTTGCAGCTACGCAACTTTGAAAAGTCCAGACTTGCAGGTCTCAGTGCTGGGGCCAAAGTGATTCTGTCCTACTTCACTGTGCTATGCATTCCCAGGCAGTTTTCCCATGTTTGGGTAAAATGTTTAGCAAGTTATAAACTTAATACCTTATGAAAAGGGTGAAATAAACACCTCTGCAGTGGGACTTGGAGTAATTTGAGGGACATTTTATATACTTTAAAAAATCAGAATTTAATTGGGATGCCAGATATCTAGCAACTTGTATCATTAGTTTTCCAGATAATCTGGAAGTTAGCATTTGATAAATGATTTTTAAGCAAGTACAAAAATTTTGTTAATTTATAATTTATTTATGTGTTGTTACTGTAACTAAAAATGTTGTAGATACTTTTATATTCAGTCTTTGTAGAAAGAACTGTAAGAAGCCAAATTATGTGAAGAGATTGTTGTCCCACAGACTAGACATATAAGCAAATAATTAACAAAATCTCACTTGCACTTTGCCTTCAGCACATAATGGGGAGCATTGTACGTGTCCAAGAGCAGAACCACTCTCAGGCTTTTTGGTAGTCTCCTTAGATTCTGCAGCCTGAAGCTTGTGTTCCAGAGACCAGAGAACAAAGTTTATGTGCCTTCTTCAGTCTTCCTATTTGAGACTAAGGTATGGCAGCTGGACCAGGATGGAAAGGAGCTCGGTGACCACCCTTAAGTGGAGGGGCGAGCTCACCTGTGGAGCGAGCAGGAGCAGTGCCCTGCCTGAGCCCAAGCACCAAGCCAGCTGCAAGCCACAAAGGGAACATCCCTGGCACCCGGCATGCCACCTCCCTCCCCAATGTCCTCAGCCATCAAGAGGAAGAGCCTGGACCTGGCTGAGGACTGTGCTTCCTGTGACAAGGCTATCCATGCCTACAAGATGACAATGCGAATAAAAGACAAAAGTGTATCACCTGGAGTGCTTCAAGTGTGCTGCCTGCCAGAAGCATTTCTGTGTGAGTGACAGATACCTTCTCATCGACTCTGACAAATGGACTAAGATCAATGGAATGATCTAGGCCAGAGACCCAGGCACCTTCAGGGAGATGTTCAGTGAAGACACTGTCTCAGTGGGGTCCTTATTCTCAGGCACTTTGGAAACCTGAGGGTAAGTGAGGCATTTCTTAGGGAATTCTTGACTCCCTGGGTACTAAGACATAGCATCCACATGACATACTGCAAAGCCCGAGACTTCATTGACAACAAGACCAGCCCTTAGAGAGATAAATGGTCACAGACTATCTGTAGTAGCTGACAAGATTAGTGGAGGAAATATTTGGGAACCAGCATGCACTGTGCCATCATGGTAGGATTTCCAAGATAGGCAATGTTGGGTAAAGATTAGGTATGACCTTGGTGTTCATAGACTAGAGATGTGCAATTAATTCTTCCTAGCTTTGGTAACTACCCTATTCTAATCACTGTCATTCACACTATGAAAGGAAAGAGAGAAGAGTTATCATTTTTTTTCTTGGTCACCTTCCCATGGCCTAAATCTCTGAAGCCAAAGGAAACTGCATGGAGGTATATTTCAGTTGGGAATGAAATAACATCTTTCACCCAAACAAATATTTAAAGCAATGTTGATGAATCACTGTTTTTAGACACCTTCACTTTGAGGTAAGGCACCCCACAGATTGTCTCTATAAATAAATCTGGCATACCTTACAATCCTATGGGTCAAGGTATAATAGAGAGAGACCATTTGATAAAGTCCCCCAGAGCTCACCTTGACTATGTTCTTTTCATGTTAAACTTCTTACAAGTGGATAAAGAAGATAAATCCCATATAAGCCGGGGAGTGACAGACTGGCTAGATCCCAGGGGAGGACTTTGCAGCCAGCCCTGAGGAGACAGGATAAGCTGGGGTTGGATGGAAGGGAAGGAGGTCCTCCCCTGTTGGTGGACTTGGAGGGGGCGGGGAAGAAGGAGATGAGGGAGGGAGTGGGAAGGTAGGAGGGAATGGGGGAGGGGGCTACGCCT
>CM053742.1:11306231-11322191 GCA_028658305.1 Pachyuromys duprasi | reverse complement strand
GAAGATAAATCTGCAGCAGAATGTTATTGGCATCCCAAGTCTTCTTCCATATGCCATGATTAGTCACCCATAACTCTCTGTAACATTGGAGCATCATCTTCAGCCTTCTGGCTCAGAATATTTGACAGACATATATGTGAAGCAGGAACTGTTTAGGACTTGCTTACCCTGTCTTGGCAGAGTTCGGCAGTCAACTTGTCCTGCATTTAAGTTTGCCCATTTTTGGCAGAATTTGTCTGTCATGAATCAAGGGTATTTTCTTTACCAGAGTGGCTCATTTGCCACATCTGAGGCCATCTCCATATGGAGGTTCTTTGGTGCTCATTATCTTCTTTCAGGTAGGCGGGGTGCTGCCCAGAGATGACTAGTCTCATTGTCAAAGAATCTTTAAAATAATAAAGACATTTTTAAATGCCATATTCTGTAGGTCTCTGAAATTTTTGAAGACTACCTATCTTCATGTAATTGATCTGTCTACAAAATCATATCTATCTGTTAAACTTAGGATATATACTCCTGTGATAAAGTCTGTCAATTTTCATTTTTGAAAGCTGCTAACATGCACTTCCTATTTACTCTAATAACTAATTTTATTCCTTCTCAAGTCTCTGATGGGGTTGAAGACCAAATAGTCACAGTGCCACAATTAAACTTAAGTTGTTTAGAATTTAAGAAATCCAATAAGATAAAGTTAATTTAGGTATAGAACTCTAAACTTGTCAAGATAGATAGGATAATCAGATACTTTCTCCTAAGTTGCTAAATACACATGGACTGGACATTGCATATGTAGATTTTACCTAACAGTTTTCATAATTTCATAATTATTATTGTATTAAAAGGAAAAAAGCCTTATGAGTCTTTGGTCATAAACGAAAAAGGGAAACTGAGGTAGCCATTCCATTGGACCTGAGATGGTCATGTGCATGCAAGTCATACTGGCTCATTATTCCTGTTATTTTCAGCAGACACCTCCTGTTTTGCTTAGTTAAGCCTCCTGTTTTGCTTGTTTAATTTTCCAGTTTTGCTTGGATATGTTTACTTGAAAACCTATATAAGTGGTTTACTCTGTAATAAAGATGGCGCCTTAATCACAGCACTGTCTTGGTGTCACTTCTTCATGTTCTGTCTCTTTTAACTCCCAGACCCTTTTGCAAGCGGTTACTATTGGTGGTCTCGGGCGACTACACATAGAAACACAGTGGCACCACCAACTCCACAATAGAAGGAACTACCATTCATTTGTCACTATTAGCATCAGTGGGCTCAACTCTCCAATAAAAAGACAAAGACTAACAGAGTGGTTGCAGAAACAAGTTCCAAAAATCTACTACATCCAAGAAACTCACCTCTGCAACAAAGATAAACACTACTTCAGAGTAAAGGGCTGGAAAAAGGGGTTTTCAAGCAAACAGACACAGAAAACAAGCTGGGGTAGCTATCCTAATACCTAATAAGATAGATTTCCAAACAAAATTAATCAAAAAAAGATGAGGACGGGAACTTCGTTCTCATCAAAGGAAAAATCCAACAGGAAGACATCACAACTTGAACATCTATGCATCAAATACAAGAGCACCTGCATTTGTAAATGAAACATTATTACAGCTTAAATAACACATTGATCCCAACACCTTAATAGTGGGAGACTTGAACACTCCACTGTCACCAAGGGACAGATCATCTAGACAGAAGCAGAATAGGGAAATAAAGGTGCTTACAGAGGTTCTAAATCAAATGGACCTAATTAATGTCTACAAAACTTTTTACCCAAACTCAACAAGAGTATAACTTTTCAGCACCTCATGAAACCTTTTCAAAAAATGACTATATAGCTGGGCACACAGAAAGCCTTAACAGATACAAGATTAAAATAATCCCTTGTATCCTATAAAACCACCATAGTCTAAAACTAGACCTCAACAACAACAAAAATAATAGTCTACATACACAGGGAAACTAAGCAACTCTCTACCTAATGATAGCTTGGTCAGGGTAGAAATGAAAAAAGTAATTAGAGACTTCCTAAAATTCCATGAAAATGAACATGGCACAACTTACCCAACCTTTTGAGACACAATGAAAGCAGTGCCAAGAGGCAAGTTCATGGCATTAAGGGCCACCAGAAAGAAGTTTGAGACACCTCATACAAGCAACTTAACCACCTACCTAAAAGCCCTAGAAAAAGAACAGAAGCAGACACATCTAAGAGGAGAAGACAATTAGAAATAATCAAAATCACAGCTGAAATCAATGAATTAGAAAAAAAAAATTCAAAGAATCAATGAGACCATGAGCTGATTCTTTGAGAAAATCAACAACATAGACAAACCCTTAGCCAAAGTAACTGAAAAGCAAAGAGAAACTATCCAAATCAACAAAATAAGAAACAAAACAGGGGACATAATGACAGACACTGAGGAAACCCAAACAATCATTAGCTCTTGCTACAAAAGACTATATGCCACAATATTTGAAAATCTAAATGAAGTAGAAAATTTTCTTGATAGATTCAATTTACCAAAATCAAATCAAGATCAGGTAAATAGATTAAATCGTCCTATAGTCCTATATCCCTCAAGGAAATAGAAGCAGTCATCAAAAGTCACCACTACAAAAAAAAAAAAAAAATAGCCAGGGTCAGATGGTTTCAGCACAGAATTCTACCAGATCTTCAAAGAAGAGCTCACTCCGATTCTCTTCAAACTATTCCAAAAATAGAAACAGACGGAACATTACCAAACTCATTCTATGATGCCACAGTCACCTTAATACTTAAACCACCCAAAGAACCAACAAAGAAAACTTCAGACCAATCTCTCTTATGAACATTGATGCAAAAATTCTCAGTAAAGCACTTGCAAACCGAATCCAAGATCTCATAAAAGATATAATCTACCATAAAGAAGTAGGCTTTATCCCAGGCATGCAGGGGTAGTTCAATAGACAGAAATTCATCAATGCAATCCACCGTTTAAACAAAATGAAGGAAAAAAAAACACATAATCACCTCCATAGATGCCAAAAAAGCATTTGACAAAATCCAACACCCGTTCATGTTTAAAATCTTGGAGCGATCAAACATCAAAGGCACATAACTAGACATAGTAACGACAATATTCACCAAGCTATAGCCAACATCAAACTAAATGGAAGAAACTTAAATCAATCCCAAGGAAATCAAGGACAAGGAAAGGCTGTCCAGTCTCTCCTTATCTCTTCAACATAGTACTTGAAGTCCTAGCTAGAGCAGTAAGACAACAAAAGGAGATCAAGGAGATACAATTCAGAAAAGAAGTCAAAGTATCACTATTTGTAGATGATATGATAGTATACATGGGTAACCCAAAAAATTTATCCAGAGAAATGTTTCAACTGATAAACACCTTCAGCAAAGTACCTGGATACAAAATTAACACACACAAAAAAAATTCAATAGCCCTCCTGTATACGAAAGACAAAAGGGTTGAGAAAGACATTACGGAAACGACACAATTCACAATAGCCACTAAAAACATAAAGTACCTTAATGTCGTTGTAACCAAACAAGTTAAAGATCTGTTTGAAAATGACTTCAAGTCTCTAAAGAATGAAATTGAAGAAGATATCAAAATATGGAAAGATCTCCCGTGCTCATGAATCAGTTTGATTAACATAGTGGAAATGGCTATCCTGCCAAAAGCAATCTACGTATTCAATGCAATTCCCATCAAAACACCAACACAATTCTTTACAGAACTTGGAAGAACAATTCTCAATTTCATATGGGAAAAAAAATCTAGAATTGCTAAAAACAATCCTATACAATAAAAGATCCTCTGGAGGTATCTCCATCCCTGATCTCAAGCTGTACTAGAGAGCAACAATATTAAAAACTTCATGGTACTGGCATAGAAACAGAGTGGTGGATCAACGGAATTGAATAGAAGACCCAGAAATAAACCCACATACCTACAAATGATTGATTTTTTACAAAGAAGCCAAAACCATACAATGGAAAAAAAGACAGCATCTCCAACAAATGGTGCTGGTGTACTGGGATGTCTCCATACAGAAAAATGCAAGCAGATCTATATTTATCACGTTGCACAAAAATAAAGCCCAAGTGGATCAAAGACCTTAACATAAAACCAGACACACTAAATCTGTTAGAAGAAAAATTGGGGAAGATCCTTGAACTCATTGGCACAAAAGACAATTTCCTCAACAGAACACCAACAGCACAGGCTCTAAGAGCAACAATCAATAAATGGGACCTCATGAAACTGAAAATCTTCTATAACACAAAGGACAGTGTAATCAGAACTAAACGGCAGCCTACAGACTGGGAAAGGATCTTCACCAACCCTATATCTGACAGAGGGCTAATATCCAGAATACACGAAATCTTCAAGAAGTTAAACAATAACAAACCCATTAAAAATTGGGTACAGAGTTAAACAGAGAATTCTCAATTGAGGAATACCAAATGGCAGAGGAACACTTAAAGAAATGCCCAATATCCTTACTCATTGGGAAATACAAATCAAAACGACCCTGAGATTTCACCTTGAACCCATCAAAATGGCTAATATCAAAAACTCAAATGATCTGAGCAACTTTTGGATATATGACTAGGGATGCTATAGCTGGATCTTGAGGAAGCACTATTCCTAATTGTCTGAGAAAGCACCAGACTGATTTCCAGAGTGGTTGTCCAAGTTTACATTCCCACCAGCAATGGAGGAGAGTTCCCCTTTCTTCACAACCTCTCCAGCATCTGTGTTTGTTGAAGATGCTGCCTTTTTTCCATTGAATGGTTTTGGCATCTTTGTCAAAAATCAGGTGTCCAAAGTGTGTGGATTTATTTCAGGGTCTTCTGTTTGATTCCATTGATCCACCCGTCAGTTTCCATGCCAGCACTATGCAGTTTTTAGTACCATTGCTCTATAGTACAACATATCTTTTACTGTAGAGGATTGTTTTAGCAATTCTGCGTTTCTTGTTATTCCGTATGAAGTTGAGAATTTTTCTTTCAAGGTCTTTAAAGAATTGTGTTGGTAATTTGATGGGAATTGTATTGAATCTGTAGACTGCTTTTGGTAAAATGGCCATTTTTACTATATTAATCCTGCCAAGCCATGAGCATGGGAGATATTTCCATCTTCTGATAGGTTCTTCTAATTCTTTCTTCAGAGACTGGAAATTTTTTCATACAAGTCTTTGACTTGCTTGGTTAAGTTCAAACCAAGGTACTTTATGTCCTTTGTGGCTATTGTGAAGGGTGTTGTTTCCTGAATTTCTCAGCCCTTTTTTCTTTTGTATACAGGAGGGCTACTGATTTTTTTGAGTTAGTTTTGTATCCAGCCACTTTGCTGAAGGTGCTAATTAGGTGTAGGAGTTCCCTAGTAGAATGTTTGGGGTCACTCAGGTATACTATCATATCATCTGCAAATAGTGATACTTTGACTTCTTTCTTTCCAATTTGTATCCCCTTGATCTCCTTTAATTGTCTTATTGCTCTAGGAAGGACTTCAAGAACTATGTTGAAGAAATATGGAGAGAGTGGATAGCCTTGCCTTGTCCCTGATTTCAGCGGGATAATTTAAACTTCTCTCCATTTAATTGGATACTGGCTATAGGCTTGCTGTATATTGCCTTTACTATGCTTAGGTAAGTGCCTTGTATCCCTGATCTCTCCAAGACTTTAAACATTAATGGGTGTTAGATTTTGTCAAAATATGTTCAAATACACAACAAAGACTTTTGCTCAACCATGTTTGTAGCAGCTTTATTTGTAATAGCCAGAACCTGGAAACAACCCAGATGCCCCTCAACTGAGGAATGGATACAGAAATTGTGGTACATTTACACAATGGAATACTACTCAGAAATAAAAAACAAGAAAATCATGAAATTTGCAGGTAAATGATGGGAACTGGAAAAGATCATCCTGAGTGAGGTATCCCAGAAACAGAAAGACACACAAGGTATATACTCACTCATAAGCGGATATTAGACATATAATATAGGATAAACCTACTAAAATCTGTACACCTAAAAAAAAAACTAATCAAGAAGGAGGACTCTGGCACAAATGTTCAATCCCCATTCAGAAAGGCAAAAAGAATGGACATCGAAAGAAGGAGAAAACAGAGAACAGGACAAAAGCCTGCCACAGAGGGTATCTGAAAGGCTCTACCCTGCAGACTATCAAAGCAGATGCTGAGACTTATGGCCAATCTTTGGGCAGAGTGCAGGGAATCTTATGAAAGAAGTGAGAAAGAGTAATTCCTGGAGAGGACAGGAGCTCCACAAGGAAAGCAACAAAACCAAAAAATCTGAGCAAAGGTTTTTTTTCTGTGACTGACACTCCAACCAAGGACCATTGATGGAGATAACCTAGAACCCCTGCACAGATGTAGCCCATGACAGTTCAGTGTCCAAGTGGGTTCCATAGAAATGGGCACAGGGACTGTCTCTGACATGAACTGATTGGCCTGCTCTTTTTTCACCTCCCCCTGTGTGTGTGTGGGGGGGGGGGGATCAGCCTTGCCAGGCCACAGAGGAAGACAATGCAGCCACTCCTGATGAGACCTGATAGACTAGGTTCAGAAAGAAGGAGAGAAAGACCTCCCTTATCAGTGGATTTGTGGAGGGGCATGCGTGAAGAAAGGTGAGGGAGGATGGGACTGGGAGGAGAGGTGGGAGGGGTTTACAGGGGAATATAAAGTGGATAAAGTGTAATAAATAAGAATCAAAATAAAAAAGGAAAAGAAAACAAAGAGAAAAGAAAAGATTAAAAAAACTCAAGTGACAATTCATGCTGGAGAGGATGTAGAGAAAGGGAACCCTCCTCCATTGCTGGTGGGAAAGTAAACTTGTATAATCACTTTGGAAATCAATCTGGTGCTTTCTCAGACAATTAGAAATAGTGCTACCTCAAGATCCAGCTATACCACTCCTAGACATATATCCAAATATGCTCAAGTATACAACAAAGATATTTGCTCAATCATGTTCATAGCATCTTTATTCATAATAGCCAGAAAGTGGACTCATCCCCCATGTCCATCAATGGAGTAGTGGATGAAGAAATTGTGGTACATTTACACAATGGAATACTACTTGGCAATAAAAAAAAAAAGACACACAAGGAAATCATGATATTTGTAGGCAAATGGTGGGGGCTAGAAAAGATCATCCTAAGTGAGTTATCCCCAAAACACAAAGACACACATGGTATATAATATAGGATAAACATACTATAATCTGTACACCTAAATAAGATAAGCAAGGAAGACCCTGGGTAAGAGGATCAATCCTCATTCAGAAAGGCAAATGGGATGGATATGGGAAGAGGGAGAAAACAGGGAACAGGACAGGAGTCTATCACAAAGGGTCCCTGAAAGACTCTTCCCAGCAAGGTATTAAACCAGATGCTTAGACTTGTAGTCAAACTTTGGGCAAAGTGCAGGGAGTCTTATGAAAGAAGGGGGAGATAGAAAGACCTGGAGGAGTACTTCCACAAGGAGAGCAACAGAACCAAAAATCTGGGACTAGGCATCTTTTCTGATACTGATAGTCCAACCAAGGACCATTCATGGAGATAACCTAGAACCCTTGCACAGATGATGTTACCCATGGCAGTTCAGTTTCCAAGTGAGTTCCCTAGTAATGGAAACAGGGACTGTCTCTAACATGAACTAAGTGGCTGGCTCTTTGATCACCTCCCCCTGAGGGGGGTCAGCCTTACCAGGATACAGAGGAAGACAATGCACCCATTCCTGATGAGTTTTGAGAGACTAGGCTCAGATGAATGGGGAAGAGGACCTCCCCCCTATCAGTGGACTGGGTGAGGGGCATGGGAAGAGAAGAGGGAGGGAAGTCGGTTTGGGATGGGACAATGGAGAGGGCTACAGTTGTGATATAAAATGAATAAATTGTGTTTAATAGAAAAATTAATTAATTAAAAAACCAACCAGTACTATAGGAATTCTCGAAAAGTTAAGTTGTGTTAGTTAAAACAGTCTACTAAAGTATTGAGTTTAATGTAAAAAAAAAAAAAAGACAGGAAAATGGGCCCATCATACAGTGCAAGTGAGAGCTTAATATAACCACAAAGGAAATGACTTTATCAGGATCTTCTGGCAACAACTCAATGATTTCACTTCCCCAACCCCTTTGGTTTTTCGAGACAGGATTTCTCTGTGTAGTGTTGGCTGATTTGGACTTGCTTTGTAGATCAGGCTGGCTTTGAACTCAGAAAGATTTGCCTGCCTCTGCCTCCCTGAGTGCTGGGGTTACAGGTATGTGCCACCACACCCAGCTAGTGATTTCACTCTTAATTGTATGCTCTCAAAGATTCGCGGGGGGGGGGGGGGGAGCTCAGTTGGTAGAGTACTTGATGTTCTGCTTAGTTTCATTGCAGGCTTCACCAAGCACTTACTGAGAAGGACAAATACGAGATGTGATAATGATGCAAAGAGTAGCATGAGCCTCTGCTTTCCTGCCTTACATGTGTGTGCCTGGGAAGGCCTCCAGTGAGTCTCCTGGTGGTAACAGCCTATGTAATCTCCTCCCCTTTAAGTAGAGGCTTTGCTGATGCTACCTCTTCCTCCTCTTCCTCCTTCTTCTCCAGTATTCCTCATCTCCCTTCCTCTTTTTCTCCTCCTGTGCTTTTCCTCTTCCTCCCCTTCTACTGCAGTCCTGCCTTTCTTTCTCCTGCTTTCCCCATCTCCTCCATCACCTATGCTTCTGCTTCTCACTTCAACTACTCTTTCTCCTCCCTTCCACTTCCTCTTACCTACTCCTCCATTACTCTTCCTTCCTCTAACCCACTAATCTAACACTGAGCTACATTCCTACCAAGATTTGCTTCTAATAAAGAAGCTATGCAAAGGTGATAATGGGTTGTTTCTAAGATTAAACATCAGCTTTAATTGGCTCACTTGTTCTTCAGGGTTGGCATCATTCTAGTAAAACCCTTGACAAGAAAATGAGTGTGGCCCCAACCAACAACCAGCCAAGAAGTGAGACCCTTAGTCCCACAACTCAGGAGGAGTTGGATCGTATCAGCAGTTGGATCTCTCCCAGTAAGCTTAGATACAGATCTTCAGTTAGTCAAGCCTTGCAATGACTGCAGCCTTCAAAAGTCCCTGCCTGGGCAAAATGTTGTCTAAATTCCTGACAACCTATAACAACCCTACATTTGTTGCTTTGTGTTGCTAACTTTGGGGCATTCTTTTTTACACAGCAAGTGATGTGGGCCAAGTGATACAGGGCCAAATCACTAACTGAGCCTCTATAGATTAAAAAGTCTCAAAGCAAAGAGACAATTGCATTCCCATGCTGGACACTTGAAATCTGGAAAAGCAAAAATGTCTAAAAGTTTAGCCTTAGGATCCACCACCCTCTACAGAAATGTATAGTTCAGGAGATGATAGCTCATGAGCCAAATCCAAGCAGAACATGAAAAGAGGTTCAGGATCAATTCCACAGTGCCAGCTCCACTTCATCTTAGAACACATTGTCCTGGGAGACATGGACACAATAAAAGGACTTTTTAATCTATATATGCTTATAGTTGTGTGAGTGTGTGTGTACATGTGCAAATGATGTGTTTAGGTATGCAGGTGTGATGTAGACACACATGTATGTTCAGGTGCGTGTGTCCTTCTTTACCACAATCCTACTTATGCACTAGAGACATGTTCTGTCACTAAACCTGGAGTTTGATTGGCAATCAGAAAGTACAGCAATCCTTCTGTCTCTTCCCTTCCTAACCGAACACAAGGACACAATGCTGAGGCTGCAAGTGCAAGTGACGAACCAAGCTATTTACGTGGGTTTGGAAGACTTGGACTCAGGTCCTCATATTTGTGTAGCAAATGCTCTTATCCACTGAGCTATCTCCCAAACACTTATATATAGTACATTTTATTACTGACTCAGAAAATGTATTATAACTTTTCTTCCTGGAATAGTATAAAGTTGTGCAAAATTGTTCCAATAAATGGCTTCACTCTACATTAAACCCAACGCATATTTTTCTACTTCCTGGCATTTATGAGTCAGTCAACCACTAATCACCCTGTGCTTCTGTCTTTTACCTTCTGATCAGCAGGGTCACACATTTTGAGATATCAAGTCACTCTGTGCTTATACCCCAGTGCACAGGGGCTCATATCCAGAGCCTGGGAAAGGGCTCTGGGAGACTCACCATAACATGTTTGTATAAGAGAGGCTCCAAAGCCCTCTAACTATGACTGCCATTTCAAAGCCAGCATTTGAATACTTGCATATAAACCCAGGAAAGCACAAGGCAACAGAGAAATTAGTCCCAACTACTTATTATACTAACATCTGGGGTGTTTCCAGCTTCTGGCTATTACAAATAAAGTTGCTATTAACATGGTTGAGCAAATGTCCTTGTTGTATACTTGAGCATCTTTTGTATATATGCCTAGGAGTGCTATAGCTGGATCTTGAGGTAGCACTATTCCTAATTATCTGAGAAAGCGCCAGATTGATTTCCAAGGTTGGTTGTACAAGTTTACATTCCCACCAGCACTGGAGGAGGGTTCCTCTTTCTCCATATCCTCTCCAGCATGGTTGATGTACTTAAGTATTGATCTTAGCCATTCTGATGGGTGTAAGCTGATAAGAACTTACTGAGAAGTTTCTTGGATTTGACTACACAGAGGAATCACATAGGAACCTTTCAAAACGTCCTGGTATCTAGGCTGCATCCCAGAATGATAGCACCATAACAAAACGAAGCTGAATTCAGCTGGCAGACTATTTGGTTGGTTCATTGCTGTAATACTCAGGATTGAACCTAGGCCCTATCATTCACTAGGCAAGTGCTCTATCACTGAACTATATCCGAATCCCTGTTTATCTTCCTTTTTGTCTCTTATTTACATTTTCATGATTGTGTTGTGATTTCCTGTTTGTGTTGTGATGTTTGTGTGTGCATATATGTATATTCGTGTGTGCATGAACAAGTGCATGCATGTTTACATAGGTGTGAATGGACATACATGTACATGTGAGTATACTTACTTGCAAAGGCAGATGGTCTATGTCTTGAATTAGCCTCGATTGTTCTTCCTCCTTACTCATTGGAGAAGAGTCTATCAACAAACACCAGAGCTTGCTGATATGACTAATTTTGCTAGTCAGCTTCCTTGGGAGAACTCTCTTGTCTCTGCTTCTGAGGCTGGAATTACAGGTGGGCCATATCCCCACCTGGCATTATGTGGGTTCTGGGATCCAGTCTCTGGTTCTTATGCTTGGGCCTCAAGCACTTTATCCACTGTACAATCTCCCCTCCCACCCCCATCAGTTTTTGAAACTGTGAGATAGGATCAAATTGCCCTTGAACACAGTCTGTAAGCTAGGCTGACCTTGAACTTGTACTCCTTGTGCCTCAGCTCCTGAGTATCTGGGTTACAGACTTACATTAGCAGACCCAGTGATGAGTCATTAATTGTAAAGACTCACACAAAACAACACACTATGGGAACTGTAACCAAAATCTGGAGAGAAATCCCCCAGAACTTAAATTCACTGTTATATCTATGGTGGTTTAATTACTTTCTGCTGACCAATCAAACCCCCATTGTCGTTTTTTAATGATTATTTTACTGAAGTAGAATAAAGATGTTAAACAGCTCAGAGATCTTAAGTGTCACCTCAGTGAATCCCCACAAAGAAAATATACCTATGTAACTACCATACAAGTAAAGAAAGAAAATGTCTAGATACTATCCAGATTACCCCAACTCTGATACCCAAAGGGATTGCGGAGCTGACATCTAACACCGGACATTCTGTTTTCTCTTCTATGTTTAACATTTCAGAAACTGACTTAGAAAGCATGTATTCTGTGCATGTGTTTGCCACTTTTAGTTAATATGTTGATCACATTCGTCACTACTTTCACTGTTATATGCATGTAATATTTGACAAAATATATTCTTCCTTGATCACTTTTCTTTGGACTTGTCCAAATAATTTGATTTACCCAATTCATAATTAGCAGATGAGGCATATGCCAGGACTGGAAACATTCTATCCTTGGATGGTTTAGCTTGCCCTGCTATGCAAGAGCCTTTTGCCAAGAAATGAAAATCCTTCAGGCAGCCAGAGGTCAAAGAAGGATGAGAGACCTGTGTGCCACTGCTTAGAGCTGAGTCCAACCAAGTCAAGCTTATGTCAGCTGACTCAGCCGATAGCAAGAAGTCCATGGTTATTTTATCCTGCCACTGAATACTGAGGTGAGTATTTGTTCCTGAGTTTTGAGGTGTACTAATCAAGATGGGTATTAGAAGTTTCATTTTATAGAGGCAGAAATTGATGTCTAAAGATAACAGCCCACTTAACTGACTTAACAGGATTTAGATAAAGACATGGATATAAGCTTATGGTCATTAAATATATAAATATCAAATACAAACTAGTATTATTCCAATTAACAACTGATGCACAGCACTGGAGAGATTGCTCACCAGTAAAGAGCACTTTCTGCCCTTCCAGAGGACCTGAGTTTAATTCCTAGCACCAACAACTGCCTATAGCTCTAGTTTCAAGGGAACCTACACCCTCTTCTGTCCTCCTGATGCACTGCACACACATGGTACAAAAACATACATGTAGACAAAACAACAATAGACAAAACCCAAATAAAAAATTATACATAAAAGTTTCAATGATCATTTTTCGTACTATCCAAATTGCATAAATATTTCATTTTACCTGAGTAAACTAACGATTAACAAGAGTTATATGTTAGAATTTATTTATAATAGGTTGTTGCCTCCAAAAGTACTTAACACAGTAGAATATGGTAGTATCATATTCTTTGGAAATAATATTCTTCTAGATGAACTTCTCATTTTCGATAGGTCCATGAAATTGTAGTGTTTTCTAAATTCACGTTCATTTTTCACCGCTCTAATGTGTCCTGTGATAAATAGCATTATCATCTGTAGCTATCCCAGATATTTTCATTGAATCATAATTAAGATAGTTTCACCGGGGGATTCAAGATGGCGGTGCGGGGACAACACTCGTTCTGACAAGCAACACAGCCAAATCAGCACAGTGACCAGCAGTCAGAACTGTCAGTCCTAAAACACAAGCGACTGTGTTTCCCAGGTGAGAGGGTACCCCATGGTGTGGGATTCAATCAGCTTCAATTCACCCAGCTAAACTGCAGAAGAGGTCCCAGTTCCACCAGGTGCGTGGTCACCAGCCCAGAGCCACAGGCCAAAGTGCTCTGATCACTACCCCAGACTGAAATGTGGGCCCCACAACAATCGGGACCAACCATAGGTCACCGAGACAATCCCTTGAAAAGACCCAGGATTCTGCAGGCACCCAGTAGCCAGCCCAAAGCCAAGTCAAGCTCACAGGTGCCAGCAAAGAGTCCTGCCTGTGTACCTGACTCACTGCCCCAGATAGAACTGTGGGCCCTATGGCACCAGAGACTGAGTTTCTCTGTCGGGCGCAAACCCACAGGGAGGGGAACAGCAGGTCTGATCTCAGAGCATTCAACCGATACTACCATCCTGAAAAGGTCTCAGGAAAAATTACCCAATTTCAGCAGATGCCCAGGTGCCCAAACGCCAGCAAGGCAGAGCCACACCCATCTCTGCCTGCTGGTTCTACTGTCCCAGACAGAACAGCGGTCCCCAAAGCACAGTCTGGGTGTCCCTGTCAGGAGGAAACCCCACAGCGTGGAGATCATCAGGTCCAACGCTCAGGACACTCAGCTCCAGAGGACTTTCTGGATTCACACATGCTCTAGGCTCTAGCCTTCTACTGCAGGCATGAGAGCCATGCTCACCTGCCATTATTGAGTACCACTAGGGCACTGGGGCACATAGCTGCATCCTCAGACCTACAAAAGCCGGAGAGCCATTAGAGCAGTCCTCAGATGCTGCTCCAAGGTTCGACCAGTTATCCCTAGCTAAACTGACAAAACTGTGGGACTCCCTGGTTCTTCAAGAGGGCTGCACCCAATGATTACACCTTAAGAGCAACAGCTGCAGCTCCCTATATTCAGAGCAAGAAACTCAGCAGCGGGGCAGCCATCACGAGGACCTCTCCTGATGAGAGGAGAGCCTTCCTGAACATGACAGTTACCACACAGCTCCATATGCCTGAAGTGAACTGTGACAATTCCTGAGAAGCACCACCATTCAGTTGACCATACCCAAAAAGCTGAGGAGATCTCCTTCAGAACCCTGCCAAGTGGTTTGTCCCCATCTCAGGACACAGCAGGCACCAGAAATTAACAGACAACACCTGAGACACCTAGATGGGTAGAGGCCAGCAAAAAAAGCACAACCAATAAAAGGCAAAGCAATATGGCATCCCAGAACCCATTTATCCAGGGGCAAGTAGCCCTGGACATCTTAACATAAGTGAAATTCAAGAAGATGACCTTACATCTATGATTATGAAGAGGTTGATGGAGGAAGCGAATGAAATGTGTAAAGAATTAGGGGAAGATAGAGTAAAACAGATTATGGCCATCCGTAAAGAAATACAGAAAGATGCAGCAAAAAAGTATATGGCTTGCAGAGAAGACGTGATTAAGTCACTGAAAGAAATAAAAGAAGCAGAGGAATGCTCAAACAAACAGGTGAAGGAATAGAATGAAAAACAGGAAAATACAGTCAGACAGGTGAAGGAAATCAACAAAATGGTTCAAGATCTGGAGATAGAATTGGAAAACTTAAAGAAAACACAAAAGGAGGAAATCTATAATATGGAGAGCCTAGAAAAGAAAACAGGAACTATGGAGGTAAGCATAACCAACAGACACCAAGAGATGGAAGAAAGAATCTCAGGTGTGGAAGATACAATGGAAGAAATCTATGTATCAGTTAAATAAAATAATAAATCTAATTATTATTATAATTATTAAATATAAATCTAAAATTCCTGACACAAACCATCCAAGAAATCCAAGACGACATACAAAGACATAATAATACGAATAATAAGAATAATACGAAGAGACTGAGATCCAAGATGGCTGCCCCAGGAGGACACTGTGTCTGAAGAGCAGGACAATAGTGTAGGCACAGCGACCCGGAGACTGAGATCTGGGACCTAAAGCACCAGCGTTTGCGACTGCCAGGTGAGCAGAATTCCTACGGTGGGGAAATCAAGTGGAAAAGTCCAAGGGACACCCAGATACTCCCAGGAAAAACTCCGGAGGGAGACAGGCTGCGCACAGCCGGGCTGGGCGACTAAGCCGCCATTTTGGGCTGGGGCACATGGTACCCCAGACAGACTGAGTTTCACCCAGATACTGCAGGCTGCACTGCGCAGGCCCACATCCCTCTGTGCCAGCGGCCGCCGCTTTGGGCTGGGGCACAGGGTTTCCCGGACAGACTGAATTTCACCCAGACACCGCGGACTGCAGTGCGAGGGCCCACATCCCTCTGTGCCAGCGGCCGCCGCTTTGGGCTGGGGCACAGGGCACGCCCCCGGATGGACTGAGTTTCACGCAGATACCGCGGGCTGCACTGGGCGGGCCCACAGCCCTCTGTGCCAGTGGCCAGCGCTTTGGGCTGGGGCACACGGTACCCCTGATGGACTGAGTTTCACCCAGATACTGCGGGCTACACCGGTCAGACCCACACCCCTAGGCACACCCAGCCACCACCCCGGATTGGGACCCATAGTATCAGGTCCAGACCGAGGTGCCCCAATTACCATCTCAGACAGTGGTACACAGCCCCTGATCCAGAAAGAGGTGCCAAGGCTCCAGTCCAGAAGAGAGCCTTTAGCAGCAAGCTCAGGGCAGAGCTCAGAGCCTCCTGAACAGAACAACGCCCTCCAGCGGTCATATCAAAGGGGGACACAAAGCCTCTGGCAAAGAGTGAAGAGCCAAACCTCCGGACCAGAGGGGAGACCAGCCTGTGGTGCTCACAGCCTCTAGCACAGAGCACAAAGCCA
>CM053742.1:11256852-11305731 GCA_028658305.1 Pachyuromys duprasi | reverse complement strand
CAGCCCTGAGGAGACAGGATGAGCTGGGGTTGGATGGAAGGGGAGGAGGTCCTCCCCCGCTGGTGGACTTGGAGTGGGCGGGGAGGAGATGAGGGAGGGTTGGGGAGGGTGGGAGGGAGTGGGCGGGCTGGGCATGGGATGCAAAGTACCTAACCTGTGATTGATAACAAAAAATAAAAAAATTAAAAAAAAAAAAGAATAATACGAAGAGAGGAAAAAGAAGATTCCCTCCTCCAAGGCCCAGAATATATTTTCAACAAAATCATAGCAGAAAATTTCCCCAATTTAAAGGAGAGGCCTATAGGAATACAAGAGGCCTACAAAACACCTAATAAATTAGACCAGAAAGAAAACCCTCCTGTCACATAATAATCAAAACAGTAAGTAGACAGAACAAAGAAAAAATACTAAAAGCTGCAAGGGAAAAAGGCCAAGTAACATATAATGGCAAACCCATCAGAATCACACCTGACTTCTCAACAGAAACTATGAAAGCAAGAAGGGCATGGATGGATATCATGCAGACCCTAAGAGAACACAGAGATCAGCCCAGGCTACTATACCCAGCAAAATTCTCAGTCCTCATAGACGGAGAAAACAAGATATTCAATGACAAAAAAAAACAAATTTCAACAATACCTACACACAAATCCAGTGTTACAGAAGATACTAGAAGGAAAAACACAGCCCAAGAAAACTACTTTCAAGAAAACACAGGAAATAAATAACCTCACTACAGCAAAACAAAAAGTAGCCAAGCACACAAACACACTACCACAGCCAATATCAATATCAAAGGATCTAACAGCCACTGGTCATTAATCTCTCTCAACATCAATGGACTCAATTCTCCAATAAAAAGACACAGACTAACAGAATGGATTCATAAACAAGACACAACAATCTGTTGCATAGAAGAGACACACCTAAGTCACAAAGATAAACATGACCTGAAAGAAAAGGGCAGGAAGACTGTTTTCCAAGCAAATGGACCCAAGAAGTAATCAGGAGTACCCGTTCTAATGTCTAATAAAATAAACGTTCAACTAAAATTAATCAAAAGAGATAGAGAAAGAACACCTCATACGCATCAAGGGAAAAATCCACCAGGAAGATATCACAGTCCTGAACATCTATGCCCCAAATGCAAGGGCACCCACATTTGTAAAAGAAACATTAATAAAACTTACATAACAGATCCATCCCCACACATTAAAAGTGGGAGACTTCAACATCCCACTCTCAACAAAAAACAGGTCAACAAAACAAAAATTAAACGAAGAAACAATAACTCTGACAGAGGTCATAACTCAAATAGCCCTCACAGACATCTAAAGAACCTTTTACTGAAACACAAAAGAATTTACCTTCTTCTTGGCACCTCATGAAACGTTCTCCAAAATACACCATGTAGTTGGTCGCAAAACAAGACTCAACAGATACAGGAAGATTGAAATAATCCCTTGTATCCTATCTGATCACCATGGACTAAAGCTGTACCTAAACAACAACAGAAATACCAAAAAGCCAACACACACATGGAAACTGAACAACTTGCTACTCAATAACAGCTGGGTCAGAGAAGAAATAAAGAAATTAAAGTCTTCCTAGAATTCAATGAATATAAAGGCACAATATACCCAAACTTAGGAGACACAATGAAAACAGTGCTAAGAGTAAAGTTCATAGCAGTAAGTGCCTTCAAGAAAAAATTCGAAACATCTCATTCAATCAACTTAATGGCTCACCTAAAAGCCCTAGAAAAAAAAGAAGCAGACATACCAAAGAGGAGTAGATACATGGAAATAATCAAACTCATGGCTGAAATCAATAAGTTAGAAACAAATAAAACAATTCAAAGAATCAATGAAACCAAGACCTGGTTCTTTGAGAAAATCAACAAGAAAGACAAACACTAAGCCAAACTAACTAAAAGGCAGAGAGACAGATTTTGTCCAAATCAACAAAATCAGAAACGAAAAGGGGGACATAACAACAGGCACTGAAGAAATCCAAACAATAATCAATGGTCTTACTTCAAAAGCCTATATGCCACAAAATTTGAAAATTTAAATGAAATGGACAATTTTCTTGATTTATTCCACATACCAAAGCTGAAACAAGACCAGGTAAATCAATTAAATAGTCCTATATCCCCTAAGGTAATAGAAGCTGTCATCAAAACTCTCCCATGCTAAAAAAGCCCAGGGCCAGATGGTTTCACACAGAATTCTACCAGACGTTCAAAGAAGAGCTAACACCAATACTCTTCAAACTATTCCACAAAATAGAAACAGAAAGAACACTACCAAACTCATTCTATGGAGCCACAGTCACCTTGATACCTAAACATCACAAAGACCCAACAAAGAAAGAGGATTTCAGGCCAATCTCCTTAATGAACATCGATGCAAAAATACTCAACAAAATACTTGCAAACCGAATACAAGAACACATCAAAGATATCATCCACTACAACCAAGTAGGCTTCATCCCAGGCATGCAGGTGTAGTTCAATGTACAGAAACCCATAAATGTGATCCAACACATATAAAAACTAAAGGAGAAAAACCAAATGATCATCTCTATAGATGCTGAAAAAGCATTTGACATATTCCAACACCCATTAATGTTTAAAGTCTTGAAGAGATCAGGGATACAAGGCACTTACCTAAACATAGTAAAAGCAATATACAGCAAGCCTATAGCCAACATCAAACTAACTGGAGAGAAACTTAAATCAATCCCACTGAAATCAGGGACAAGTCAAGGCTGCCCACTCTCTCCATACCTCTTTAACATAGTACTTGAAGTCCTTGCTAGAACAATAAGACAAATAAAGGAGATCAAGGGAATACAAATTGGAAAGGAAGAAGTCAAAGTATCACTATTTGCAGATGATATGATAGTATACCTGAGTGACCACAAACATTCTATCAGGGAACTCCTACACCTGATTAACACCTTCAGCAAAGTGGCTGGATACAAAATTAACTCAAAAAATCAGTAGCCCTCCTGTATACAAAAGACAAAAGGGCTGAGAAAGAAATTAAGGAAACAACACCCTTCAAAAACAGCCACAAAGGACATAAAGTACCTTGGTGTGAACCTAACCAAGCAAGTTAAAGACTTGTATGAAAAAATTTCCAGTCTCTGTAGAAATAATTAGAAGAAGATATCAGAAGACGGAAAGACCTCCCATGCTCATGGCTTGGCAGGATTAATATAGTAAAAATGGCCATCTTACCAAAAGCTATCCACAGATTCAATGCAATTCTCATCCAATTACCAACACAATTCTTTACAGACCTTGAAAGAAAAATTCTCAGCTTCATATGGAACAACAAAAAAACCAGAATTGCAAAAACAATCCTCAACAATAAAAGATGTTCTGGAGGTATCACCATCCTTGATCTCAAGCTGTACTATAGAGCAACAGTAATAAAAACTGCATGGCACTGGCATGGAAACCGACTCGTGGATCAATGAAATCAGGTAAAAGACCCTGAAATAAATCCACACACTGATTTTTGGACACCTGATTTTTGACAAAGATGCCAAAACCATTCAATGGAAAAAAGACAGCATCTTCAACAACTGGTGCTCGTCTAACTGGATGTCTACATATAGAAAATTGTAAATTGTGAGGGAGGGAGTGGGAGGGTAGGAGGGAATGGGGGAGGGGGCTACGCCTGGGATTCAAAGTACCTAACCTGTGATTGAGATAAAAATAAATAAATTAAAAAAAATAAAAATAAAAATAAAAAGGAAAGAAAAATGTAAATTGATCCATACTTATCACCCGGCACAAAACTAAAGTCCAAGTGGCTCAAATACCTCAATATTATACCTGACACACTAAATCTGTTAGAAGAAAAAGTGGGAAAGAACCTTGAACTCATTGGCACAGAAGACAACTTCCTGAGCAGAATACCAACAGCACAGGCTCTAAGTGCAACAATCAATAAATGGGACCTCATGAAAAGTTTTTGTAAAGCAAAGGACACTGCCATCAGAACAAAACGACAGCCTAGAGATTCAGAAAGGACATTCACCAACCCTGTATCTGACAGAGGACTAATATCCAATATATATAAAGAACTCAAGAAGTTAAACAGCAACAAAGTAATCCAATTTAAAAAATGGCGTACAGAGTTAAACAGAGAATTCTCAATACAGGAATATTAAATGGCAGAGAAACAGTTAAAGAAATGTTCAATGCCATTAGTCATCAGAGAAATGCAAATCAAAACGACCCTGAGATTTCACCTTACACCCATCCGAATGGCTAAGATCAAAAACTAAAGTGACAACACAGGCTGGTGAGGTTGTGGAGAAAGGGAAACCCTCTTCCACTGCTCGTGGGAATTTAAACTTGTACAACCACTCTGAAAAATCAATCTGGCGCTTCCTCAGACAACTAGGAATAGAGCTTCCTCAAGATCCAACTAGACCACTCCTAGGCATATATCCAAAAGAGGCTCAAGTGCACAATAAGGACATTAGCTCAACCGTATTTGTAGCAGCTTTATTTGTAATAGCCAGAATCTGGGAACAACCCAGATGCCCCTCAACTGAGGAATGGATACAGAAATTGTGGTACATCTACACAATGGAATATTACTCAGCAACAAAAAAAAAGGAAATCATGAAATTTGCAGGTAAATGGTGGGAACTGGAAAATATCACCTTGAGTGAGCTATCCCAGAAGCACAAAGACACACACGGTATATACTCATTCATATAGACAAATAATATAGGATAAGCCTACTAAAATCTGTACACCTAAAGAAACTAATCAAGAGGGAGGACTCTTGCTAAAATGCTCAATACCTATCCAGAAATGCAAAGGGGATGGACATTAGAAGGAGAAAACAGAGAACAAGTCAAGAGCCTGCCACAGAGGGTCTTTGAAAGGCTCTACCCTGCAGGCAGATGCTGAGACTTATTGCCAACTCTTGGGCAGAGGGCAGGGAATCTTATGAAAGAAGTGGGAAATAGTAAGATTTGGAGAGGACAGGAACTCCACAAGGAGAGCAACAGAACCAAAAAATCTGAGCACAGTGGTCTTTCCTGAGACTGATACTCCAACCTTGTACCATGCATGGAGATAACCTAGGACCCCTGCACAGATGTAGCCTATGGCAGTTCAGTGTCCAAGTGGATTCCATAGCAATGGGAACAGGGACTGCCTCTGACATGAACTGATTGGCCTGCTCTTTGATCACCTCCCCCTGAGGGGGGAGCACCCTTACCAGACTACAGAGGAAGACAATGCAGCCACTCCTGATGAGAGCTGATAGACTAGGATCAGAAGGAAGGAAAAGAAGTCCTCCCCTATCAGTGGACTTGGGGAGGGGCATTCATACAGAAGAGCGATAAAGGGAGGGGTTGGGAGGGGAGGAGGGAGGAAAATACAGGGGAATACAAAGTGAATAAAGTATAATTAATAAAGAATTGAAAAAAGATAGTTTCACCCTGCTTATAAATAATGATAGCTTCAAAATCACAGCTAAAATTTTAACAAATCAATCTGAAAATCCATATATTATTACATCACATATTTGTTTCAATATTTTGATGTTTCCCTGATTTATAGTTTATACATTTAAATGTTTTCTTTGATAATATATCCGTAGATTTTGGTGGACTGCAAAAGAGAAAGATATACTGTTCTGGGTAAGGCCCTGGTTTCCATCCCTAGCTATAACCAGAGAGAGAGGTGTTGGGGAGAAACAGAGAGAGAGATACAGAAAGACAAAGAGACAGAGTGAGTTACAAAGATAGAGTGACATTTTAGAGAACAGAACTTTCTGAATAAAAACTTTGTTAAGAGGTAAACTGCCTTTTGAATGGTGATCTTGCATCAGATTCTAATAATTTAAAACCAACAAAAATCAGTATATATAGGCAAATTACACCTAAGGAAAAGAAAACTAAAATCAAACTGTTGAGAGTCATAGGCAACTGGAGATTTGACCAAACTGAAAATGTCACAGAAATTATAAGACTACATATTAAAAAAGACATTTTCAAGCATTTATTTTCCATTAGGAGTTTTTAAGCCTTGTGCTGCTGACATTTTAGAGCTACCTAATTTTTGACACAGAGGCTGTCCAATGCACTGTAGGACATTTAACACCATCATTGATTTCTACCCACTAGATGCATTAGCACCACTCTAGTACAACAACTAATGGTTCCCCTAGAAATTATCCCCTGAGAGATGAAATTGCTACAGCTGAAAATCCCTTTACATGACAAATTTGTTCAAGTGCTGCAAATCTGTGTGTGTCTGTGTGGGCACATATGTGTACGTTGTGTGCACATGGAGGATAGACATATACAACAGGTATTTTTCACCAACTTATCTTTTGATACAGGGTCTTTCTGAACCCAACATTCATCAACTGGCAGGGGACCCGCTCTTGTCTGACCTCCAAGTTGCTACCATTGCAGGTATGTTTCATTGTGCCCACTTTATTTATTTGTTGTTTTTATGTGGGTTCTCTGGGTTTATACTTGAGTCTTTAGGCTTGTACAATGGACACTTTACCATCTCCCTCTGAACATGGTTTATGTGGGTTCTCTGGGTTTATACTTGAGTCTTTAGGCTTATACAATGGACACTTTACCATCTCCCTCTGAACATGGTTTATTTAGAAAACTGAAAACTAAATGAATTACCACTTACAGGTAATCAATCCATTGAACAAGTATTTAGCATTTTTCAAACTGTGCACTTATGTTATCACAAAATACTCACACTATGACAACCTACAATAAAGGAGATGGTTATTACAGTGAGTTTCATCTCGTTTTGCTGATTTTGTTTAGGAGGAAATGTCTATCTTACTGTAACTCTGATTTTTCTTTTCTGGGTCTGGTATAGCAATGAGGTATACTTCATACTGTTATTATTTTTAGAGCTACCTGGTTGATGAGGTTCCTCAGGGTCAACAGACGTCCATGGATTGCAGCATCATGCAATGGAGACCAATCAGACATGATATCTATATGGAAAGGGAAGAAATGGTTACATCAGGCTGATGTGCTTAGACTGAGCAGTTCACCCAGCAACCAAGCTAAGGACCAATGACGCAGACTGGAAAAACATGTTGAGAGGTAAGCAAAGCACAGGAAAACAGTACAACACGATCTAGCTCCTACTCAAGAAAGGAAGAGGAGACCAGAAGCTGGGGAAGTAGGATGAGAGGATAAATTGGAAAGACTGATTGATGGACACTATGTCACTATTTTACAGAGGAGCAAGATGCTGTGGTTCACTCATCCTCTCTAGGGTGATTATCAATAGGAACTGCCTGAAACACATTTCAAAAAGCTACACAACTTTTGATGTTTTTAGCATTAGGACGCAATTGGCATTTGAGGAGACAGGTATCTAAAACCTGATTTCCATATTACATGGATCAAGCCATCAATAGTACCTCATAAATACATACAATTTTTATTTTTATGCATCCTTCAAAAACAAATCTGATTTAAATTAACATTTTAAAGAGGTGGATTGGAATGACAGGTGGATGACTGAACTTCCAGTTTTCACTGGTTTCAAAAGCAAGTGGCCCATTTAGTTATGTGAGAGTTTTGCCAATTACCAGCATTAGCAAGTTCAGCTCTGATTGCCAGGCTTGCTTCCTGCATGAAACACAAACTTTGGCATCTCAGCAAACAGTAGCACCCACTAATAGTAGCAATCATATAATTATATAAACTATTAGGCTTGACATAAAATCTAAACAGAACTATATCTATTTATAGGTTAATGTCTGTCCCAATATTGAGCACAAATCAGAATTCAGTCTAACCTTGAAATCATGGCATTATATGTGGTACACTCCTCTAACCAGTGTGTTAATGTGATTAAAAGAACATTCTGACTTCAGACCCAGTTGACCTCTTCTGAACAGTGGCTCCCTGAACAAACTCTGACTCTCAGTTTTATTTTGGGTAAAGACAGAAATACACTTACCCATAGCTCAATACATATTAGCTACAATTATTACCTTGTCCTGACACTAAACAGTGTATTGATTACATCCCATAAGCACTGCATTAAAAATAACACATGTATTCTACCACCATATAAGAGGAATACAAATTTTCAGGAAAGAAGCCTATAAACCGTGTCCAACACATTAAGCTATCCTGTCCCATTGTAATTAAGTGTAGATATAATTGAATGTGGCATAGACCAGATTCATTCCTCATCTCAAGATTTCTCATCTGATTTCCAGGACAAATAAGTGTAGGATGCTATGTTGAGGGAGGTTTGCCTGAGTCTGCATCAGTTACAGTTCTGCCTTTCTCTGATAAGCACATGATTTGCAAGGAAGGCACAATTGTTAGATGATAGTTGTTCCTTACATGGGCACTTAAGAGCTGTTAAAGCCTAAGAGAGCCTAAGAGATAATGCCTTCCAAACTGAAAGGCCACGAAGAGGAAGACAAGAAAACTTTGTACCTAACATGTGTTAGCTGAGGACTGCCTGCCACCTGAAGCCATCAGTGCCCTGGAAAATCTGTCCCAGTGAGCAAATTACCTTCCTTGCAGATGGACTCATTAAGCATTTGGTACATGAAAGAGTGCTGTGTGGGCTGCCTACACGCAGCCCATCCAGGGCTTTCTTACTGGGGTCACTAAGGTCTGGAGGCAAAATACCTTAAGGGAAATGGTTTTCCCTAGCTCTAAAATCTTGAGATTGGTACATACCAAGCATCCTCACAGCCTGCACAGAGGTTCCTAATTCTCTTGGGGAAAACACAGCTGCTTCTATCTGAGGAGTCTTAAATTCAGATTATAGATGTGGACAGATTGGCTGCTCCATTAGAATAAAAAGGGCAGGTAACACCACCCTTTGGGTGCTGATAATGGAGGATGCTATTCACACAAAATCTTAAGTAAGAAAAGACAAAAAGTCTTAAAGAAGGTCTTGAAAACTGGACACCAATAGCAGACTGAGAGTGACATCATTAACTTTCTTTTTTTCCTTCCAAGTACTCAGCTAAGATACAGTTGTCAACAACCTCCAGATCTTCAGTGCTGTATAAGATTATTATATTTGACAGCCTAAACAGTCCAGGAAGGTAATTTAGGGCCTAAATAACAACTCTGTTCAGATGTCATCAGAGTGTTACTGCTATATTATTAAGTGAATGCCAAAAATTGGGTCTTGGCTCCTACTTATTCATCAAGGAAACATTATTCCTCTTTGTTACAGCAAATACAGAATGATGCTCCTCCCAAGATCAAAACCAAGTCTATTTGATGCTTTGAAATCATGCAGAACTCAGCATTTACATATCAGAGACACCCTGTGTCTTTTAGAGGTATAAAGTGTGGTTTGAGAACACACCACAAGAATGGGAATACTAATATCCATATCTAGATTGCTAGTGAACATCATCATTGAGCTAAAACTCACACTTGATCTACCCATTTGAAATAACCAAACCAATGCTTTTCATTATAAATACAGACTTGTGCAAACAATACCACAATCAGTCTCGGGCCAACTTCATTACCCTGTGAAGAAATCTGGTAGCCATTTGCATTCACTTCACATCTGCACCCGCCCCAGCCCCTGACAACCATTGATCTGTTTTTTGTCTTTATGGATTTGCCTATTCTGCACAGTTCATCTAAGTAGAACCATGCGATAAGTGGTTCTTTGGGATTCACTCCTTCAGTTCAGCATACTCCAAGCTGCATCCACCCTGTAGCATATATTAGCAATTCAAGCCATCTTTAGTCAAAAAATCATTGTATGGATAGATTACATTTTACTGGTCCATCACCATGTAAAGCAAATTTTTGTTGCTTCCACTTTAGGTTTAGCAATAACACTGTTACAAACATTCCTGCTCATGTTTGGGGGTAAATGTGTGTTTTCAATTATTTGTGTCTACACCCAAAGAATAGGACTTCTGTGTGATATGTTTAGTTTCTTGAAAGTACTTTCCAGAGTGGCTCCTCTAGGGTATATTTACATCAACAATATACAAGGCTTCCCTTTCTAACTCCAGCCATTTTTGTATAGCAATTATTAAGCTCATGCTCCTGTCCCAAAGAAAAACATGGGTCCTTAGCCTACCGTTCTTATCTTTATGCAAGGACTCTGTCCTCAGCAAATCTCAGAACACTGCACTACATAAAAATGTAAATATTGATACTGGTAAGATTAACACATTAACTCTAGCACAGACACAGCACAGATTATGCATGCAAAAAGGAAAGGAGAGAGAGAAGGAAGGAACAGGGTGAGGAAGGGCGATACCAAGCAAACAATATAATTTTGCAACATAGAAATATCTCGCATACCTTTTGCTCTAAAAAACACTGAATAGAAAGCTGAGACCTGCTCCTTGAGATAGCCAACTGAGGAAAGACCTAGAGCTCACTTCACTGGGTGTTTCCACTGCATATGCCTGGGGTGGGCAATGAGTTACAGGCTCAATATTTCGCCAGTGAGGTCCTAAGACAGCCTCATACACTTCCTGAAAAGTGCCAGCTGGAAGGAGCAGGTAAAGCAGAAGATGGGACCTGTTTTCCTATCAGACCATGGATGGTGCTACTGATAGGAGACTATCCTTGAGATGACAGGGAGATTCAAGAACACAATGCCCCTTTTGCATCTACTCCACCACAGTCTTTGAGACCTGAGAGTCACTGTATGCAACAGACTGTACACAGTCTTGGCATATATTGAGTATTCATTCACAGTATTGGTTCGTCCCGGGTCTATATTTGTTTTTACTGCCAAAAACAAAATAAATGCTAAACAAGGTCACTGGTAACACCATAAATCTATCATTGTGGCTTAGGGGTAAACTAGAGAATGGGCCTCTCATGACAAAGCTATTCCACAAGTCCTCCAATTAGTAGCATTAAACTTACCCTTTAAAAAGAAGTAGCTCTATCAGGCCTGTGGCACATTAGGAAGGTTGCCATTTCATTTTTATTATGCTTTCTGGAACAATTTCTAAGATTTCCACTACTTCAGAAGAGATTTAAAGTGCACTAATTGCTACATTCTGAAAAGAGCTATTAAGGAAGCTCCAAGAACCTTAGGAAATGCCGGGAAGTAACATAAATCCATTTTTAGAAACATTTTGCTAGGTCGAAAGTGGGAGGGGGGAGTTGCTCTGAAGAGAATGGATTATATAGGACTAGACAAAGGGGGACTCATTGTGATGAATCAATATTACTGTATTTGAGAAGAATCCTGATGAGGGGAGCATGGAGCTAGCATGAGACCTTTTGGGCAAGAGAGTCATGCATATTCCATTCATTATCCAGCCCCTTCTTTTCTCCTCTCTCCTGCTCATCTCCTCTCTGTACCCTCTCCCTTCTGCTCTCCATGATTTCACATTTCACCTCTTCTATTTACTGAGACAGGACACCCTCAGAAAGCATACTCTCCCAAGCTGTCTCAGTATTTAAAAGTACCCCATCAGAAGATGAAAACAATTTCCTTTCAATACCTACTCTTGCCTGCTCACTGTTAAATGTGAAAAAATCCCTTCTAATAAGGTGGGCTCAATTTTGGAAAGAATGCACTATTTCTCTAGAGATGAGTGTTTTGGCAAATAGCCAATCAAAACCCAACTTGTGCCAGAGAGATGGCTCAGCAAGTGAAGATACTTGCCACCAAGCCTGATAGTCTGAGTTCTGTACCTGGGATACAAATGGTGGAAGAAGAGAACCTGTTCTCATAATTGTCCTCTAATCTCTACAGGCACAGGCACACACACACACACACACACACACACACACACACACACACACACACACACACAAAAGGAATAAATGTTGTAAAAATATTCTTGTTAAACTTAAGGGTAGACAGAAGAAATGGGGGGTTGGGAGGTTTATGGAGGTTAATTTACCCTTCAATGCATTTTGTAAAATGTCTACAATTAGTTTACAAGAATGCTGTAACAAACAACCTCAAACTAGGTGGCTTATGACAATTGCAATGTATTTTCTTGCAGTTGTCAAGGTTAGAAGTCGAACAGAAGTCTGAAAACTTCAGGAAGGCCATGCACTTTCCAACAGCTCCAAGAAGGAATCCTTCCTTAACTCCTCTAGCTTCTCACACTGGAGGTCCATCCTTGGCTTTCCTTGCTTCATAGATCTCTTGTTCTAATCTCTTGCCTCTTGCTACAAAGCGCTCTCTCTCTCCTCCCTCCCTCCCTCCCTCCCTCCCTCCCTCCCTCCCTCCCTCCCTCTCTCTCTCTCTCTCTCTCTCTCTCTCTCTCTCTCTCTCCCTCTCTCTGGTTGTTCCCTCTCCTCCTCTTATTGAAATGCCAGTCTTGTGGGATTAAGGATCCAACCCATGCCAGCGAGGCTTCATTTTAGTTATCACATTTTCGGCCACTCAATTTCCCAATAGTAGTCTCTTTTTGAAGTGCAAAGGCTCATTAGGATTTCAAAGGATCTTTTGGGAGGTGCAATTCAATTCCTAACCAAATACTTTCAGGGAAGGGAGGTATATTTTCCATGTTCCCAGGAGAGCAGAGTCAAGCCTTAAATAAATCTCGGTGAAGAGTTGGCTCTCCATCTTCCCATCCTTTTCTCCTTTCTTCTGTAGGACAGTGGGAAGAATGAACCATAGCCAAGCCCCATCCTTGCCTCTGATTTGCCCTTGTGCCACAGGGTACCTTCAACTGAGCTGAGTGTCTTGGAGCCAACTTGAAAACAAAACTCTAAATGTTCCACATTCCACATTTCACCAAGGTCAAGGCCTCAAGAAGCATAAACAAAAAACCAGCTACCACTGAGGGTTTTTCCCCCAATCTGAGGGACTGGTGCAAAGCATGGAGCAAAAAGTCTACTTGGGAAGTAGGAAAACCCTAGGAGGGCTCTATGTCAGCAGTGATTACATTGGGTGTGGAAGGCAGGATCATTCTGAGTCAGAGAAGGAGGATGTAAGCAAACAGGGATGCCCAAGTGTCCAGGCATCTATCCTGCGATTCTCTTCTCTTTGAAAATGGGCTATCCCTTTAAGCCCCATGGAATAGTAACATCAGGAATCCCTTCCCGGTTTTTGGTCCAACTTACTGATCCCATATCTTTGCTGTCCCCATGTGCCAGTTTTTCACCATTGGAAATTTTCTCCTTTCACTAGGTTTCAACCACAAGCCCTCTGCACAACATTTTGAGGCTTCTCACATTAAATCTGTATTCATTTCCATCCTTAGCCATATATCATGAGGCTATGTGGCTTAGGCAAAGTTACTCATACTTTTATGCCCAAAATAGAACCCTGGTGAGCTAGAGAGATGGTCAGATAATAAAGAGCTTGCCATATAAGTATGCAGACATGATTTCAGATCCACAGCATTCACATTTAAAAAAAACTATATCAATGTGTCTATAATACTAGCCCTGAGGAGATGGTTGAAGGAGGATCCCTGAATGTCTCTGGCCAGCTATACTTACCGAATCAGCAAACTCCAAATTCAGTGAAAGATCACTTCTGACCCTTCAAACATATCTACATACATATGCATGCATACCCATACACACACACACACACACACACACACACACTCACACTCACACAAGCATGCACATATAACAGAGTAAGAGGGACAAAACTCTGAATCTTCCCTTTCTCGTTCCACTCCTTAGCCAGCTCTCCTTCCAATGTCCCTCTTATCTCTCCTGGCTAACCTAATTTGTAGTTGAAAACTTCACATTTTAAGATGCTTTCTCTCGATCTGCCACAATATTGAACCAAGCAGCAAATCCGATTTATCTTTCCTTTAGAATTAAAGACCTTTCTCTATCATATCTGAAGGCTTTATCAGCTGTATGCATGGATTTGTGCAGTGGTTCTTAAAGTACAATCCCTCACAATCCCTGTACGCATCACTTAGGGGCTGGTTGAGAATGAAGATACCCAGGCTTCACCCTAGTCTTGTCACTTCCTCAGCAGGACTATCACCTTCCATTTAACAACTCCTCTAGGTGCTGCTGAGTCATGTGAGAACCAGTGGATTAGCTCTACCATTTCTTTGTGTCACCACAATCTAGTCTAACTGGGAGTACATATTAATCTACTCATAGTCTTAATTATTGCTCCAGAACCATCAATGACTTCCAGTTCCAAAACTCACAATACCCAAATCTCTTCCCAAAGCTTTGAAAGCTTTATCATCCAGTAGCAGTGGAGATGGCTCAGTAGATAAGGTATCTGCTGGGGTATATGCAAGGATAAGGATAAGGGTACGAGGTTAAATCCCCAACATCCAAGTAAAAAGCCAGGAATGGGAGCATACACCTTTATCCCCAGTGCTAGAGTCGCAAAGGAGGCACATCCTGAGGGTGAACTGGTCATCCATTCTAGCCAAAATAGTATATTCCAGTTTCAGTGAAACCCAGACCCTGTTTCAGAAAACATGGTAAAGAGCAGTAGAGGAACATGCCCAACATTGATCTCTTGCCTCTGCCTACACACTCAAGTAGAGTGGGTTTACCCACCTTCATGTACACCCCACACACAAACACACATAAACATACAAGCTTCATCATCCAGTTCCATCTCTCCAAATTAATTCTCACTAAATTGACTCCTCAAGATATTCTACATCTTAGCTGCCAACAACCCCACATTCTAAACTGCATACCATCTTGGAAAAGGTGCCTAGTCACTCTCTCCACATATAGTCAAAAATAAAAACGAAAGTCTTTGGTGTGAAATAACTGTTCAGAACTCTCTTGAATTAGTCATTATTTCCAACAATGATTAGACTGTTATAGTTAATAAAATACCCCTCAAATTCTTTTCGGAAAGTGATTCTTAATGCCACTCTAACGTCCTAATATTCCAAGTACATTGTGCTCAATACATATGAATTAATTTAGTCTGTTTTTGTGTATAAAAGCCCTACTTACCATTGAGGGCCCTGCACAATTTGGAAGGAAAATTGAGTAAATAAAAAGTACTAAACAAATGTGCAGGCCTCTCTTCTCAAAGAGGGAAGACATTTCGTAAAGTTATTCTTGTTTTTCCCTTTACATGCCTGTAATGAAAGACATTGTTAAGTCCTGAGGGACTTTAGAACCCATGTTTATTGTTCTTCTAATATCCAAGTGTTGTGGGAAGCCTACCAATGTACTGAATTTAATGTTGTCTCCTTGAATGCTTACACCAAGAATTCCTTCATCTGAAACCTGCTGATAATTCACAGGAGAGTGACAGTGAGTGAACGCATAAGACTCTATCTTGGCCAATGCATCACCCAAAAGGTGCAGTTCACACCTGTAGGAAACCTTTTAAATTCTCCCTTCTAAAGTCAGTCAACCAGTCAACATCCTTGAGAAACCCAGCTTCACTAAATACGAAATATCTAAGACAACTTTTAATAAAAGAAATTTTTAGCAATGAAAATGTCCCTATAAGATCCATTAAAGTGGGAGTCCAAGAGGGCTATGACCAGCGCATACTGTATCTGAGGGGCACAGGATCCAAAACTCTGAAATTGGTGAGTGGAGGGCAGCTAAAGCCAGAACACTGGCATTGGGGCTTCCTAGGCAAGAGGGGAAAATCGGTGAGCTGGGACAGTTTGGATTCAGGTCACCCATGGACTTTTCCAGGTTCTTAGAGTGGTGAATATTCAACCCCCGTGAATATCCCATTGCCCCAACCATGGGCTCTGCGGAGACAGCAGGCAGTGGCCACTGTCCCAAACTATTAGCCTCTCTGCTTGGCATTGGTGGCAGTGGTTGCCCCAAGTAGGAACCCCCGCGCTCAGTGACTGAGACAGTAGAGGCAGCATCAGTACTGGCCTCCCAGGTCTGTGGCTGCAGCAGGGCAGTGGTAGCCCAAGCAGGAGCCTCCGTGCTCTGTGACTGAGAAAGCAGAGGCAGATACTCCAAGCAGGATCTTCCCAATCAGTGACAGAGACTGCAGAAGTGGCTACCCAAGTAGGGGTCTCCCTGCCCCGCAGCCAAACAGTGGACACCACTGAGCTGACAGATTTCCTACATTCTCATCTGCCCATGCAGGCCCAAATCTGAAAGTACAGACAGGGGAACCCCTGTGCTTTACCTTTAGGGCTGCAAGCAAGTGAGTGTGTGCAGAGCCCCAGATCCAGGGTCCCTCAACATTAACAGCCAGCAATCAGATCCCTCCTACCCACACTCTCACTGTGGGCAACACAGGGATCCTTGGGACAACATTCTCAACATTGAAGCCTCTATTCTGTGGATCTTCCAGTGGAGTCCAGGCAAGCAATTCCTGGAGCCCAGACAGATCTGAATACCAGAAAGATAGTACTATAGGCCTGTAGCCCAATGAGGCTTTAAGGGCACCTGCACACTCACATTGTGCCTGCCAACAGCACCACCTCACGAAATTAAGCTCCACCTTTCCAGGCATCTACATGCTCTAGCAATGTGATCTTCAAGGTTCACTTTCATACTCACGCCCACGTTTGCGCACATGTGCCTGCAACCTTTCTCCCTTAGCTACAGCTGAAACACCACCATCCACTCTTGAACCAGTGGATCTCTCTCATTTTCCTGAAAAATACTCCAGACACCAGAAACAGACGGACCAAGCCTGAAGAACAGATTCCAGGAACAACAGTGAAGGTAAGCAGATGGCTAGAGGTCGGCATATGAACATATCCAATAAAAATCAATACATCATTGCTTCACCAGCAACACCCAAAATCAATGGATATTTTAATTCATCAGAAAAACAGTAAAATGATTTCAAAACTATGTTTTCCAGTTATTAAAGGCACATAATGAGAAAAAGAACAAAGCTCTCAAAGATATACAATCAAATACAGCCAAACAAGTAGAGGTACAAGTAATGAAATACAGAGAAGACACAAACAAAAAAAAAAATAGAGGCCATGACAGAAAGACAGGAATCCACATTCAAACAGATGAAGGAAATGGTGCAAGGCATGAAAAGAGAATTAGAATCAATAAAGAAAACACAAGAAAAAATCCTGGAGCTTGAGAACTTAGAGAAAAGATCAGAAACCACAAAGTAAGCATCACCAATATAATACAAGAGATGGAAGAAAGAATGTTAGGTGCTGAAGATACAATTGCAGAAACTGATACATCTCTCTCTCAAAGAAAAAATAAAATTAGAAAAGTTCCAAACACAAAACATCCAAGAAATCAAGGACACCATGAAAAGACAAAACTTAAGAATAATAGGAATAGACGAAAAAGAGGATTCCAGGCTCCGAGGTCCAGAAAATATTCTCAAGAAAATCATAAAAGAAAATTTTCCCAAGTTAAAGAGATGTCCATAAAAATACAAGTGGCTTACAGAACACCAAATAGAGTAGATCAGAAAAGAAACTATTCATGTCACATAACAGTCAAAACACTAAATCTACAGAACAAAGAAAAAATATAAAAAGCAGCAAGGGAAAAAAGCCAAGTAACATATAAAGATAGACCTATCAGAATCACACCAAACTTCTCAACTGAAACTGTGAAAACCAGAAGGGTTTGGGCAGATGTCATGCAGACTCCAAGAGATCACAGATGCCAACCCAGACTACTATACCCAGCAAAGCTTTCAATCAACAAAGATGGAGAAAACAAAACATTCCATAACAAAACTAAACTTAAATAATAGCTACACAGCAACCTAGCCCTACAGAAGATACTAGAAGAAAAACTCCAATCTATCGAAATCAACTACACCCAAGAAAACACAGGATATAGATAACTTCACAAAAATAATTAATGGAACACAAGCATAGAAATACAGTAACACCACCAACTTGACAATAAAAGGAACCAACATTCACTGGTCAGTATTACCTATCAACATCAATGGGCTCAACTCTCTAATAAAAAGACAAAGACTAAAAGAATGATTGTAGAAACAGGATCCAACATTCTGCTGCATCCAAGAAACACAGCTCTGCAACAAAAATATATACTACCTAAGAGTAAAGAGCTAGAAAAAGGTTTCTCAAGCAAGCAGACTCAGAAAACAAGCTAGGGTAACTATCCTAATATCTAATAAAATAGAATTTCAACCAAAATTAATCAAAAAAGATGAGGAGGAGCACTTCATTCTCATCAAAGGAAAAATCCACCAGGGGGACATCAAAATCCTGAACATCTATGCCCCCAATACAAGAGCACCTGTATTAAAAAAACATTATTAAATACTAAATTACACATGGATCCCAACACCTTAATAGTGGGAGACTTCAACACTCCACTCTCACCAAGAGACAAATCATCTAGACAGAAGCTAACTAGGGAAATAATGACACTTACAAAGGTCCTAAATCAAACGGACCTAATGAATGTCAACAGAACTTTTCACACAAACTCATGAAACCTCATGGAACCTTCTCAAATATTAACCATACAGTCAGGCACAAAATAAGCCTCAACGGATACAAGAAGATTGAAATAATCCCTTGCATCCTATCAGACAACCATGGCCTAAAACTAGACCTCAACAACAATAGAAATAACAAAAATCCTACATGCATATGGAAACTAAACAACTCTACTCAAAGACAATTTGGTCAGGGAAGAAATGAAAAATGAAATTAGAGAATTCCAAAAATTCAATGAAAATGAAGGCACAACATACCCCAACATATGGAACACAATAAAGCAGTGCTAATAGGAAAGTTCACTGCATTGAGTGCCTCCAGAAAGAAGTTTGAGACATCTCATACAAGCAACTTAACAGCATACCTAAAAGCCCTAGGGAAAAAAAATTAAAAGAAGCAGACACACCCAAGAGGAATAGACCATTGGAAATAATCATACTCACAGCTGAAATCAATGATTTAGAAACAAAGAAAACAATTCAAAGAAACAATGAGACCAAGAGCTGTTTCTTTCAGATAATAAACATGATAGACAAACCCTTAGCCAAACTAAGTAAAAGGTAGAGAGAAACTATGCAAATCAGCAAAATGAGAAACAAAAGGGGGATATAACAACAGACACTGAGGAAATCCCAACAATCATTAGCTCTTTTAACAAAAGCCTATATGCAACAAAATTTGAAAATATAAATGAAATGGACAGTTGTCTTGTTAGATTCTATTTACCAAAATCAAATCACGATCAGGTAAATAGGTTAAATAATCCTACGTCCCCCAAGGAAATCAAATGTCGCTATAGCTAACTCCAATTCCCTTCAAACTACTCCACAAAATAGAACCAGAAGGAACATTATCAAACACATTCTATGAAGCCATACTCACCTTGATACGTAAACCGCACAAAGACCCAACAAAAAAAAGAGAACTTCAGACCTACCTCTCTTATGAATATTGATGCAAAAATACTCAATAAAATACTCGCAAATTGAATCCAAGAACACATAAACGATATCCACCAAGACCCAGTAGGCTTCATCCAAGGCATGCAGGGGTGGTTCAATATACGGAAATCCATCAATTTAATCCACCATATAAACAAACTGAAGGAGAAAAACCACATTATCATCTCCTTAGATGCTGAAAAAAGCATTTCACAAAATCCAACACCCATTCATGTTTAAAGTCCTGGAGAGATATGGGATACAAGGCACATAACTAGACATAATAAAGATATTATACACCAATCCTATAGCCAACATCAAACTAAATGGAGAGGAACTTAAATCAATCCCACTGAAATCAGGGACAAGGAAAGGCTGCACAACCTCTCCAAATGTCTTCAATGTAGTATTTGAATTTCTAGGTAGAGCAATAAGACAACTAAAGGATATATAAATTGGAAAGGAAGAAATCAAAGTTTCAATATTTGCAGATGATTTGATAGTACACATGAGTGACCCCAAAAATTCAACCATAGAACTCCTTCAGCTGATAAACACCTTCACCAAAGTGACTGGATACAAGATTAACTTTAAAAAATTAGTAGCCCTCCTGTAAACAAAGACAAAAGGGCTGATAAAAACATTAGGGAAAATACACCCTTCACAATAGCCATTAATAACATAAAGTACCTTAATGTGACTCTAACCAAGCAAGTGAAAGAACTATTTGAAAAAACAAAACAAAACAATAACAAAAAAAACTTCAAGTCTCTGAAGAAAGAATTTAAAGAAGATATCAGAAGATGGAAAGATCCGCCATGCTCAGGGATCAGCAGGATTAACATAATGAATATGGCCATCCTGCCAAAAGCAATCTACAGATTCAATATAGTTTCCATCAAAATATCAACACAATTCTTTACACATCTTGAGAGAAAAATTTTCAATTTCATATGGGAAAAAAAACAGAATTACTAAAACAATCCTGTACAACAACAGATCTTCCGGAGGTATCTCCATCCCTGATCACAAGCTGTACTACAGAGAAATAGTAATAAAAACTTCATGGTACGGGCATAGAAACAGAATGGTGGATCAATGGAACTGAATAGAAAGAAGACCCAGAAATAAACCCACACACCTACGGATGCTTGATTATCGACAAAGATTCCAAAATCATACAATGGAAAAAAGACAGCATCTCCAACAAATGGAGCTGGTCTGCCTGGATGTCTACACATACAAAAATGCAACTAGATCCATATTTATCACCTTGCACAAAACTAAAGTCCAAGTGGATCAAAGACCTCAAAAAACCTCATTGGCACAGGAAACAATTTCCTGAAGAGAACACCAACAGCACAGGCTCTAAGAGCAACAATCAATAAATGGGACCTCATGAAACTGAAAAACTTCTGTAAAGCAAAGGACACAGTCATCAGAACAAAACGATAGCCTACAGACTGGGAAAGGATCTTGACCAACCCTATATCTGAAACAGGGCCAATATCCAGAATGTATAAAGAACTCAAAGATTGAAAAAGAAACAAATCAAGTAATCCAATTTAAAAATGGGGTACAGAGCTAAACAGAGAATTCTCAATTGAAGAATGCCAAGTACCAGAGAAACACTAAGAAATGCTCAAGGTTCTTAGTCATCATGGAAATGTAAATCAAAATGCCCCTGAGATTTCACCTTACACCCATCAGGATGGCTAAGATCAAAAACTCAAGTGACGATACATGCTGGAGAAGATGTGGAGAAAGAGGAACCCTCCTCCATAGCTGATGGAAATGTAAGCTAGTACAACTATTTTAAAAATCAATCTGGTACTTTCTCAGACAATTAGGAATAGTGCTTCCTCACCTAGAACCCCTACACATTTGTAGCCTATGGCAGCTCAGTGTCCAAGTGGGTTCCATAGTAATGGGAACAGGGACTGTCTCTGGCATGAACTGATTGGCCTGCTCTTTGATCACCTCTCCCTCAGGGGGGAGCAGCCTTGCCAGGCCACAGAGAAAGACAATGCAGCCACTCCTGATGAGACCTGATAAACTAGGATCAGAAGGTAGAGGAAGAGGGCCTCCTCTATCAGTGGACTGGGGGAGGGGCATGGGTGGAGAAGAGGGGGGGAGGATGTGATTGGGAGGGGAGGAGGTAGTGAACTACAGGTGAGATACAAAGTGAATAAACTGTAATTAATAAAAATTAAAAATAAATCAAAAAAGCCACCTTTACCACTCGTGGGCATTTATTCAAAATATGCTCTAATACACAACAATTACATTTGCTCAACCATGTTTTTAGCAGCTTTATTCCTAATAGCCAGTACCTGGAAACAACCCAGATGCCCCTGAACTGAGGGATGGATACAGAAATTGTGGTACATTTACACAATGGAATACTACTCAGCAATTAAAAACAAGGAAATCATGAAATTTGCAGGCAAATGACGGGATCTAATAAAGATCATCCTGAGTGAGGTATCCTAGAAGCAGAAAGACACACATGGTATATACTCACTGATAAGTGGATATTAGCTATATAATATAGGATAAACATACTAAAATCTGTACACCTAAGGAAGCTAACAAGGAGGAGGACCCTGGGTAAGATGATCAATCCTCATTTAGAAAGGCAAATGGAATAGACATCAGAAGAGGGAGAAAACAGGGAACAGGACAGAAGCCTACCACTGAGGGCCTCTGAAAGATTCTACCAGCAGGGTATCAAAGCAATGCTGAGGCTCATAGCCAAACTTTGGGCAGGGTGCAGGGAATCTTATGAAAGAAGGGGGCAATAGAAAGTCCTGAAGGTGACAGGAACCTCACAAGGAGAGCAACAGAACCAAAAAATCTGGGCACAGGAGTCTTTTCTGAGACATACTCCAACCAAGGACCATCCATGAAGATAACCTAGAACCCCTGCACAGATGTAGCCCATGGCAGCTCAGTGTCCAAGTGTGTCCCATAGTAATGGGAATAGGGACTGTCTCTGACATGAACTCAGTCCCTGGCTTTTGGATGACCTCCCCCTGAGGGTGGAGCAGCCTTACCAGGCCACAGAGGAAGACAGTGCAGCTAGTTTTGATGAGACCTGATAGGCTAGGGTCAGATGGAAGGGGAGGAGGACCTCCCCTATCAGTGGACTTTTGGAGGGGTATGAAGGAGAGGAGGGTGGGATTAGGAGGGGATTAGGGAGGCGACTACACTTGGGATACAAAATGTATATACTGTAATTTTAAAAAATATACATTTTAAATTTTTTAAAAGATCCATTAAAGTGGTACTCATGCACACATACACTACTCTCTAATCTCAGCACTTCAGAGGCTCAGACAAGAGGATAATGAATTTAAGGCCAACCTGAACTTCACCAGACACCAAAACACTGCTATTTATAAGTATCTTTTAAACTCTTGTAATAAGTAATACATCTGACCTACAAAAGAGTGATTCCTTTGGGCAAAAGTTTTCACCACTAGAAAATGTTCTGTGATTAAATAAGCTTCATCTTTACAACTCTACAGATAAAGGTATTTTTTTAATATTCACATAAGGGATGCAGACTAGCAAACTGTGGGCATCTATCCAGTAACCTACCCTATGGACACACCACAGAAAGACCCACTGCTATAGCTCAGCTCTCTTCATTCTCTTGAGCACATCAACCACCCTCCCCAGCACTCTGACCCTCTTCTATGACTCACCCCCCATCAGTGGGTTCGACAGGAATCTGAGATGAGGAGAGCCTCTTAGCTTGCCCCTCCTGCCCCCTTTTTCACCGTCCATGGTACTCTCTTGGTCAGCAAAGGTTACATTCCACTTTGGTTGCTCAGAAAAAAACGAATGTCATGCTGGGTCCCCTGGGAAATTCCAGTTGTGTGGTTGGTTGAACTGCACACGTCTTGGTCAGGCAGTCTGCAGCAGAGAAAAGCACATGCAGGGTAATGTGAGCACTAACTCTGGTTAAACAGATTCTCATGCAGACACACACACACTCCACCTAGCAGGCTGGAGACAGACCAAAGTACACAATAGGCCCCCCAGGCCTCTGCAAAATTGCTGATGCCACGTCCTTTCCTACACTGAGACCAATCAGGGAGCAAGCTTTAGAGTTTATCAGGGAGGAAAGTCATACTTTGTAACTTTTGGAGAATGAAGGGACCTGGATGGTTGTGTAGGAAGAAGTTTTTAAAACTGCAGGGAGTGGTTTGCCACTTAGGGGTTCCTCAAACAAGCCCCAGCGTCCACTGGCTGAGAAAGCTGCTTTTGCAGCAGCTCAGAGGAACTGTTTGCACAGGAACATGCACAACCCAGCCTGGCCACCTGCACATGTGCTTTCAATTTTGCTGGGAGTGTCTTATGGAAAAAAAAGTCTGTATGTTACAAAAATACAAGGGGTTGAGGTGGAGAGGGATAAAAAGACCTTGTTTTCCTCTTGAGGAGGCTGCAAGTTCATTCCATGTCCTATTTTGACCTTCCTACACACTTTTGGGTTTAACTTGTAAATAAATGCCGAATAGTTGCTGTTAGAAAAATGCATTGCAGGGTCACCACAGGTGTGAAAGAGACCTGATGTCTTTGAATTGCTGGTTGTGAAGACTGTTGCTTTGTTGAAGTGTCCTCAGTTTGCCTACATGAGTATTATGCTATCAGTACAGGTGACTTCTCAGTTCCCATTTTCCATCGTACTCCCCAGTGCTGGTTCCAGGCAATCACTCATGTTGCCACCATCAATGGGTTTAAGAACAGAGCCTCCTGGCCTCAGCAGCTTGCTGCTTTTCCTCCCCGACACTCTCCTGAACCAAGAAGTTGCATGTTCCACTTCACTTGCACAGGAAAGACCACCCACTTTTCCTCTCTTGAAAGTTGAAGAGACTATCTTGTCCTCAAAAGTCTCTGAGCTACTCTCAAGCACCAGCTGGCTTGCAAATGCTGCATACTTGTTTCTGGTTGAGATGAGTAAATTCTCCATTGAAATATTTAGTAACTATTCTTAACAGCTTTGTGCTTGCTTGCTTACTTGATTAATTCTTTCAGATAAAATATAGCTGTGTGGCCCAGGCTGGCCTTGAACTCACTACGTAGTAAGGCTAGCCTCAAACTTGTAGCAAATCTGCCTCCACCCCTGGAGTGCTAAGATTCCAGGTGTGCATTGACACACTTTGTGACACCCTTCATAATTTTAATGTCTTTCTTTGTATACTTACCCTTACACATTGTTACTCCGGTGTATTATCATTATTTCCTATAGTTTTTATAGTTAGTCTGGAAAGCTTTCTACTGTCCTATATGCACCTATATATTTTTCTTTATTCTTGACTGCATTTTTCACATTGTGCCAAAAGTATTTCCTTGTGCTGGGTAGTAGTGGTGCATGCTTTTAATCTCAGCACTGGGAGGCAGAGGCAAGGGTTCTCTGTGAGTTTGAGGCCAGCTTGATCTACAGAGTGAGTTCTAGGACCACCAGGGCTACACAAAGAAACTGTGTTAGAAAAAAAAAAGACATTTCCTTGTTACCCAATGATGCTAACAGAATGTTGTCATTTCTCAGACTGCTAGAAAAATATTGTAATCAGTGTCTCTGCACATATTGCTGTTGACATACTTCTAAGTCTCTCTATAGGAGAGATTCCTGAGCCTGAAAACACAACAGTTTCTGAGCTCTAAAACTCACAGATCCCTGAGCCCAAACCCTCCAATGCCTGAACTCAAAATCCTGCCAATCCCTGGGCTAGGCTTGAAATCCTGTCAATACCCACCCACCGTGAAGAATTCCACCCTGAAAAACTCCTCCCCCAAGAAACTCTATAGAAGTCTGCCTCCTGCACAGCTCCTAGCTGCTTCTCGCCAGAGCAGAGACACCCACCTCATTGTAACTTTCCTAATCTCTTGTGTGAGCTTTGTTGTATGGCATGACTTTGTAGTATTCCTTGGCACCTGACTGTCAGCATACCTTTCCTGTCAGAGCTTTAAAACAACTCCAGCTCCAGGAAATCCAATGTCGTGTTCTGGCCTCCCTTGTCACTCATGTTCACAAAGTCACACACACACAAATACATCTTAATTTAAAAACTTAAATCTTTTTGAAAGGTATGCTCTTATACATGAGACAATTTATATGAAACCAAAGATACATACATCACTGGATACAAGTAAAGTTGGGAAACTCTGAAAAAGGTCAGTAGATTACATGAAAATTGTAGGTTTTTTTTTCCTAACTTGTGTGTCTCTGTGTGTGTGTGGTATGCACACATATGTTCACATGTGTGGGTAATTGTATACCTGTGTACACATGCGTATGGAAGTCAGAGATTAATGTCAGCTGTCTTCCTCAATTGCTCTCCTCCTTAAGTATTAGAGCAGAGTCTCTCATTTAAACCTAGAGCTCAACCATCCAATTCATAGCCAGCTTGCTTTAGCATCCTCTGTCACCACTGGGATTACAGGCAAACCTCCACACCTGCATGGGATTTACATGTGATCTGCGATCTGATCCTCATGCTTGTATGGAAACCACATTAGTCACCGAGCCATCTATCTCCCCAGGCCATGAATGTTGACTTCCAGCTGTGACATTTTACTATACTCTTGCAAAGAGGTCGCCACTGAGGGAAGCTAAGTGCACAAGAGAGCTTGTTTCATTATTTCTGGGAGCTGCACATGAATCTGTAATTTTCTCAGTTGAAATTTTAATTTTAAAGAGAAGCTGCTCATTTAAAGTTGAGATAAGTGCAGCCAAATTGCTTATCATCTCTGTTTGCAGGATTTACTTAGGCCATATGCATGCAAATCCTTCAGTGCTGTACCAGGAGAGACATGCAGAACCATAAACATATTTGGCAGAGAGTAAGAAGTTTACTCCCAACATAGAAGGGCTGGAAGGGACTTAAACAGAGAGCCATTGTGGAGCAGCTAAATACCATTGCTCTTTATTCCCACTAAAATCTTCACAGTTCAATTTATTTACATTTCATTCACTTCGAGTAAGATAAGACTTTTCCACAGTGAAATCTACGTTTCAAAATGACAGTAAAGGACATTTCCAGGTTGTTGCACTAATACCCGGGAAGGAAATCATCAGCTTCTCATTGTATTTATTGTTCTGAGCACTGTGAGCAAATAAGATAGGAGATGGACTTTTAAACTGCTTGATAATAGTTCCCTAGAGGAGAACTGAATGAATTTTAAGAACTAATATGATAAAAATTGAACTACAGTGTATTAGCTATGATTATAGGAAAAAAAATAAGATGATTCACCATAACCCAGAAGAGAGCAATAGTGTTAGTAAGCCCTAGTGAGCCCTTTGTGCCTGCCAGTGTGTGTGTGTGTGTGTGTGTGTGTGTTTGTGGTGTTTCTGTATTTATGTTCATGAAATTGGTCCAGGTTGGGTAAGAATAAAAATAAACTTCAGTGTGCAGCAGAAGGCAAGGCCACACTCATTCCATCCAAGTGGCATTGTTCACGGGAGTGTGTGTCTGTGCCGCACCCTCACTTAGATGAGCAAATCATGCCTCACTTACAAATTACTAACCCATGTACCTCTGAGGATTTGGGAATACTTGAAACTCACTTCCAACTGACAAGCAAGAGTGGTCCCTCAAGAGGAAGACAATGCAGCCAGTCCTGGTGAGACCTGATAGGCTAGGGTCAGATGGAAGAGGAGGAGAACCTCCCCTATCAGTGGACTGGGGGAAGGGCATGGGAGGAAAAAAAAAGTAAGGCAGGTTTGGAAAGGTATGAGGGAGGAGGCTATGGCTAGAATACAAAATGAATAAATTGTAATTAATTAATTCTTTAAAAACAAATAGTGTGGCTCACCACTGATGTGGAAAGATTACCACATGTTTGAGACCAGCCAAGCTATTTAGTAAGTACCAGGCCAGGCTTGCATAATGGAGCCCTATCTCAAAATCAAGCAATAATAAGCATAAGTTGGGACTGAAGCTGAGAGAGATAGAGAAGGAGGGGGGACTTCTACTCAGTCAAGATTGGTCCAGAAGCAAACACCCAGCAATTTTCACAGTACAAACCCCTTAGGAGATAGGAAGCACTCAACTTCTCAAATTTTGAATTATCTGCTTCTCAAGCAAAGCTCCTATCTATGAAGCGGTACCATAAGGGTCAAACAAGAATGTATTTTCTAAAAGATAACCTAATGGGGTATTCTTGAGGTGAACTTAAATTGACAAAATTGTCTATGTAACCATGGGACTGGATGTCTAAAAAATACCAGTAGGTCCTTTTTCTTTAATAACCATGTATCCATTTTTTCTGCATATATGTAAATGGATTTGGAACCAGAGAAGGAAAAGCAGGGAGTGAGCGGGGATTGAACAGAAGGGAAAGGAAGGTAGATTCGATCCAAACACATTATATGCATGTGTGTTTAAGAAAATGTCACTGCAAAAAAAATAATAAAAGATAAAAATTTGTTTTACCACTTAAAAAAAAAAGCAGTGACACAGAAACAAACATGAAAAATAAGCTTTCTAGGATAATGGAGAACAAAGAGTCTTGATGACTGACTGATCTTCATGGAATACTGAATGGTGAGACAAGATGGGAAAAACATCAGTGCCCCAGCTGAAGAAGTGTAAATCTGCATGCTGGCTGTGCATCCTGTCTCCCCTTCTCCCTGTCATCACTGCACTGTGATCTTGGAGAGAATCTCTGTGTTCTTGGGAGATGTGTGATTGACCATGAGGACAGAGCCACACGGGCCTGTGAGCCCAAGAAGGAAATGTGCCAGCTAAACTGCTTCCACACATAGAAAAGGCTGCTAAATACCCTCCCCTTAGGAAGGCAACCTGGAATCTTTACTGTCATTTGTGAATGTAAATTTCACTCTTCTCATCGTACAGTGATGCAGAATCATAACAACAAGTAATAGCGCATGTTGCTTAAATTATATTTTTTATGTTTTGATCATCATGGGCTCTTTGCTTTATCACTGAACTAAAAAAAACTATACTGTATCATTTATCTTGGAAACTGACATTTTTTTTAATTCCCACTTTAATATATGAGATGGCTCAACTAGTAAAAGGTGATTGTTACCAAGTTGATGACCTAAGTTTGATCCCAGAGAACCACATTGAAAAAGGAGAAAATCAACTTTCAACAAGTTGTCTTCTGATCTCCATGCATGGAATAAGGTATGTTCATGTGCATGTGTGTATACAAGTGTGCATACATACAAAAGAAATAAACATTTTTAAAACTATTTTTTGCCCATTTCATCTCTTCATAACCCTAGCCATGATGAGAGAACACAATTCCTCTTAACTTATAAATAATTCATTAAAAATATATGTATTAGTACTAATGTACCATTTCCCATATATATTATACAGGCATATACATGTACAGATGCACATATATTATACAGTAGTCACATACATGTGTCTTATGCATTTATGAATAAATAAGGAGAAGCAACTGTGACAAAATGCACAGTGAACTTAGGTAATGGACTCAAAGATATTTGTTGAGTTATTCTTTTAATTTTTGTTCAAGCTAGAATCTTTTAAAGATATAGTAATGATAGGTGGAGATGGGATATCAAAATTTCGTAAATAAAAGTTAAAAACCTGGTACACATTCTTTACAAGTTAAATTGGTTAATTTCTGTGACCAATGTATTCATTGGGATATAGGAATTTCTAAAAGAAGAGAATATGTACTACATATGCAAGAGCAAACCTTGGGCATGATTTGCAATGGAAAAAAATGTGGTCTTTCAAAAGGGAGACCATCTCCCTCTGATATGTGGGAGCTATTCCTTAATTCCTCCCTCAGTATGGCAGCTTCATGCAATGGCTCTGAAGCACTGAAGCATCAGCTATGCTGTTTGTGTTCAGTGCATGTATCTTCTGACAATGAACATTGATGCCACAAAATATGGATCATATGTGAGACCCATCTGCATTTGGCATGACCATATTAGAAGTACGGGGGACAAGAATGACTTTAGGAGATACCATTGGGCTGCAGAGATGGCTCAGAGGTTAAGAACACTAGCTGTTCTTCTAAAAGTACTGAATTCAATTCCCATCAACCACATGGAGGCTCATCACCATCTATAATGAGATCTGGTGCCCTCTTCTGGTGTGCAGGCATGTAAGCAGGCAATATAGTGTATAAATAATAAATCTAAAATTGGGGGGGGGGAGGCTGGAGAGATGGCTCGGAGGTTAAGAGCACTGGCTGTTCTACCAAAGTTCCTGAGTTCAATTCCCAGCAACCACATAGTGGCTTACAGCCATCTATAATGAGATCTGGTTCCCTCTTCTGACCTGCAGGCACACATGCAGGCAGAACACCGAATAAATAATGAATAAATAAATCTTTAAAAATTTTTAAAAAGGAGATGCCATTATGATTGTTAATATTGTCAGATGCATAGTGACTAGAGTCACCCAGAGAACAAGGCTCTGGGCATGTGTAAGAACGAATTTCTAGACTGGGTTAACTGAGGCTGAAAACTTACCCAAATGTGAGCAGCACCATTCCATTGTTAGGGTCCTAGGCTAAATAGCATGGAGAAAGCAAATAGAGCAGCAGCAATTATCTCTCTCTCTGCCAAGCCTTTACTACCACATTGCACTAAGTCTCTTCAACTGTAAGGCAAAATAATCCTTTCCTAGCTTATTTTACCACAGCAATCATAAAAGTAACTAACACATACATCTTCAATGAAATGGGAACAAAATGTTAGAAATGTTAAATGTATCATGCAAACATGTGAATGACTTCAATAATTTGAAAGCATTGGGGTTCAAAACTTTCAAGAGATACAGTCAGGCTTCATTTTAAAATAATATGGTTCTGGGTGTGCTGGCACATATTTTTAATTGCCACACTCAAGAGGCAGATGCAGGAAGACCTCTGTGTCTTCATGGCCTGCCTCTGGTCTAGAGAGCAAAATTCAAGACAAGCAGTGCTACAGAAAGAAACTCTATCTAAAAAAGGAAAAAGAAAAAATATAAAAACAAAACTAATGTGGCAATGCAGATAGTGGAGTGATTAATCCAATAAATATAAACAGATCAGATGTATATCTGCATAGAAATAGAAACAAACATTTATCTATATGTATACACACACATATATATACATAGTGTGTGTATAATATTAGGTTATAAAAATATTTCCCCAGCATAAAAGGTGTAGTTAGGTGATACAGTGTGTGCATAGCATTCAAGCAGTCTTAGGGTTCATCCCCAGAACTGAAAAAAAAAATTAAGGGGAAAGTTTTTTTCCCCTGAAAATTATTCATTGTGCATATATTTTAATTTTTAAAATATTGCTTTAAATATTTTAATATGTAAGGCTTACATCTAGAAACTGCAAAAGAAGTTTTCTATTGACCAAAAGCAACTTAGGAAGGAAAAGGTGTACTTGGCTTACACCTTAGACTTCCACATAACAGTTCATCATCAAAGGAGGTCAGGACAGTAACCTGGACACAGGAGTTGATGCAGAGGCTCTGGAGGGTTGCTGCTTACTGGCTTGCTTCACATGGCTTGCTCAGCTTGCTTTTTTGTTTTATTTTGTTTTGTTTTTTGAGACACAGTTTCTCTCCACAGCCTTGGCTATCCTGCACTCACTTTGTAGACCAGACTGGCCATAAATTCAGAGATCAGCCTGCATCTGCCACCCAAAGTGTTGGGATTATAGGTGTGCACCATCACTGGGCCAGGCTTTTAGCCTGTTTTCTTTTTTTTAATTTATTTTTATTTTTTATTAATTACAGTTTATTCACTTCGTATCCCTACTGTAGCTCCCTTCCTTCTCCTTTCCCAATCCCGCCCTCCCTTCCTCTTCCCCACCCATGCCCCTCCCCCAGTCTACTGATAGGGGAGGTCTTACTCCCCTTCCCTCTGATCCTAGTCTACCAGGTCTCCTCGTCAAGAGTGGCTGCATTGTCTTCCTCTGTGGCCTGGTAAGGCCGCTCCCCTTCAGCCTGAGGGGATCAAAGAGCAGGCCAATCAGTTCACGTCAGAGGCGGTCCCTGTTCCCATTACCATGGAACCCACTTGCACACTGAAATGTCATTGGCTACCTCTGTGCGGGGTTCCAGGCCCAGGACTAAACAACCCAGGGTGGAACCACCCACAGTGGGCTGGGCCAGACCGCATCAATCACCAATCAACAAAATGCCCCCTGTCTTTCTAAAGCCCCATCTTACGGAGGCATCAATTGAGGTTCCGTCCTCTCTGATCGTTCTAGTTTGTGTAAAACTGACAGAAAACTAGCCATCACAGAAGTCCTTCAAATATTGTGTTGATCAAAGCAAACACAGACTTATTAAGAAAAAGAAAATGGGAGGGACTCTAAAGATGAAATACTCTCCTTCAAAACCTCTTTCTTAATTTTTTTTTTACTTTTTAAACATTTTCATTTTCATTAATTGCAGTTTATTCACTTTGTATCCTAGCTATAGCCTCCTCCCATATCCCCTCCCAATCTCACCATCCCTCCCTCTTCTTCTCCTATGCCCCTTCCCCAGTCCAATGATATGGGAGGTCCTCCTCCTCTTCCATATGACCCTAGTTTCTCAGGTCTCATCAGGACTGGAAATAAGAGTATGGCATGTTCGTGCACGCCTTTAATCCCAGCACTCAGGAGGCAGAAGCAGGCTAATCGTGGTGAGATCGAAGCAAGCCTATCAGGGAGAGTTCAAGGCAGGCCTGATCTACAAAGGCAGTCCAGGACAGCTAAGGCTACACAGAAAAACAGTGTCTTGAAAAACCGGCAAAAGAAAAAGAAATAAGAACTGGGGACATGACTCAGAGAACACACTTGCTGCTCTTGCAGAAGACCTGGCTTTGGTTCTCAGACCCCATGTTGGAGTTTGAAACCATCTTTAATCCCAGTTCCAGAGGATCCTTTCTCTGACCTCTGGAAAAACAAGGCACACATGTGGTGCATATACATACAGGTAAAACACTCATACACATAAATAAATACTTTCACTTATAAAGAAATAAAGTTTATGCCAATCTCTAAAACAAGAAAAATTATAAATAATCTAAGAAGCTAACATTATGGAATATGATACGATAATATAAAACAATAGTACCAAAATGTTTGAAACTTACAAAACTATTTCCGTAATGCTTCTGAAAGAAGCAACCATGACAAATTCTTTTATCATAGCCTTGCTAACTTCAATCAGAGCAAAAAGATACAAGGCATACAGTATTATCTCTTATCCACTGTTTGGTTTCCCATGGTTTAGTCACTTGGGGAAAACCACAGTATGAAATCATTTGATGAGAAAGTCTGAAAATAACTCACAAGTTTTCAACTGTGCACCATTCAGATCAGCGTGATGAAATCTTTTGTTTCGTCCTGTCCAACACATAAACAATCACTCCATCTAATCATATCTGTACTATCCATTCCACTGCTCATACCCAAACCTAGTTAAAGATGTAAGCAATTACCTTGGCTATCAAATCAACTGGGACAGTCGCACATTTCTGTTCAAGTGTTCAGATGGTCAAGTAATCTTGGTGTGTTAGCCTATGCTTCGTCACAATGCCCACCACTGTCATGTCATCTGCTTACACAGTCATTGGTTGCACCATCTCCCATTACCACTAAGAAATGGAGGCATAATATAGCCCAATAAAGGATTTTTTTGAGCATTGATGTGTTTTATTTTTTTTCATTTTTATTTTATATTAATCACAGGTTATGTACTTTGTATCCCAGCCGTAGCCGCCTCCTGCATTCCCTCCCTATCCCCCCTTCCCTCCCTCATCTCCTCCTTGCACCTTTCTAAGTCCACTGATAGGGGAGGACCTCCTCCCCTTCCATCTAACTTTAGCTTCTCAGGTCTCTTCAGGACTGGCTGCAATGTCCTCTTCTGTGGCCTACCAAGGCTGCTCCTCCCTCAGAAGACAGGGAGGTCAAAGAGCCAGCCATTGAGTTCATGTCCAAAATAGTTTCTGTTCCCCTTACTAGTATACCCACTTGGGAATTGAGCTACCATTTGCTACATAAAAACAAGGGTTCTAGGTTATAAACCTACATGGTCCTTGGTTGGAGAGACAGTCTCATAAAAGACCCCTGTGCCCTGATATATTTGGTTCTTGCGGAGCTCCTGACCTCTCCAGGTCATACTAACTCCCCCTTCTTTCATATGATTCCCTGCACTCTGCCAAAGGGTTGGTTATGTTTCTTAATATTTGCTTTGATACACTGCTAGGAAAAGTTTTTTCAAGGCCCTCTGTGGCCGGCTCTTGTCCTGCTACCTGTTTACTCCTACATCCAATGTCCATCCCATTTGACTTTCTAAGTGAGTATTAATCCGCTTACCCCAGGTCCTCTTTCTTGTTTATCTTCTTTAGGTGTATAGATTTCTGTATTTTTATCCTATCTTATAGGTCTATATAAGTGAGTATACACCATGTTCCTCTTTCTGCTTTTGGGATACCTCACTTAGGATGATCATTTCCAGGTCCCACCATTTGCCTGCAAATTTCATGATTTCCTCCTTTTTAATTGCTGAGTAGTATTCTATTGTGTAAAAGTACCACAATTTCTGTATCCATTCCTCAACTGAGGGACATCTGGGTTGTTTCCAGGTTCTGGCTATTATGAATAAAGCAGCTATGAACATAGTTGAGCAAACGTCCTTGTTGTGTACTTGAACATCTTTTGGATATATACCTAGGAGTGGTATAGCTGGATCTTGAGGAATCACTATTCTTAATTGTCTAAGAAAACGCCAAATTGATTTCACATTAAATCGGTTAGAAGAAAAAATGGGAAAGACCCTAGATCTCATTAGCACAAGAGACTACTTCCTGAAGAGAACACCAACAGCACAGGCTCTAAGATTAACAATCAATAAATGGGATCTCATGAAACTGAAAAGCTTCTATAAAGCAAAAGAGACTGTCATCAAAACCAAACGACAGGCCTATAGACTGGGAAAGGATCATCACCAACCCTATATCTGACAGAGGGCTAATATCCAGTATATATAAAGAACTCAAGAAGAAAAAAAGTACAAATCAGGTAATCCAATTAAAAAATGGGGTATGGAGCTAAACAGAGAACTCTCTGTAGAGGACTGTAGAATGACAGAAAAACACTTAAAGAAATGTTCAATGTCCTTAGCCATCAGGGAGATGCAAATCAAAATGACCCTGAGATGTCACCTTACACCTGTCAGAATGGCTAAGATCAAAAACTCAAGTGACAACACATGCTGGAGAGGATGTGAAGAAAGAGGAACACTCCTCCATTGCTGGTGGGAATGTAAACTTGTACAACCAATAAAGGATTTTAAGAGAGGACACATTCAAATTTCTTTACTACTAGTATTTTAATTTCATTGTATGTATTTATCACACACTTTGCCATGCTACACAAAGATATTTTTGTACAATTTTGCAATATGTTAAGGCATATCCCCAATCATACCCCTTCTATTGTCTTCCTTTTAACCCTTCCTCATTCTGTTAGTCCCTTTATTCCTGTGGCTTTTACTTTCACGCAGTATATTTATGTACAAGATTTTATGGATCTTTATAAAATCTAGGAACTACAAGTGAGACATACTTGTCTTTTTGAGACCGACTTAATTCACTTAGACTACAAAACAGTTCCTTCAAACCACATGGTTACATTCCTCTTAATGACTGGGAAAATGTTTCACTGTGTACATACACAGATACATACATACAGGTGTGTTTAGGGCTGACCACTTGGGACTGGATAATATAATAGGGAGATGGTCCATAGAGAAGACTGATGTATTCTCTCACTCTGAGCAGCCACTAGTTGCCTTGCCTATAGTTCTTCATCTATTAGATTATGGGCCATAGAGAAGCCTGATGTATTGTCTCTCTCTCTCTCTCTCTCTCTCTCTCTCTCTCTCTCTCTCTCTCTCTCTCTCTCTCTCTCTCTCTCTCTCTCTCTCTCTCTCTCTCTCTCTCTCTCTCAGTAACCACTAGGTGCCTATAGTTCTTCATCTAAGGATAGGACCTTGTGAAATTTCCCCCATCCAGGCTGGAATGTCCGTTAGTGTTGTTATTATGCAGATCTTGTTTCAGCAATTGTATTGTTGAGATTTAATAGGTGCAGTTTCCCTCTCATGCCTGGGTATGCTATCCTAGCAACCTGTCCTCTGGTTCTTACAATCTTTCCATCACATCCTCTATGATTTTCCTTGAGCCTTAGGTGTGTAGATTGTGCTATATACATTGGGGCTAGGCAGTGTACACATATACCACATTTTAAAAAAATTCCTCTATTGTTGAACACCAAGGTTTATTTATATATCATAATTGTTCTATTTTACTATTATTGTTGTTGATTTGTAGTGTGTAGCTTCTGAAATAAACTTTATAATTAGTGTGTAAGAATAGGAAAAGCATACAACATACTGCATTCCGGAATACCCAGGATTTAAGGCAACTATTGGGAATATGGAAAATATATCCTATCAAGAAAGGGAGGGTGTATTATTATATTGAAAATACACTGAAACAAATAACAAAAAATACAACAGTAAAAATTAATTAATAAATATTTTATATAATGAATAATAATTTTAAAATTTAGTTACTCTAACAGGACCTTACATAACTTCCCTAAAACAGTCACTTATCATTGTAACTCTTCACTCAAATCTGTATTTTTATTTCTGTCTTTTTCCCTTCTTAACTTGATGTTATGTGCTGTTGTGGATTTCAGAATATCCTGTAACTTACTCCAAGACTGTGAGAATTAACCTGTAAGATTTTGTACAAACACATGAAGACTTCAAAAAGTTGAAAAGTACCCACTCCTGGTACGATACTTGGAAAGTCATTAAAGAGAGACTAAAATAAAATTAAAAGGAGTTAGACATAAGGGTTAATAAAAGGGGACTTTTGGACACAATATAATGTCATCTTATATGACTTAAAGATAGAGACAGAACATCAGAACAAAATGATAGCTTACAGACTGGAAAAGGATCTTCACCAACCCTATGTCTGACAGAGGGCTAATATCTCAGAGTATATAAAGAAGTAAAGAAGTTAAAAAGAAACAAATCAAGTAATACAATTAAAAATGGGGTACAGAGCTAAATAGAGAGTTCTCTGTAGAAGAATATAGAATGGCAGAGAAACACTTTAAAAATGCTAAATGTCCTTAGCCATCAGGGAGATGCAAATCAAAACGACCCTGAGATTTCACCTTACACCCATCAGAACAGCTAAGATCAAAAACTCAAGTGACAATACATGCTGGAGAGGATGTGGAGAAAGGGAAACCTTCCTCCATTGCTGGTGGGATTGTAAATTTGTACATCCACTTTGGAAATCAATCTGGTGCTTTCTCAGACAATTAAGAATAGTGCTACCTCAAGATCCAGCTATACCACTCCTAGGCATATATCCAAATTACACTCAAGCATACAACAAGGACATTTGCTCAACCACGGTCATAGCAGCTTTATCCGTAAGAGCCAGAACCTGAAAACAGGATGTTCCTCAGCTGAGGAATGGCTACAGAAAGTGTGGTGCATTTACACAATGGAATACTACTCAGCAATTAAAAACATGGAAATCATGAAATTTACTGGCAGCTGGTGGGATCTAGAAAATGATCATCCTTAGTGAGGTATCCTAGAAGCAGAAAAACACACATGGTATATACTCACTTATAAGTAGATACTGGACATATAATATAGGATAAACATACTAAAATCTGTACACCTGAAAAAGCTAAGCAAGAAGGAGGACCCTAGGTAAGATGATCAGTCCTCAGTCAGAAATACAAACTGGATGGCTATCGGAAGAAGGAGAAAACAGGGAACAGGACAGGAGCCTACCACAGAGGGCCTCTGAAAGACTCTACCCAGCAAGGTACTAAAGCAGTTGCTGAGACTCATAGTCAAACTGTGCGCAGAGTGCTGAGAAACTTATGAAAGAAGGGGAAGATAGTAAGACCTTGAGAGGACAGGAGCTCCACAAGGAGAGCAACAAAATCAAAATATCTGGGAAGAGGGGTCTTTTCTGAGACTGATACTCCAACAAAGGACCATGCATGGAGATAACGTAGAATCCTTGTTCAGATGTAGCCCATGGCAGCTCAGTATCCGAGTGTGTTTCTCTAGTAAGGGGAACAGGGCCTGTCTCTGACATGAACTCAGTGGCTGGCTCTTTGACCATCCCCTTTGAGGGGGAAGCATCCTTGCCAGGCCACAGAGGAGAACAATGCAGCAGTCCTGATGAGACCTGATAAGCTAGGGTCAAATGGAAGGGGAGGAAGACCTCCCCTATCAGTGGACTTGGGGAGGGGCATGGGAGAAGAAGAGAAAGGGAGTGTGGATTGAGAAGGAATGAGGGAGGGGGCTTCAGCTAGGATACAAAGCAAATAAACTGTAATTAATATAAAAATAAAAATTTAATTAAAAATGAAGAAAAAGATAGAGGCAAAAGACCAAGAGACAAATGGTATGCTAGCACATGCCTTTAATCCCAGCACTAAGGGAGGCAGAGGCAGGTGGATTGCTTTGAGTTTGAGGCCAGCTCAGTCTGCAAAACAAAGCCAGGACAGTCAATACTACACAGAGAAACACTGTCTCAAAACATCACCCCCCCCCAAAAAAAGAGAACAAAGATACTAAGATAGAAACAGAGTCTACTGTGACATCATCATATAAGGAAAATCATGCGAGCCAGCCAAAGTTTGTTATAAAACCAACCTTACCTTATTTGCTTACTGTACAAGTGCCAGCATACAGTGGCCACCCCCAAGATTACGAAGAAATTTGGTGACACTCCATAGATGTGTTGGATTTTTAAAAACTTAAAGTGTTATCTTATACAGTGTGAATTTACCATTTCTGAGGTAGATTATTAAATTTGTGGGTGATTCAAAATAGAATAATCCCCCAAGACAGGAAAGATATGACAAAAGAAATATTAGAACCTGATCCTCAATTACAAAGGTAATCATACTGGAAAGAAGAAGCCAAGGAGATAGAACAAAGAAATAGGGCCAGAGGTATCAATATTTCCCAGGATCAGTTGCTAGGTGTAGACCCATACGCTTAGGTACAGAATCAAGTTGTATATGACAAGGCAACCATGTGATTATGTCTCACAGCAGCTTTAAATACTTGGAACTCGGTTGAAGAAACAGGAAAGAAAACTTGAGCCATTTATTCAGATTATGCAAGGTCCAAAAGAAACATTCACTGACTTTATAAAAAATGACTTTAGTTGTAAATAGAAGGTTATCAGATCCAGAAACTAGGAAAGCACTGATCAAATCTTTGGCTTTTGAAAATGCTAATACTGAGTGCAAAAATGTGATCAGGCCCTTAAAGGCAAGATCAGCATCAATAGATGAATGAATTAGAAATGCAGCTGATATTGGATATCATTTATATGATATAACATTTAATGGGGGAAGTAATCTTAAAAGGTTTTGAGAAAATCCAAACCCTCAAATGCCTTACTTGTGATAAGCAGGGTCATTTCAAAAGGAATTGTAGGCAGAACCAAGCTAACTTTGAAAGAAGTCCTGAGACTTCAGGAATATGCAAAATATATGGCAAAGGTCAGCATTGGACAAATAAATGTAGATCAACAAGAAACAAGAGGCCCAGTGGGGCCTCTCTCAGGCCCCACTATCAAATTCAGATTAGCCCTCTCAGATAAACAGCAGACACACTCATCCACCAAACAATTAAGCAACAATTAAGCCCTGAAGATAGATATAAAAAAAAAAAAACCAGATATCAAAGTCAGAGCAACTTCAACAGATGAAACAAAAACCCCAATGAGGTCAGAAAACAAGTATTTTGTCAAACTTCTATAAATGACCAGAGGCTCAAACAGAAAGTATTTATAAATAATATTTGAATTAAAGGAACCGTGGACACTGAAGTAGATATAACAAAAATTTCATCAATATCTTGGCCTCCAGATTGGCCTCTTCAGGAGGTAGATATTCTATTTCAAGGGGCTAGTACTTTATCTCAGATAAAATAAAGTGTAAAATGGCTTAAATATATAGGGCCAGAATGTCAAATAGGACAATTAAAGCCATATGTGGCTGATATAGCTACGAATTTATAGAGAAGAGATCGATTTTAACAATGGGAACCATAGATGAGCTTCCCTCCAACTTCAGGCACAAGTCATAAAATAGGAGATGTTCCTGATGAAGGTCTGAAAAAATGTTATCAAGAACAATCACAACATGGATATAACCTAGAACCTCTGCTCAGACGTAGTCCATGACAGCTCAGTATCCAAATGGGCTTCCTAGTAACGGGAACAGAGACTGTCTCTGACATGAATTCAGTGGCTAGCTCTTTGACCTCCCCATCCCCCATGGGAGGAACAACCTAGCTAGGCCACAGAGGAGGACAATGCAGCCAGTCCTGATGAGACCTGATAAGCTAGGGTCAGATGGAAGGGGAGAAGGACATCCCCAATCAGTGGACTTAGAGAGGGCCAGGGAGGAAATGAGGGAAGGAGGATGGGATTGGGAGGGAACGAAGAAGGAGGTTACAGCTGGGATACAAAGTAAATAAACTGTAATTAATATAAAAAATAAAAATAATTATGAAAAAAAAGAACAATCACAGACTAACCAAGTTGTCCATAGCAGGATCCATCAGAGGCTGACTCTCCATGGAAGAGCCGCTGCTGACAGAGCACCAACCGACCTACCACTAAGGTGGTTGACTGAGAAACCTGTTTGGGTAATTGAAGGGTCTATGACAAAAGAAAAATTGCAGAAACTATTAGCAGCTAGTCCAAGAGCAGCTGGAGGCCTAACATAGAGAAGAGTCTACTACCATCCCTTGGAAGTCTCCTATATTTATTTTTTAAAAGTTTGTCAAATTGAGGATGTTGACATATCTGACAGCAATAAATAAAATCATGCAGCCTATGGGTTCTTTACAACCAGGAATCCCATTGCCTTCATTGTTACCTAAGGCATGGCCTATTATAGTGATTGATTTAAAAGACTGCTATTTCACAGTCCCTTTGTATAAGCATGATAAGGACAGGTTTGCTTTCTCAGTTTCTACTTATAATAACAGTCCAAAAAATGGTATCATTGTAAGTTATGGCTATTATGGTCATACCTGTACAACTAAGATTGACAATGCCCCAGCATGTATCTCTAGTAAAATGAAACAATTTTTGCATATTACAATATAAAGCATATTACAGGTACAATTCTACAGGATGAACAGTTGTAGAGAGATCTAATCATACCTTAAAAGAGATACTTACTAAACGGAAAAGGGTAACAAAGACCCCCAGATATAGATTACATAATGTTATATTAACTTTAAACTTTTAAATGCTAATGAGCAAAAAACAATAACTGCTGAGAGAGATTAGATTATGAAAAAATTATGAACTAAAACATGCTTTTATTTTAAGGATGTCTTAACTTCGGAACGGAAGGCAAGAAATGTGTTGTGTTGGGAAAGATATTTTGTTTTTGTTTCAACAGGAGAAGGAAAACTATGGATTCCTTCAAAATTAACAAAGATTAGATTTGACCAGGGGAGACCTCCTGAAAATCTTGACTGCAGACATAAAAATGAGACCAATAACAACAAAACGGGTAACATGAATTGCTGGAACGTCTACATGGGAACAGTTCTGAGACTGGCTGAGACATGAGAATTGTCTCTACATCGCCAATCAATCTTGTTGGCTACAGAGTACTTAGGACTTATGCCATCCTTTCATATTATAGGTTGGTTACACAGTCCAAACAGAGGCAGCACATATACTAAAATTAAAAGGATTTTCGATGGTGAGACTTGTCAGCTCCTGGCAGTACATCCATTCTACTTCAAAAAAAGATGATGGGCATCAAGGAATCTCCATATGGAGTTTGCTTTTAGTGAGGAAAGCTAGCCACTGGGCAAGAAACTTTCCTTGTCTCAACTGCTGACAGCATGCTGTCCAAGCTGTGGCAAGGAGGACAAAGAAGAAGTCAACTGCAGAACTTTTCAAGGACAAGGTAGGCAAGTCCTTCAGTATTTCCTGCTTCTGTCAGATATTCTGGGTCAGAAGGCCAAAGATAATGCTCCAACATTACAGAGAAACCTTGGGTGACTGTCCAGGTAGCCAGAAGTCTCTGTCATTTCTACAGTTTTAGAAACGGCTTGCTCTGAACTCCAGTCTACTCAAGTAATACTTATCCTTCTCAGATCTCTGATGGAATTGAAGACTAGGTAGTTCTAGTCTCACAATTAAGCTAAAACTGTTTAAAATTACAAAAAAATATTTTAAAGTCTAAAAAGATATTTATAGGTTGATAAATGCAAGTTATGATAGAAAATGATTTAAATACAAAACTCTGAACTCACCAAGATAGGAGTATTTCCTCCAAGGTTTCCAAATTCAAATGGGCTGGATATTGTGAATGTAATTCTTACTTGATAGTTTTCATGATTGTTCTTATTGTATATAATTTATTAATGTAAGAGAAAGAGCTCCTTATTGGACTAAAAGGGGTTATATTGGAGGACGTTTTGTGTACCGTGTATTCAAATGCTGATTTTCGTACCCAAAGATCTGGTTGCAATCCAATGTTGGCATTGTCATTATAAATTGTTCTCCGTCAACTCTGATATGTTAACAAAGAGCTGAACAATCTATAGCTGGGCAGAGAGTTAAGGCAGGACTTCTGATCCCAGTGAGGGAGTTGCCGTGGGAGGTCCCAATGAGGAGGTCACCATGAGGACACAGATGAAACATGAACAGACAGGGTGAGACAACAATGGCAGGTAAAGCGGCATGTGACTGGGAAATAGTCCAGACCAGTGTAAACGGTTAGAATAGCTCAACATCTGCCCAGATATATTGCTTGAAGCTTATTAATGAATACAATAGGTCTTCATGTCACTATTTGGGAGCTAGGGTGGGTATTAGAAAAGTCCCTACTTGAGATGCAAACTAGGCAGTTTCAGGGTTCAAAGCAGAATGAAAAAAAGAGTGAGAGGGGGGGAGAGAGGCCCCAAGAGTTTTCACTCTTAGAGCACAGGTCTTCCTGTCCCATCTCCGTATGCCCTCCTACAATATTTGTGCCAGTGACTTGGATCAACAAACTGATATATGATCTCATAATTAGAAAAAAGTCTTTTTCTCCCTACTTCACAAATTAGCCCCTCTAACACAGAATGGTCTGTCGGTATATACTCTCCAATAAAACTTTCCCACTTCATCCAGTTTGCATCTGTAAATAGCAGCTTTAATAACTCAGGGAACTGATTTTGTTCTCTGTTGGCCACATTTACCTAGACAGAGAGTATTTTGGCAGTAGGTTTCAGTATTCACAATTTTTTAACAGTCTCTCATAGTTCTCATTGATGGTGCCAATAAAAATTTTTGAAAGGACAGAATATTTTGGACATAGAACCAATACTTTTAGTTAGTTGTTCTTTCTATTGTTTCATATTTCACCAGTCAGGCCCCAAATCTTAACCAAAATTTTTCTACCTGTCTCCATTCCCCCATGCCCCAGCCCTCCCACCTCCAATTAATATACCAGTAACACTAAAAAAGTACACACATACTAGGCTATAAAAATGCAGTTAACATTATTGGAAAAGTGGCTGTGGGCTATGGGGATGTTTTCCTCTCCCTTATCTTCAGAATCAGAGTCAGCTTTGCTCTTGCCTCCCTAACTTATCTCTCATGAACTGTTTTCTGTGACTGTAGAAACTCAGCAATGAGGTCAGGGAAGCCCAGGTTCTCTTCTGGCTCATGCTACCCTCATCTGAGAAACTTAAGAAGATATCCCACTTTGCCCTTGACAACTCACCAACCAAGAACTTTTTCCATCACATATTTCTCTTCCTCTTCTTCTAGTACCTTCTCTACTTTCTTCTGTTTTTGTTTTTTGTTTTTTTTCCCCCCATAATACCTCTCAGCTTTCCGGTGTAAAGGGTGATGCTGCAGAACAAAAGAGTGTCTCTGCATAATATGTTTTAAACAAGTCCACCCCCTTTCCTTCCCATCCAGTTCCTCCCTCAACACCACTCTTCCCTCCCAATTTTACATATTCTTTTTTAAGATTAATTTTTTTAATTTTTATTTTTATGAATGCACATGTGGTATACTCTTCAGTTAATGTGCACCATGTGTGTGGAGCCTTGTGGAGTCCGAAGGGCATCAGATCTGCTGGAAGCACAGGCCTAAGCAGTTGAGAGCTGCATGGAATACATGCTGGGGACAAAAATCGGGTCTTCCGCAAAAGTTGTAAGTTCTCTTAACTGCTGAGCCACCTCTCTATGCCCCATGTTTTTGTTGTGGTGGTGGTGGTCTCTGTTGTTGTCAGTGCTGGCATTGTTGTCATTGTCATTATTGTCTTCATCCTCCAAGTCCACTTAATCTTGCCATCTTATCTCCCACCCACTTAACACTTCTAGCTCCACTATTTTCCAACCCTCCTTCCTACCACCAACATTCCATCTCTTCTCTGTTGAAAGCTCCCCACCCGTGATTCCCTACTAGTTTTCTGACATCTATCAGTCACCCAATTTAAACACACAGATCTAAAGTTTCAAAGATGTCTTTCTGAATCCAGGTTACTTCACTCAGAATGATCATTTCTGGCTCCATCTATTTACCTGTGAATTTCATGATTTCATTTTTTCTTAACAGCCAAATAATATTCCATTGTATATATGTACTACATTTTCATTATCCATTCATCAGTTGATGGACATTGTGGTGGTTTGAGTAAGAATAGCCTCCAGACTCATATATTTGATACTTACCAAGAATTGGATTGAAAATATTAGAAATATTAGGAGATATAGCCTTGTTGAAGTAGCTGTTACCTTGCTAGGAGCTAATATGTCACAAAAAGCAAGTATAATGTGGGAAATCTAAATGTTAGGAAACTATGAGGCCTTGGAGGTTTAGGAGGAAGTAGCTATTGCCCAGCATCGTGTTCTAGGTTAACTAAATAAACCCAGTCTCTGTGTGGTGATTTGGTTAATCAGCTCTTTAGGACTAACAGCAGCTTTACCAGAAGATATATCAATAGTAAATATTAAATTCCACTTACAACAATTGTGGCTGCTTTCTGCTCTTGTCCTAATATTCTGCCTGAGGATAAATTGAAGAATTATGAATTAAAGGCATTGATAGAGGAGAGGTCAAAACAGTCTAATCTGGGCGTAATAGCATACGCCCAGCACTCAGGAGGCAGAGGCAGAAGGATCTCTGTTAGTTCAAAGCCAACCTGGTCTGCAAAGCAAGTCCAGGACAGCCAGGGCTCTGTTACACAGAAAAACTCTTATCTCTAAAAACCAGAACCAAACCAAACCAAAACAGCCTAGTATTAACTGTGTCACATGGCTATTAGTGGCTACTCTTATGCGAATGTATAATAAAAAGGAGAAAGCTGAGCAAAATAAAATACAAAATGTAAAGTTTGAGGAGAAAAAGAACACTGGGAATTGTAATGAAACTAAACCCAGTGTTTAATTGAGATTAAAGGGTTTAAAGAAAATGCTAGATGAAAAGCTTAATGCTAAATGGAATAAAGGGAGTTGTAAACTCAGGGCAAGAACTCGGCCACTTAACCTTCCAACTTGTGAAAAAAAAATTAAAGTAAATCTTAAGCAGTAAAGAAAATCATTAACAGTAGAAACCCAGTACAAATGTAGTTGAAGGAGGCAGCCAAGTTCCAGTTCCATCAAGCAGCAGAACATGGCATATTCATCTACATGGTACTGGCTTTAGAGTCAAGGATACAAGAAAGGAGTTGTATAATCTGCCTCTATGGCTAAGGAAATGCCATTGAGGCCAGACATATGTCAGGTGTGACCCTGCATAAAAGACCAGAGGCCATTGTGAGTGAAATTGTGAAGGTGAAGCCTTGGAGACCCTAAAATGTTAGAGATGATACGGATGATGGAAAACTACCAAGAAGAGCTGAAGACTAGGTGTGGAATCAGAGCAAGAGAGACAAATATGTTGCAGTCAACAAAGCTGAAACTGGAGATCTGAAGAGTGTTTTGACATCAGACATAGAGATGCAGAATTCAGAGCTTTTTCTGCTTATTTTCAGTCTTCCTTTTGGCCAGTATTTCCTCCCTATGTTGACTTCCCCTACTTTTAAAATGGCGATGCATATTCTGTGCCATTCATTGTATGTGTTGGAGAACCATGCTGTTTGAGATTGCAGTACTCCCAGTCTTGATAGCCTTTCTGAGCTCAGCACTAGATGGAACACTCCTTCTCCCCAGCAGAGCCTTCTACTCTCTGCCTGACCTCATCTGGAAAGTGTCTTTAGGCATAGATGCCTTTAGCCACATCTGATATATGACCTTCGGCACAGTTCCCTGCTACCTCTCTCCAGATTATTGGATAATTAGGTACTGTATTCTGGTTCAAATGATAGGAGCATTGCTGCCAAATGGAAATAAAGCATTCTTGGAATTCCTAGTTCCAAACAATTATGTATACCAATCCTGAAAGCCCGCCCACCCACCCACCGTGCATGGGCTATAATGTCTTTGTTCACACAGAATAAAGTTGAACTATCCACTGAACTGGTTACCAGAGGCTATTCTCTTGTGCTAGCAGCCTTCTGAGCCCTGCACGCTGCCTCTGCTCCTCCTGCCCTCATGGACTGGTGGCCAACAGCCCCCCATGGAAGAGGAGACCCAATACAAACACGTCATCTGTCTCAGAGTATGTTAAAAGTATGTTATCTGATTTTTTATATTTTATTTTTTTGGGGGGGATTACAGTTAAGAGATTTCCATGAGTCTGAGTGGAGAACTTTTGACATTTTTATATTATTTTTATTAATTACAGTTTATTTACTTTGTATCCCAACTGTAGTTCCTTCCCCCATCCCCTCCCAACCCCACACTCCCTCCCTATTCTTCTCCTATGCCCCTCCCCTAGTCCAATTATAGGGGAGTTCCTCCTCCCCTTCCATCTGACCCTAGTCTATCAGGTCTCATTTAGGACTGGTTTCATTGTCTTATTCCATTGTGTAAATGTACCACAATTTCTGTATCCATTCTTCCATTCAAGGACATTTGGGTTGTTTTCAGATTCTGGCTATTGTGAATAAAGCTATTGTGAACATGGATTAGCAAATGTCCTTTTTGCATACTTGAGCATATTTTGGATATATGCCTAGGAGTGGTATAGCCAGATCTTGATATAGCACAATTCCTAATTGTCTGAGAAAGCACCAGATTGATTTCCAAAGTGGATGTATAAGTCTACATTCCCACCAGCAATGGAAGAGGGTTCCCCTTTCTCCACATCCTCTTGAGCATTTGTTGTCACTTAAGTTTCTTTTAATTTTTATTTTAGTTTTATTAATTACAGTTTATTCACTTTGTATCCCAGCTGTAGCCCCCCTTTCCCCTCCCAATTCCACCCTCCAACCCTCTTTTTCTCCTATGCCCCTCCCCCAGTCCAATGATAGGAGAGGTCCTCCTCTCCTTCCATCTGACCCTAGTCTATCAGGTCTCATCAAGACTGGCTTCTTTGTCTTCCTCTATGGACTATAAGGCTGCTTCCCCTTCAGGCGGAGGTGATCAAAGAGACAACCCATGAGTTCATGTCAGAAATGGTCCCTGTTCCTGCCGTGGGCTACTTCTATCTAGGGGTTCTACATTATCTCCATGCATGGTCCTTGTTTGGAGTATCAGTGTCAGAAAAGACCCCTGTGCCCAGACTTTTTGGTTCTTTTGCTATCCTAATGGCGCTCCTATTCCCTCCAGGTCTTTTTGTCTCCCTCTTCTTACATAAGAGTCCCTTCACTCTGCCCAAAGTTTGGCTATGAATCTCAGCATCTTATTTGATACCCTGCTGGATAGTCTTTCAGAGGCCCTCTGTGGTAAGGTCCTGTCCTGTTCTCTGTTTTCTCCCTCTTTCGATGTCCATCTCATTTGCATTTCTGAATGAAGATTGAGCATCTTACCCAGGGTTCTCCTTCTTGATTAGCTTCCTTAGGTGTACAGATTTTAGTATGAGTATCCTATATTATATGTCTAATATCCACTTATAAGTGAGTATATACCATGTGTGTCTTTCTGCTTCTGGAATACCTCACTCAGGATGATCTTTTCTAGATCCCACATTTGCCTGCAAAGTTCATGCTTTCATTGGTTTTAATTGCTGAGTAGTATTTCATCATGTAAATATACCATTCTTTCTGTATCCCTCCCTCAACTGAGGAACATATGCTTTGTTTCCAGGTTCTGGCTATTACGAATAAAGCTGCTATGAACATGGTTGAGCAAATGTTCTTGTTGTATAGTTGAGCATCTTCGGGATATATGCCTGAGTGCTATAGCTGTATCTTGAGGTAGCACTATTCCTAATTGTCTGAGATAGCGCCAGATTGATTTTCAGAGTGGTTGTACAAGTTTACATTCCCACCAGCAATGGAGGAGAGATCCCCTTTCTCACATCCCCTCCAGGGTGTGTTTTCACTTGAGCTTTTTATTTTAACCATTCTGATGGGTGTAAGGTGAAATCTCAGGGTCATTTTGATTTGCATTTCCCTGATGACTAAGGACGTTGAGCATTTCTTTAAGTGTTTCTCTACCATTCCATGTTCCTCTATTGAGAATTCTCTGTTTAGAGCTATACAACATTTTTTAATTGGATTACTTCAGTTTTTGCTTCTTAACTTCTAGAGTTCTTTATATATTCTGGATATTAGCCCTCTGTCAGATATAGGGTTAGTGAAGGTCCTTTCCCAACCTGTCAGCTGTTGTTTTGTTCTGATGACAGTGTCCTGTGCTTTATTGAACCTTTTCACTTTCATGAGGTCCCATTTATTGACTGTTGCTCTTAAAGCCTGTGTTGCTGGTGTTCTCTTCAGGAAGTTGTCTCCTGTGCCAGTGAGTTCAAGGTTCTTCCCTACTTTTTCTTCTAACAGGTTTAGTGTGTCTGTTTTTATTTATTTATTTATTTATTTATTAGGATTTTTTTTTCTAATTTAGTATTTTGTTTAATTTATTTATTTTTATATCAATCACAAGTTAGGTACTTTGCATCCCAGGCATAGCCTCCTCCTTCATTCCCTCCCACCCTTCCACTCCCTCCCTCATCTCCCTCCTCCCCGCCCCCTCCAAGTCCACCAACAGGGGAGGACCTCCTCCCCTTCCATCCAAACCCAGCTCATCTTGTCTCCTCAGGGCTGGCTGCAATGCCCTCCCCTGGGATCTAGCCCATCTGTCACTCCCCGGCTTGTATGAGGGAGGGTCAAAGAGTCAGCCATCAAGATCCTGACTGAAACATTCCCTGTTTCCCTCACTAGGGTCTTCAGTCCGACAATGAGCTATCATGGGCCCCATCAGAGCAGGGGTTCCAGGCCATATCCACACATGGTCCTTTATTGTAGAAACTGTCTCATACAAGATACCTATGCCCTGCTCAGTTTGGTCTTTGTGGAGCTCTTGTTCTCCCCAAGTCACACCAACCTCCCCCAGATCTATGATTACTTCTTGCCCTCTGCCAAAGTCTTGATCACGAGTCTTAATATCTGCTCTGATACCTCGCTACATTGACCGCCCGCCC
>CM053742.1:11238029-11256352 GCA_028658305.1 Pachyuromys duprasi | reverse complement strand
AAAGTACCTAACCTGTGATTGATATAAAAATAAATAAATTACATTAAAAAAAAGAGTGTGTTGTCACTTGAGGTTTTGATCTTAGCCATTCTGATGGGTGTAAGGTGAAATCTCAGAGTCGTTTTGATTTGCATCTCTCTGATGGCTAAGGATGTTGAGCATTTCTTTAAATGTTTCTCTGCCATTCTGTATTCCTCTACTGAGAATTCTCTGTTTAGCTCTGCACCCTATTTTTTAATCAGATCATTTGATGCCTTTTTTAACTTTTTTAGTTCTTTATATATTCTTGATATCAGCCCTCTGTCAGATATAGGGTTGGTAAAGATCCTTTCCCAGTCTTTAGGCTGTCGTTTTGTTCTGAAAACAGTATGTTTTGCTTTACAGAAGCTTTAAAGAGTCATTTATTTTTATTTTTATGTGTGCAGGTGTTTTGCCTGATTTTAGCTCTGTGCATCGTGGTGCATGCAGTGCCAATGGTGGCCAGAAGAGGGCATCAGAGTCCCTGAAACTGGAGTCAAATCTAGTGCAAAGTGAGTTCTGGGAACCAAACCAAGTCTTCAGAAAGAGCAGCAAGTGTTCTTAACTCCTGAGCCATCTCTCCAGCCCTACTTAATTATTTATACATATTTTTAATTAATAGAAATCAAAATCACTGCAGAAATTTATTTTAGGAAAACAACAAACTAACAAAATATGTTAAAGAAGGACTAAATCAATAGCATTTCTTAAGTAGTTTAACTTAACTTTATCTTCCTGTGTCTATGCAGAATTTAGAATGCTGACCCCAGACCCAGGTACTAGAGGATCTCAAATCATCCAAAAAAACAGCCTATTTCTTTTCCTCTCTTTCAATTTTAAGTTGATTAAGAAGAGTTAAAAACTAAAAGGTTTCTGATTACTTTTTTGGCAACCATTATACTAATCAGGAGTTTGCTCACCTCGAGTGTTTGGATTTATGGAAGATTTATTCTAACTGGGTGAGCTGATTTTCAGGATAGTGATTTGAGCCACTGAGAGTGTATACTATGTACCCTACAGCAGGCAACAACCTACATGTTTCCAACTATTGGTATAAGAGGAATTTTTCCAGGGGTTCTGGCAGACCTAGCTTGTAGATTGCTTGATGACACGTGCGGCCCAAGCACTTCCGGATACATAGGCGGCAAAGCTGAGAAAGAGCAGGAGGACCTGAAGGAGGGAATAAAAATGACATGAGCCTCACAGTGGGGTGGAAAAGGAGACTGAATACTGGAAGTTTAGTTGAATGGGAGAGGGATTACCAGATGATGGTGAGTGCTACAAGCAGAGGATACTGAGTAGCTCTTTTGTAGAGAATGTTCGTTAAGTTGATTTCCAATAGTAACTTTATCATTGAACACTGAGCTGTCCACAGGCTAGGAAAGAAGTATAGCTCTGTAGGGAGTGCCTCTCCCTCATTACTGCCTGTGCTAATGAAAAGTGATAGGCTGGATAAAGTGAAAAGCACTGGGGTGTAAGACAGAGTGTCAGGGCAGAGGGGCAACTGCAGAGAGGATGTGAGCAGGAAGTGTTGCCTCTGTTGTCACACAGCTTGTGCTAGGAGCTAGACCAGGGTCCAAATAGTCCTCAAAGTTCCCACAGGCCTCCAAGTACTAACTGCCTATATGGTAGTCCTGGCTCCCACCTCCTACTTGAAAGGGGAACCTTCTGTGCTTGAGAAGGTTCTACCTCAATACATGTCTATAGGAAGAACTCTAATCACTTTAACCCTTTGTTCCCTGAATTTCAGTCTCATGGAATCTGCTCATAAAGGGACATTTACATTATCCTATTATTTCCTCACCTGTTCATCAGCAAAGACTTCCTCAGGTGGATCTAATTACTTACTGGCTTATACAAACCCTCATTGTAATTAAAACCTACTGTAATGACACTATAAAAATATGAAAAAAGGCAAATTATATATGCAAATAACCAGATGACACTCAAAATTGATGTGGACAAGGAATACGTGACAGAGATCTCTCTGTAAAATCTCTGAGAACCAAACACTCAACCTTTAGTTAAACCACTGGAGACTGAGACCAGAAAAGATCTCCACCCGTGCCCACGAAATCTGGTGAAAGACTTAACCAAGAACTAAGTAGCTAAGCTACTGCAGAACATAGCAATGCAGACAATTTGACCCATTTTCTCAGAGAAGCTCAAAAGTAATGCTTGTGTTTATGAAGCATGAGGACAGAGAACCTTCTAACAAGGAATGCAAATAAACCCTAGGCCTGAAAACACTCGGTGTAGGGAGAAACAAAGCAAGAAAAATGTACAAACTATCACCAGCTACATTCTCAGCTAGCAATTGCAAAATGTACTTTCCAAACCAGTGTCTGGTAAGGAAGGCCACTATCCTTCCAGCGGCAATTCAAATTAAAGAGCACGTATTAATGGCCTAGACATCAGGACTGATACAGATCAGTGCTAGTTAAGGTGTGGGAGTCAGCTAAATAGACAGAGTTTAGGAACCCAGGTGGACCACCTTGGTCAAAATCTCTATTTTAATAAGGTCCCCAGGAGATTTATTGACACAGACATTTTTTAAAGGCACTGATAGAAACTGATTGCAAAACAATAATCTGAGCATTTCATTGGGCCAGACACGACTTGGGAGTGATTCATGAAACACAAAAGACCCCTTGCTGTGCATATTGTTTCAGGGAATTTTGATTCAAATCTCAGAGCTTTAAGCATTCTTGTTCTTGAGTCCAAAGGCTTGCTTAGCATCCTAGTGCTTCTTAGTAGGTGTTACACTCTGGAATCCAGTTCCTCTATGCTTCACTTTTCACATTCATTGCTGGAAAAACATGAGTTTCTATAAAGTTCTCAGTGTTTTTAAGAGTTTAGTGAGGTTCAGCCAAACATTGGGTGAAGCTTAGGGAATCTTTTGGAAAATTGGAGGGAAGGACAAAAGGACCTGGAGGTGACAGGAACTTCACAAGGAGACCAACAAAGTCAAAAATCTGGGCCCTTGGGGGCCTGCAGAGATTGATGAATCAACCAAGGGCCATGCATGGAGAGGGCATAGGCCCCTACACAGATATAGCCAATAGGCAGCTCAGTCTCCATATGGGTTCCCTAGTAAGAATAGCTGTGGCTGTCTCTGACATGGACTTTGTTGCCTCCTTTTCAATCACTTCCCTCTGGCAAGGCTTCCTTGCCAGGCCACATGACAAGAGGACTCACTTGGTCTTGATGGTACTTGATGAGTTGGGGTGGGTTAATACAGGGTGGGGGGTAGCTCTTCTTTTCTGAAAACTAGGAGGGGGAGGGGAAGAGCAGGGAAGAGGAAGAGGGAGGAAGGGTGGAACGAGGAGGAGAGAAGGAAGGGGGTGATTATGGAGATGTACAGTGAATAAATAAGTTAATTAAAAAATAATTCAGTGAGGTTAATCCCTGTTCCAAAGTAAGCTCCATGGAAGCACTTATAAAACTGAATCATTACAATAACCTTTACTACTCTCCCTGGCACACTACTTTGCAAAAGCTCAGAAAACATTCTCGCAACATATTGATGTCCAAAGGGTTCTCTTTTGGGTGTAGAGATGAAATAGTTCAGCTCTATCTTCATCCCCAGCATCTAGAGTTGCTGTTCATGCCTATAGTGGAAATCAGAGCAAGGGGTTGTGGAAGGCTGACCCCTACACCCTGATCTGGAGAAAAAGCAAACAACATCAACATTTGGCCAGCTTTTTGAAATATATCCTGTCCTCCCTACAGTCCAAATTCAAATATAATCAGGTATCACTTACTCAAACCAGGTAAATTCTGAGCAGTGTATCCTTAGGCATCTTCAGCATTGTGTGTAAACACCTAGAATGTATTTACACACACTAAGATGATTGAGGTGTGACTTGCTGATTTGATCTTATGGGACCGCAAGCTGTATACTTGGCCATTATTGATGGTCCTTACGAAGCATATCTAATTTTCCACACACTACATTACAGTGCTACAAAGATGAGCTTTGATTTCTTCAAGTATGTGGTTTTTCTGTGATAAGCATGGCTATTGAATCCTTTCTGGATGAAAACAAGGCTGTCTGATTATTTTCCTGTTGTGGAAAATAAAATGTAACAATAAATACAGTGTGGAAAGAAAGAAGGAAAGAAAGAAAGGAAGGAAGGAAGAAAGAAAGAAAGGAAGGAAGGAAGGAAGGAAGAAAGAAAGAAAGAAAGAAAGAAAGAAAGAAAGAAAGAAAGAAAGAAAGAAAGAAAGAAAGAAAATTCTGAGGAGACACTGCAGTGAATCCAGGACTTGACCCTTCCCACAAAACCATGCCCAATTAAAAAGAAAAACGAAAAAAGAAGAATCATCTAGGGGTGAGATGTCAGTATAATTACGGAAGAGAAGCAAATACCTAGCCCTTCTTACCTTCATGGAGCAAGAGTGCCTGCTCCACATTACTTTTGGGAGCAGCAAGGTCAAGGGCACTTTTGCCCTGTGAGTTTCTGAGTTTCAGATTAGCCCCATATTCGGTGAGCAGATTGATGACCTCCACACTGGACTGCCTAGCTGCAGCATGCAGTGGGGTGTCCAGCCACTGGCCATGGTCAACACTGGCTCCTTAATAAAGCAGATAGTCGCAATCAACACTGAGTGTGAATGTAAGACATAATGAGCTGTTACATATATAGTTATCTTTAACACCCTGGTGTATTTAACCAATCTTTGAGACTATGTGACTGTAGCCTAGAACTTCAACAAAGCCTGTGAAGACTACTCCAAGACAGTTCAGCGAGAAAAGTGAAGTTAGGTGTTTACACACACACACACACACACACACACACACACACACACATGCACACACACATACACACAAAGATATTGTAAAACACAAAACACAGTATTTGAAGTTCTTGTTACATGGTTATTTGGGGACTTTCTGGAAAAATACAGAGAGAAATTTATTTAGCATAATTGGAGGCTCAAAAACGATTTCCAAAATCAACATAAAAACAGCAAATGATAGGAATAAAATAAATAACAAAAACATCTTAGAAGTCGAATTTCTCAAATAGAGGTTTTTAGTATAGCTTTCATGTTCACATCAGTATCTAAGTGTCTTAAATCATGAAGCAAATGATAGTTTTGAAGTCTTTTATATTCCCTGGAATGGTGGTTCCTGTATTTGACACACTGAAGTGGAAAATGGCAGGAGACAGATAAAACAGTCTGCTGCAAATGGCCACCACATCCCATACTTAGCTTTCTCTTTGGAGAAGCATCTTTTTGTGATTCTCAGCTCATATATCCTGAATGAAACCTAATGACTGAAAAGGAAACTGATATCTAGCCCTCAGTCCATCATAGCCTGTATTCTGTTGGCCACCACAATTGCTTTAGCAATGGCCATCCATGTGTCAAGTGTTTGTGGCAGACATGTTGCCACCACTAAGGAGAAACATGCTAGCTACATATGGCTAGCATCAATGGAAGCAGAACTAAGAAAGATTTGCTTCTCTAGATGAGTTCTGCATCTAGCTTTCAAGCATCCAATTCAATCAGAATCTTTTCCAACGTGATAAGAATGCTATCCTTAGAGCTGTTTTTTTTTTTTTTTAAGCCAGTCAGTGGTGGCACACATCTTTAAGTCCAGTACTTGAGAGGCAGAAGCAAGCAAATCTCTGTAATTTCAAGGGTAGCCAGGTCTACAGATCTACAGAGTGAATTCAGGACAAAGGATCTCTGTCTAGGAAAAAAAAAGCTTAGCAGGATCATCTCATTAAAAAAGATTTATTAATTACCTAGTTCTAGAAGCTTCTTCACACAGTCGACTCTCTGGTAAGCACAAGCCACATACAGGGGAGTTCCCAGCTGAGGAACCTCTTGCTCAATGTTAACATTATTCGCCAGCAGAATCTCCATGCACTCTCTGTGACCTGGTGGAATATGAGATAACCTCATTCACAGAGGAACATGCTGACTATGCACACAATTACGGGATTGCTTTCTGGGGATGGAGGAACTTGTGAAGAGATGGTTCAATCATTAAAATGTGCTGTTCTTCCAGAGGACCTGGGTTCAATTCTGTGCCCCACATGGTGGCTCACAACTGTTTGTATCTCCAATCTCAAAGAACTTATGCCCTCTTCTAGGCCTCTAAAGGCATCACATGCACATGGCCCACAGACACACACAAGCAAAAAACCCATATGCACAAAACAGATCACTGAATATTTTTTTTAAAGAAGTAATAGATTTTTCCCTGTATTAGGAAAAAAAAAACACTTTGTTTGGGAAATCATTAGTAGAAATCTGCAAGATAAAACCATGAAAATGTTTCCTCTAGAGAAACGACTTTTTCAGTCCCAGAAGTAATTACAGTGAAACTCAGGTTCTATGAAACCTGAGCTCTCTCTCTCTAGCATGAAACCTTCACTTTACAAATGGTGGCTACAAGAAGCAGAGGGATAAATGAATCCTATTATTACCAGTGCTCAAAACACAGCTCAGTCCTATTCCTTCTCCATTACTAATCTCCCATTCTATTCTTCACCCACACCGACAAAAACAAACAAACAAACAAAAAAACAAAACAAAACAAAAAAACACCTGTGACTTTCTTTGGTTAGACTGGAAGACACAGATGAAAATTAATCCAAAGGTTCAAATAAAGAATATATCCAAAATAATTTACAAATTCACTAGCTAGGGAGAACTCCATAAGCAGGCATTCTCTATGGAGACTTTGTGCAATGACAAAACATGATAAATTTCCAGTATATCAGTGAATTCTTAATAAAGGCATTTTTCTGAGGCACTGATAAAAGTTTGATAATAGTTTTAAATATTTCCTCAAAAGTTTTATCAGTGATGTTGGAAGGATGGTTTGGTGGTTAAGAGCACCTGCTGGGGCTGGAGAGACAGTGGTTAAGAACACTGTCTGCTCTTCCAGAGGTTCCGAGTTCAATTCCTAGCAACCACATGGAGGCTCACAACCAGCTCCACTGGGATCTGGTGTCCTCTTCTGGCATGCAGGTGTATATACAGTCAGAGCCCTCATATATAAAATAAATAAATAAATCTTTGAAAAGACATCTGCTGATCCTGTAGAGGATGGAGTTTCTGTTCCAAGCACCCATACGATAGCTCACAACAGTATATAACTCCAGGGCCAGGGATCTGATGCTGAAGTCACTGCATGCACACTGGTATTCATATATGCATGCAGGCAAAACACATGCACATGCATGCATGCACAAAAGCTGTTATCATTAATTTAACCAAGCTTTTCTTTTTTGAGAGACGACATAATCATAACCAGTTTTACTGCTGAATAATTCTTATCTCTTTAAATGTTTTGGCAGAATGGAAACTGAGCCTAGTTTGAGTTAAACTTAAAATAGCCTCAAGAAGCTTCAATTGTAAGTGTACAAACCCAGCGGAGGGTCACATGCCCATAGGTGAAAACATCTGTACCAATACTAGACCATTGTTTCATACAAACTGCCATCCACCGAGCATTTCTTTGTGTGCCCTGGAGTGGTGAACTTACCTCTCTTCACTGCTTCGTGGACAGGTGAAGCCAGGTAGACCTCAAGCTGGGCCTTGGCTCCAAACTCCAACAACACGTTAACACATGCAGCACTGCCACTGCAGCAGGCATTGAAGAGGGGAGTGGCCCCATGAACTGTCAGTCCATTGACCTAATGTTGGGCAAAGCAAAACTCACAGGATTTACTCACTCACTGTCACCAAGTGCGTATTCCCATGTATGTGCCTAAAGCCCTTTATGCTGATGAAGGACTGACAGCATTCTATATCTTCATGAAAATTTAAAAACCCATGACATCCTTGATAAATTTAGTTGTTCTATATTAAATACTTAAAAGATTGCCTTCTTATTGGATCTTCTATCATTTTCTCACTTACTTCATGTCAGTGAATATTTACTGAGCACCTTACTAGACGCCAATGTTGTAAAGGGGAGGCTGTTGCCTGAATGTATATATGTACCCTACATATGTGCCTTGTGTCTGTGAAGATTAGAAAAGAGTCAGATTCTCCAGAACTGGAGTTAGAGATAGTTGTAAACCACCATGTGGGTGCAAGGAAAGTTAGTAGGCTTTTATGATGAATTAGATAGGGTGTTGGCAGATGAAAATTAATCCAAAGGTTCTAGGTTCTAGGTTCTAGGCTAGGCCTAGAAGACCAGAAAAAAAATTTTATCCAGTCTCTGAACCTGTAACTTCAAATAAGAAGCTCATGTAGAAGGAAGAATAGGACACACAGATTTCAGGTGTACTGAGTTTGGTGTACTGAACGGTCAGCCAGTTAAGAGTCAGCTACTGACTGACCCACTTTCTCCTATTCCTTTTCTCTTTCTAAGAGAACTGTTTTATGATATAATCAAACATTTATCAGCTATTTATCAAAAACAAGAGACCATTGTCTTATTGTTCTCTTTCTCCCCCACAAACTTTCTGATCCAAAAGGAGAGATAGCTATCATTTCACACCAACAATCTGCTGGTGACTGAAAACATAGAGTTTGAAAGAAAATGGTTGTTACATAGCCTCACCTGCATCATTCATTACCCATGAATTACTAAAGCAGTACCTTAGAGATGCACCACCTAGCAAAAGTGTGGGAATTGCCATGAAAGCACTGAAAAATGTGATGCTCAGAAGATTTTCATAGTCACTTTTATACATAGAAACTCAACTTGCATTTAGATGTAAAAAAAATCATTACTAAGTACTTAAAGATTTTATAGCACATAAAACAAAGAGTACAAAGACTAGGTCAGACAGTAGAATTGGTAGCAAAGCATTACCTGGTAACTAAATACAGTGTTACTGAGAATTTCAAAAGCTGTGATAATTATAAGCAACCTGAATAGTCTCTGAAAAGTTAAGGTATATGCTAAATATAAAGTTTAAGTTATGGTTTCTGTGATAAGTGATACCTGTCGACTTGGCAGAAGTTAGTATCATCTAGAGAAGCCTCCAGGCATGCCTATGGAAGATTTTTTAAATTTTTATTTTATCACCTTCAGCAAAGTGGCTGGATACAAAATTAACTCAAAAAAATCACTAGCCCTCCTGTATACAAAAGACAAATGGGCTGAGAAAGAAATTAGGGAAACAACACCCTTCACAATGGACACAAAAGACATAAAGTGCCTTGGTGTAACTCTAACCAAGCAAGTCAAAGTCTCTGAAGAAAGATATCAGAAGATGGAAAGATCTCCCATGCTCATGGCTTAGCAGAATTAACAAAGTAAAACTGATCATCTTACTGAAAACAATCTACAGATTCAACACAATTCCCATCAAATTACCAACACAATTCTTTACAGACCTTGAAACAAAAACTCTCAACTCCATGTGGAGTAATAAGGAACCCAGAATCACTAAAACAATACCTACAATAAAAGATCTTGTGGAGGTATCTCCATCCCTGATCTCAAGCTGTACTATAGAGCAACAGTAATAAAAACTCCATGATGTTGGCATAGAAACAGAATGGTGGATCAATAGAACCGAATAGAAGACCCAAAAATAAACCCATACATCTATGAACACCTGATTTTTGACAAAGATGCCAAACCATTCAATGGAAAAAAGATAGCATCTTCAACAAATGGTGCTGGTGTAACTGGTTGTCTACATGTAGAAAAATACAAATAGATTCATATTTATCATCCTGCACAAAACTAAATTCCAAGTGGATCAAAGACCTCTACATAAAACCAGATGCACTTAACCTGTTAGAAGAAAAAGTGGAGAAGAGCCTAGAACTCATCGGCAGAGGAGACAACTTCCTGAACAAAACACCATCAGCAAAGGCTCTAAGAGCAACAACCAATAAATAGGACCTCGTGAAACTGAAAAGGTTCTGTAAAGCAAAGGACACTGTCTTCAGAACAAAATGACAGCCTACAGATTGGGAAAGGATCTTTACTAACCTATCACAAAGGGCCTCTGAAAGACTCTACCCAGCAGGGCATCAAAGCAGATGCTGAGACTCATAGCCAAACTTTGGGCAGAGTGCAGGGAATCTTATGAAAGAAGGGGGAGATAGAAAGACCTGAAAGTGAGAGGACCTCCACAAGGAGAGCAACAGAACCAAAAATTCTGATCCCAGGAGTCTTTTCTGAGACTGATACTCCAGCCAAGGACCATGCATGGAGATAACTTAGAACCCCTGCACAGATGTAGCCCATGGCAGCTTAGTCTCCAAGTAGGTACCCTAGTAAGCGGAACAGGGACTGTCTCTGACATGAACTCAGTGGCTGGCTCTTTGACCACCTACCTCTGGGGTGGGAGGGAGCAGACTTACCAGGCCACAGAGGAAGACAATGAAGCCAGTCCTGATGAGAACTGATAGGCTAGGGTCAGATGGAAGAAGAGAAGGACATGGGGAAGGTCATGGGAGGAGAAGAGGGAAGGAGGGTGGTATTGGGAGAGGATGAGGGAGGGGCTATAACTGGGATACAAAGTGAATAAGTTGTAATAAAATTAAAAATTAAAAAGAATGAAAAATTTATTTCATTTTTATTTATATGTATATGGTTGGGTCCACATATGGGTGAAGGCATCCACAGTCGCAAGTAGAGAGTGTCAAAATCCTGGTGCTGGAAGTTATAGGCAGCAAAGAGTTGCTCAGTGTGGGCACTAGGAATCAAACTCTGGTCCTCTGGAAGAACATAAAATGCTCTTAACTGCTGAACCGTATCTATAGCCCCAGGATAATCTCGATTACATATTTGAAGTAGGAAGATATGATAAAAAAATTCTAGACTGCACAAGAGTGGAGAAAGTAATCTGAGCACTCATGTGCAATGCATTCATTGCTCTCTTCTTCAGACATAATTGGCCATCTATGCCTTCAGACATACTGTGGACAGCTACTTCAAACTCCTGACACTGCCACTTTCCTGCCAGCCTAATGGTCTATAACCTGGAACTGGGAGCAAAATAAGCCCTTCCTCTTTTATCAAGGTGTTTATCACAGCAATAGGCAAGAAGCTAAACCAGTTCATTATGCGTTTTATATTAAAAACTTATTTACTGGGGTTGAGGATTTAGCTCAGTGATAGAGCACTTGCCTAGCAAGCACAAGGCCCTGGGTTCGGTCCTCAGCACTAAAAAAAAAAAAAAGAAAAAATAACAAAAACTCATTAACTTTGATAATCTACAACTAAAATAATGGTTAACTTAGAGTACTGAATTATGTGTCTTTCATTCTTCTATTGAAATTTATTTATGTTTTACAACACAATGGTTTCTTAATGAATACATCTGAATCACATATAGGCAATATAGGCTGAAATGTAGAGTAACCTAAACAATGGTATACAGATTTGAATAGGGCCAGACCTTCCTATTGCTCAATAAGTAAACACTCTGCAAGGTTATGTGTCCTTAGCCAATAGGGAAGACAACGCAAACTGGGCTGCAGCAGTACTCACATGTGCACCATTTTCCAGCAAGGCTTTAGCACAAGCCACATGACCTCCAAGGCATGCCTCATGAAGAGAAGAGACCCGGTTAATCGTCACAAGATTCACATTGATACCCTGCAGTTTGGAGAAAAGAAAGTTAAGTGCTGCATCTCTCATGGCAAAGTAAGCAATGCTGTCCAACAAGTTTCTGTTTTAGACATCTGGATGAAGACAATGATACTAGCACCATATAGAATGGAGGAGAAGCAGTGGCCCCGGAATTCTAAACACAGCACTAGGGCCTGGAGAGATAGTCCAGCATTTAAAGTGAGCACTGCTCCTGCAGAGAACACAAGTTTGCTTCCCAACGCACAGATCAGGCTGTAATGATGCCTGTAATTATGGCTCCTGGAAGATCTGATATCTCTGGTCTCCTAGCACATCTCAGACACATACAAACACACACATGCAGTTAGATAGATTGAGAGAATTAAAATAAATATTCAAATGCAGCGTGGAGCCTCAGACTCTTTTCTTCTGCGCCCACAAAATTTTGGGACATGGGTCTTTGAAATGTTTGACCTGAGTCTCTCTTCTCCAAGAGTCTATTCAGGAGGAAGAACTGTTAAAAGAGTGGGGGGAATGTTGTTCTACAGAAAGCACGATGAAATTTCATCTGGGAACATGGAATATTCTAAAGTCTGCTTTACGGAATGAAAAAAAAAAAACCGCTGGACATAGTGACACACATACTTTTAATCTCAGTACTTGGGAAGCAGAGGCAGGCTGATATTTCTATGATTTATGCCATGTTGGTTTCCAGAGTGAGTTCTAAAACAGCCAGGACTACAGAAAAAGACCCTGTCTAAAAAAATTAAATAAATAATCAAAATAAATAGTTTTAGAGGAAATTTCTTTGTGATCTTTAAAAAGCAAATGTTTGATCGTTGTACCTATTATATGTATAGTGTGTATAGTATAATACCGAGAGAGGGAGACAGAAAGAGAGAGAGAGGTATAGAAGTTTCTCTGCCGAAAGGGAGTATTAAGAAAAGTTTAATAACAGAGCTTCAAAAAGCCTACATATCTCCTAGTTAGGAACTACCGTCTCCTTTTTCCTTTGTCTTCCCCATATATAATTTCCTTTTAAGAAATGAATGCTTGATATTCAGTGATGATAGAGAAGAGGAAAAGAAAAGTGTTGGTCTAATGTTCTTGTGGAATGTATAATTTACCTTTATTCATTCAAATGCGTATTTCTCTATCCCACTATCTGGTTTCAATCCAGACATCGCATTTTGATATTTATTCTAAGCATCACATGTCTCAAGTTTGTGTAAACATGTCATCATTTGTTCTCTGCTATTATCAATAAAACAACTAGCCAATGCTGAGCAATGGAGAGAATAGAGTGGGACATCCTGGTCTGGAGGGGAGGAGAAAGAAGCGAATGGGAGGAGTCAAGGAGGAGAGATCTGGAAGAAAGGACTTGGAATCGCCAGGAGAGATGAACTGGACATAATATATGACTAAAAGCAAGTATAATGTGGGAAATCTGAATGAGAGGAAACTACGCAGGCTTGGAGGTTTAGGATGGAGTAACTATTGCCCAGCATTGTGCTCTACGTTAACTAAGTACATCCTAGGCTCTGTGTGGTGATTTGGGTATACAGCTGGTTTAAGAATAACTACTGTTAAACTAAAAGATAAATTAATAATAAATATTAATAATCAAAATCAGAAAAGCAAATAAAGAAAATAGAAAAATGAAAAGAAAGGAATGGAAAACTTTAAATAGGCTAATCCACAAGGTGGCAGCATTGTACTAAAAAACAGACCTAGAGTTCAAAATTAAGGGTTGCTGCAGTGGAAAAATGACACTGTGCAGGACTGAAAGACTTTCTAGGGCAGTAGTTCTGAACCTTCCTAATGCTGCTACAGCTGCAGCCCTTTCTTCATGGTATGATGATCCCGAACCATAAAATTAATTCCACTTTTACTTCATAACTGTAATTTTTCTGCTGTTATGAACTGTAATGTAAATATCTGTTACGCAGGATATCTGAAATAAGACCCTTGTGAAATGGTCACTCAACATCCCCAAAGGGGTCACAACACACAGATTGAGAAGCAGTGATGGAGACTGGACTCTCCAAATTGTGCATGAGAAAATGGACGTGTAGAAAATGCAAATCATACATAAGACTTGAGACAACCCAGCCGACAGTGACAGCATGAGAACCAAGAAGGTCCTGAATCAATGCTTCAATTGCATTTATTCAAGGTGGTTTCATGTTTTACTCATATTTAGCACATGACCTAAATGTAAAGATGCTTTTTAAAGTGCAATATATGAGCCTGCAAGATAGCTCAGTGGGTAAAATTGACTTGCCACACACACAATAAATAAATAAACAAACACATATAGGAATAAATAAAATTCTCTTAGGTCTGGCATGGTGGATGCCTGTAATCCCAGCGGTCAGGAGGCAGAGGCAGGTGGATCTCTATGAGTTGAAGGACAGCCTGGTCTGCAAAGCAAGTGCAGGACGGTCAAGGCTCCACAGAGAAACCCTCTCTGAAAACAACAACAAAAAAATTTCTTGTAAAAGGTAGAGTATAGGTGGTTGGAGAGATGGCTCATGGTTAAAGAAAGCACTTGCTCCTTTCCTAGGAAACCAGACTTCAGCTCCCAGCACCCACATCAGGTGGCACACAGCTGCCTGTAACACAAGTTTCAAGGCTTCCAATGCATCCTTCTGAATTCCAAGGGGACTAAGACCCCCATGGTACACACAAACACTCATAAATAAAACTATGAAAATAAATCTTAAATAATACACTATTTTGGACTAGTACAAAAAGCAAAGAAATGGTTCTACAACAAGAAAACGGTGAATTCTTCTGTGTAACACCCCTATACCCTTAATCACAACTACTAAAATAACATGTTTTTGGAGTAGAGGTGATACCATAAAAGGCATAGTGGGACCCGCTGGTGCATGACTGTGACCCTAGCACTCGGGAGGCGGAGGCAGGAAGACTGAGGCCCATCCAGACGTGAGTCCCTGCCTCAAAGAGCACTGAAACAAACAAAACAGCAATAGAATCACATGAAATGTAAAGTGCTTAAAATTGATAAACAAGATGGTCAGTGTTGTTGCACACCTGAAATCCCAGCAGTGGGGAGGCGGAGGCAGGCAGATCTCTTGAGTTGGAGACCACTCTGGAGTCCTAGGACAGCCAAGGCTACACAGAGAAACCCTGTCTCAAAAAAACAAAAAAAAAAAAAAAAAAAAAAAACACAAACAAGCCAAACCAAATGACCAAACAAACAAGAGTTCTCTATGGTAGAACACTTGCCTAGTACATGTCAGACCTGGGGTTCCATAATCAGCACCTAAGAAAAAGGCCTGTGCTGAGAAAGTAAGTCAGGGTGGTAAAGAACTGCCAAGCATGTGGGAGGCCTTGGGTTCCATCAGAAACACAGCTCAAGGGAAAAATAAAAAAAAATAGTGACAAGATGAGATACAAAGTTTATCATTGCTAATAGTTCTGTTTTCATTTTTCCTTTATTTGCATTTTTATAACATTTTTAAGTACTGGAGATCAAACGGAAGAGCCTCGGTGATGATACTTTTAAAACTGGGGGAGGGGCATGGGAGGAGAACAAGGAGGGAAGGGCGGGATTGGAAGGGGAGAAAGGAGGGGCCTACAGCTAGAATATATGAAACTCTGTCTCAAAAACAAGGGTCCAGTGAGACTACTCAGCAGTTAAAGGCAATTGCCACCAAGTCTGACAAGCTGAGTTGATCCCCAGTACATGGATAGTAAAAGAGAACCACTCCCATAAACCTGTCTGCTAAATGGTCACCAAAGCATGCCCCTTTCATCCCTAAATATAAACACATAAACAGATATTTTGAAAAAAGAAATTTAAAGCAAAAATGTAAAACCAAACAAAAATAATAGATCATTTAAAAAGAGGGAACATACACAAAATATCACTATCTCAACTGTTTAATTCAAAGGAGGAAGAGATTTTAAAATGGTTAGGTGATAGAAAGGACATGGGAAAGAAAGCACAGTGACTCAGTTCCTCTGTTCATATGTACAGTCCAAAACAAATGAAGCAAATGGAGGGTATACTTTCATTTATTTCATGATCTGGAGATTCGGTCACTGATACATGTTTTTAATAGTGAAGACTTTACTAAATCTTCCCTAAGGCCTAAAATTTATCTGATCATTAAAGTATTTGAGAGCCTAGTTTTGAAATGTTCATTGTTGCATGGGGTGGCTCTCAGATGGTACCCAGTGATGTCCAGTTCCTAAAACTGCCTCACTGGGATGATGTTTTCTCCTTGAATGCGAGAAAGCACTTTCAGCCTTACATCAAATGAATGCAGTATATGGTAAGAAGAGAAATGCTTAGACTCAAAGATTAATCTCAAAAGAAAAAACAAAACCAAAAATGGCAAAGGCTCTGGAGAGTTGGCTTAGCAATAAAGAGCATTAGCATTTCTTCCAGAGAACCCAGGGTTCAATTCTCAGAACCCACATGGCAGCACACAACTGAATGTAACTCTAATCCCAAAGGATCTGATGCCCTCTTCTGGCTTCTGTGGGCACTGCATGCATATGGTCCACAAGTCAAACAGGCAAGCAAAATACTCATACACATAAAATTAAAATAAAGATTATTTAATGTGAATTCATTCTTAGGCACCCTCTCTGGAAAAAGTCAGCTACTATCTCTTAACACCACCCTGTGGTGAAGCCCAAGTGTTTTCCAGTGAAAAGAGATCTCCCCTCCCTCCACCATGAGTCATGGCATGATCTAGCTGCCACTTCACTGGCTGGAAGCTGCACCAGAGCCCTTAGACCTTCAAGAATCCAAGTATTTGTTGTTGATTGGAGTCACCATGCTTTGAGGTGATTCATAGCATACCAATAGCATACTAATGCAATCTCAAGAACTGATGTCACTAATGCCCACTGGAAGACTGAGGTGTGTGGAGAGCTGCTTGTTTGTCAAGCTGCTTTGTTATTCAGTGAAAGGCATGTTTTCATCCTGGCCTTCACCTTGAGACAGGGAAAAGAAGATGTTTAGCCAAGTTCCTTAAAACTTGTTTGTGTGACCTTGGACCATATCTGCTACTTGGGAAATAGTTTTAGAAAACAAGTTTGGAAGTTCAATAAATTTCTTTCTTGTATTTATGTGACTTGTTTTTGCTTTGCCTATAAAAAGGAACTGTGGAATAAACTCATGCTGCAGTCTTACAGACAACCCTCTTAAGCTGATCCTGTGTATAGTGTGACTTGCTTTAATTATTTCAATCCTTCCTCTCCACTCAGGAACAGTTTGACTCTGCCAGCAGGCTTCAGAAGTTTGGCACCTGAACAGGTACCTGAGATACGGGGAAACAGTGAAGGACACCATAAATGTTGGTGAGTTAGGATCATAAACTAAAGAGAAAGAGGCATGGGTAAGTAAAATTCGAGAGTAAAAATGGGACAAGGCAGTAGTGTCATGTTTTTTGTATGGTCTTTAATTAGAGACAGTGTGTATCTGTGGCACGAGACAAACAAAGTGAAACTTTCAGGGTTAGAGAGAAAGAGGAAAGACAGGCTTCAGGTCAAAATAAGACTAAACCATTAGCTACTCCAGAAGAGCTGTATGTCTCTCCTGATGACAATAATTCCTTGTTAGGAGAAGTCTTTCAGGATGACTAAGATCCTGGTGAGGTTGCAGAGCTGGAGGATTCTGAGAGATATCCTTCTATTCAGGCAATGAATGTTAAAAAAAACAACAACAAACAAACAAACAAACAAAAAAACCACCTGAGCCATGGCATAAAGAAATAAAAAAGTTGTAATTGGGCTTGGAGGAAATAATCCGAAAAATTGGAGAATTAACTATATTAACTACTAGGGAAAACAAAGCTCAATCCCTCACTCCAACTACTCCCTCATTGATTGCAGGCTTGGCCCCTCCTCCTGGGATGGCTACAGTTACTATAGCTCAAAAGAAGAGTGGGCCTTTACTTTTGTCCACTGTGCTAGCAACTGTTTCCCCTTTACAAGCTTCTTTACAACAAGCCAGGCAGAAAGGAGAAAATATAACTGAATGTTACAGTTTTCCAGTTATAGAGCAACCTGATGGACAGGGTAATATAGTGAGAATCCATGCTTCTATACCTTTTAAACAATTAAAAGAACTGAAAATTGCATGCCTCAATATTGTCCTATATAGTACTTTTTACTCAAGCTCTGTTGGAATCCTTGTTTACTGAGGCCCTTTGAACAAGGTACTGGAAGAAATTAGCAAGAGCATGTTTATCAGGAGGAGATCATTTATTATGGCAGTTTGAATTTGCTGAGCAGTGTCAAGCTACAGCTAAAATCACTCTAGCAAAAAAAAAAAAAAAAGCTTCTCAGTTTTTCCAGTAAGAAAGCTAATAGTTAATTAATTCTGCTACAGAGCCTCTGTGGTCATAAAAAATTGGATTCAACAAATAACAAGGTGTTTTGTCTGTCTGTTTTGAATGTGTAAGTTTACCATGTTCTATATGTCTTGGTTATAGAATATTGGTCATTGTGTTATTGTGTTTGTTTAAAAACTAACATAAAGTTAACTTAAACTTAAAACCTAGGGATGTCTTTGACCCTCCCCCATACAAGCCAGGGAGTGACAGACTAGCTAGATCCCAGGGGAGGACATTGCAGCCAGCCCTGAGGAGACAGGATGAGCTGGGGTTGGATGGAAGGGGAGGAGGTCCTCCCCTGTTGGTGGACTTGGAGGGGGCGGGGAGGAGGGAGATGAGGGAGGGAGTGGGAGGGTGGGAGGGAATGAGGGAGGAGGCTATGCCTGGGATGCAAAGTTCCTAACCTGTGATTG
>CM053742.1:11145111-11237529 GCA_028658305.1 Pachyuromys duprasi | reverse complement strand
GACATTGCAGCCAGCCCTGAGGAGACAGGATGAGCTGGGGTTGGATGGAAGGGGAGGAGGTCCTCCCCTGTTGGTGGACTTGGAGGGGGCGGGGAGGAGGGAGATGAGGGAGGGAGTGGGAGGGTGGGAGGGAATGAGGGAGGAGGCTATGCCTGGGATGCAAAGTTCCTAACCTGTGATTGATATAAAAATAAATAAAGTAAAAAAAAAAGTAAAAAAAAAAAAAAAACCTAGGGTGTAACGCATATCCCAGAATTTGGAAAACTAAAATATGTTCATGTAAAAATTGATGCTTTTTCAGGATTTATCATAGCAACTCCCTTAACAGGAGAAGCCACCAAACATGTTATAAGTCATTGCTTAAAATGTTTTGCTACAATTGGTATTCCTTCCATTATAAAGACTGATAATGGTTCAGGATATACAAGTCAAGCTTTTCAGATTTTTTGTGCTCAAATGAATGTAAGTCATAAAACAGGTATTCCATATAATCCTCAAGGCCAAGGAACTGTTGAACATGCCCATGGATCTCTTAAGAACCAATTGCATTAAAACTCGAGATCAAGCCTCTGGCAGAGGGCGAGAAGTAATGACAGATCTGGGGGAGGTTGTTGAGACTTCGGGAGAACAAGAGCTCCACAAAGACCAAACTGAGCAGGGCACAGGGGTCTTGTATGAGACGGTTTCTACAATCAAGGACCATGTGTGGATGTGGCCTGGAACCCCCGCACAGATGGGGCCCAGGATAGCTCGGTGTAGGACTGAAGACCCTAGTGAGGGAAACAGGGACTGTTTCAGTCATGAACTTGATCGCTGACTCTTTGACCCTCCCCCATACAAGCCAGGGAGTGACAGACTGGCTAGATCCCAGGGGAGGACATTGCAGCCAGCCCTGAGGAGACAGGATAAGCTGGGGTTGGATGGAAGGGGAGGAGGTCCTCCCCTGTTGGTGGACTTGGAGGGGGCTGGGAGGAGGGAGATGAGGGAGGGAGTGGGAGGGTAGGAGGGAATGAGGGAGGGGGCTACGCCTGGGATTCAAAGTACCTAACCTGTGATTGATATAAAAATACATAAATTAAAAAAAAAGAACCAATTGCAAAAAATAAAAAGGGGGGAGATATATCCCCAAACAACATGGAATTATCTTGATCAGGCTCTCTTTATTTTAATTGTTTTGAATGTGGATCTACAAGGCAGTTCTGTGGCTGACTGATTGTGCCATCCTAATACCAAAGATAATTATGCCCAAGTGAAATGGAAAGATCCAATTACTGGAATACAGCAGGGCCCTGACCATGTACTAATATGGGGAAGAGGGCATATTTGTGTTTCTCTGCAGGATGCTGAAGGAGCTCAGTGGATCCCAGAAAGGTTGGTGTGAGTTGCAGGAGATGTTCCCAGGAAGGAGGGTGCTTCTTCTGCTGACAATAATGAATCATCTGTCCTGATAGTGAACAGAGAGCTGTATTGGGGTTATGCTCCTGACTCACATTTGTTACATTCTGCTCATGGGAGAAGATGTTGTGCACAGAAACTTTTTAGATATAATGTGACTGGAACAGACTTGATTGGTCTGGTAGTCAGGATAATTCTCAACAAAATTGGGAAGAATGGGAAAGAGGACTGACTATGGGACATTGGTCTAATTCTGGTTTTCAGCGGGCCTATATTTAGAAGCTTGCTGCAGAAACTCTTGGGAGGACCTGTAAATGCCTGTGTAAATCCTCCTTATGCTTTGTTGTTTAATGTTTCTTGCTATCAATGTAAACTAACAAACTGTATTTCTAAGCTTTCAAATGGACACGAAATGCCTTCTTTTATTATGATTACTGTGAATGATTCTCAGGCTTGGTATTCTGATAAAGAATTACAAATGCTAGAAGCAGACCTAAAAGAATGGTTGGGTTAATAATTACTGGTGTTATGACCTTCATAGTAATCTTTTTATATCACTTTTATGGAGTGTTATATGACATGGCTTGTTATTCTTATTAGGAGCATGTCTCTTGCCAGTGATAATTAAAACCTTCATCAAGGCCTTGTGGAGTGTTAAAGCTGATCCGTATAAGATTAAACTCTATCGTCTACCCTAGTGGAGGTTAGTAGTCAAAGATGGGTAAGATCTCTCTGAGGAATATTCAACCTAAAACAGGGCATGAATGATGGAATTCATGTACCAATCTGTAAGATATATTTTTCAAGAGAGACAACCTAAAGCAGGCACAATCTTCTGCTCCATAGCTCTTAAGATATGGTCTTTTAAAATATGAAAAAAGGAGAGCTGCTTGTTTATCAAGCTACTTTGTTATTCAGCGAAAAACATGTTTTCACCTTGACCTTCATCTTGAGACAGAGAGAAGAGGATGTTTCATCAAGTTCCTTAAAACTTGCTTATGTGACCTTGGACCATATCTGCTACAGGAAAGTAGTTACAGAAAACAAGTTTGGCAGTTCCATGAATTTCTTTCTTGTATTGTTGTGACTTGTTTTTGCTTTGCCTATAAAAAGGAATTGTGGAATAAACTTGTGCTGCTGTCTTACTGACAGCCCTCTCAAGCTAGTCCTGTGAGTAGTGTGACTTGCTTTAATTATTTCAATCCTCACTCCCCACTCAGAAACTGTTTGACTCTGCTGGCAAGCTCCAACAGAGGTGAGTTAGCATAACATAACTTTGGGAATCCCCTTCATTGCCCCTTAGAGAGAAATTTCCTGTCAGAGAGGGGAGGATCCCAAATGGAAAGGTGGGGAACTGGGTACAATATGAAGCAGCTCCTAGAGAAAGCAGAGGCAAGAGGAACATATGGGGGTGGGGCAAGACGGGGATTCCTGAGATGGCACTGCCAGGACCTGAGCACAGCTATGGCCGTAGTTGACACAGACTGATTCTAGATTAGCGCAACAGCACAGAGAGAGTCTTTGATTTACTTACTTGTGCAATTAAAGTTTTAAGAGCCAGTAAGCGTCCCTGAGCAGCGGCTTCATGGAGTGGGGATCGATCAGCCCAGCAGTCTGAAACACAAATCAAGCTCCCAGTCAAGGTCAGGAGACTTCTTCCTGCATCTGTCCATGCTTCCCACCCACTGCAGAGCTTTAGGGAAGAGAAAAAAATCTAACCAGTACCATGCATCAGGACTTGTCGGATATCAGTAGCTGGACACAGTGGTTCATGCTGCCTTTCCATGGACAGTTTTAACAATTAAAACACTGTGTTTTTTTTTTCAAATAAACAAAGTCAAGGACTTGGCCCTGATAACTCTAAGGTCAAGACCAATTAGTTTTTTCCCCCATACTTTCATCTCACTTCCATTCATACCCCCAAATTCAAAGCCTGTGTACTACAAAGTAAACCTGAGGAATTATGAGAAAAGAGGGCTGAAATAAGACTCAGTAGAAGAGCACATATGCAAAGCCCTGTGTTTAGGGGAGAGAGAGAATGTTAAATTCCTAGGGTAATTTTCTCTGATTCTTTTACATATGTTAATGTAAAATGTCCCTTTAAGATGGTATAATTCCCAAAAGTTACCCTAGAAAGCTGTGTACATGGGTTGATAGAACCAATCTGTCTGGACTCAAGTACTATTTGGACTACTCTGTGCTGGAAGCATTTGAACCTTGATGTTTTTATCTGTGAGCCAGAGATATAGCAATATATTATTTGGCAGAGCTCTCAGAAGGCCAATCAACTACATCCACAGAGTCAGGTGCTCAAGGCCATTTTTGATTGATTAATAAGTAGAAATTACAGGGAAGCTCTCTAAGCAACAGCCTCCAAACTCTTTTATGAGTGCATTTATTTTTCTGTAATTGTCTCTGCCACTAAGAATAACCAGCTTTAATGGGCTTTTGAGAAGTAACTATATATGAAAGACGCTAAAGGACAATCATTTGTTTTGGAAGCAGACCTGCTCCAGCTTTCAATTTGTGGTGTGTGTATGTGTGTGTGTGTGTAACTGTGGCTATTCTTTTTCCATACTGAATAGAATGCAATATACACTTTAGCTTTCTTTAATGCAAAGGGTCCTTCTGATCAGTGTCTTCTAAGTGATCACAATGGTGAACAGAGCTCAGGCTTCACTGTCTACAAACTTGGTAAAAAAAAAAAATCCCACCAGAAATGTAACGATGTAAATTTAGAATACTAAAAGTCTCAGGGAAATTGCTCTTTTCCAATGGATGAGACTGGAAGCTGTAAGCATTAAATAAGCCTCCTATGAACATTAAATCCCAGGGCACCTTCTCTACTCCTTTGGTTACAAAAATGAGAACTGTAACAATGTACTGTACATGGTTGGGGTGACAGCAGATTGGAGGGACACTGGAGCAACTGCTAATTGAAAATGTGATTTTCAAAATATGTAGACATAGGGTACTCTGCTCAAGATAAAGCCAGGGAAATCTAACCAGCAAGCAATATCTTGATGACTTTACCAAAAGTCTTCCAGCTCTTATAAAATGATCAATGAAAAACTCACAAACCACAGGCAGTGACACTACACACCTTTAATTCCAGCACTCTGGGAGGCAGAGTCAGGCAGATCTCTGTGAGTTCAAGGCCCTGCCTCATCTAGAAAGTGAATCCCAGGACAGCCATAGCTATACAAAGGAAAAAAACAAAACAACAACATATATATATACACATCTATGTATACACACATACACACACGCACTATATATATATATATATTTGTTGCAGTTTGGGGAGTTTTCCTTTGTTTTTATATATACTTACATATATGTGTGTATATAAAGGAAGAATGGAAGGTTAAAAGATGGCTTAAAGCTTTCTTTGACCTTGAGTGGGACCCCTTTTCTTGAAAAGATATTATTAAAATAGTTAGCTAAACATGAATGCAGGGCTTTGTCAGCGCAGTGGGAATTCTTCATACTGATCTTGTCATTCTGTTAAAATTAATTCCTGAAAATAATTTTAATCAAGAGAAATATAGATAAAATTTTTGTCATCTCATACTCCTGCTATGAATGTGAAATGCTTTTATAATAAAGAAAAAACACAAAAGCATTTAATATGAACAAACATACTGTACTTAAATATCTCCATTTATTTCTGAGTTAGTACAAAACTGTTGAGTGTGACAGGTTACTTAAAAGGGAATTGTTTCTCACTGTACCAATCTCTTTTCCCCCTCTTGGGATATTCAAGGAACAACCAAAATGGAGATGAACCATTTTTGGAGAAAAATGGGACCTTTGTAAGAATAAAGGTGTTGGAGGACCACCCAAGTTGGGGAGAAGTGTATAGGGTGAATTTGCATTGCATTGCTTCTTAAGGACTCCCAAATTAACACATTCAAACAAATTTCCCCAAGAGCAAAGTGTAGCCCACAGCACTCCATACCAGTAAAACAGAAGAAAGACAGTAATAATGGACATAAACTGGAGAATGGACTTTTCAGACAAATTAACTAAGAGTTTTTATTTGTTTTACATACAGTTTATATCATGTGGACCTTTCTTGGTAGCTTCCATGACAATGAAAAGTGAATTCTAAGACATGGCTCACTTAGCATTCTTTTCTCTGTCTGTGTTTTCATGTACTGAATACTGTAGCATCTCATACCATGTCTGAATGTAAATACCATTCTACTGATGAAATGGTTAATTTAGAGGACAAGCCCAGCTGGTAAACAGAGTATTTCTAAACCATCTTAAGCATCTCTTTGCATATCTTTTGTTTTGTTTTGTTTTCATTTTGTTTGTTTTTTGGTTTTTCGAGACAGGGTCTTTCTGTCCTGGCTGTCCTTGACTCACTTGGGAGAGCAGGCTGGCCTCAAACTCTCAGAGATCTGCCTGTCTCTGCCTCCCTGAGTGCTGGGATTACAGGAATGTGCCACCAAGTGTGGCTGCTTGCATATCATCTTTAGTCTCCCTTTCATACATTTTCATCGAAGTCCTTGGCATGTGTGCGTCACACACGTTTGGAAGTGAATACAGGTGCTGGGGTTTTCATGATGGGCTTTACCTACATTAGCGGCTCTGCAGCCTGAAGAACGGAAGCAGCATATCTTCAGTGTGGCTTTGGCCTTCTGTTTTTCTAACAATAAGTTGGTTAGACCCGGGTGCCTAAAGAACTACAGGTTAAGTGTTTCTACTCTGAAGATCAAAATCTGGAATACTTCAAAATCTAAAACTTTCAGAGTACTGATACAACACTATCACACATAGAATAGTCAATCCCATGAAACTCAGATTCATGTCCCTAAATTATTTTAAATTTTTCATGAAATTTCGTGAATGAATTTGGTATTTAAGCTATGGTTCCCTCTCTCAAGATATCAAATATTCTGAACTCTGGGAGAAAAAAAAATATCTAAAACTTATAGTTCCAAGCTTTTCATGTAAGGAAGAATTGACTTGTAGAGGTAACCTGTTCAAACATAAAGACAAGATTTAGGCAGCTACTCACTACTAAAAGAACTGGCTTAGGATAACAACATGAACTGAATATGTAATTCCTCAAACTTGCCTCTGGGTAGGCTCTGATCTCCCTCTCTGTGAAAAGCAAGAGCCTTAACTGCATCCTCTAGCCAATTCCAGACTTTCTAGTAACTTTCCATCATTTATACGTCCCATTAGACCCAAACCCTAAGCGGTATCTGGATAATCCACATAAGCCCAATACTGAGTGAAAGCAGCCCTAAACAAAGACACCTGCATTGTGGGGTTCTGTTTCTGTCAAGGAAAGAAGGTGTTAGGACTCAAAAGCAAACTGAGGAGGAGAGGGAGCTGATGGTTACTGGGCATGGTAGGAGCCAAACCCAGGCTGTCTCTTAGGCAGGAGTGCTGGCCCTCCTTGTATTCACTAACCCGTGTATACTTCTCTGTAGTCACATCTTTAAAGAGACTCCACCCCTTCCTAAACTTTCACCACCACACATCCCTCCACACTCCCAGCAGAGAGCATGGTTCTCTCTGCTCCATCAATCAGCTAGTTACCCAAGGACAGGTTTTATTCCAGGTGCCAGCTTCTCTGGTGCTTTGAGGATGAAAAGAAGCAGTGGGGACAGGGCAAATGAGTCCCAGTTACCTGGAAGAGACAGCTAGTCTCACTCACTGGATGATCTAGCATTCACAGTACTCTTACCCATACTGGTGAAATGAACATTAGGACACCAGAATTGACTTTTAAAACATTGGATTTGGCTGCCAGGCACACTGGCAGATGCCTGTAATCCCAGGACTCTGGTAAGCAGAAGCAGGTGGATCTCTGTGAGTTTGAGGCCGCGTGCTCTACAAAGCCAGTCTAAGACAGCCAACGCTACACAGAGAAACCCTGTCTCAAAGAAAAAAAAAACTGAAAAAACAAAAGATTAGATTCTGTACATCTGGCCAAACTGGTGAAAGGAAACAATCAAACCAACCAACCCTCCTGAATTGTTTTAAACTTTCCCTGTAGCCATCTTACAATTTATAGAAAGGAGGGGACAAAAGCTTGGGAACATGAACATTCAAGCTGTAAGAGCTGGAGGTTTTCTCCTCCCAGGAGATGGTTCTGATGTCACAGTCTGACAGAAGTCCGTCATTTTTGACTTTCTTGGGGAAGGGTGTTTTCAGGGGCATTAGCTCTATCATTACACGCTGCAGACTTTCTCTGGGCATGTGAATCCTGCACCATCAGGTGTGCTCCTCAGCTGCTTGCTTACCCGTTGACAGGTACCTGCCTCTTCTAGAATCTCCTCATCAATGCAGTATCCTGGCATGCCCCCAACTCTCACCCATGATTCTGAGGTAAATTGGGTAAGCCTGTGATGCCATCTGCCATTTCACCAAAAAAGAAGGAAGAGTGTTGCCTTGGGTTTCTTCCTCACTTCATTTCTGCTTTGCAGCTCCTTCTCCATGTCCCACCCCCAGGTTGTACAGCACAACAGGACTATTCACTCAGGCATTTGCCCAAACAAGTTCTTACCTCCTATTTCAAGCACCCCTTATCTGTCCCTTGCCTAAAGCCTCATGGCCTCTATGAGAGATGGGGAAGGGGAGTGCTGCTTTATGCATAAGAACACTGTGAAATGAATGACAACCACATTGTGGTCTCATGGCTAGTAAGCATCAGAAAAACAAAATCCCCAAACTTGGAGTAAGGGCTTCAAAAAAGACCTTGCCCTGGTTTTGAAAACTATTGGTTTCTAAGTTCTGCCTATCCTGGTGCTACATTCACTTATATTGGACACTTTGGGCATCATGTTATCTGCAAAGTGTGTGAAATAGGTGCTGGGTGAATAAGAAGCTAAGTTGGAAAAGTGCTGGCCTAGCATGCAGGAAGCCCTGGGTTTACTCTCTGGCACTGTATAAACAAGAGGGGCAGAAACATGCCTAACTCCAGAGAAGGAAGCCTAAGGATCAGAAGTTCAAGGTCATCTTTGGCTACATAAAGAGTGTGAAGACAGTCTCAACTGTCTCAGGGAAAAAAATGGCATTGTGGTATACACCTGTCATCCCAGCACTCAGGAGGCAGAGGTCTCTGAGTTTGACACCAGCCTGGTCTACATAATAAGCTCCAGGCTAGTCAGAGCTTCATAGTGAGACCCTGTGAAAAAATTGCAATAAATTTGCAATATTCCCAACTGGAAAGAAAATCACATTCCAAGAACTAACTTTTCCTGTTCCATTGTTGATGACTGCCCCTACAAAAGACCTGGAAGGGTTTTTACATGTCTATGCTCCTGAAACTGTCACAATGAAGGTCCCCTTGTTTTTATTCTTGTTCCCAACACAGTATCTCAAACGGCTCTCAGTTTGCAAACAAGAGCAAATTGAAAGAAATTAAGGATTAAAGGATCTGGCAGATTCAGGATTTTTCCATTGTTTTCAGTAAATATGTAGCCAAGCTTACCAAGCGCACGAATACTTAAATAGGACTCAATCGCTCTCTTTGAGGGCACTCTATTTTTACTTCCTTGGCATCCTGCCTGGGTCACAGGGCTGCAAATACATTATAAAGATAGTTTACAAACATGTTCAATCCTGATGAGGTGTACAGAAAACATTCAAGTACTTTTTCATATCTTCCTTCACATCTTTCAAACTGTGATTTGTATCTCTGATTCTCAGGCTCCTTGAATAAATTTCATGATAACCCCCGCCCCCACCCAAGTTATTTCTTTACTAACAAATCTATTCGGATTGAATATGTTTCAGTTTAAAGAATTCAAAATAAGAGCCAATAATTCTTTTACATTTTTTCCAAGGATGTTACCTTTTCAAATTTCAACAAGAATGTGAGATGGTTCTAGCAGACTGCCTCTTTACAGTCTTTGGTCCCCACGGTATACAATCTTTGTTCAAGTTTTGAAATCATAGAAAGCAACATCTGTGGCATTTATCAAAGAGAACAAAAGTCATGGATCTCATTTCTGAATCAAAATAATGATAAAAACTTAGAATTAATAATATTTTTAAGAAAATGGAGTACATTGGGAAGAAAGCATTATAATAAAAATTCTTAAATATCTAAAATGTTTTAACATAATGAAGTTAATGAAATATTCATTAGAACTTCATCTTCTGATCAGCAGATCAGTAATCTGTGTTAATAAGTCTCCTTTGAACCCATTAGGGACAGAAGAGGTGAGCTGCAGGTGAAGTGAAAAGTCAGAACCTCTGCTAGGAACTCTTTGTCCCTACTTGGAAACAGTCAACAGGAACCTTTGATATTAAATGAGCAGAGGTCAGTCAGGTTGAAGTTTAAAGAAATAAGGAGGAAAATAATTAAGGTAAAAGGCTAGATAGGTACTGAGAGAAGATTCTACTACAGGCTCATATCTGCAATGGCAAAATGTCCCAACTTCTAAACCCCTCTCCCAATTTTATGACAGCAAACATGGCCTGAAATCAGGTTAAGTAATTTGTCCTTTTTATGTGTGTTTTCATTTGGTTGAAATGTTTACATACTAGAACAGAGCAATTTTGCCTTGAGACAAGAGACTTTCTAAGTCAATTCACTAACTTACTAAGTAACCAACATATATTTTCTCAACAAACCTTGGTCTGACAAAGAACTGCAAAGATGATTTTTGGTTTGAGAATAACACTATCACAAAGTCCTATTTTTTAATCTTGTTTTGTTTTGTTTTGAGGCAGGGTCTCACTAGGTGGCCATGGTTATCTTGAGCTCAGTATATATACCATGCTGGCCTCCACCTCACAGAAATCTGCTGCCTCAGCCTCCTGAGTGCTGCAGTTAAGAGCATGCACCATTACTCCCAGATCACAAAATCTTGCTGTTACTTTACATATGTAATTATAAATAATGTAAGAAAAACAGATTAGAATCATAGAAAATAAAGCTCTACTGTTTCGGACATGTTAGTTTATTATAGAAAGTCTTATCAAATCTGAATGTACTATCAATACAGGTGACAGGTATAAGGACACACATACACACGTATAAATAGACAAACACATATACATTTATATGAAACAAACTAGGCTTACATGTGTTAGTCTCACTACCACTCATTTTTAACAGTATCTGAAAATGGGCACTGCACTGTCCAGGAGCTTGAACAAGATGGATGGCCTAGACTGAATAAGTCTTCTACAGAGATTAAAGATCCAAAGTATGCTTAGACAGGTTCTGAGTACTCTAACACCCTTAGAAGTACACTTCACTAAGGACCACACAGATAGGAGTCATCCACAGTAACAACTAGAGGAACACTTTTATACACTCTGTCAGGATCTATCCTTATTAGATTTTACCTAATTCAAAGCACAAAAATGTTTCTGTATCTAACAGACCACCAAATGCCAGAAAGTCCCTGCCCAAACTGTTAAGTCAAAAATACCTTTTGAGGCCATGATTAATTTGAAACTAAAAGAAGCATTAATCTTTTGACACCAAAATTACATACCTCCCTGAAATGTGTGACAAATATAATCCCCAAAAGAAATCTCTTTCCATAGTCCAGGCCTTCGGACGCCTCTGTTACCAGCTAGCTGAAGCATTCTGATGCTCCCTCTTTAGAGCTCTTGTTTCTTTATGTAAGACACTGATGTCTAGCCTTTTTCAAGCGGTCTAGTACACTGAAATCACAACGTATGGCTATTTTGAAAGAGACACTTGGATGCAAATTGAAACAGACACCAACCAACTAAAGAATGATGCAATCCAGGAACCCCTGTGCACACTAAAATCACACCAGGCAACTCTCAACAGTTTTATGAATAAATCTTCCTCTTCCTCACTGACATCTTCTTCCTCCATGAAGGGGCAATCTTAACAGTGAGGGCATAACTGTTTCAGTTGCTATTGCAGTATCTCACTACAATTAAGGAAAGTTGTTTCTTGAAAGAGATCTAGACTGACCTCTACAAAGTATTAGACTTTCAGATGTTTTATGTTTTACCAAAATCTTAGCAGTTTCATATTGTGGTAACAACCTTCATTTTGGGTGCTTTCTGTGGTGCCACTGACATACAAATGGGTTTAGTGAGGTATTTTCTCTGATACCAATCAAATACATTTGCAAAGGACACCACAATAGCGTACAATAAATACAGCATGCCACACTGCTTTTCAATCAAATTAATTGATCATTGAATTACCCAAGAAGTCTTATTATAATGCTCTTTCATGTTAGTTGAACTGAAAGTGTTGAAGAAAATAATGCTGATAAGAACTCTTTTGCTTAGTAGAAAGTCTCTCAAGATAGCCTCTAAAACCTGCTATTCTGTTTTACTTCTCCAATAACCGTGACTACATCTACCCACTTCCAAGAAAATAATGCTGAAGATCCTTCACAAATTGGTGCAGCAAACATCACGTGTTATGTTAAGTGAAAGGTACATTTCCAAGCTACGCATTCAGCACAAAAGCACAAGGAAATCTTACCTTCTAGAAACACTATTCATTTGAATTTTCAAGGAGGAATTTTTGAGGTGCTGGGAATAAATTCAAGTCTTTTTACCTGACAGTCCACCATAGATCTCTTCTGCTATCCTAGCTGCCTCTTTTCTGTTTCCTTTGACGATATAGAAATGGGTCAGGAGAGCCAAGAAAACTTTAATTAAAAGCTTGAAGAAAAAAAATGTTGCAAACACTGTAAGAAAAATGTTTTGAAAGCCATAGAAAACCGGACCATCTTCCATTTTGGCTTCTCCTCAGCTTAGGTTCCTACGGCTGCAAATTTTTACTGAGTTATAATTGGCATCATATGACATCTATTTTAAACCTCCTAGCACTAAGTGCTCCTGTTTCCAAGAACTCTGTCTGTAGGTTCTAATCTCTGATGTGGTGACTCGGTATGTTGATATTCACGGCAATGTTAACTCCCTTCTAAAAAGAAACACTCCCAGCACGTGGCAATTAAACAGCATCTGTAACTGCAGTTGTAGGGGATCCAAATGCTCTCCTTCTGGCTTCTGCAGGCACCAGGCATGTACATGGTACACATATACACATGGGGGTAAAACACCCATTCATGTTAAGATAAATAATAAAATAAAGATTTAATACTTGGCATTTAGAACCTATATTGGATTTGATCAAAACACATTAGCTGCATGTACAGAAGTCTCAAGAAAAAATTAAAGAATTCCTATCATAATCGCATTTTCATTTTCCTTCTAAATCCTTATTTATGGTATAGTATGTTGGGAAACAGCATTGGAAGGATAAAAGCAACTTCTACATTGATGCAGCATGAAAGCAATTCCTTTTTTCACACAAGAAAGGGGGAACACACTGTTCATCAGTAAACATAAACAGTTTCTCACAGTTACTGTTCCTGCATGTATTTTACTTGCTTTTCATGTGGACATTTACAAAGAATTAAGCCTAATTCTTTTTATATTAATTATAGTTTATTCACTTTGTATCCCAGCTATAGCTCCCTCCCTCCTTTCCTCCCAATCTCATCCTCCCTCTCTCGCTCATCTCTTCCCATTCCCCTCCCCTAGTCCACTGATAGGGAAGGGGCTCCTCCCCTTCCATCTGACCCTAGCTTATCAGGTCTCATCAGAAATGGCTGCATTGTCCTCCTCTGTGGCCTGACAAGGCTGTTCCCCCCTCGGGGGGGTTGGTGGTCAAAGAGCCAGCCACTGAGTTCATGCCAGAGACAGTCCCTGTTCCTCTTACTAGGGAATCCACTTGGATACTGAGCTAGCATGGGCTACATGTGAGAAGAGGTTCTAGGTTATATCCATGAATGGTCCTTTAAGCCCAATCCTAAACTCTGACTAGACAAAAAAAAAAAAAAATCTTGGCTTCAAGGTAATATTGAATAACAAGGCATACTTTGCATGTTTCTCCTAATGACATTTGAATGTGACTGAAGTGCTGAGATGATTTTGTGATAGGTACTAAGGTGACACCTGTGACAAGTTCCCTCAGCAAGGTTCTTTCTTGATCATTCATTTCTGTGTGAAGCTTCGGTGAAGATGGCCACTCCTTCTGAAGGATGTGGCCTATCCTTTATAATGGAAGTGTGATAACAAAATGGATGAACGCCTTTCCTAGCTTGCAGGTGAGGTCATAGATTCCATGAATCAGTCTCTTCCTTAGCTGGACAGTGTTTGCTTATCAGCTGGCCAATAATCTCCCTCTCTAGCAAGGGTTTTTTTTTATTGTTATTTATATGTGGATTTTGCGAATTTATAAAATCTTCTGAAAGCGCAAGCGTATTTATTAGTTGGGGTTCTCTAGAGGAAAAGAACTTGTGGAATGAATCTCTCTCTACCTAGAAAGGGCATTATTGGAATGTGGTCCAGCTAGTCCAACAATGCCTGTCTACTGTAGGTCCAAGGATGCAACAGTTGTTCAGTCCACAACGCTGGATGTCTCAGCTGGTCTTCACTATATGCCAGAATTCTAGGCTCTAATGCCACTGAAGAAATGGACATAGTAGCAAAAACAAGGCAAGCAGGCAAAGAGAGAGCAAGTTTCCTTCTCTCATGTTTATATATAGGCTGCCAGCAGGTGCAGCCCAGATTAAAGGTGGATCTTTCCACCTCAAAGGTTTGGATTAGAAGTGGGTCTACTCACTTCGAATGATTTAATAAAGAAAAATGATCCCTCACAGGTGTGCCCAGCCATGTGGGTATGAATTCATTCCAGATGTAGTAAAGCTGACAACCAAGAAGAGCTATTAACATTCCATCACCAAGGTGGGAGGAGCTCAGGAGGATGCACACTTCCCTTCGAAAACACTGGCAGTCAATGGTTGTTGGGGGCGGGGGAGGGGGGGAAGAATGCCATTTTGTTCAGTGGTGTAGCCACTGGTAAGTTGTTTGTGCTCCAATAACCTCCCACCCAGCCATATTTTTACAGACAAATCTAGTTAAATTCACAGGGTTACACACACACACAAAGACATAAAAGGAGCGAGGCTTGGCAAGAAAGGTTTCAGTGGGAAAGGAGAGGAAACAAGAGGGTACTGGGGGGCATGAAAACAACTAAATTTCATCATGTTGATGTATGAAACGGCCAAATAAAAATAAACATTTAAAAATTCCCCCTGAATTCAGCGCTGGAGAGATGGCTCAAAAGTTAAGAGCATTGGCTGCTCTTGCAAAGAACCTGGGTTCAATTCCAAGCACCCACATGGTGGCTCATAATCATCTATCACTCTAGTTCCAGATCAAACAGCATCTTCTGGCTTCCCTGGCCATCATTTATGCAAGTGTTACATAGACACACATGTACGTAAAACACTCATACACATAAAATTTTAAAATAAAAAAGTACTTTAAAAAAAGATCAAACCATCTTCCACTGTAAGGCAAATCTGAACATGTATGAAAACAACTGCTTCCCAAAAGTGGGGAACATTAAGCGTTGAAACTAAACTTAAAATTCAAACTTCTTTTAAAACAGCTGGCAACAGACAAAGTATCATTACGTAGTTCACACACACAATAGTGTGTGGATGTATTCATTTGCCTTTTGTGATAACTGACAGTGAAAAACAAGGGCTTATTGGAATCAGGAAACAAAGGTACAATTGAATTTGCTATTTCAAGAATACAAAAGAGCATATATTCTAGAAATAAAAGATGACAGAGTGGTGCATAACACAAAGGATACTTCCTGTTTTACTCCTAGACTAAGCAACACATTAGATCCACTCAGAAGAGGGGGGAGGTTGTTCTATGAGTTACACCCTGTCCAGAAAATAAGATAAATAGAGAAAACTATTAAAACACCATTCTCATTTTTATTATTGGACATGAGCATGTTTTAACAGACTTGGATCATGTGTGTGATTGCAACATCAAAAGCAATACAGTATCTTTTCAACAAATTCTTCATCCATGTGAATTTCACTTTCAAATAAATCTGATTAGCTTTCAAATGATTATAATTAGGGTGGAACAGTATTTCCATATACTGACCAGTACAACATTGATGGTTAGAATTAAGGTATCCAGGAAGCCTGAAAATGGTTTCTTTTAGACAAATAAGTTTATTTTCATTTGCTCAGAAAGAAAAATAATTTTAATTCATAAATTACACATTTACAGATAAGAGCAAATTAATTTTCAATTCTATTGTCATCTTAAATAAAGAACAATTAAAGTATTTAATGATGATTTTGACAAAAGTTATTAGAAGCAAATATGAAAGAAGAAACAGTAATGTAGAGTGAATAAAGCAAAGTGTTACACATGCCTCAGCCTACCGTGAATATTGGCACTGTTATCTGTAAGCCTGTCTCAGTGCATAAAAATTCAAATAAGACTGAATGATTTGGACCAGGTCATCTTTTTCCAATAAAAGAAGCCCTAATTTCTGTATTTCAAAAATTACTCTCTAGCATTTGTGTTTCCATAGAAACCAAACACAAATATATCACTTTTATACCAGTGGCAACCAACTAATAGGCATGTTAAGATACTCTTTAAAAAGTTTTGCAAATGTCATCATTAAAAAATCCTGTACATAATTACAATACTGACAGAATCGAACACCCACAAGCGCCTTGCTGCTTTTATTTCAGTCCCTTTCCCACAAAAATAACATGTGAAGGAATTCAAAGGATTATTAATACATATCGCATATAATTTGGGATTTAAAAACCCATGGCTCTGGATAACTGTGATTACGATTGAGAAATTCCACCCACAAAGAGACTGCACACTCTGACAATTTTCAGACTTGATCTGCGATAAATAAACTGTTCTGGGGGAAAACCTTTCCACACACTGGCAATACTTATCCAAGATTAGCTAGACCACAATGACAGGGAGGAACTGAACTTCCATAGGGAGGACAGGATAGCAGCTGGTTTTGAGATGGCACACCTCTTCTGTTCTGCTTAGAAACCACAAAGGCGTTTACGGAGGACTAAACTGCACTACAAAAGCAGAGGCTTGGCCTACACTAGCATCAACAGTGGTATCGGTCAGTCCATAGAACTTGAAAAGCAACATCTCTTCACACTCATACAAAGACAAGAGCTCCACGCACGCTCACACGCACGCAGGAAGACAAGGGCTCTTCCTAGGAGAATGCATAAAACAGGCTCAGAGAGGTACTTGGGAGTATGCCAGTGGTGATTTCCTGACATTCAGTAGCCTGAGCATTTTGGCATGTTTGCTGTTTTACTACTTCTTGTTAACTAGTCCTTAGGCTTGAGAGCCATTTAGTTCAACTTTCATACGTAGCAGGTGTTCAAACATGCTGGCAACCAAAGAGCTGGTCTTGCTCAAGAAGTCAGATTACATGTAACCCTTGAGTGGACCCAGTAAGTGTTGAAGAACAATACTTCAATGTCCAAGGAAGGATACATGACCTTGACTCAAAATTGTACCTCCCTAAAGAAATCTTGTAAACATCTGGTAAATGTGAATTAATGGTATAACGTTAAAAACTGGCCAAAAAAGATCCAGAAACGTTTGGCCTTTCAGCACCCAAAGCTCCCAAAATATAATGTTAAAACATCTGTGTTAGAAGGATCTCAGTAATCTGAAAAATGTCATACCTGAGTGGCTGAACCATTATTCCCTAAATTTTAAAGTGCAAGGAGTTTTCACACTCAGGAATTGCATAAGTATTTATCTTTTTTTCAAAAAACAAATAGTGAATGATACAGAGGTAGCCTAATTTACCAAACCAACTCTAAAACCCAAAAATAAAAGAGCAAAATTATTTTCAAATGCTAACAGGACTATTGCAAGTGTGTAAGACTTGTTAACTCGGGCTTGCTTCTACCTGCTTTTGGATACCTTATCATTCTCATCTCTTTTCTTATCACAAGGACACAGAGGAGGCCAAGGTCTCCTTGGCCCAGTAGCATCTATTGCAACATCAATGCTATCGTCTGGAGTTATCCATCGCAGGAAAAGGAGGAAGATATAGCTGAACACAGCCAGCAAAGCAAAAATGTAGCCTGTCACTGGGCCACAATGAGAGATGAGTCTGTCCAATCTCTTGTGCATTGGCAACACAGTTTCCTTTGATACATGCTCATACACCTGGAAGAGAAAAAGTGACAATGAACATTCTGTTACCATATGCCTGTAATAAAGGGTGACCAGTGACCTACACTGACCCAAGAGCATCTGGCAAACACATATAGAGAGAAAGCACCCATGTTTCTATTCTTTAGCACAGTACTTACCATTGACTTAATTCTGGGCTAAACACTGAGTGACAGAAAACAGGTGACAGGAAGCTGATTACTAGAATAGCCAAGTCCTGTAAGGCCACAAAATTTTTTAGGTAGACATGCTACTGAGTTGGTCCAATGCCTTAACTTGGTTGAGAAAGCTCTCACTGATGCCTAGCTGAGAGCAAACACAGTTACAGCACTGTACTGCTTCTGGATGGTGACACTACAGAGCAACAGCTTCTACATTGCAAGTAAGGCAGGGAGAAGACAGAGAGGCTGAGCGTCAGAGCAGATGAAAACACTGGTAAGGAGAACAAAGTGGATTGTGCTAAGAACCAGGATTGTGTTTTGTGGAACACTGCTGATCCCACATCCTGGTAACATTAGACATACAAAGTGTTTCCCTATGAATTCAAGAAAATCAGAATGGTCAGTGCAAGTCGTTCTGAAGGGTCAGTGACAGCATATGTTAATTTAGTTCTTCAACCCTAGGGACATTTTAAGTACAAACATTTTAACCAGAATGATGTTGGGGCTGAGGCTGGCGGACTATAACTGGAAAAACAAAGTATCGCAGCCAGAACTCTAGCTTTTATTTTTTTTCAGTCAGGGTTTCCTGTAGTCCTGGGTGGCCTCAAATTCACTAGTTTAGGTGAGGATGGCCTTGAACTGCTCATTTTATCACCCACCTCCAGAGTGCTGGGATTACAGGTATGTGCTATCATGTTCAACTTTCCAATTTCTTTTCTATGTAACTCAGTAAGAGAAGGAGCTGAAAAGGTCCAAAACGTCCTTGAGTTAAAAGACAAAATAACTTGTTTGTCCATCTTTACTTGAGGTCAATTAATTTATTATCTTAAGTGATAAATAATTTACAAATATGAAGAAAATATGACTACTATAAATGAGGATTTACTTTTTTCCTAGTTGGCTGGCTGGCTTTTTGAGATAAGGTAGCACAGAACTGGCCTGGAACTCACTGTACAGGCCAGGTTGGCCCGGAACTCATGGTCATCCTCCTGCCTCAGTCTCCCAAGTGCAAATCACCATGTTGGCTGGATTTTTTCCTTTTTCTTTCTTTCTTTCTTTTTTTGGCAAATGTATATTATACATTTGCAGAGAACAGAAATGATAACACATAACATGATTTACTATTACCTTAAAGAATAACTACAAGAAAAAGTATTATTACAAAAATGCTAGTTAGCTTCTTTTAACATAGACTGATAAACTGCCATCACAATTCTTTGCTGAGTTACTCATCAACAACAGCTCAGGCTTTGGAAGTTTGTATGATGGCAAAGTCAAATCACAATTTACAGAGCTATGATTCTACATCAGGGTGGAGTCCAACATCACTGAAAAAACCTGTTTGTCCAAATATTCCTGCCAGCCATAATCCAAACTGTATTTCTATTCCACAAGGGACAAGTCAAAACTTAAGAAGTGGTTGGGGAGGTAAGGGGGCACAAGGATAGAATATGTAGTCTGAAGAGGCTATCTACATGATTGTGACACGTTCCCCCACAGAAAACTGGCACTCAGCCCAACTTCCGGGGGGAAAAGGTAGCTACTTTCATAAGTTGATATGAATCTTCAGTGAAAGTTATGTTTGTTTCCAATACCTCTTATGTCAATGAAACATATATAATATGCCCATTTTTAGAAAGAGATCTCACATATGAGAACTTGTATCTAAAACCAAGAAAGATTCTCTAGGCTGGAAACCCATTGTTCCACCATATTTAACAACAATAGCATAAAACCCAAGTCTAAACTATGACCCCTCTCCATGCTCCACTCGGCTGTCTTTCTGGTACGGGATTTCTACATACTAATAAAGTGAGTCATTTTCTCCAGCTTGGCACATGATAACATGAGGAAAGATGAAGAAGCAGATGAAACCGAGGACCTAACAGATGAAACTGAGTAGAATAAATGTTACCTGAGGCCAGAATAAAGAAGCATTTTCCTCTCTACAAGGTCTGTTGGCCCTGCATGTGACCTCTTAGAAATTTCCTGTGGCTGCTTTCTTACTGGTTGACTATTTGTTCTTATTTTCACATATATTTTGAATTCTAACATAGTGTCAGTGAACCTAAAGGCATGATCATCCTTGATGGCAGAGCATCAGTCATAAGGAAAGGCACTACTACAGTTTCAGGAAGTAGTCTGAATTCAACATTCACAACTTCCGGAGGCACTGTAATCATCTACCCATTTTCTAATAGGTCCTATGTGCTGCAGAATTAGAAACAGCTCCAACATGATGATTTTATTTCTCTTTTTGCTTCTCACTGCTAGGACTTTTAGAACCTTTTGTGATTTCTTTAGAAAGAGTTTAATGAGACTAGACTGTGTTGTTACTATTTTCAGAGGCCAGGAGCAGTGACTTATGTAGAAAGGTAGGCAAGCATGTGCATCCAACCTGGTGCATAAGTAATTACTCCTTTTCATTTGGAAGGGCTCTTACACTTCAACCAAACACGAAGGGCAAGCTTGTATGCAAGAGAAAGTTAAGTGTGCATGAAGAACATCAAGGGATTTGGGCAATTTTTTTTTTTTTCTGATCACTTAACGTACTTTTTCAGTTCTCTCTGCCACATTCCGCCAGGTGTAGAAAGTCTTTACTACATTGTGGATGTTTTCTGGAGCTGGCAATGTTCCCGACTTCACTTGGAAAATAGCTTTTTCCAGCCCTTCACACAGAGACTTTACTGAAGGCTCACATAAAATAATAAGACTTTCTGGAAGGACTTCAGGAATCCCACCAACTTTCGTGCTGACAACCTTAAAAAAGACCAGAGAGAGCACATGACCTACTGTAATCACCTCTTGGGAAAAGCAAAAGACCATGCTAAAAATTATCAATATGGCATGTACTAGAAACACAGAATCCTACAAGAGAGCCCTTAAAGAAAGAGTTTTACCTGCAAACCACAACTGGCGGCTTCCACGATTGCCATGCAGAAAGCTTCAGTGAGGGAGGTGTTAAGAAAAATGTGTCCTTGAACTAAGACATTCCTAACATCCTTGTGTTCTAAAGCTCCCAAAATTTGCACCCTAAGTTTTACAATGAAAGAGGGAGAAAAAGCTGGTTAAAAAAGTCATGCCTCAAAAAAAATTTAACTTCTAAGCCAAGTCTGTTATTTGTATCATTGTTACTGGTACTGTTTTCCATCTCAAAAAATTAAATATGGTCACACCCCAATGTAAAAGAAACAACTTTAGAAACCTGTTGTGTTATAGTTTATACAATGCAATTTCAACATCTCCAAAACTAGCTTTGTTTAATGAATATTACATTAATCGTTTGTTTTGTTTCAAGACAGGATCCCACTATGTAGCTCTGGCTGTCCTGGAACTCACTTTGTGGACCAGACTGGCCTCCAATTCAGGAGATCTCCCTGCCTCTGCCTTCTAAGTGATGGGGTTAAAGGCACGTAGCACTATGCCCACTGAATGAACATATTACTAACACACTGATAATTAAATGTTAAAAGTATTGTTTCTAAATGGGGAAAATGTTTTTTAAATCAGCACTTCACATATACACGCATTGTGTGTTAAAGGAATTATGGAGGAAGAGAGATATCCAAACCTGTATGTGCGCAACAATTTACATGACTGGATCATTAAGTTTAAATCACAATATAAGGTGACTTAGAAACCTGCAACCATTTGCAGGCAAAGTTCTTCCTGCATCCATGTGCCTCTCATCCTGCCTCTACCAAATCAACATTCATCTAATGGACAAAAGTTGTGTATTTTGTAAGCTTTCCTATTTGATATAAACTCACAAAAATATGCCTTATATTTGTATGCCTTTTATAGGTAGAAGTAAGTACACACCTAAGTCAGGCAAGTAGTCAAAAGCAAACATAAACAACTGCCCTTTGCACACCCACAATAACTTTGAAGCCATTAATACCTGTCATGTAGTTGGTATTTTTCCCGTACTTCTTCCAAAATGATTCTCTTTGGTCCCTCTCCTCCAATTAGGAAATTTAATTCTTGGTATTTTTGACAGAGTTCAGGTATTATACCACTAAGCAAATCAGTCCCTGAAATTATAAGGTTGAATATTGGAAATGATTAATATTCCACATTAAAAAAAACCTCATCAGAGTCCCTGAGAATCCACTTGTTTTAAGTATCAACCATTGCTAAAAGCCAGAAGGGGGAAATACTTACCAACTGCCATTGGTTACCGAGTACAAAACTTGAAGATACAGGTTCTGACATGCACTGCCACATACCCAAATCATGAACAGTATGTTTCAACTTTGTATCTGTTAAGTCATTCACTTGTTCATACCGCCTACTTTGAAAAATGGTATTTAATTAAGATAGTGAAAGTTTCCATTAGCTTTCTCCAGAACACACAGCCAACATGAAATCTAGGTCTCACCCCAGCACTTTTCTGTTTTAAAAACCAGCCCACCCTCTCATCATGGCCGAGAAAATGCAGACATAAATACCTAAAGTCCAAGGTCTCCAGCTATAAAAGCCAGCAGGTCTATGATTGCACTTCCTGCAAAGGAAGGGGCTAAGTAACAGTCTACCCGTTGACTTCACTTTGTTCAGAGTACAGTTTACACAGAGAATTTACTGTTCTTCCCAATACACACCAGGAAATGAAGGTGGCAGGCCCTTGAGTGCATGAGCATTATACAGCCCATAGACCTAAGGCTATAGATTACCTTAGAAACGAAAATGTTTCTCATTTTTAGAAAAGGAAAGGGCTTTCATTTACTATACATGCATCATCTCAGGGGATATAAAGCAATAGAGTAAGTCAAACCCTACTGGTATAAAGAGTAGCTATTTAAAGCCACAGGAATTCTGACACTATTTGGGAATTTAATTTATCAACAATTACACACCATACATTCAAAACTAAACATGAAATCATCTATTAAGCTGAGTTTATTCCAGTAAAAGCTACACACACATACATTTGCATATGCAGACAAACTGCATTTTCCCCATCAAGCCTCCTCAAAATAGGCAGACCAATTATAAATAATGGTGGGAGAATACAGGTTCATGTGGATTTTCTTTTCTTTTAATAAATTACAAACCCACATCTTCTTTCATTTTGCATGAATTAAGTGTGGCTAGTGACAAATCCCTATAGATTTTCATCCAGTGTTCTTTTTATACAGCTACAAGTAACAGTCAGACACTGGATATGGTTTTGAGTCACTGTCCAACCACATTATCTTGCCAGCGCTCCACATTTCACTGCAGTGCCTCAGTTTGCACCTCAGAATGGCCGTCCAGATTCTTTGAAGTGACCATTAGGGATATAAAGAAATAAATTTCATAAATTCTACCTACACTCCAGATAAAGGGACTCCCTTTATTCTTTAAGATATTGAACATATACACAAAACATCTTATCTGTTCTATGTATCTGTCTTTTTTTTTTTTTTTGAGACAAGGTTTCTCTGTTTAAAAGTCCTGGCTGTCCTGGATTCTTTGTAGACCGGGCTGGCTGCAAACTCATAGCTCTGCCTCCCTGAGTGCTGGAATTAAAGGATGGTGCCATCACACATAGCTGTATCTGACTTCTTTTGGAACACTGTTGCTTGAAGTTTCTGACAAGATAAACCATAACAGAATAATGTCTTCCACAGATTTTCCCTTAATAATAAGCTTAGTTTTGGCTATTGTGAACTTCTGAAGTTGCCTACATCTCTAGAAGGTGCTCAGAACTTAGCCACTTTGTGCAGTCACTAACGGATTTTCAAAATTATTATATACACCAAAAATACATTCAACATAGGTTTTCTGAATGACGATGTTTCCCATTAGCTGGGTAACCAGGAAATGGCTTACTGACACTTAACATTTTGCTTCCACAATTTCTCCCCTTTCCTCCTTTAAAAGAAAATATTAATTGTCCATTCTTCTTTTAAAAAAATTGGAGCAATCATAGCTGCTGACAATGGCTACATTTACTAAACTTCTAGTTCATTCACAATCAACTTCAAATGCACTGGGCCATTTAATCCTGACAAAATCCTTATATAAAATGAAGCCAGTCAGTACCATCAATGCTTTATTATAAATTCTAGTAATAAAGCAAGTTTTGCCCTCTTCACTATAAAACAAACAAAATCCAAAAAGCTTACTGTGGTTAGATTTGAAGAAGGCTCTAACACAAAACACAACACACAAAATGACTACCAATCACAGTCCCATAAAGCAGAGAGAAACCACCTCTGTATCAAATTGCCTAACCATGTTTTTAAAAATGTTCAATTAAAATTAATTAAAAAAATTCAGAAAACTACATAAGAAAGTAAAATATTAAAATAAACAGTTGAAAGACTGTTCAGCTCTGTTCTAGGACAACCCTGGCCAGACTGAGGGCAGGGACACAAAGAGACCTTAACTCAAGAGCTGGACTCCTTTGCATCTATTACTTACTTGGGCCAATTACTTACCCCCTCTCAGACTGTTTCTTTGTCTGTTACATGCAGATAACATCTACCCTACAGTTGTCTGGGCAAGTGAGGTACTGTACCATGCACAGGCTTTAACAACTGCAGAATAGAAATGTTGTCATTACTACTAAAGCAAGCAGCTAAGGATGCCTGCACACACAGAGCAGTGAGAAACTCCGACTAGATGGAAGATCAGAAACTAGCCTTTTCTCTACAAAAGCTGGGCAGGGAGAACATGGCTTCATCCTCTTAGTCTACTTCTACGGACCTTGGAAATATGGTCCACTGAACATCTCCCAAGGGAATTGGCATATTAAGAAGGAATGGACCATTACCGCAACTACTCACACTTGGGCCATAGATGTGGCCATTCCTCCTCATGTTACATTTTGCAGGGTGTCTGGCCTATGGAGAAGGATACCTGCTGAGCAACTGAACCGAAAACAGGAAAGGACTGGGCAGTGGTGGCACATACTTTTATTCCCAGCACTCAGAAGGCAGAGACAGGTGCATCCCTGAGTTTCACTCCAGCCTAGTCCACAGAGAGAGAGTTCAAGGACAGCCAAGGCTACATAGAGAAAGCCTGTCTCAAAAAAAAAAAAAAAAAAAAGAAGGAAAGATGTGCTGTGTGAGCTTTGAAAACATCTGCAATAAAAAACCATTAAACTTCTGCAAACAAAAAGAAAAGATCACACAGCACACTCTGTTCTGACTACCTACACAAGCATCTGACTGATTAGAGGACATCTGGTCAATGTCTTTTCTTATTTGGTAACCATTACAACATGAAAGGTTGGGCAACATTCAAAGCCACTCTATACATTTCTCTTCTTAGATGTATAAACTAATATCTAACCTTCCCTTGAAATAGATACAAGTCATTATAAAGTCACTGCACAGAATGGAAAAGCAAGCAATCATCACATACAAGTATTGAACAGTTTTCCACAAGGAATAAAAAAAGTTGTCAATGCAAATAAAGCTACTATGTCATTACCTTTTCTGTATACAAGTCTGCTGACAACAACAATAGTTATTACACTATCATGCCTCCTAAATGGTTCTGGAGTGAAGTCAGTAGGATCTACAGCGTTAGGAATGACGGACACTATTTCAGGATTCAGTGCTGCTCTTAGTACAGTGTTTTCCTTACTAGTATAAGAGACACAAATGATGTGGTTTGTGTCACAAAGAGACACAGTTAGAAGCTTGTTTGTAAGCACCGAGCTGACATCAGCAAATCCAAAAAGGGAATGGTCCGTGAAGACTGTCTGAATCCCCATTGTCTTGGCGTGGAAGAGAGCATCATGGGCCATGGCAGAAAAAGAACTGTGGGAATGGATTATCGTAACTCTCTCCCGAACAAATATGTACCTGAGCAATGGCAGACTATGAAAGAGAGTCGTAGCTGTAGATTGGTTGTACATGACTCTGAGAGGCAAGTAATAAACTTTGAGGCCATTGGTGAGATAACGGATGCCCTTTCGATTTCCATAAGCATGGGTGACAATTATAACTTTGTGCCCCCTCTCAATGAGGCACTGAGAGAGCTGGTAAATGTGGCTTTCCACACCTCCCATGTTTGGGTAGAAAAAGTCAGACACCATGCATACACTATGAGTGCAGGTCCTATTGGTGGAAAGAGTTCGAGGGCTAAACCAGGAAGGCATCACTGAGGGAGGCTGGCCATGGCCACCTCCTCTTCTATTGGCCATGCTGAGGTGGTTCAGGCATCAGTTCTCAAAGCAAGCCAGTTAAGAAATGTGTCTTCCATTACCTGAAAGAGAAAAAAAAAGACATTAGTTCAAAGACTCATTCCATTTCCTATCCCAAATCTTGTTTGAAATAGTTTTAATGGTAAGGTATTTTTAAGGCTTTCCCCTTAGAAATAAAAGCAAAGCATGTTAACAGTTTCTTCTTTTTGAAAACATTTACTTGCTTAGCATGGTGAAGTGTCATATGACAAAAACTATATTCTGCAACGTGTTAAGTGGGCTGGGAAACTGGTACCTCTGAAATGTTTGTTAGGCCATAGTACAGAATGGCTTGCCCCCAAAACAAACCAGTTCTTTCCAATAATTAAGCATATACCTATATATTTCCCGCTCTTCACCACTTTATAAGCTTATTAAGCTTTATCATGTATTAAATCACTATAATCCCAACATTACACAAATGAAGAGTTTTCTATATGCTACCCTTGCAGTTGATAGACCTAAACAGGGATCAACTTCATAATATAAATGCAAAGTCTAAAGCTTAAGAAGTTAGAGGGAACACAATGTGGCAGGCCATTTCATTAGTGATCAACTCTCTCCACATAATTTTTAAGCCAAGTTTTACCTATGTAGCTCATGTTGACTTTGAACTCATATTTTCAGCCCCTGCCTGGGCGGGTTTACAGGTATGCTCCATCACACCTAGGAATCTCCCTTGCATTTGGACCATTTAAGCCACAAGACGTGGTAGAGGTGACATGCAAATATTGTACCTCTATCTATGAAAGGTCTGATGGCTTTTACTTCTGTAGTTACCACATAAGTCATGCAGCTACTAGGCTAGAAGGATAGGGGAGACAATGAGAGAAAAAATACTTACAAGCTACATGGAAATAGGTAGGGACCCAGCCATCTCTCATTTTACCTATACCCAGTCTCTAGCCAGACTACTAGCTGGAAACAGCTTTGCAGAGCAACCCCTGAAAATACTCATAAAAGTACCACTATCTGGGACTGGAGAGATGGCTCAGCAGTTAAAAGCACTGTCTGCTCTTCCAGAGGTCCTGAGTTGAATTCCCAGCAACCACATAGTGGCTGACAACCATCTATACTGTGATCTGATGCCCTCTCCTGGTATGTAGGTATACATGCAGATAGAGTACTCATATACATAAAATAAATAAATGGCTTTTTTAAAGTACCACTAGCTAAGCCTAGCAGAATCCATAGTCATGAAAAACAGCAAAATGGCTGTTGTTTAATAGCGCTGTCTTTTGTTGTGAGGCAGAAAAGGGTATTAAAACAAGCTAGGATCTGAATCTAATTATATTGGCACATTGTTTATTTTTATAAACAAAATTTTACAGGAACGTGGCTTGCCCATTCATTTACATGAACAACTACTTCTGTGCGACAATAGCAGAGTGGCTTTGAAAAAGACCTTATGACCCACAGTATTTAACATCTGGCTCATCATAGAAAATGTGCAGATTGCTGTTGCACAGCTTCTCTGGTATTAGCTTTTTGGTTTCCATTAAAATATACCTAGAGCTAGAACTTCCTTTTTAAATTTTTATCTTTTATATTAATTACAGTTTATTTACTTTGTATCCAGCCCCCTTCCTCATCCCCTCTCAATCCCACCCTCCCTCCCTCATTTCCTCCCTGCCCCTCTCTAAATCCACTGATAGGGGAAGACCTCCTCCCCTTCAATCTGTTCCTAGTTTATCAGGTCTTATCAGGACTAGCTGCAACGTCTTCCTCTGTGGCCTAGCAAGGCTGCTTCTCCCGGGTGGGGGGAGGGCGGGCAGAGGAGGTCAAAGAACCCACCACTGAGTTCATGTCAGAGACAGTCCCTGTTCCCCTAGAACACCCTCTTCACGTGTTACCTGGAGCTCATGCTGCAGACAATCCAGTTTCTCCTTCCTTATTCAAGAATGCTGGTACTCAAACTGTTCCCTTCTCTTTTTGGAACCTTTCTTTTAGTTGTGTTGGCCTTTCTTCCATGACTGGCCTCCTTTCAGTGCAGACTCTGAAAATAAACATAGAACTGGAGATGGGCTATATGTGTGGGTTCTTTCCTACATCTAAGGTAGGAAATGTTTCTTTCAGGAGTCCCCTAAATATATCCCAATATGAAATACTCACTCAATATTCAGTTCTATAGAGGCATTGGCTTTCAGTGCCAGAGCCCCGGAGATCTGGCAAAAATCCTCTTTAGTTGAGCTCTACAAGGCTGCACGAACTCAATGGAGGATTATTATTCTAAACTCAAGTTTCAAGTCTCACTTGCAAACTATATATATGTCGATTTTCTCCCAGAAATTCATCTACATTTAAAGAATCCTCAGAAATACAAAGTGAGGAAGCAGGGAAGGGTCATGTACTTGGGAGGCAGAGAGTTGAGGGTTACAGGAGAGGTAAGACTGGGCTACGGGGGTGGGGGGGAGGGTACCCTGTCACATAAACTGGAAAAAAAGAAAAGAGAGAAGATCAAACTTAGAATCAATTAATCAATAAATAATGAAAGCAAAGAAGTATCAAGTTTACAAAAGGAATGGAAAGTCTCAAGTTAATACTTTTAAGTGCCTAATGCTGTTCTTCTTGGGTGCGTCATCTAAACCTGTATCTTTATGTTCAATTTTAAGAAGTGAATGACAGTGAAAAGAGAATCAATGAACCAAATGAAATTATCTGAAAGTCCATAATTTACCTCCAATGTTCTGAGTTTGTCTGCCATCCACTTATCATTCCTAAAATCGTTATTGCGTAAAAGCTCAACATATTGCATACTCACTGAATCTTAGCTTCTGTAGGTAAAGACAGGCTGTAAAATCTGGTGAATTCTCTCTCAAGTGTTACAGGTTGGGCAGATCTGTGCAACGTCCCTACCCAAGCCACGTAAATGACAAAAGTCAATAAGAACAATTCTCAACCATAGCCAGTGAGCTCCCTTATTAGTAGAAGCTACCGAGTTGCTGAGAATCAAGAGAACCGTACAGTCCCACGGTAATGAACCCGCATGACTCCCCGAGAGGTAGTCCGGGTGCACTACAGCCAAAAAGAGCGTCACCCTGGGTCCACCAGCCACCTCACCAAGATCAGGCAAGGTCTGGGCAGACCCAAAGGGAGTCAGAAAAACATCCTGAGGTTCTAGTCCTTCGCTCTAGTAAACTCAGCCTAGGAACCAGTTCCAGCCATCAATACACCCTCAACCTATTCGACTACACAGACCCTCAGACTCGACTTCCGGGCCTCAGGCCGGGTGGGTTTCACCTCCTCCACAGCCTGCCAAGCTCCCATGAGAAAGGCACAACCCCGTCCAGAACGGATCGAGAGCCCTGGGAAGGACAGCCAAGACGCGCACTTACCCTCAAATCCCATGGCCGCCTCTGTCCGGACCTCCCGCGGCTGTAAGCAGAATCCCGCCCTGCTGCTCCAAAGCACCAATCAGAAACGTCCGCGACCTGAGCGCCGCGCCCCCACGGTAGCCAATCACACAGAGGTTTAGAATTCACGTGAAAGAGAGACGCCCAGTCATCCCCAACTCTAGCGCTGGATTGTAGCGTCAGTGAGCGCCGAACCACGTCTCCTAAGAGATGCGGAAGATCACCGGCAAACGTACACTGGTTGCCTAGTTATGGCGTCTCTTTTCAGGAAGCCCGCTCTCTCCCCGCCTCCTTCCGGTTAGAGAGACTTGAGGAGAACCCGGAGAAAAGCAAGGGGGCAGGGACGGTGGCGGGGTGGGGTTGGGGTGGGGGAGAGACGGAAGGCGGGGAAACTGCGTCAGAGCGTTTTACAGTCTGTACCGTCCCAGACCCAGCTAAGTTGGTTCTTATCGTTCTGGTAGGGTTGATAAGTGAAATAAATACAAGTACACAGATGAAACTTACCAAGCTGTGAGCAGATGGCAATAGTGGAGAAGTCCCTCTTTCAGTGGAGTAGGGGGAGGGGATGAGGGGAAAAGGAAGGGAGGATGGGACTGGGATTGTTGAGGGTGGGGACTTTAATCGGAATATATAATGAATAAATTGTGAAAAAAAAGAAAATAGAAGTACAGAAAAAAATCACAGCAAGTCAAAACGAAATTGTAAACTTTGAATTTCAGACCTACATATCTATACATATCCCAGTGATTAAGGACGTTCCTTTCAAAAGTTCAGATTTTGGATTCTGTTTTACAACTCGTCCGGGAAGAAAGTGTGTGTGTGTGTGTGTGTGTGTGTGTGTGTGTGTGTCTGTGTATGTGTGTGTGTGCTAGGAATCTTAGGTATAACCTGAATCGCTCCCATTCAAGCTGTTACAGCCTTCAGCCAAAAGTGTCTTGAGGTCTGGAGCAAGATCATCCTATAATGGTGCTTGGCCAAGAAGACAGAATCTATGTGATGTTCTAATGGCCCCCCACTCTTTACAGCTGGTACTTGCAGTTCCCCAGCACTGCCATTTCTGCACTTTCTAGAATAAGTTCTTTGCTGTGCAGCATCACCATCACCATGACTGGTACCCCTTTGAAGCTAAAGTTCAGGCTGTTTTCTAAAGCCAAAAGAAAGTTGTAGCAGAGTTAAGAGATAAATCTGGGGATGATTTGAATTCTGCCTGAATGACATCAAAACATGACTTTAGAAAAAAAGCTTCTCAGCCTGTGGGTTGTGACCTCCTTGGGAAGTTCCTGGGTGCTAGTATTTATGTTACAGTTCCTAACAGCAGCAAAATTACAGTTCTAAAGTAGCGACAAAAATAGTTTTATGGTTGGGGTTCACCACAAATGAGGAACTGTATGGCCACAGCATTAGGATGGTTGAGAACCACTGCTTAAGAGAATGTTCTTGGAAGCCACTAAAATTTGACTAAGATGTTGATGTGCAGTCTGTTCTGATGATACCTAAAGTATGAAGGTAGCCAGTACCAGATGTGCTATCAAATGACCTAAAAAGAAAAGATATAAAGGAAATGTAGGTATGATCTTCTCTTGAATTTTATTTCTTTGTAAAGTCATAGGTAAATAAGTATCCTTGGATAGTTTTAGAGAGGGAAGGCATCACACGTATATTGAAAGCTTGCTATCTCTATGCAAAGGGAACAGAGAGAAAATTTGGCTTATGAAACTGTCTGTAAGAAAAGGAATTGCTAAGTGTCATAAGAGAAATACGTTGCTGGGAGTTTCAAAGGAAAGAGTATTTCTACCTACCAGCATTTGTGAAACAATAAGCAGAGTGTGTTTATACAAGTTGAAAGCAAGATCCTTTTAAGAAAAAAACTGAATGAAGATATCATTGATGCAGATGATCACTTCTCAGCAGATATTTTTGTGTAATTATACAAGAAAAAAATAGGGAGCTAGATGTAGTGGTGCAGGCCTTTAATCCCAGCACTCAGGAAGCAGAGGCAGATGGTTTTTTGGGAGTTCGATACCAGTCTGATCTACAAGAAGAGTTCCAGAGCATCTAGGGCTGTTTCATAAAGAAAAGCCTGTCTCAATAAACAAACGAATGAACAAAGCAAAACAACAACAACAAAAAACAGAGGGGGAAGAGATGTATCCAAACTACTGACATTGTTAGTAAGAATTAGAGGAAACTGATAAGTAAGTAAACTTCCTGAAGAGCAGGTACTTGATTCTGACCCAGATTTCTAGCAAATATGACATTTTCAGTTATTATTTTGTGACTCTCTTCCTTTTTCTGCTTCAAATAGAAAAATTAGATTGCTGTGTGTATGTATTTTTTAAAGAACCAAACATATACATAATCAAACTTGAAAACTGTTAGTTAAGACTAAAAGCTACAGGGGTCCTGGACATCATAAGTGGTGGCAGTAAAATATGGACCAGGAGTCCATAATAGATTCTGGCAGGATTCATGTGTGGTTAGGGACAGGAACTAGCCTAGAACTAGATTTTTACATTGGTGGCCTTCAGTAAAGGATCTGTTGACTGATAACCTTTATTTAACTCCCTCCCACATCAATTCTGGGTTTTGACCATGTGGTACCTTCACAAACTGTACCTCAGTAAACTGAAGTTAGCAAATGCTTCATAAATGTATTTGGACTAAGCCATCCCTGCTGGAACGTTTTCTCCTGGAAGTTAATGACTATGTAAGTGAAGAAACCCAGACAAGGTGTTAAATGAGAACAGCCATATGGAGAAAGACTGAAGAATGTGGTTTATGTTGTGCATTCCAGCTTTAGACGAGTTCTACTTTGATGGAATGACCACTGATGCCAGGGAGGTGAGCTAGTTTTGGAGTAACGGTAGAACCAGAGTCTGCTGTCATGAAGAGACTGTGACCAAAGCTGCCTGTATCCAAACCCATAGCATCTACTGAGTTATGACTGGGAGGACTATGGTTTGTTGGTCCCTGTGTGAGACTTGGAAGAGAGCATAGAGATCTCCCTCCATGCATAGGGTGAATTGGGGAAGTAAAAGAGGGGAGAAACAAGGACCGTGAGCATGTTTTTCCTTAGTTTCATTGGGTTGCGTAGTTATAGAATAACAAAAAGAAGGTAAAGCAAGCTTATTTGAACAGCCAACTCAGGCTAGGTGATGTCTTCTTTTTTTTTGTAGAAAGTCAAAAAACAGTCATTTCTTCTATGTATTCTAAGTTGATGATACTTGACAAAATAAGGACTATTTTATTTATTTATGAATTGACTGAATTTTTCTGAATGGAATCATGAAGTACACATTTGAAGTACTCTGGGCCATCACTTTCAGTTATAATTAATCAATTCTGTTGGTATGAAACCAAAAGCAGCCAGAGGCCACAGATCAGTAAATAAGTATATAATGTGTTCAAATCGAATATCACCTACCAAAAACAAGCAGGGTTCCAAAACTGATCAGTGGGTCAGAACAAATAGCATCAGTGATAAAGTTATCATATGCTAATTGTTTATTAAATTATTGCAATGATCAAATATTAGAGTATTTGAGGATATTTGTCATCTGGTAACTATTTTGAGAGTTGATTCTTCCTTAATTTTTTTTAATGAAGAGTTTCAGCATTGGAATAATCTAGGTATTCATGTCCTCTAACAGAGTCACAACTAATACGAAGTGTATAAAGGTACTCTTGACATTATTTTTAGAGAATTTTTGTTTAGTGATCATAAAATCAGTAAAATGATTTGCTGTTTATTAAGTAATTTTATTAAGAGTTTACTTTTTGCCAAGTGTTGTTTTCACACAAAATGACAATTCCATTTTACTAACAATTTTGACTGTGCTGTGAAATGGTTCAAGTGCCTTAAAGTGGACTGTTTATGCCATGCCTTTCTAGTGTCTCAGTCAGTACTGCAGTGTTCATCATTATGCTGCCCAATATGTTTCAGTCTCTAAAGAGCTTTCCACCACACTGTTTTGGTCACAGATTTATGATCTGTGCTATAGCACAGTCTCTGTCCTTGTGGCTTACATAATCAGGAACTTTGTGTATTGCTGTTGTTTGCAGTTTGCGTTATGCTCTTGGAGATCCCCGTCATATTTTAATTTTCTTTGACAAATTGAGAATTTTCAGCTAATGTTTTAAGGCTGTTAGTATGACAAATATTCTTGTACAAATGAACTCGAAGAAAACAATATACCAAGTTATTCTGCTTCTACCTTAAGACCATTAACCTTAATTGTGAACTTGATTGGATCTGGAATCACCTGGGTGTGTCTGTGAGGGTGTTTTCTGAGAGTTTTACCAAAGTCAGGATGACATGCTCCGAATGCTGGCAGTACCATCTCAAAGGCTCAGCTGATGAATGGACTTAACTGGAGGAGAGAGCTGAGCAGGAACATTCCTCTCTCTCTCTCTCTCTCTCTCTCTCTCTCTCTCTCTCTCTCTCTCTCTTTCCTGACTGTAGACTTGATGTGACCAACTGCCTCATGCTCTTGCTGCGATGACTTCCTCACCATGATGGACTGTCCCTGAAACTATAAGTAGAAACACAATGTGTATTACTTCCACCAAGCAAGAATAAGACCACTACCACAGTTCCTTAGGGGTTTTAAGGAGTCAAATCACAATTAGTTGCAAAGCAGGTTTACAGAATGGAATGGCGTCTTGAGGAGGTACAGAAAAATCTCAAACAAATGGCTATCACCATGTGGCCACCATGTGATTAGGGAAGGTTAGGGAAGGTTATGGTGTTCCCCCAAACAAGTCAAGGTCATGAGTTGGGACTGGTCAGGTTCCAGGAAACAGATAGAAACTTACTTTTAACAATGCAGCACAATGGTTCTTGCCTTCAAAATGGAGCCAAGTAGGTTCCTCATCTTCTCCCTTAACTCTCTTTTGTGAAAACTTTTTCTTTGGTCACAGCAATGAAAAAGAAAAATAGCTAACATACACTCTCCAGGGCCAGCCCCACCTGGACCGGCCATTTGGGGGCAAGCACAACCTCTTGAGACCAGCTCTATACTGACCAGCCATGAGGAGGCAAGCAGTCTCCTGTTGATTGTTGGGAACTGAAGAGGGGAGAGTTGGTAAGCCTATGAAGGGCCAAGGCAGGAAGGCAGAAGTTAATTGGGGCCTAGTCTCATGGCTTCCAGTGATATCTCCCCTGGAGATGGCAGTTAGTGATCCAGAGCCACTTTTACCCAAAATGCAGTAAGTTCAAGGATTCAATATAAGCAAAAACCTTTTCAGAGACCCCAAATTTTTAGGATTTGTCCAACGGTCTCCTTCTATCATATGAGTCCTTTGATTTGTAAAGTATAATGCAATGCTCACTTTTTCCTACGACTCAAATGAAATGAGGAAGCTGAAGTTTAATGAGGTTGTTTCACCTCACAATGAGATTAGGTGACAGACCTCATCCTGAAACTTGAGTCTTTGCTTCTCATTGGTGATTTGAACTCTTTTTCTTTCTTTACTTCTTTCTTTCTTCCGTTCTTTCTTCTTTCTCTCTCTCTCTCTCTCTCTCTTTTTTCTTCTCTCTCTCCTGTCAGAAATGGACAAAAGGGCAGGAGAGATGGCTCAATGGTTAAGAGCGCTTGTTGCAGAGGACCCAGGGTTCAGTTGCTGGTGCTCACATGGCAATTAACAACTGCCTCTAACTTCAATTCCCGGAGGCCCAATGCTCTCATCTGGCCACCTTGTGCACTAGGCATACATGAGCTACACATGCAAAAATGCAGGTATCATAAAATAAAATCTAAAAATCCATTTAAAAATGAATGAGCAGACTGACTCATTTGCCTGTGTGTTGTCAAGACACGTTGATTGTCTTCTGCCTCAGTAATCAGGCAAGCTTCGCCAAATACCTTGGAGGGGTGTAGAGGAGGAAGAAGGAAATGAAATGCTGAGGTAGAAAATTGAAGAGTGAAGTGCATCTTACAAAACTTTGTTGTTTGAGAGCCTTTTCAGAAAATTGATTTAAACTATAAAATTACGAAGGAGAAATCATCAACACTGTGGTCGAAGAGGGAGAGTACAAGCAGGCAACAGGAGAGGAGTGATTGTGCCAATAGCAGGAAGTGTGTCAAGAGCAAGAATAGCAACAGCAGTGTGGAACCACTTCTGAAATCCAGGGAAAAACCTAATTCAGTCATCTGGATTCCTTGCTTTCCGCTACTATTAATCCTAATGGACAAGAATAAGACTACTACCACAATTTTTGAGCCAAATTTGAAGCAAGCTTTATTCAGTACTGTCAAGGACAATGGACACTGGCCAGGTCTAAACCTGGGGTTCACAGAAAATAGTGCCCAATCATTTTAATCAGGTGCTTATAAAGTCAAACCTCATAAGGCTTCCCACCTTAGTCCCATCAGGAGCAAGCATACATCCTGTCATACTTCCTGTCTACACACCTACCACCTATGTGTGATCAAGCACATACACTGGAGGGACAGCAAACCTTGTCTACTGAAGCAAAATGTTGTGGTCTTTTTCTCTTATATGAATAGCCCACAGCATTCCAGGAAGCTATCTGTCCTTGGGCAAGTGAGGCTTACAGGTTAGAGGCATTTTTGTTTTATAGAACTCGTAAGCACAGTAATTTAAACTTAAAACAAAACTTCAGACCTCAAACTACCTTTTTTGGGGGGGGTTGACTGTGAAAATCATTAATTTTGGAGGCCGTACAGCCCAGGATGTTACTGTTCTCCCACTAACTCGGCTGAGATGACTATCAAACCTGTGGGTCATGATGATAACAGTTGCCTAAGGCATTTCTCAGGAATTAAAATGCTACTTCTGTTGTAACTTCATACTAGTTCCTTAGGCCTGTGCAGAAGTGTGTGACCTTTTGATGTGGGGTGTGTATGTGAAAACTCCACCCACAGATCTTGCTAATATCATGGGTTTTGCTAATACTGTTATTTTGTGAACAAGTGTTCCATGGAGAGCTATGAAGTTTAATTGCATATTCATAGAGCACGGAATGCATCCTCTTTGATCACCTTTCAGCCTACTTCTTTATCCCATAAATATCCATGAGCTCTCTCCTCTGGAAGGCAAGTTTGCGATTTCAGTCTCACACTCCCACATTTCTTTGCCACTTTATGAATACACTCTTTCTCTTTTTGCAGAATTCATTGTTTTGGGATCAGCAGATGCTTCATGGAACTGCTCCAGCAACAGGCCCACAGCTAGGTTAAGGATTTTAAAAAGGGGACCAGAAAGGAAGCCAAATAGTATTGGAAGGCTCCAATCTACAGACTTCAGACAACTTATGCAAACAAAGGGAGAACCTGGGAACTGCTTGGTAAATTTGAAGAGGAAGGGCAGGGATTGAGGCCAGGATCCAACAAATACCACCATGGGGTTACATTTCTTTATCATTATCTTTCTCTTTGTGACTGTCCTGCTCCAGGATCTGACCTTAGAAATTTGGGTCACATACTTTTGTTCAGGAAATTCTCCAACCCTGAAAGGACTTTTTGATCAGGCAATTCTCCAACCGTGAAAAGACTTTTTGATCAGGAAATTCTCCAACCATAAAAGGACCCTAGAAGGACAGATTTGAATACAACTATTTACACAATTGTGTGCTAACTGCTGTAATAGAATAAGTGTGTGTGTGTATGTTGGTCTTATCTATGCACAGTATTAATAAGAGAGATACATTTGTTAAGTTGTTTGATAATGCTGTTAATGCTATTTAGTTCCCTCTGATAAGCCAAAATTTCAGTAAAGTCTATGCCACCAACAAATTATATATAGGGATACCTTAGGGACAGAGAAGAAAAAAGAAAAAGCCTTTTGTTCTTTTCCTGGGCAGCCACGAAACAAAGAGCAGAGGCTGGAGAAAGGCACAGCAGTTAAGAACATTGATTATTTTCCTGGAAGGCCTGGGTTCATTTCCAGGCACCTACGTGGGGTCTCACAGGCATATGTAACTCCAATCTCAAGGGATCTGGTGCCTTCTTTTGGCCTCCAAGGGCACAACATGCACATGGTGTACATTCATACATTTGAGCAACACACACGCACACACACACACTTTTTTTTTTAAATCCCAGGTGGTGGGGAGATGTTAGCATTGTTAGGCTCCTTTCCATAAAAAGATAATAGTCAAGTTCAATTTATTCATACACCACAGAGTGATTCCCAAAATTCCTGTGTTACCCTTGTTTAGAATGATAAACCTGTTGGGAGCTCTACCTTGGCTTCCCAAAAATGAGGTCTAGTTTTAGTCTATTTATGTGTTCCCTGAACCTCCCACTTCTATATTCCCTTTTGTCTTGAAAATATTTCCCATTAGCATGAAATGTAGAGGAATAGCATAGTAAATAACACCAACTTCTATGGCTTGAGTAATGATGTTTATTTCCTTTAAATACATTTAAATGTGAAATATCAGGCAGTGATTCAGTAAACTTGAAAAGTACAAGCTGAACAGGAATTACATCAGTGCTGCTCACACAAATGAAACTCTGCATAAGAAAGAACCAGAATAATTCATAAGCATTGCACTTGGACTTTGCCAGTCTGAGTAATCAATCATGGGGCACCTGCTTACTCTGTGGCAGCCAACCCTTTCTCATGCATCAAAACAATGGGCTCCCCAGACCTCTTCCTCTCTGAATACTGGTGTGCAGAGGCATCTGAAGGTAGAAGTCATTTGTCAGTGAACTAGGAAATTACCCAGCTGCTGTTGCATGGAAATATGGATTTACCGTGGCACTAGGTAAAATCAAATTTTCTAACAACTGAGGGGTGGTGGGCAACAGTGACAGCAACTTGACAAAGCAGCATGCTGTTTAAAGTGACTGGGATGGGGAATTTGGGAGGAAGTTGAATCAAGGGTTCTTTTGGCTGTGGGATCCCTGGGCCCTTGTCTCCTTTGAAAAGAGGCAGTGCTTTCCACAGGTTGGCTTTCTACTTGCACATGTTCTGGTGAGAAAAGGACATCTGTCCTCACAGCTGTCACAAAAGAAAGTGAAGAGGAGACTTTAAAAGCAAGGATCAACTTTGAATAAATCATTCAATTCTGGTTTCATCTGATTGTGTTTTCAAAGAAAAAATTCTGGTTCTGTATTTAAAGTGTCAATGTAATATTCTAAGTGGGCACTCAACTGGCTGAGGGCTCAGCCCTAACCAAGATGTTGATACCACCTCCTGCAAAGCTCAAGGCACATGGCAGAAGAGGGGCTGGGGAAAATGTAAGAATCAGAAGGTAGAAAGAAGGGCTAGGAAGTACCATCTTCTAGGCATGATGCAGACTTTCCTGTCAGGCACTCACACAACTGTGGTGATCTGACCTAGGCCTATACAAGGGCAAAGTTCTCAGCAGTTACTTATGCATTTGGGAGGGGCTCCAGGGTGCCCTACCCCTCCCTGGTGAGCTCTGGGCTACTGACAGACTCTGGAGAATAAGGGAGTCACTGTCTTTAGTTGTGGACCTATTGGTGGGTGAACCAAACAAGCTCTGACAGATAGTTCCAAACCTATGGTCACACAAAAGGCCTCAACTGTGTTTAGTGGATCACAAGACAAAACAAAAAGATATGAATGTGGGAAAGGGTCTTGGAAGGAAGAAACTGGTTCACAAAAGTAGGCTGGAGTTAAGAGATTATAGGAGTGATCAGAATGTATTTTATATGTGTATGAAATTGTCAAGGAACAAATTTAATTAAAAGAAAATCTCAGCAGTTAGTTTGGGTAGGTGTTACAATTGATCAAAGCTCAACCAATGGCCTCCCAGGTTATAATCATCCTTAAGTTTCTTACCTACACAAATCTAGTGATATCTTCTTCAAGAAAACATACACACAGAGAGAAAGAGAGAGAGAGGAGAGAGAGAGAGAGAGAGAGGGAAAGACAGAGACAGAGAGACAGAGAGACAGAGAGCGAATTAGCTAGATGATTGGAACCTCCCCTTAACTCAGTTGTTTAAATGTCACTGACTTCCTTTTTGCTTATAAAAGGGTAATAGCAGACATGTTGGTTCAGGTCCTGTAATTCATAAGACCCTGTTTTGAAACAACAAAACAATTGAGTCTTCACTCTATATAATGCCTCTTATTTCTTAAATACCAAACTTCTGTTTCTTTCTTTCTTTTTTTTTTTTTTTTGGAAAGGTGTGCTCGGGCACTGAGGAAAAGAGCCTCACTGACTTAGGTTGGTATGATCTTTAAGTGTCACCAGTAAACCAAGTTAAGGGGAAAGTGAAAAGACCATTGACCTGCAGGTGTCTGGGTGAAAAATCTTGTGCTTTTGGCAGCAGCTTTCCAGACTTTCTTTGCATTCAAAGCAGCTGCAGTTTTCTGGGTGCTGAATGAGATCTCTGGGACATGGTGTTTTACAGATACACTCACAACGATCTTCATCAAACTTCATGTGTGGTCCACAGAGAGCTGGTTCCTGGAGATAAGAGTGGTCTAAACAGAAACAGGGAACAGATTTGGCAACTGGAGCCTGGAGAATGTGATAATCCAAATTAATTTCAAGCTCCACATCTTCCCAACAAAACTTGGATCCTCCTGATCTCCTCACCTATAGTTTTTTTTTTACCTTAATTGTTTTCATAGTATGAAAGAGATCCATCTGTTATTTCATAGCATAAACATAGAACTCATGTATCTTCTTAGGATTTAAATAAAAAATACCATAAGCTGAACATTTCAGACAGGTTTTTATGTTGGTAACAGACCTGTTAATGATATAAACTTTTGTGCTAGAGAGATGGTGCAAGGGTTAAGAGAATGCCCTGCTCTAACAAAAGACCCAGGTTTGGTTCTCAATACCCACATGGCTAGTTAAAACCTCCTATAACTGCAATCCTAAAGGGTCTCTTGCCCTCTTCTGGACTGCATGGGCACTGTATGCACACTATGTAAAAACAATACAGACAAGACACTCATGTACATAAATTAAAGAATAAATACATCTTTAACTACAGACACACACACACACACACACACACACACATATATATATATATACACACACATATACATTCATACATATATACATACATCTATTTCTGCAACCAGCCAGTAGTGACAATACATAGGCTGCCTATAGGGTATGAATGATATAGCCTCCCTTCTAGTGTTTTAGAAGAGGAGGAACCAGATATAATGATGTAGAGATATTTTCCTCAGAACTTCCAGACAACCAATGATGCGTTTCCTCATCTCAGATAACCACACTTGTATGAAACATGTAGAGGTGACAATGAACTGCGGTCCCGTCTCAATCAGTGAATGAAATACATTGTAAAAAGAGTGAGAGATGGGCTGGGAGTGTGGCTCCACTGATAGAATGCTTGTGTAGAGTTCATGAGAAGTTCTGGGCTCAAACTTCAGTGACTGATTCCTAAACTGGTTGACACACGACTGTAATCCTAGCCCTCACTCCAGAGGCAGAAATGGAACGATCAAAAGTTCAGGGTCATCCTCTGCTTAGTATTGAATTTAAGACTAGGCTGGAACACATAAGAGCCTGTCTCAAAAAGCAAAAGCAAACAACAAATGGAAAAAAAGACAATTGTGGAAGAACTTGTACTTTTCATCTGAGAACTTGTGAAGGTTTGGGAAGAAAAGGAATAAATATGTCTTTCTGAAACCTGCCTCTTTCCCAGTTTGCCTCACTTGGAAACTAGCACCCATTGTCCACTAGATTGTGTGGTCACTGTTTCCACTTGGTCCCTTTTTAATACCCTCGCATCTCCATCACACTGCCTGTTTCACGATTCTTTCTTATATTGGTGGCTGCCACTCATTTCACAGCCACAGTGTGTATGCCTGCAGTCCCCCCCCCCCTCATGTGGTTATCCAATACAAACTTGATTCCATCACCACCGAAGCTTAATTGAGGCAGGATTTTACTATGAAATCCTGGCTGTCCTAAAACGTTCTAGGTAGGCCAGACTGGCCTTGAACTCATAGAGATCCACCTCTCTCTGCCTCCTGAGTGCTACGATTAAAGATGTGAGCTACCAAGCGCAGCCATACTTTAAATTCTCTCTTCACACACAAAAAGACCAAAATTTACACCAGGATATGTAAACATAAAAGATTTTCCATGATACTGACCCTAAAATCCTCCCATACCCATTCTCACCCCACCCTTCCTCCCTTTTTTATCCCCCACCTCACCCCAAAATGGCAATCTCTCATGATCCAGTCTTATGTTTTTGACTGCTCTTTAATTGACAAATATTTAGAAACTATGTGGACTGGAGATTCACAAGGACTCCATTCTGAATTTCGTGAGGCAGAAAAAGATGAGCTGCATATACTATTAGCCACCGAAGCAAATGCCAATTTAGAGCAGGACAAGGCTAGATTACTGAAAAACAACTGACTCTGAAAGGTTCATTTTGAGCACTAGGTGGTAGCAGAGACTCACAAGAAAACCTCATGCCATCCTGGCTCCAGTTTTTCAAAGTTGAGGCAAACACAACCCTGAGAGGTCTAGCAGATTATGAGGCAGAAGCAGAACATATGTCCTTGCAAGCAAATTAAGCGAAGCAGGATTGGATGCAGGAGAACTAGGTCAAGGAGCAAGTAGTTGAGGCTGACACCCTGACATCCCTAGGAAGCTTAACTCTGGGTTATCTGTCCTCAGCCTTGTTCTGTTCACTTTTATTATGTTTTATTCATTCTTGCAATGATACAAAAATGAACTGGACTTTCATCAACCGAATTCTTCTGGAGAATAAATGACTGTACACAAGGCAATTAGCTCAACAACTTTGTATGCAGAAAGGGTGTTTAGTGCACAGGAAGTAATGTATCATCAGGGGAATGGGACCACTGGAGAAGCAGATGGGAACTTGGGCACACAAGGATGGTATGAGTGATGAAAACTAGAAGTAACTGAGATGCAGTCCACCCTCCTTCCTCACTTCCACTATTGTTAAAGCCTCCTCCAAAGGTTCCGTGCTCCCTGTCCTCTGCTCAGGTCAACTAGCTCTCCTCTACACTGTTACTGGCTTGAGCTTTCTACAATTCCAATGGAGTGTTACTCTTCTCTTTCGTGAACCACTTGGGTGGTTCCATTTGTCCAAAAGATCACTCCCAGGCTCTTCCAAAACTTACTAAGTCCTGCCACTCCAATACTACTAGTTTCCCCTGCTTCATCTCCTCATATCTAACTTTCCTCAGTATGTATGTGTTCCCATGGTATGGTTAATCTTTGTTGTTGACTTTACTGGATTCTAGAAGCACCCCTGGGTGCGCCTATGACACTACCATAGAAGTTTTACTGGGGAAACTCACTGTAAAGGTGAACTAGGCACTCAGACTGAATACAAGGAGCAGGAAGAATGGGACAGGCTAATGTGCAGGAGCATCTATCTCTGCCTGCTTCCTGGCTGGGGACACAATGTAATCAAACCTCTCATTCTCTTTCTGCCAAGTCATCCCCCTCATGAAGGACTGTTCCCTGTTAAAGCAAAAATCAAAAAAGCCCCACCCTACCTTCCCTTCCCTTCCCTTTCCTCCTTCCTTCCTACCTTCCTTCCTTTCTTTTTTCCTTCCTTTTTTCCTCCTTTCCTTCCTTCCTTCATCACTTTTGTCAAATGTTTTGTTACAGTAACTAAAAAAATATCCAATACACCTCACCACCCTGATAACATTTTCCATTGCCGGGTTTATGGTTTGCTCTCTTACTTCAGCCCTGAGCACTTACAGTCTCTGGCTCAGAGCACATCTCTCCTTCCTTACAAGACCTTACATCCTCAGTACACAAGCCTAAATGAGTCCTTCCGTGGAATTAACCTCCCTTGGAAAGAAGATGCCTCACCCCAGGTTATAACCCTCTCTAAGTCTGTAGAGTCCAACCTGCTTATTTGAGGTGTCCCCCAAGGGAGCTCCTTGGCTTCAACTCCATGAAGGGTTAGCTGATAATGTTTTAGCAACTGCATTGTGGCATGCTGCCTCGATTGTCACCATTTGCTATAGTGCATCTCTGTGTAAACTATATGTGTAAGCCTTTGACTATATAACTTTAAAAATATATTATCTCACATCGTAGTTTGAGCTCTTAGAGAAACTTTGGAAAGGTACTGAGAACCAGAACAACAGGACAACAGCAACAATAGCTTGCTATTTCATTTGCATGACAGATTCCATGGGTTTGAATCTTTGCTAGGAGATCACAGTTTAAAACAAGCAATATTCACATTGCACGATCCCTTGTGATAATTTTTTGTAGAACCATGTCACATGTTATGCAGAGTAAATAAAACCTGATGTATGTTCAGCCATATGTTTATCCTAGGATTCACAGCTTCACTGACTGGGAGATGGAATGACAAGCTAACAATTCCCTGTGTTTCTTCGCTTGATAGCATAGTTTGCTCTAGTTGTCAAAAATGTTTCCCTGTGTTCTCCTCCCTTCCATTATTTTTTTTCCAGATTACTGCCTTGCTTTCAAATGGTGCAGTTGATAGAAACCAAGTTCGAAATGACCTGTGTGTGTCACCCCAAAGTAGTTCTCATCATGTTTAATGCTTGCTTTAGGGTGCTTTGCCCACTTTGTTCTTTTCTTTGAGAATGAACAACAGAGCAATTCATTGGTGCATATAGTCACAACAGAGAAGGCTCTAGAATCCAAACACATCTGCCACTGTTACCTGTGTGATGGTGAGGAAATTACTAGTTATCTTAGAGTGGACACTGTGCACTTGTGAAGAAGGGTGATCATAGTGCTATGCCTTGAATGAGAAATGTCCCCTCTATTGGTGAAAGTATTTGAACACTTGATCCTTAGTTGGTGGTTTTTGTCTGGGGAGGTTATGGAACCCTTAGGAGGCCAGACCTTTCTGGAGGAAGTATTTCACTAGAGGTGGGATTTGGTGGTTTATAACCTCAGCCCACTTCCTGTTTTCCCTTTGCTTCCTGTGTGCAGACAAGTGATCAGCCAGTTTCCTGCTCCAGATGCCATACCCGCCTGCTTCTATAACTTCCCCACCAACATGGACTCTATTACTCTGGAACCATAAGTCAAAATACACTTTTTCTTCTTGAAGTTGCTTTTGGTCATGATAATTTATCCCAACAACAGAAAGGGAACTAATACAGCTGGTCATAGTAAGTGCTCAGTCATGTCAAGTGTTGTGCTCTTTTTATCACTGACGTTATCATTTCACTATTGCCATCATTACCTTCTGTTCCGGGGAGTGGATTCTCATCTTGTAAAACACATTTACATTTGGTGTTATCCCACAGCATGTCAATAGGACAGAGTTTCTTGGAATGAGAACATCTAGGAAAAGAAAGTAATGAACCAGATTGAAAACTTTTTCAGGATAATTCAACTTTGGGAATATTAAGTCATTCTTAATATTTAATACCTAATAATCTAAATGTTCTCTGTGGAGCATGCTAGTACTTTTCAAAATTTGTCTCTAAGAGTGATGCAGGAGAATAAGTGTTTTGAGATCACGGGGTCACACAGCATGGACTACTGTTTATCCATGGGACCTGAGTTTGGTTCTCACCACCCATGTGGGTCAGCACACAACCATTTATAATTCCACCTCTAAATACAACAGCACCTTCTTCTGGATGTCAACGGTGTGTGCACAAACCCACATATATGCATACACAGACACAAACATAAAGTAAAAAGTAGAGCTTAATTTATATTTAGGAAAGATATCATATTAGTAATTCTATATCTATATAAATATTCTATTAGGGAACATTTAGAAACTAAACTTGAATTTATGAGAATCACTGCTTGCTCTGAAGTGAGGTAACACATGGCAGCTTTGAGGCTGGAGCAGTTTTACAATGCATTCAACAACTCGTGTTAAGAACAAAGGTGTTTAGTTAGAGGGTGGCCACTTCAGTCTCCATGACCTCTGTTACTAGGAGTCCCTACTGCAATATAGCCTATGTTAAGAGCCGGGAGAAAGTGGCACACACTTTTAATTCCAGCACTCGGGAGGCAGAAGCAGGTGAATCTTTGTGAGTTTGAGCCCAGCCTGGTCTACAGAGAAAGTTCTAGGACAGCCAGAGCCCCTGTGTCAACCCCCCCCCCAAAATAATAATAAGTTTACTATGAATAGATATGGTTTTGCAGCCAGAAATGAAAATTTTTAATGAAAAGGAGGTAATACTTGTGCACACCTAAAATATAGTTCACCTGCACTTTTACCCTTTCCTCTCCTCTCTGCCTTCTCCTTTTCATCTTCTTTTCCCCTAAAAGTTCCTCCTCTACTTTCACGGCTTTTTTTTAATGTTCCATAAGACAGAAAACATGCAACACATGTCTTTCTGGGGATGCCTCTATAATAACTAAAGGAATGTACACCCAGTTTTGACAACAGCAAGAACAGACATTATCAAGTCCAAAAAATACTTACTGATCTTCTTCTGGGATCTGAATGGATCTTCTGATAATTGAGTAAGGATAGTGAGGGACCGTGGGCAAGCACTTACAACCCGTATGGTTGGCAATTTTAATAGGCACCAACTCAGGCACTGATGTCAGAGGCACTGATATCTCAAAGACCTACAACAAAGAAAGAGAACCATGATGGAAATGTTAATATATGTATATATATATATATTTTTTTTTTCAGTTTCCACAGTCTGCATTTTGCCCTAAAGTCATTTATGGAAATGGCTTTAGCAAAGTTATGCATATAGAATTGATTTAGTCGTTGAAGGTGGTTTGGAATGCTGGGAGTCAGGAGACAGGGGGCTTATCCAGCTTGGTAAAGTCTCTTAAGTGTTTTCCAAATCTGTTCTTTTCACCATCATTAGAGTTCTTTAAAATGTACCTCTGGTCTCTGCTCCTGTTTTAAAATGTGAGTATAAATTGTATGTATGAACAAAATTAAATCTATGGAGGTTCTTTGAGATTTGCAGGGATTCTATTGTTATTTAAATTATTTACTCATCCCATCCCAAACCACTCCTACTGATAACAATTTCTACTTCCTGACTTTGAGCTTGGCCACGATACTTGTTTTGGCCAATAAGATGGTAGCTGACATGACATGGTACAAATTGGGACTGTGTATGCTTTATGAGGGTTATTATCTTATGCCTGTGATATAGCCATGAGATGGATATTCCCTGAAAGCTGTGTTGCTCCAAAGAATGGGGGACACAGGAAGCCTGGACTCACTCAGCACCTTGGAATGTTTTGAACCTCAGATACACAAGAGAGAACAATTTAAAGAGCAATTTTGGGCATTTGCTATAAAAGCATTTATAGCTAAGTTAAGATAATATACAAACAGATAAGTATAGCTAGTATATTTATTTCTATGTTCCTTTATGCCCCTCTTTTGTAAATACTTGATTATTATTTTATTTATCACTTGTAAAAACATTGGAGCAGCTGGAGAGTTGGCTCAGTGGCTAAGAATACTTGCTGCTGCTCTTGCAGAGGACCTAAGTTTTGGTTCCCAGCACCCATATTAAATGGATTATATTTGCACACCAGAAGATGGGATCAGATAGTTGTGAGTTGCCATGTGGGCTGGGAATTGAATTCAAGACATTCAGAAGAGCAGTGAGTGCTCTTAACCACTGAGCCATCTCTCCAACCTCTACTAAGTGTGTTCCACTACAGAAATTTTCAGTTCCAGGGTATCTGATGCCTTTTCTGTCCTTCACGGGCCCTGCCCTCATGTGGCACACACATATACAGATTGATATAAATAAAAATAAAAATGAATTTAAAAGAGTTATATTTATTAATAATCCTTTCATGACAGGTGGAGAAAGAGATGCCCAAAGAGCATACAAGTTTCAAGAGTATTTTCATGAAGTGTAGATGAATTTGAGCTTGATTTTAATGCATTATCCACTCAATCACCATTCCACCCAGTGCTGTTTACTTTGTTTCTAAGAGGTAGTTCATCACATAGTCTGTACCTTTAAGGTAGGAACTGCCAAACTGTACATGTATGCCTATTTGAAACAACAACAACAAAAACTGCTGTGCACTTAGACTTGAATAAATTTCTTCATATGAATCATTTGTTGAGTACAACAGTCAAAACAAAGTAATCAACTATCTACTAAGTGGAAAAACTTCATTAAGGTTGTGTTTATTCAGACCTTTCAACATGTCATGAAACTTCCCTGAGAACAAGTAATGGTGTATTTCAGCATAAATTTCATATTCTTACATAAGTCTTTAGCTATACTCAAGGGAATATCAGGATCAGGAATTGAACCCTTATGTTATAAAAACTTTGTTTTACTAACAATTGATTGTTGCCATACTTATGTCATTGTTTCTAATTATCAAATAGTAGGGATCATATTTCTTGAGTTCCAAAATTCTCCAAAACAGTACAGGCAAAAAAAAAAAAAGCTTCAGTTTCAAAGACAGTTTAGATGGTAGAGGGAATACAATTAAGAAAACTTTAAACTATTGACAAAACAGATAGGCGTTTAGAACATTCCTTGGCACAGATGTATTTGGCACTCATGTAATTGTCTTTTACTCCATGATCAGAAGGAGACAAACAAATGTAATAAATGAATGGTATTAACATGTGAGGAATTTGCAAGAGAGGTCCAAAAGGAATGTAGCTCAATTCACAGAGTTCTAATAATGCTTTCCTCAGTGGGTTTCTTCAGTTCCCATGTGCAGCATTCACTATGATTTACAAGAAGATAGTAGCTACAGAAAGTAATGCTTAGCTACAGAGCAAAGGGTGATTTTATTTTATTAATTTTTATTTTTATTTATTACAGTTTATTCACTTTGTATCATCCTTATAGCTCCCTCCCTCCTCCCCTCCCAATTTCACCCTCCTTCCCCCTTCTCCACCCATGTCCTTTCCCAAGTCCACTGATAGTCCTCTTCCCCTTCCTTCTGATCCTAGTCTATCAGGTCTCATCAGGAGTGGCTGCATTGTTTTCCTCTGTGGCCTGGTAAGGCTGCTCCCCTCTGAGGGAGAGGTGATCAAAGAGCAGGCCAATCAGTTCATGTCAGAGACAGTCCTTGTTCCCATTACTATGGAACCCTCTTGGACACTGAACTGCCATGGGCTACATCTGCGCAGGGTTTCTAAGTTATCTCCAGGAATGGTCCTTGGTTGGAGTATCAGTCCCAGAAAAGACCCCTGTGCCCAGATTTTCTGGTTCTGTTGCTCTCATTGTGGAGCTCCTATCCTCTCCAGGTCTTACTATTTCCACCTTCTTTCACAAGAATTTCTGCACTCATCCCAAAGTTTGGCTATAAGTCTCAGCATCTGCTCTGATACCCTGCAGGGTAGAGCCTTTCAGAAGCCCTTTGTGGTAGGCTCCTGTCCTGTTGCCTGTTTTCTCCCTCTTCTGATGTCCATCCTCTTTGCCTTTCTGAATGGGGATTGAGCAACTTAGCCAGAGTCGTCGTCCTTGATTAGTTTCTTTAGGTGTACAGATTTTAGTATGTTTATCCTATATTATATATCTAATATCCATTTATGAGTGAGTATATACTGTGTGTGTCTTTTTGCTTCTGGGATACCTCACTCGGGATGATCTTTTCCAGTTCCCACCATTTGCCTGCAAATTTCATGATTTGTTTTTATTGCTGAGTAATATTCCATTGTGTACATGTACCACAATTTCTGTATCCATTCCTCAACTAAGGGACATCTGGGTTGTTTCCAGAGTCTGGCTAACTCCATCCCTGATCTCAAGCTGTACTATAGAGCAACAATACTAAAAACTGCATGGGACTGGCATAGAAACCAACTGGTGGATCAATGGAATCGAATAGAAGACCCAGAAATAAACCAACACACTTATGGACACCTGATATTTGACAAAGATGCCAAAACCATTCAATGGAAAAAAGATATCGTCTTCAACAAATAATGCTGGTCTAACTGGATATCTACATGTAGAAAACTGCAAATAGATCCATACTTATCACCCTGCACAAAACTAAAGTCCAAGTGGATCGAAGACCTCAATATAAAACCAGACACACTAAACCTGTTAGAAAAAAAAGTGGGTGATTTTATTTATTCATTTTATTTCTCTCATGGGGACTTCAGGGTTCTTTCAAAAGTCTTGTGCTGCATATTCTCCTTCGGTTCCCCACTCTACTCCAGAAATCCTGTCTTCTCTCCTTTCTTCCCTATCAAGCTCTGTACCTGCAGTCACTGGCCTACACAACTGGCTCTTGTGCTTCTCCCAGAACCTGCATACATTCCCTGCCAAGTGAGAAACCCTCTACCGTGTTCCCTCTGTTCCTATGTCTGCTCCCTCCTTCCCCCTCTTTAGTTTAGGGTGAGAGCAGCTCCCCCTCTTAGCTGGTCCTTGTTGCATTCTTCCATCTCTTTTCCTCCAACCTCACTTACACCCTTCATTAAACTTTTATCAGTCATTCCAATTAAACTAAATACACCCAAACAACTGCGTAAGCCAGCACAGCCTCCTTCATTCCTTTTAACCCCCTGTACTGGTAATGTCCATAAGCACTAATTCTTGATATTACAGCATTAGGTAGCTGGTAACCGATGAGGCTGTGTCACATTGGATTTTGCTACCTCCCTGCTCCTCAATTTCTTTGTTTGTAAATAAGGATAAGATATCCTGTGAATTTGGGGGATTAATGAGGTTTGACACATAAAGTATTTCGTGTTTGACAATACTGCAGCATCTTCTACCTGTTTGGAGATGTAGGAGGTGCTTGTGTTCACACAAATCACACTCTCTTCATTGCAGCAGCCTCCACACCGGAAGACATTTACACAGGGGGGCTTGAAGAATGTGTTGGTTGTCTTCCCCACTTCACTGGCAACTTCCACACATGTTTCTCTAGGGCTGCATTGGGTTTTCTGCCATTCCTCATCTATAACTGTAGGAATAAAATGCATTGGGGTCAGAAGACAAAATGGTGCTGAAATGCAACATGCAACATAAGCATTTTCATGCCTCCCCCCTGCCATTCTTTTGTACTTGTTTATTTTACGAGGTGGGTATTTAAACATTTCTTTTTTAATTTTAATTTTTGTTTATTTATTTTACATCTTGGTCATAGTCCCCTACCTCCTCTACTCTCAATCCCATCCTCTTTCCCTGTTGCCTATGCCCTACTCCTAAGAGAAGGGGAACCTACACCTGTTCAATCACCTCAGCATATCAACTCCCATCAGTACAGAGTGCATCCTGTTCCCCTGTGACCTGGTGAGGTAGCCCCACCAGAAAAAAGTAATAGAAAAGCAGGCAACAGAGTCCATGTCAGAGTCAGCCCCAATTCTCCTTATTAGGAAACTGAGGACTGAGCTGACCATCAGCTACATCTATGTAGGGGCCCTATGTCCTTGGTTGGTGCTTCAGTCTTCACAGACTCACTGCCTCCCTACCCCAGGCCCTGGTTAGTTGGCTCTGTTTGTCTTCTTGTAGAGCTCCTTTCCCCTCTGGGTCCTTCTATCCTTCCCCCAACTCTTCGACAAGTCTCCCTGCACTCCACATAATAATTGGTTGTGGGTCTCTGCACCTGTTTCCATCTGCTGCTTGGTGGAGCAACTCAGAGGTCAGCTATGCTGAAGACTCCTGTCTGTAAGCATAGCAGAGTATTGTTAATTATGCCAGGGGTTGGCTGTCTCCCCATGGTGTGAGTCTCAGGTTGAGCCAGTCATTTGTTGGACATTCCCTTAATCTCTGCTCTATTTTTGGTCCTACACATCTTGCAGGCTAAACATTTCCTTGAGAAACATGTTTACATGTTTATTTTATATGTATGGATATTCTGCCTACATGCATGTATGTGCACATGTGTGGCTGGTGCCTTTGGAGGTTAGAAGAGGGCACTGGGTCCCCTGCAACAGGAATTACAGATAGTTGTGAGCCACCATGTGGGAATTAATCCAGGTCCTATGTAAGAGTGGCAAGTGGTCTAAACCACTGAACAGTCTTTTTAACCTCTAGATGGATATTTTTCTCCATCCTTTAGACAAAGATTTGTTTACAAAACATTTAAAACTGCAATCTTTATACTTTTCCATTGATACCATCACTTCATGAAATATTTTATATTATATCAGGGGAGAACATTATGATGTCTTGCACATAACTACCCTGGGGTCATCTGCAAAGGGTGGATGACAAAAATGATAGTGGAATTATATGAAGATATAAAGTATGAGTGTCGCTCATCAAGCAACTTACAGGCAACATTTAGCTAGCCTTTCTTCTATTTGAAGCTAGGTAGGAATATGTCTTAAAACCAAGGAGAAATTAGTTTCTGTTTTCTGTTTATATAGGTGCACTGAGATTTAAACCTGGCAAACACTCATGTGGACATTTCAATGTTTTTTTTTTCTCAATCAGACTTTCAACATTTGGAACCATCCAGTAGTTTATGGAAGATGATGAGATAATCCCTTTCAATTTAACAGAAGGAGCAACTCCCTGACCATAGCTAATTTGAGGGAAACCAGAAAAAGAGAAATACGTTTCTGGCAATGAAAAGAGAAATACAGGGCTGGGGAGATGGCTCCATGGGGAAAGTGCTGGCTACACAAGCATGAGGATCTTAGTACAGATACCAAGAACCAACATAAAGAGCCAGACATGCTGATGCTCTGTAAGCCCAGTGCTGGGGATACAGAGACACATGGAATTTGGGGCTCACTGGCCAGCCAGACTGGCCAAATTATTGAGCTCCAGTTCCAATAAAGACTCATTTACAAAAACTAAGTTGAGGAGTGACTAATGATGCTCAACATTGGTCTCTGGCCCCCACATGCACAAACAAACAGGAATACAAACACCTGTATGCACGTGTGTGCACATACATGCACCACACACATGTCTGAAAAGAATATTACGTATTTTTATATAGCTTTGTTTCACTTTTCTCTCACTATTATTTTTTAAAATTCTGAGACAGGGTCTCATGGCTGGTCTTAACTTGCCATGTAGAACAGACTGATGGCCTCACATCAGGCAAAGAGATCTACTTACCTCTGCCTCCTGAGTGCTGAAATGAAAGGACTGGCTTTCCCAATTTTAAAAGTATTCATTTGATTTTAAGTCTCTCTCTCTCTCTCTCTCTCTCTCTCTCTCTCTCTCTCTCTGTATGTGTATGAGAGAGAGACAGAGACATGGAGGGAGAGAAAGACAGACACAGAGAAAGACAGACACAGAGAGAGGGGAGGGAAGGAGAGAAAGAAAAAGAAAAGAGAGAGAAAGAGAAGAAGAAAGCACAATCAGATGCCTGCAGATATTGGAGGCATCAGATTCCCTAGAACTGGAGTTAAAGGCAGTTGTGAGCTGTCTGTCTGATGTGGGTGCTGGGAACCCAACTCAGGTCCTCTGCAAGAACAGTACTTGCTCTTAACTGATGAGCTCTCTCCAACCCCACTCCCAACATTTTCTAAGTTAGATTTTAACACTTAATGCTATGTGTAGCCTCTCTACTGTTTTTCTTGGAGGGGGTGGCAGAGAGTTGCTTTGAGGTTGTCACAGAACCACAGACTATTGTACTGGAAGTGTGTTGAAACCTTTTTGTAGCAGGCAGCCTTAAAACTGACTCCTTAGTGATCCCCAGTCCCTGGTGCTCATGCTCTGTGCAATCTCCCCTCCTTTAGTGTGATGATGAGACTGAGTAATTGTGAAGAGAATCCAGCAAAACAAGATGACTCTTAAGTGCTTAGGTTCAGAAAATTCTGACTCTCTTTTTCTCTGGCCCCCCACCTCTCCTTAATCTCTCTTCTTCTCTCCTCCATAGTTCCTTTCTCACCTAGGGCCACTTTTTTTAAAAGATTTATTTTATTTTTAATTATAGGTATGCATGTGTGTGTGGGGGGGAGATGTGCATGGGGTGGGGTGCACATGAGTGCAGAGCCCTTGGACACCAGAGGAGGGTAATAAAAGCCCCCTGGAGCTGGAGTTATAAATTAGTGATTGTGAGTCCACCATACATAGGAGCCAGACTTGGGTTACCTTCAAGAGTAGTATGTGCATTTAATCTCCTTGACACCTGAAGTTGTAGGCAGCTTCTGGCCAACAAACCAGTGGGAAAAGAAACCCTTCACAGTTTAAGTACCTCTGTAGAACTGAATCCTAGAAACAACAATTGAATGAACTTGGAAGTACATGCCCAGTTGAACCTTGACACCAAGACCTTGACTGTAGCCTCCAAAGAGACCTTGAATCAGGAAAAAACATATTGGCCAGGACTGTATTTCATGTTCACAAAAGCATGAAACTAATAATATCTGTTTTACAAGTGGGATGATACCTGTAGAATGAAATCCTAGGTTGTCCCTGGCCTCCACATCCACATGCACCCTTGCATGCACACACAGTCTATTTGAGGCAGCTAAATTTGGGGGTAATATGTAGTAACAAACAAATGTTTCTGTACATTATCTTAAAAAATATGTGTAGAGGGGCCTGGAGAGATGGCTCAGAAGAATACTGGTTGCTCCTCCAGAGGACCCACATTTGGTTCCCAACATCCATTCAGCATCTTACATCTCTAACTGCAGTTACAGCACATCTGATGCCCTCTTCTGGCTTCCATGGGTACTGCCCATATATGGTACATAAACACACATGCTGGCAGAACACCCATATATATATTTTAAAAATTCTGATGACAAATATATATCTTCAGGCTGCAGGCCTGAGATACAAATTATTTAATTAAGTATTACTAAGGGTGCTATTTCAATCGCTACTATTAGTCTTAAATCTTTGAAGGGGAGAGGAATCAACTTATGAAAATACCCCTTGTTTAAAATGCTATTTAAATGTTACCTGCTACTTGATTTACAGTTCCAAGTTTTAAAAGTTGGAGACCATTAAAGTAAAAATCTCATGCTGTTATGACCAATGCCACTGACTAAGGTTTCATAAGGCCAGTGTTCTTTACTACTGTCCAGGGAATTTATCCTGAAATCCATGAGAGAGGGTGGATAATAAAACATAATTGGTATAACACACTTATTTGGCTATCCACTGCTTCTAATTTAGTGAATAACTTCAGATAATCCTCCATATAATTATGAGGGAAACCGTGGAGGCTGCAAATTCTCTAATTTTTTACGGTTTCCTGCTTAGAAAATGTCAACCTGGCTGACTTTTCAAAATCACTGACTCGTGATTTCATGGTAAAAATTGTCTCTACAGATCATCTGTACATTCCTCTCAGACCTTTCAGACAGGTGATCTGGTCTGTGGTCTCCAGATGTGGCTGTTTTCTATGAAGTCTATGTGAAATCAGTACATGAATGAACAACTAGAACCTCAAAGTTCTGACCTTGTTCCCAGTGTCTCAACTCATTTGACACACAGTCCCATGCATGAGCACAAAGAACCTTCTTCATACTCATACTGCAGTGAGATTCCTTTCACCTATATATAACTTTCCCCACAGCCAAATCCTGTGCAATCCATTATTCTTTAACAAATAGGAACAAAAGACAACTCTAGCTATAAAAAAAAAGAAAAAATTTGCTTAAGGATCAACTGAAAGTGATCAATAGATGTACTCATATACTTATAGGATCATATTAATAACTACAAGGCTAAATCTAACAATGACACTAGTTTCCTGAGTTGTTTTAGGATGTCATCAGAGAGGTAAAGGCACACGACTTTATTTTAAACCATTTCATTCATTGTGGCACAGTATGTCTAAACATTAGTCTTGAAAAGAGTCTGTATCTCAATCTGGATATCATTAAACTGGCATACACCACATGTTCATCTCCACCCCTACTCCAGGGAGCAACTTGGAAGTATAAAGGTTCCTTGATGTCTGGGGAGGATTGATTCTAGGACACTTTATATATATATATACCAAAATTCTTGGGTTATTAAGTCCCTTATGTAAAGTGAGCTATAATTTGTAAATATCACACCTACATCTTCCTATACATTTGAAATCATGTCTGGATAACTTCTGGTAACCAATAAAATGCACATAGACCAAATAAATAGTTGTTTCAGTATATTGCATGTCAAGAAACGGTCTGCATGTGCTCAGTACACATGAATTTCCCCTAAATATGTGTAATTGGCTAAACCCATGGAGGTGGGCAGATCCTGAGGATATAGCAGGCTGACTGTTATTTTCTAGTCCAAGACTTTGATTATTTTGTGTCAAAAATGTCTTTGTTTTTTTCTGAGTAACCAGTACCCATCATTTTTTGCCTTTGCCTTTCTCCTCTGCCTTTCACTTTTAAATAAATAAAAACCACAAGATTTTGAATAAAAAAATCTATAACTCTATGTGCGTAGCAATTGAAAACTCCTTGTTGATAAATACCTGAGCTTTTGTTTTTAAGTAAACCTGTTTTTTTTTTCACACTAAAAGTAATCTTTCTGTTTTTGTTTTGTCCTCAAATTTCTGAGTAAAATTAATTTTGATGATTTGAAATGTCCTTGTGTTAGATGTATGTAGATATAAAATCATATTGAATATGCTTCTTTGTGGAGTAGACATTTAAAAATCAGTATTCTTGAGCTGGCAAGTTGGTTCAATGGGCAAAGGTGCTTGCTGCCAAGCCTGAAGATTTGTGTTCGATTCCTGGGCCTCACAGGGTGAAAGGTGAGAGATGATTCCTGTAATTCCTGGTTTGTTTAATTTTTTAAAATTACATCTATTTATTTATAGGGGGGACACATGTGGCTGTCCCAGAACCCTTCTCAACTTTATCCAGTGAACCATCTTGTCAGAAAGTCAAAACCCCCTTGTTCCCCCTCAGTTACATGACTACTCTGCCAGTGTCCCTATATGATAAGGAAAGAACCTACCACCTTGCTCATGCACCTACCCTTTAGTGTTTCAGTATCATAGAAAGTTGCCGCAAATCTGGTGGAGCGATGGGATGTTGAGCGTGAGTCCATACTGGCAAGACTTTTGAGCTTCCAGTCCTCAGAGTGTGCAATTTGCAACAGCTCCTCCAAACTTGAAGCAGCTCGGATTTGTTGCTCAGATTGTTCCAACATGGACCGGGATGATGGCTCCAAAGAGAAATCCTAATTGAAGAGGGAGTTACAAACACATCTTGATAACCATGGTTGCTAACGGTTTAAACTACAGACCATCTGAAAAGAAACTAGACAAGAGTATTCAAATGTGAACTTGTGTCGAGGAAAAACAATGTCTAATGGTGGTTTTCAAAATGCTGGGTCTTCTTACTTCTAGAGCTTGTGAATGTTGTCTTATTCAAGGTGAAAGGTGCATAATATAATGGAGGTATTAGTCACATGAACCCAAAATACAATGACTAAGGTCCTTAGAAGGCAGGAGAAGACATAGACACAGCAAGGCCATGTGAAGATGAAGGTTACCATGAAGTGAAGGGATTACCTGGAGTCAGCAGAAGCCAATGAGGCAATGCTTCATGCCAAAGAGTTTGACACTTTGATTTTGGGATTTTGTTGTTGTTCTGAGCTACCAAATTTATGGTACTTTGTTACTGCTGTCACAGAAAAGCAGTAGAGATTCTTCTACTATACTAATTTTGTGACAACATTCACCCTAGTTTAAACATTTCCTAGTTTAAGGTGGTCTTCCCATTAATACGGTGCAACTAAACTAGATTTAGCGGTGTGGGGAGGGAAGCCCAAGTCAAGAAAAGATTTATTTTATTATTATTATTATTTTGGTTTTTCGAGACAGGGTTTCTCTGCTTTATCTCTCGCTGTCCTGGAACTCATTCTGGAGATCAGGCTGGCCTCAAATTCAGAGATCCACCTACCTCTACCTCCCAAGTGCTGGGGTCAAAGGCAAGGGACACCACCACCTCAAGAATAGATTTTGTTTTGTTTTACTTATTTTATGTATGAGTGCTCTATCTGCATTTACACCTGCATCCCAAAAGAGGGCAATAATTCACATTATAGATGGTTGTGAGCCATCATGTGGTTGCCGGAAATTGAACTCAGGACCTTTGGAAGAGCAGACAGTGCTCTTAAGGGCTGAGCCATCTTTAGAGCCCAAGAGAAGACTTTTAATATGTAATGTTTTGTTCAAAAGTAGGGGCTTAGTTATATTAAACAATGATGTATACATATAATTATATACTATGCATCAAAACCATACACACACACACACACACACACACACACATATATATATTCAAAACAAATGGAGCCTATTTCCTTCTGGATTTTTCCCCTCAATCACTGGGGATCAGTCTTTTGGCCTCGTGCATACTAGGCAGGGACTTTGCCAAATGTACTATCACCCCAAGTATGGAGCTGAGTTTTCGATGGTCTCTCTTTTGCAGACTCACATATATCAGCTTTGATTTTTATGGTTTCATAGTTTATCAGCATTTATCACTTAGATTGCTTTGTACTTTTTTTTTACCGTTGCTTTATTAACATTGATAGTGTATGAACCAAAAAAAGGTATCAAAATATGTATCTTCAAGGTCATGTCTTTTGTTGTTGTTATTGTGTTTTGGGCAAGTTCTCATTATGTAGCCAAGTTTGGTCTAGAAGTCGTGATCCTCCTGCTTCAGCTTCCAGAGTCCTGATATCTCAGACTTGTGTCCCATACCTGGCTAAAGTCACCTTAGCCATTTTACAGAGAAGTCCAAGTGGGAAGGATACACATGCACATTTTTTGCCTGAGGTAGGAAAGTTTTAAACATGTTTATAAGCTGGAGGAAAGAGCCAACAGAGAAGAAATGGAAAGCATGTACAGGGGAGATAAAATCAGAGTCTATAAAGCTTAGTATACCATGTGAATGTTAATTGGACCCAGTATGAAGAGATAAAAAAGAAAACAAACAAACAAAACAGAAAAACTACCTTCTGAAACAAGGGGGCCATAGGGAGCCACATGGGTCTGAGGGAGCAAGGTTGCCTCAGGAGCTCAGTGAGATTATTTTGATGGTTTCTCATATATCTTGGGAGTTTGAAACAAGGACATTTTTGGCAAGGAAGAGAAAGAAGCTTAAAGAACACACATGGGGTTTGTGAAATTGGTGATGAATTTGAGTTCCATGACACAGCTTCTTTAGTTGAGAACCCTGTTGACAAAACTGAATACTTGCTCATTTCCTTGACTACCTTTAAATGTGATGATCCTAACTTGTCAATGGCCTCTCTTTGCCTGACCATTTACCTCCTCTTTCTAGTTTTATTGCAAAGCCATCTCATATCTGATTCAATCTTAAAGATAAGATGTCTTGACAATGCCGCTTCAATAAGCTAATGAGGAGGCCTAACAGATACTTCCAAAAATATTATTAAACTGGGCATTCTCTCTCTGTGTTTGTGTGTGTGTGTGCATGCTTGTGCATGCTTGTGTATATAACAATAAGAAGAGGTCATAAGTTTGAGGAGTAGGGGAGAGACACAGGAAGGATTGGATGAGGGAAAGAGGAGGTGTGAAAATAAAATATGTGCAAGTACTCATGTATGAACCCCTCTGAAATTTTAAATTAAAATATTAAATTTATTAAAAATTAAATTTTACTTTCATAAAATAATTTTTATCTGTGGAGGTAAAATTTCATCTGATACCTTTGCTAGGTAAGGCTGACATATAGCTTCATACTTCTTACACATCTCAATTCACTTTCAGCTTCTTTTAAAAATCCTATGATAAAAAACTAAGGATAAAACATTAATCACGTAGACTGAATTATAATGATTGAATGGTGTGAAGGCTAAAAACTCCTATGAGCTTCTTTAAAAAAAAACCACAGTGTTTACTTATATATTCAAAGCTATTTAAGAATACTTTTTCTGCTAACTGAAAACTGAGTTTGAAATAACTGAGAAATTGTGAACAGTCATTTTATAATTCTAAATGGAAATATTAACAACTCAACAAAAGCAAATAATTTATCTGGGGCATATGTTTGGTAAGGATTGAAAATGGATCCCTTTCCAATAGGCATTCCACAGTCATTGATTTTTGTGTACTCTACTTTGTTATCTGAATGGGCAGTACAAAACTAAACATTGAAGCATGACAATCATCCCACATGCATACTAAAACCCTTGATTTCAGTGGTTTTCATTGCTGAACTTTTGACAAATGAGTTGCTCTTTATTTCTTCCAATACTCTGATACAGGTGCTAATCAAATCTAAAATAATTAAAACACAGTCAGCAAGATCAAAGGAAGAGAGTAGCCTTCCCAGGTCTCTGCTTCTTAGAGTAGCGGCCTTGGTTCTGTAATTAGTTCAAGACTGTTAGCAATTGTCCTCCAGCTTTTAGCTACCAACAGCCAGCTTTTAAAGCATGGAACTGGAGGTCTCTGCAACACTACTTTGATATCATATAAATATACTGTACATAAAGTAAAGCTAGTCCTAGAGACTTAGGTGGTTGCATCCCTAACAGGCCACCCAGCTACACTATGATTGGCTTATTCCCTTTTGGGAAGGATTTGGAGCACAGGTTCCCAGACTTGCCTCCACTTTGAATGCTAGGGAAAAGCTTCAAAAACTACTTATGAATGGATCTTATCATCAGAGAGTGTCATTTTACAAATTTGGACCATAATTTCAAAAAAAAAAAAAATAGGCCTCTGACACTGGCTGGAGGGCCACAACCCAGAGGCTGGTTAGCCCAAAGACCGAGGATAGAACATAATTTCTAACGATATTCTGCTACACACATAGATTGGTGCCTAGCCCAACTGTCGTCAGAGAGGCTTCATCCAGCAACTGATACAAACAGATGCTGAGACCCACAGACAAACATTAGGTGGATCTCTGGGAATCCTGGAGAAGAAGGGAAGGAAAGGTTGTAAGAGCCAAAGGGGTCAAGGGTATCATCAAAAATCCACAGAATCAACCAACATGGGCTCACAGAGACTGAACTGAAAACCAGGAAGTCTGAGTAAGACTGACCTAGTCCCTCTGCATATATGTTACAGTTGTGTAGATTGGTCTTCTTGTGGGGTTCCTAACAGTGGGAGCAGGGGCTGTCTCTGACTCTTTTGTCTCCTTTAGGGACTCCCCGCCCCCCGCTGCCACTTGGTTGCCTAGTCCAGGCTCAATATGAGGTATCTAGTCTTACTGCAACTTGATATGCCATTATTGATTGATATCCATGGAGGAGTGGATAGGTGGGGACAGGGACTATGAGGAGGGAGGGGAAACCAGTCAGAATGTGTATATATATATATATATATATATATATATATATATATATATATATATATATATATATACGTGTGTGTGTGTATGCATTCATACATGCACATACATATAAAATAAAGGTAAATAGATAGATAAGTAGGTAGAGATATGGATATAGATATATATGTTCTTGTGTTTTCTTCAGTAGCAGCTAGATGAAAGGTTTGCAGCAACTCTCTATAAGTCTTTATCACTTTTCCATAAACTTAAGATTACTTCAAAAGAAAAAAGGTATTCTTAAAAACTCCTTATGGGATGATGATGTAGGTCAGTTGACACTTTGCTTGCCTGAAACCCTCGGTTCAATTCACAAAGCTACACAGACCTCAACATGGTGGTGCATGCCAGTAGAGACATGCATGGAGGTAAAGACAGATGAATTAGAAGTTCAAGGTCATTCTCCAGTATGTACTGAACAAACCTGGGATAGATGAGACCTTATCTAAAAAATAATAATATAAATAATATAAATTTAATGTAAATAAGGCATTATTCCAATCCCACTGGAATTCAACAGAAAGCTACACATTCTCCCAAAAGGCAGTCCTATAAAATACCCCAAGGAATTTTGCCTATGGACTGGGAATCTGTGAGGTTAGGAACAAGGGGGAATAAGGTGTGGGGGGAGAGTACTTATAGGAACGACTAAAATTGGGGCAGGAGCATTTCAGGGGTGAGGTAGAAACTCCGTGCAATGGAAATTCTATGGAATCCACTAGAGTAACCCTAGCAAAGATTCCTAGTGATGGGAGACACAGAGGCTGAACTGGCCATCTTCTATAACTTGACAAGTTCTCAGGAAGAGGGATTGGAACACCAATCCAGCCACAAAACACTCAGACCTACAGAGTGTTCTGGGACCAGAGCCTAGCATAAGGTCATCAGAGAGACTTCATATAGCAACTGATAGGAGCAGATGCAGAGTCCCACAGCCAAACATTGGGTGTCTCTCATGGAGTCCTATGGAGGAGGGGGAGGAAGGATCAGAGGAACCAGAGTGGTCAGGGACACCATGAAAACCTGCCCCACCGAATTAACTGGCCAACTGGGACTCATGGGTGCTCAGAGATCAAGGAGCACTGACCTAGGTTACTTACATGTTACATCTGTGTAGCTTGGTGTTCTTATGGGATTCCTAACAGTGGGAGTGGGGACTGTCTCTGACTCTTTTTCCTGCTTGTGGAGCCCTTTTCCTCCTGCTGGGTTGCCTCATCCAGCCTTGATGTTCTGGTATGCACCTGGTCTTATTGTAGCTTCTTATGCCATTTTTATTTGATGTCCCTTGTAGGCCTGCTCTTCTCTGAGAAGAGATGGGCATGGAGGTAGGAGGGTGTGGATCTGAAGGAAAGGGGAGGTTGGGGAGAGGGAGGAAAGACTGGGGGAAGGAGAAGGAGAGGGAAATTGCAGCCAGGATATAATATATGAGAAGAATAAGAAAGTCTCAAGAAAGATATAAATATCGAGTGGAAGGATTTTGGCTTAGGGGTATGTAGCTGATTCTCTGTTCCAGGTTTGAGGTGTCAGGGTGTCTACAAAGAACTTGTCCAAGAGAACCCAGGCTGCTTTCCTCAAAGAGTTGCAGAATGCTTCTCAAGACCACACCATTCTGGTCCTGTGCTCTTAAGACCCTCATGTTGCAGAGACAGAAAGAGAGACTGGGCCATTTGAGACCAATGAGTAGTAGACTATGACTGCTATGTATTTTCTTTGCTAAAACTGCATTGTCTTTAGGAGGCTTGGCGATGTCTGTGTGGTGAATCACGTTTGTGAAACGGACTATCTGGGATGTCGAGGATACATTATATAGGGAAAACAGTTCACACAGCTTTCTCCAGATTTCCCGAAGGAATTAGAAGGGTTACTTGAGGGCACAGTGGATTACTCTTCTCTGCAGTTCAGAAAAACTGCAGTCACCCATTTGCCTTTGCAGTGGGTTTTGGGAGATGAATTCCAAACAGTTCTGTTTTCTTCCATCTCTTAACAAATTTTTTGGTTTTACTCAAAGAGCATTTGCATTTCATCTTTTCCTTTGTGGTTAAGGATTGGCCAAAAACAACACATTCTTCTTGGCTGGGTATGCAAGTACCATTGTGATGGTCCACTCCCAGTTGTCCTTCCCAGAGATCTTCCTTCCTTCATGTACCAAGGAATCTACTTAGGCCACAACCAGATTTGTGAGTCTAAGTGAAGATCTAAGATGACCCCAAACCCTCACGTTTTTGGGGTGGGGGAGGGGCAGGGTTTCTCTGTGTAATATCTCTAGCTTTCCTGGACTCGCTTTTGTAGACCAGACTGGCCTCAAACTCACAGAGATCTACCTGCATCTGCCTTCTCGGGTGCTGGGATTATAGGCATGTGCCACTGGGCCCAGCTCAGTCCTGACTCTTAAGCAGAAATAATGTTGCCCTAAAGAATGTTATGCCTGATATCACAAACTTTACTGATGTCTACTCAAGTGTCCTATGTGAGAAGCAATTGTTCAAAACTAGCTTTGAGTGATATAACACTCTGAATGTTTCTTATAACCGTATGCCTACCATAAGGCTTAAGAAGCCCTGCTCCAGGGAATTTATTACTTGGTAAATGAAGCCTACACTGCACATAACTCTGTACATGAATGTTTATAGTATCTTTTTTATCATAGTCAAAAATATGGTAAAACGTCATTCATTAGGTGAATTGTTAAGCCATTCATGCCATATACTATGCATTAATAAAAAGAAGTTTCAACATGTTAGGTGATATTATTCTATCTATATGTGATTTTTCTTTTCTTTTCCTTTCTTTTTTTATTATTTCTTTCTTTCCTTCCTTCCTTCCTTCCTTCCTTCCTGTCTTTCTTTTCTGCTTTCTCTATGTAGCTTTGGATGTCCTGGAACTCACTCTGTAGACCAGGCTGGCCTCAAATACATAGGCATCTGCCTGCTTCTGCCTCTGAAGTACTGAGATTAAAGGTGTATTCCACCACCTCTCCACTATGTGTGATTTTTTTAAAATACCAAAACAGGAACAACTAAGGACAGAAAGCTACTTGCTGGAGACTAGAAGGGCAGTCTCACTGTCACAGAGTTTCATAAGTGAACTGTGTGTACATGTGGAGCAGCTTGTATCCCATCACAGCTATGGCTATGCTTACACAAGTTTATACATGTGTTGGAATTCACAGAATTCTACACACCAATAGGGAAAGTATAGTGACAGTATAGTTAAGAAATAAAATGAGCTGGCTTTTAACCAAGGCATAAGTCTTTTTTTTTTTTTTTTGCCTGAGAGTGAGTTAATTTCCTTCAGCTTTGACTTCTCCATTGATGTTGATCATCGTTACTTGACAGAGCTCGGTGAGAACCTAGGAGTTCATAAGTAGGAAAGGGTCAGAGTGCAAAGCAAGCATATAATCCATATGTTTCTATTTTTCTTTCTTGAGGGTGTGTCATCCGGACATACACATTGGGGTAGAGGTTTGTGCTTTATGGCCCTTGATAGCCCTTAGTCACCAAAGAGATGGAATTGAAAAGAGCAGGACTTGGCAGTTCTAACCACAGCAAGTACAATTATACACTGAAATCCCAAACAATATTCCCAGGGTAAACTGTGGGACATCTCTTTTTCTAATGAGAAAAGCATTCTTGAAAGTCTCTGCAGAGGAAAGGAAATTTCCATTTATCTTTTCAGGTCTTATGTTTGTCTTTTGCGATTCATGTATTAAAAAAAAAGAATCAGCCAGGCAGTGGTGGCACACAACTGTACTCCCAGCACTCAGGAGGCAGAGACAGGTGTATATTTATGAGTTCAAGGCCAACCTGGTTTACAAAGCAAGTTCCAGGATAGCCACAGCTGTTACACAGAGAAACCCTGTTTCAAAAAAAAATCAGCTACTCTTAAACTTGTCTATTATGACTTTGGAGTCTACTGTTAGCCAGAATAGCTGGCACCTGATGCTTTGGGACATACCAACCTGGGATTAAGTTGTCCTTCATTTCCAGTGCCTAATGGTACTGATGGCTCTTTTGCTTCTATGTTTAAATGAGTACATCAGAATTCCTGCAAGCATATATTGAAGGAAGGGACCACAGATGTAAGAGAACTGTGTATGTGTGTACATGTAGACAGGAATGAACATGCAGGATTGCCTGCGTATTTTAAGGCAGTGGAAAGGGGTTTCGGTGTTCAGAAAAGCCATACCTTCCATTTTGATGAAGATTGTTAGTGATTTTTTTCCCCTTCAGCCAAACCATCTAGCATTCAGGGAGATGTCTGTATCTCCCTTTACATACATTAAAGCTGTTCTCTACTCAAATGCCTCTGCTCCTTCTTGACACAACTGTGCTACAAAAATGGGAAGAAAGATGGATGTGGGGTGGGCTTGAGTACCAAGAGAGTCTACAACTGTGCTCTGAGCAAATCTTATAGTAGTGATTCCTGAGATGTCTAATAGGCTCTGTGTCATCAGCCTCAAAGATCAAGAACCCAGTGCTGAAGAAACAACTCAAAGTCTTTATTGTGATTAAAGAGAACTGCAAAAAAAATGCCACTCAGCATCTCTACAGGCGTTTTGGTGCTGGATCCTGTGGCCTCCTTTGATGCGCTGCAAGCACACTCTGCAGCAATATACTCCTACAAGTTTACTGATCAGTGGGGGTCAGGGAGGGTTGTGTGGAAGGGACCAGTATTCAGCCAGTGTATTGGAACTGGATCTTGATTCCCAGGTGGCCCACAGACATATAGATGAGAGCAAACTATTGGTATGCTAAGCCACTAAGATTTGGATGAGTTTGTAACAGCATGATTGTAGCAATAATTAGCTGCTATGGCTCTATTTCAGTCAAAATGGAGCATAATTCACTTCATGGGAAGACCTTTGTGCAAAACATTACTATCTCCTTTTGGTAGTCTCCTGCTTGCCATTGGCAGACAGGCTAACACACACTTTAAAATATCATCTTTTTAAAGTATCACACTTTTATCATCTGATCAATCTTCACTCAGAAAGACAAACGGGATGGACATTGGAAGAAGGAGAAAACAGGAAACAGGACAGGAGCCTACCACAGAGGGCTTCTGAAAGACTCTACCTAGCAGTATATCAAAGCAGATGCTGAGACTCATAACCAAACTTTGGGCAGAGTGTGGGGAATCTTATGAAAGAAGGGGAAGATAGTAAGACCTTGAGAGGACAGGAGCTCCACAAGGAGAGCAACAAAACCAAAAAATCTGGGCCCAGGGGTGTTTTCTGAGAATGATATTCCAAACAAGAACCATTCACGGATATAGCCTAGAACCCCTGCTCAGATGTAGCCCATGGAAGCTCAGTATCCAAGTGGAAACCCTAGTAAGGGGAACAGGGACTGTCTCTGACATGAACTCAGTCGTTGGATCTTTGATCACCTCTCCCTGATGAGGGAGCAGCCTTAACAGGCCACAGAGGAAGACAATGCAGCCAGTCCTGAAGAGACCTGATCAGCTAGGGTCAGATGGAAGGGGAGAAGGACCTCTCCTATCAGTGGACTTAGAGAGGGTCATGGGAGGAGATGAGGGAGGGAGGGTGGGATTGGGAGGGGACCAGGGAGGAGGCTACAGCTGGGATACAAAGTGAATAAACTGTAATTAATATAAACAAAAAGGAAAAAAAAAGAAGAGAAAGAGGGGACAAATGATGTTTTCAATTGAACATCTTTTTATAGAAAAAATATTTATCCTCTAGTGGTCTTACATCAACATTTACTCATCACCTTTTCTTCCACAGCACTGTGCCCAGTGATTCCCAGCCTTGTTACAGAAATGTAGTTATGAATTAAGCATGCCTGTGCAGAATCTACTTACATGTTTTTATTCTGCTCTGTGTGTGTATGCACGTGCATGTGTACATGTGTGTTCTCTTGAATTTAAAGCACCCTTTAAATCACTGCATTTGGCCCTGATAGTCTTTCCACCCCCTCCTCTAAAATTATTTCTGAGTCTTGGGAGGAGGGGGTGCAGTGTAGATGTTTCAGACATACATAACTATACAGTCAAAGTTGGACTTTGATGGGTTAAAAAATGAAGACACAAAATTGGGTGAGTAAGAATGGGGGATTGATCTGGGGGTGAATTCACTGAGGGGTGAATATTGTTAAAACTCAGGGTTTAAAATTTAAAAAAACTAATAAAATAAAAAGATATCCATTCAATCGAAATTATACTCTTTATAAAGTTTCACTCACAACAGAACACTGAAATATTTGTCATTCTATTTCTCTCTCCTGAAATAATTTTTATTTAAATGTCAATTTTTTAAATAGCAATATCGATCTCCAACATGTTAATGCTATGGTTATTTAATAAGATCCAATTAATGGTGAAATAAACCTTGTAGAAATTATAGTATTTTTGGTTGTGAGCCTAGTCTTTAATGGCTGAGCCATCTCTCCAGCCATTTGCGGGCACGGAAGAAACCTAGTGCAATGGAAACTTCTGAGACTCTACAAGAATGACCCAAGTTAAGATTCTTAGTAATAGGGGATATAGAACCTGAACCAGCCATCTTCTGTAACTAGGCAAGGCTTCCAGTAGAGGGAATGGGACACCAACTTAGCCACAAAACCTTCAACATACAATTTGTCTGGACTGGAAGATGTGCTAGAGTAAATGTGGTGCAAAACTTGTGTGAGTAACCAACCAATGACTGGTCTACCTTGAGACCCATGCCATGGCAGGGAACGCATGCCTGACACTGTCGGGAGGGTCAGGAACTAAAGGCTGGATAGTCCAGAGACTTACAATAGCACCAAAAACAACTGGCAAAAATAAATAAGTGTAAATAAATAATAAATAAATAAATGTCAATGAAATGATTCCTAATGATACTCTACTATAATTGTAGACCAAACCTAACATAATTGTCATCAGACACGTCATCCAGGAACTGATGGAAACAGATGCAGAGACCCACAGCTAAACATCAGGAGGAGCTTGTGAAATCCTTCAGAAGAGGGCAAGGAAGGACTGGAGAAGTCTGAGGGGTCAAGGATACCACAGAAACAAAGCAAAACAAAAACCAAAAATATGGGAGGCAGATTCAGGCAGATCTCTGTGGGTTCGAGGTCAGCCTGGTCTACAAAACTAGTCCAGGATAGCCAAGACTACAAAGAGAAACCCTGTCTTGAAAAAAATAAAATAAAAAAAGAGTTGGGTTTAGATATTGCTCAGGAATAATTTTATTGTCCTTTCTATCCTTATTTCTCTACTGCCTTTGTCCAACTGTGGGAATAGTCATGTCTGACAGCTCCAGACCTTTTATTAAGAGTTCTTTATGGGATCATTTGTATATGCAAAGCCCTTGTTTTTATTTCTCAAGTTATCTTAGTGACAGGCTTATAACAACATCTTATTCATGGGTGTGTAGTCAGGACTTTTCAATTAAAAATGAGTCATACAAGGAAGTATTATACACAGGATGTAAGAGAGGATTCTGTTGTATCTTGGGTACCATAATATAAATAATAATATAAATAATTATTCATATTATTATACTATTTTGTTGCAGCTTGAATAATATAAAAACTGCAATTGAATTCATGATAAGACAGAAAAACGGACTCATTGGTTCATCTGGATAACAACTAAGCCAGCAAACTCTAATTTATATGACTTTTTGAGTGAGAATGAGGTAGGTAAGAGGAGTGGGTTTTCTTTCTGGAATTAAAGATGGAAGATTCCCACCAGCCTTTTTCCATGCAAGTTACTTCCTAGACAATTTCAAAAGAAAGAAAATGGCAAAAAGTTTAGGTAATTTCGTGAACCAAGTGGATTTTTGACTTATTCCAATCTTATGTAGCACTGAATGACTCCATCATCTAGCAATACCATTCTTCAATAGACATTACAAGTGATACAGCTAAACGGATAGTATAGAGCAAAGCTGAAGAAGAAAGAAATTCTTCCAAAAGAGTTTTGAAAGCTACCATGACCTAGAATTGTTCATCTATTGCTGTGCTGACAGGTCCTCATAGTGCTGTGGAGAAGATTTATAGACGCTAACTTAGTCTAGCATCTTATAATGACTCCCATCATAGCTGGTGACAACAATTACTTATTAAAGCAGCCAAGAGTCATGCCATTGTAAATAACAAATGCATAAGGCTGTTGGTAATCATTTATTAAGTGTCTAGAGGGTACAATATTATGATTAGAGCTACAAGATATGCTGTTGTGAAGTGCATACCTTGGAAAACTATTTCTGCTCATCTCAACTGTATAAAAAGCCTGAGAAAACAGAAACTGAAATAAATCCCACAGCTAATCAGCAATCTAATTATATTAATAAATCAGGCATATGTTTTTAATTAAAAATTTTAAAGATTTATTGATTTTATGTGTATGAGTATTTTTTCTGAATGTATATGTGTGCACCACATGTGTGCCTGGTGTCTTCTCAGATCAGAAGGCATCAATTCTCCTGCAACTGGCCTCATGGATGGTTTTGAGCAACTGTGAACTGAACTCGAGTTTTCTGCAAGAACAAGAAGTGGCTCTTAACCACTAAACCATCACTCTAGATATTTGTTTTGCATAGAAACTGTTACAGTTTCCAAAAAGATTTGCCTCAGCTCACACGTTCCAAGCATTGTTGACCCCAAACAGCTAGTTTCCCAAGCATAAGCTGCAAGACTAGTGAAATTAATATGTCTTTCACTCAAATGGCATTAAGCACCATTTTCTTAGGTGCTCATAGCCATTTGCATACTTATAGTAGAAAAAAAGAGAGTCCACACATTCATAGACATGTACCATAGTTACTGACTGTCGAAGCTGAATAAGCAGGTCAATTCTCCTGAGAGAAAATTTCCTAAATAAGCAGGAAATACAGAGGGCCTCGAAAACACTCTTCCTAGCAGTGTATCAAAACAAATATTAAGAAACATAACCAATCCTTTGGCAGAGTGCAGGGAATCATATGAAAGAGAAGGGGGAGTTAGTATGACCTGGAGAGGTCAGGAGCTCCGCAAGAACCAAATATATCAGGGCACAGGGGTCTTTTATGAGACTGTCTCTCCAACCAAGGCCCATGTATGGATATAACCTAGAACCCCTGCTTGCATGTAGCAAATGGTAGCTCAATTCCCAAGTGGGTATACTAGTAAGGGGAACAGAAACTATTTTGGACATGAACTCAATGGCTGGCTCTTCTACCTCCCTGTCTCCTGAGGGGGGAGCAGCCTTGCTAGGCCACAGAAGAGGACATTGTAGCCATTCCTGAAGAGACCTGATAAGATGGAGTTAGATGGAAGGGGAGGAGGTCCTCCCCTATCAGTGGACTTAGAAAGTTGCAGGGAGGAGATGAGGGAGGGAACAGGGGGATAGGGAGGGAGTGTGGGAGGGTGCTACAGCTGGGATACAAAGTACATAACCTGTGATTAATATAAAATAAAAATGAAAAAAATTCAGATAAGGAGGAGGGGCAATCTGGAAATATATTTATCATCACAGCCATTCTGGAACAAATGTGGCCAGAAAAGAGAGTAGAGAAAAGGATGCTCTCATAGACTTGGTCCTGAGGAGAACCGTGATGATTTCATATAACAAGTGACATATTCTTATAGCTAAAAGGAAAAATTAATCAAGTACCAGTGTCCTAAACCATTACTGCCCTGAATATGTTTTTAAGTTAAATTTTAATTTAAACATGAGAAACACAAAAGTTAAGAAATAGATTTCTTTGATTTTGTTGTCCTTTAAAGAGGTGGGAAGGAGAAAGAGACCATATAAATCAAAATTACATATGTTATTATGTTTCATCACCCAGTCATGTATATCCCCATACTTCTACTTAACCACAGGCAACACTTTCCTTCATGTAAGAAGCAATTTACTTTAGCTGGAGGCTGGGTGTATGAGCTTCCCCTTTTAAAGGAAAATAAAATAGGGCATGAAGGAGAACCATTTGAAAGGCATGTTAGTAAATACAGGCTGCACATCTGCCATCTGTTGGGGCATAATTTCTGTCACAAAAATATTCAGTCACTTTTTCCCACTGCTCCATTCAAGAAATTTACGTGGGAACAGCAAATTTGAAACCTCACTGTGCCCAGGACACAGAGAGGATTCTGGTAGCTGAGTCTATAAAAGAGTACATTCCAAACACTGAAAACTTGACCAGGGAATAGTGTTGAAGACTGGTGTTAAGTAAAATACCGCACAGGCACAGCATCATGCTGACGTAGAAAGGCTTCTTGTGTAGCGACTTGAACCTTTCAAGCTTTGCAAGTCCAAAATGCACATGGCAGAAAGGACAGTCCTCAGCAATACCTGACTGCTGCTAACCTTGCTGTTGGATCTCTGTCTCAGGCTATAGGTGAAAGGAAATCCATTTTTGAGAATAGGTGACAGGGTGAAAGCTAAATGGATTCTCAGGGCCAGGATACTTCTAGTCTTGTACTATAAAACCTGGGTGCATATTTATTTATATATTTATAGACTATATGCATATGGTGCTTCATCCTATATAAAATAGTTCACATTCTTGTGAATTAATTTTCCCCTCTGGGGGGCGATATGACCCTCTATTCAAAATGCATATTACAAAACTCAAGCCCACATCTGATTTCTGTTTGTTCGTAACCAGAAATTTCTAAATGAGTAAATCATGATTGTTTGACTCTAGTCAAAACAATTACATCTGAGTCCTTTTCAAAAATACAAAACATTGAGTGAAAATGTTGTTCTAGCAGTCAGTAGCACTTTTTTTTTTCATCATTCTCAACTTCTTGGGCTGTCCTTGACACCTGCTCATGGATTCAAAAGCAGAAGCACAAAAACAAAAAACAGGCTCTAAGAAATCATTTTTTTCCTGGATGCAATCTGTAATTTACAAAACCAGACAGAAAACATCCGTGAAAAACACTGTGATTTTCAAATCTTCAGAAAAAAATTACTCAACCTTGCTGCTCATAGCCAACCTATAAACCAATGGCCCACAGAATTGTGTGTGTCATAAAGACAAATCACAGCCCCATCAGAAAAACGCTGTGCCATCGGCAGGCACAAGTGGGAGCAAACTGGTTCCATGTCATGGAATTTTCATGATTTTCAGAATGCTTATATTCTATCCTTATTCCAAACACACACAATAAATAAATAATAACCACACAAATTTTCAAACACTCACTGCAAGAAACTTATTAATCTCAGGAAATAAAGCAGTCACTAATACATGCAGGCTAACAATAGGCAGGGCTTTTATACTGTTTCAAGAACAGTGAGGGCGAAAGACTTTTTCTGTAAAAGCCAATAAAAAGAAACATTATAAAAAAAAATCAAGCTCACCTACCTTCACTGCTCCATGTTCATTACTGAAGCCCTGAAGCAGGGACACATAGAACATCATGAGAATATTCACCATTACCCACTCTCTATACATTTTGAATAGTTTAAATGTCTACTGATGACTAAGCAGTTGTTTCCAGGCAGCTACAGAGAAGTGTTGCAAAAGACATTCTCCAGAAGCGAAGTTCGAAACCCCAACACTTTAAATGGAAAGATCACATGATCAGTTGTAATCAAAATCCAATGAAATGACTTGAGTTAGTCAAAGGACAACCCCCTGCCACACACAATCTTAGTATGGGAGAGAGAGAGATGAAAAAGTTTTTAAAAGTTTCCTGCTGCAAAAATAATCAGGGGGTGGACAGTTGGAAGCTACAGTCATTTCATGTCTGGAAAGCTGAAAAAAAAAAAAACAAAACTCCACCCTATGCTCTAGGTTCTCACTGCTTTATAAGGAGGTGGTGTGACCACAGGCACTTGCAGCTCTAGCAGGCTGGAACCCAACTATGGATTCAAATTTTTCACAACCTTCAAGGAAGCTTGAAGGCGCATGGTCTTAAATCTGACACAGAGTTTGGCAGAAAATGCTGGGAAGTCTTGGCTGGAATCCTGCTGTGTCCCTAGCAGTAGCAGGCAGTTTTAAAAGCTGAGTCACGTGGTCAGGACTGCTGTGTTTTCTAAAGCAGATAATCTGTAACTTGAAACCCAGAACATAGTTCTGAGGGCTGGGATGGCAGCTGGATTGCAGTAGGACACCTTAAGAGAGGACTTTAGATGCTCAGATAACTGCTGCCAGTGACACAGAAAGCAGCAGCAGCAGCAGCAAAAATGGCTTAAGAAAATCCCAAAGGGCACAGAAAAAAAAGTATCTACTCACATATATAAAAAAGCACATGTAGATAAGCAATTAATTTAATAGGAGCTTAATAATTTCCATGAGAAGGAAGAACGTTGATTTTTTTTAAAAAGCAACATCTAGAATTATTTACATGTATCAAGAAATATCTTACATGTATTACTGACACTTTCTTTTCATTGTTTGTATTTTTCCTTTTTAAATTAGTTAAACCTGTTTTCTGACAATTTCATACATGTGTATAATGCATTCTGAAGGCTCACTACAAAAACCATCTTTTCATTTTTACATGGAATTCCTTTTTCATTTTTATTTTGTAATTTTGGGTTTTCAAGACAGGCTTTCACTGTGTAGCCCTGGCTGTCTTGGAACTCATTTTGTAGACCAGGCTGACTTTTTTGTTGTTGTTGTTTGTTTATTTTTTTATTAAATTTTTAAATATTAGTTACAGTTTATTAACTTTATATCCCATCTGTATCCCGTTCCCTCATTCCCTCCCAATCCTACCCTCCCTCCCTCATCTCCTCCCTGTCCCTTTCCAAGTCCACTGATGATAGGGGAGGACCTCCTCCCCTTTCATCTGAACCTCGTTTATCAGGTATCTTCAGGACTGGCTGCAAAGTCTTCTGTGGCCTTGCAGGGTTGCTCCTCCCCGGGGAGTATCTCTGACATGAACTCAATAGCGGGCTCTTTGACCAGGCTGACTTTTAAACTCAGAGATCCCCATGTTTCTGACTCCTAGAGTGCTGAGATTAAAGACATGCACCATTGCACCTGGCTTAATGTGGAATTCTTTAGAAGCACCAGCTAAACCAGCTGTGGAAACTGAATATATTGAATGGTCAGACTATCCAAGTGATAGAATTTTAGCTATTCATTGGTTTCTAATCTTTGACTTCCAGGTTTTGGCCCCTTCAAAACCTTTTTTTTTTTTTTGCATTCCTGAAATAAAAAATGACCTCAGAAATTTCCTCATTGGTATTCATCACAAATGGACCTAGGGAAGAAAGAGACATTCACAAAGTTCTGGGTGATAACATGTTCTTGTATCACTGAAAGTGGCATGTAGTCTTATAGTTCTTAATTCGAAAAGCAATCTAGGACTAGCTGGGCAGCAATAGTCCCTTTTCACAGCCTTCAGTCCTATAGAACTGGCATTTGAGTTTTGTGGCTAGGACTGTATATAAGTTCTCATTCAGACCAGACTTAAACACACCATTCAGCCTCACCACTGAATCCACTGCAGGTTCCTCATCAACAATGACGATCCCTTTATTTACCACATTCTTTTTAGTTGTTATTTGTACAACATGAACTGATGCCAGGAACTGAACCAGCCTGAAACAATAAATCAGATAGCTTGTAGCATAGTTTTGGTATCTGTCTAAGCAGTGGATGGGGCTATGGCTTTCTGGGATGAGTCTAAATCTGTTTTGAAAACTAACATCATTTTCCTGACAACAAACAGGAGGTTTAATTGCTGCCAAACAACTTGTAACATTTTCTTTGCGGTTCTCCAGAAAATACCTCCATGTACCCCATAGGAACCACAGATTAGGTCTAGTTTTTAAGTTTGGCAAGTTTCTTCTTCCTGTCATGAGTCACTATCATGTGCTTGCAATTAAAGGTATTTTTGCCCTTCTGTAAACTTTTCTTTTTATGCATCTATTGTTTTATCTCTCATTTTTATCATAATATCTCAGTCACCCACCATTCCAAAGGATGCATCGTTCTGGTGTGACCACCCTCTTGCCAGGGACCAGCAGGGTCATGGCTTTAATAAATTTTACTAATAAATTTAAAGTTAAGAAGCACTTTTAAAAAAATTATTTCTTAGGGTCAACCAATTTTTTTTAACAAAGGGCTAGGGAAAGTACACTTCAGATTTTATGGGTTGAACAGATCAAACATTGGGTCAAGGATTCATTTGCTACACATAATTTTCCTGTAGTTTCTCCAGGCAGAGCCTCACCACTCTTATGGCCCAATTCTTTTTCTGTAGTACAAATCTACATCTTATTTTGGACACCATACCATGTTTCTCAGTTTTAGAAACTGTCCTTGGGTCACCTAAGAAGTTATGGGGAACAAAGGAAACCTTGAATGTGTATTATTGACAAGAAGCAATGGCTCTAGTCCATGCGAGTTGGCAAAACCTTCCTCAAGTCAGGCTCAGGAAATTGGCAAGCCTTCCTCTGGTATGTGTGAGGACATTGGCAGTGTATGCAAAAACTAACAACCACAGCTTCCTCATCCTGGATGACCACAACCTAAGACTGCTCCCCTACAGAGACCTCCCACAGAGACTACCTAACTCCTCTGTGATGCACATACTAAACATGCGGAGGTTCTTGGTTGTAACACAGTAGGTAGTACTCCATCAGATCAAGTACAGGCCACCTGATCCCAGCTTTCTGTATATATGTTTGTGTGTCTGTCTCTTCTTCATTCCCTTACTGTCAGTTAGGTTTCCAAGGTCGTTTTGAAGATTAAATGACCCTTGCAAAACACTCTGACCAATACTTAAGTATACAGTAAACGGCATGAATATATATATTGAGAAAATCTGCATATTATTTTCTCATTTGTAGGAGGAGCATAACTCCATCACAGTTAGGATTGTTTTTGATTCCAACATTCTGTGACATCTATGCCTACTATCATCATTAAGAGCACTCAATGACAGGAGGAGCAGACTGTTAATTCATGAAAACACAGCCAGTTCCCAAAAGACTCAAGATGCTCATGACTGCCTTTAAACATTCAAAACTGAATAAAACTTAAAATGAAAAACAAATTAGACTAACCAAACAAACTGCTTTACCTCTCAGTAACTGACAGTTCAAGACGAATATATTTTGTCTTACTAATGTGGCCTTGTGTTTGCAAGCATACACAATGTCTCCATGCCTCAGAGGCACTGGAAGGGGTTTTATACACACAATACCTAAAATTTTGCTTTGTCATCTTTGTTCAATTGGACTCTTGTTTCTCCTAAGTGCTATGGAAGAAAGGGCCTAACTTAAAAGGTTTTCATGCCAAATACACTTTTCCTACACAAATCCCAGGCTACGACTAGATAATGACCTTACTCCATTTGATTGTAATTTTCTTTGCAGAAGAACAATTTTATTCAGACACGACAAAAGGAAGTAGGGGCTATAAATCTTGGGAGTGAAAATGTGAAACAAGCAAAATTAACGTGAGATGTCACAAGCTGGGGGAATAAGATTTAATATTCCACATAAATTACTGCTAGAACAAAAAAGAATACTTTCCAAATAGTCAGTGTTATTTAAATGTATGACTAGCTGGTGCTTATCTGAGATCATTGTTTATGCCTGGGAATTCATGACAAGTAATGAAATATAATGAGATCTAAACTCATGTTTAATTTAATAATTAGTGAGCTGTACTGTATGTTTTGTAGGGAAAGATCTAAACGATAGGACAGGTTCTAGGTGCACTTAGGTTTTTCTCATTTAATCAAGTGGCAATGAGACAAGAATATCAAGATCCAAACAGTTGCAGTGACTGGGTACGTATGCCAGCATTTTCTGCCCTCAACTACAGCACTATCTCTTCCACAAAAAAATGAACTCTATTTCCTTTCTTCAAGAATTATTTATTTTAAGTGTGTGTGTGTGTGTGTGTGTGCGTGCGTGCTCATGCGCCTGTGTAGATGCTCAGGGAAGGCTAGAGGAGGGCATTAGATCTTCTGGACCTAGGAAGTAAGCTTGAGTCCGCTGTAAGTGCAGGATATACTGCTGAGTCTTCTTTCCAGCCTCCTCCTCCTTGCTCCCACAACTCATTTTTAATTAAACAAACAATGGCTTAAATCATTTTAGAAATTTTCAAAGAAGTATTATTCTTAAGAGGCTCATACTTTTCAATGAAAATATAATAGACTTATAAGGGCTGTATTGGTTATGATTTGAATATTGATTCTTCCCCTCCACAATTCATATTGAAATCTTATTGTCCTTGGGTGGTATTGGGAGTTGGGACCATTACCTTTTAATGGTAATCAGATCATGAAGATAAATTAATAGCTTTTCCAGTGGATGAAGTCTTACTCTTATGGGACTGGCTGTATTAACACAGCAGCAGATTGTTATGAAGCATATCTGTCCCTCAAGTTTTGTTTGTCCAGCAAAAACCCATTTGCCTTTCCATACTTTCCTTCAAGAATTCAAACATTAGGCTCTTGATGGTGCCATGTTGTTAGACTTCCAAGCTTCTATCAATGTTGGCCCAAATAAATCTTTTGTCTTACTCAGTCTCGTGTATTCCGTTATAGCAACAGAAAACACACTAAGAGAGTCTTGACACCACTGTTATTTTAGTTAAATGATATTCAAGCCCCTAGTAGACAACAAAGTCTTTTTTCTTCAAGTTGAAACCTCTTATGACAAAATCAAAAAGTTTTCATTCTTCCCACAGATCTAAGCTAATTTAACCAAAGTAACAATGGTTTCAAGATTGTCCTAATCCATTACACAATGGACAGAACTGTGGGTTAGTTGTTCTGACACTTAACATACTAAGATGTTATAATGTAGTTGTGGAGATACTAAAACTATTGATTTTACTATAAAACCCTTTAGTGTTTTTACTCTTGCATCATTTAAAATATTAATGCCTACATCAATCATACTCATCCATTGTACTTAAACATATCTATTATTTCTTTTCATCCTTTAAAGCATGACAATTTTATGCTCTCACTATGTATAAATAGATTATATTTCCTAAAACAGTACCTGAAAAAGAGATCTAATCAAGAAGAATGTCATTTATTTTGTAATTAATAAATGCCATGCCACATAATGTTTTATTACAATAGATATATGGTTGTAAGAAGCAATTGAAAGTTATTCATTTGTGAAGTATTCTGCTCCTAATACACACACACACACACACACACACATATATATATATACATATATATGTATGTATGTATTCTGCTCCTAATACATACACATATATGTATATATCTATATACATACATACATGTATATACTCTCAAAGGAAAAGAAGTCAGGCAGGAAAGGCATCGTCATTTTGGATTTACCATGTTGGACAACTGCCTTTCTTAGTTGTTCCCCAGCAATTAAGACAAAATGGCTTCTTTAGATATCCTAAAGTCATCAAAGAAAGTATCAGTGAACAGGATTGTTTTTAAATGTCAAATTGGAAACAAGCTTTCGTTAACATACAAGTTAAATGGATGGTGCTACCAAGAACAAATTTCAGAGACATAACCTCAGCAGTCCTTGATATGGTAATGTTTATTCCTTAGGATGTTTATCAACTGGAATTCAGCGCTAATTCCAAGTTACCAATATATCAACATCTGCAAATTAAAGAAGGAAAATTGAAGTTAAAGTCTTCCTTGTGTTTGTGTGTGTATGTTTGTGCATGCAAATCCATCTGCATATGTATGTGTGTGGAAGCCAGAAGTTTTTGTCATGTGTTTTCCTCAACAGCTTTCCACCTTACTTTTGGAAATGGGGTCTCTTACTGAAATCAGAGCTCACTTTTTGCCTAGACTGACTAGCCAGCACACTCTAGGGATCTACCTGTCTTAACTTACCTCCCACATAGGGTCACAGATGTGTGCTATCACACTCAGCCTTTTACATGGGTGCTAGAAAACCAGATTCAAGTCCTAATTCCTGTTAATCAGGCAATTCACTCACTGAGCAGTCTCCTCAGACCCGAAGTTACGGTTTTCTTTAACAGAAACAGCTTCACAACAAACTAGCTGATCGAACTAACTTATTTATCATTAATAAAATCTTTTTGTAATTTTATTATCTTTTCTTTTCAAATGGTGGGACCTAGAAAAGATCATTCTGAGTGAAGTATCCCAGAAGCAGAAAGACACACATGGTATATACTCACTTATATAGACCCCTATAAGATAGGATAAACATACTGAAATCTATACACTTAAAGAAGATAAACAAGGAAGAGCACCTGGGGTAAGATGATCAATCCTCACTTAGAAAGACAAATGGTATGGACACTGGATGTAAGAGAAAACAAGTAATAGGACATGAGCCTACCAGAGAAGGCCTCTGAAAGACTCTACCTAGCAGTATACCAAAGCAGATACTGAGACTCATAACCAAACCTTTGGCAGGGTGCAAGGAATCATATGAAAGAATGGGGAGTTAGTATGACCTGGAGAGGACAGGAGCTCCACAAGGACCAAATATATCTGGGCACAGGGGTCTTTTATGAGACTGTTTCTCCAACCAAGGACCATGTATGGATATAACCTAGAACCCCTGCTCGGATGTAGCCCATGGTAGCTCAGTATCAAAGTGGGTACTCTAGTAAGGGGAACAGGGACTATTTCTGACGTGAACTCAGTGGCTGGCTCTTTGACCTCCCCTCCCCCCAAGGAGGAGCAGCCTTGCTAGGCCATAGAGGAAGACTTTGCAGCCAGTCCTGAAGATACCTGATAAACCAGGGTCAGATGAAAGGGAAGGAGGTCTTCCCCTATTAGTGAACTTGGAAAGGGGCAGGGAGGAAATGAGGGAGGGAGGGTGGGATTAGGAGGGAATGAGGGAGTGGGATACAGCTGGGATAAAAAGTTAATAAACTATAATTAATATTAAATAAATAAATAGAATTTTTTCGTACAATATATTTTGGTCATCTTTCCCTTCCCCCATATCTTACCTTCTCCTTATCTACACCATTTCACATTCTTTCTCTTAAAAACTTCAAACTGACCCTCCACCAAAAAAGCATATGGATGTGTGCATACACACACACACACACATGCACACACATGTGCTCCCCACACATACATGCAACAAACAAACATGGAGTCTGTTTTGTGTTAACTAACTAATCCTGAACGTGGGGCTTGGCCTGGAGTGTAGCTGATATACCCAGTATCACTCCATTGAAGAAAACTGATTCTCTCAGTAGCTATTAATTGCAAACAGATTCATGGTTAGTGGTGATATTTTGCACCCACTTTCCCCTTTTTCCTGTTTGGGATTTGTTTAGTTTGAACTTACACAGGTTATGTGAATGCTGTCACAGTCTCTTTGAGTTTATATGTATATCAATCTTGTTGTGTCCTTGGAGTCATCCCCCACCTCTGGCTTTTGCAATCTTTCCACCTCTTCCGTAGCAATATAATTTAAAAAAATCTATCTATCCATCTATCTATCTATCTTGCGTATGTGTATGTCCACACTACATGTGTGCCTGTTGCCCAAGGAGGCTAGAAGAGGGTTTTGGATACCCCAGAACTGCTTACAAACAGTTGTAAGCTGCTTGGTAGGTACTGGGAATTTAACCTGTGTGCTCTCAAAGAGCAACCAGTGCTCTTAACTGCTGAGCCCAGCCCAACAATATAATTTTCAGACAGAAATAATACCTATACAAATCCAAAAACAAACTTTCTTGTTTTGTTATTTATTAAAGTAATACAAAATATTTCTCAACATCTTTAAAATAAAATACATATAAAATATAAAATGAGTAGATGTATGTGTGTATAATGTTTTAAGAATTGTTTTTATAATCAGTACATGTCTAGTTGTGCATGCCTGTAATCCCAGCACTCAGGGAGGCAGAGGCAGGCTGTTCTCTGTGAATTAGAGGCCAACCTGGTCTACAAAAGTGAGTCCAGGATAGGCAGGGCTACACAGAGAAACCATGTCTCAAAAAAAAAAAGAAAAAAAGACAGGAAGGAAGGAAAGAAGGAAGAAAGGAAGGAAGAAAGAAAGAAAGAAAAGAAAGAAAGAAAGATGGGTCTAACCATGCTCATGTCCTGTACTTTCTAACCATCATTGCATTACTGACTCATAATCCAACTCACTACCAAAATGCATACAAATGTGAACCTAGCTGGAAATCAGTGATTTGATAACAGATGTCACCAAGCTCATATGCTAAAATTATTTCTTTTCCATAAACACAGATCTTCATCTCTTCCTACTTCTATACAGTTCTAACAGGTAGGCATTGTGCTTGTCCTAGTTTGCTTCTCTGTTTTTCTGATAAAATGCTGACCAAAACCAACTTGGCAGAGGAAATGGTTGATTTCAGTTACAGTCTGTCATAGATAGAAGCAGGAGCCTGGAGGCAAGAACTGAAGCAGAGACCATATAAGAATGCTGCTCACCGGCTCACTCCCAGGCTTGTGTTCTGCTACCTATAGTCTGTACTTCTTTCCTTCTTTTTTTTCTTTTCTTCCTTACTTCCTCTCCTTAGATTTATTTATTTTATGTATGAATGTTTTCCCTGCATGTATGTTTGTGCACACACATGCCTGGTACCCACTGAAGTCAGAGGAAGACAACTAGATCCACTAGACTTGAATCTTAGATGGTTTGGGGCTGCAATGTGGTTGCTAGGAACCTCAATCCCAGGACCTCTACAAGAGAAGCTAGTGCTCTTAGCAGCTGAGCCACTTGTCCAGTCCTTCTGCTACTTTTCTCATCAGCTGAGGCTCACTTACCTAGAGATGACAGTGCTCACAGCTAGGGCCGACATGTTTCCTACATCAATCAGAAATCCAGAAAATAACTCACAAACATGCTCCCTGGCCAATGTGATGGAGGTGACTCCTCAATGGAGGTTCCCTCTTCTCAGGTGTGCAAAGTTGACAACCAAGATTAGCCATCACAATGGTTGTCCAGTCTGTACAACATTCAGAGATCCAAGAAAAGGAGGCCTTGTTTTGCCACAGCTTGTACCAAAATTTCATGAGGTTTTCATGGTGTTTGTGGTGAACTACTGGCTGATAAAGCCAAGAAGGTGTTCATTTGGCATGATTTCATTTTTTCTTGTTTTGCAGTGTGATGCTTAAATGATTAAGACCTCAACAATGATTTTAACAAGTCAATTGTCACAAAAAATTCACTCTCTAAGGGGCTTGGAGAGGTGAGGCTTTAGGGTGAAAAAAGGAGACATGGGGAAGATGATCATGCAACACTGTTCTGTTGTGTTTGGTTTTGCCATGGCCAAGGGGACAAAGATGAGTTGGAGGGTCAGGAAGTAGAAGGGAAAGGGTTAATGAGGTAGAGAAGAAAGATTGGCCTGGATGTCATGTACATGCTGACTGTTCAGAATAGAAGTTTCCTAATCAGAAGCAAGGTCTTTGGGGAGTAATAAACATGCCTTGTCTCCACACTGTGGAATGAGAAAGTGCTAAAAACAAAAGCTTTGCTCTTTTATATTACTCAAATAAAATGATGACTTTCCAATTATTATTTGGACAGCAGACTAAAAGGGCATGTGCACTTTGTCTGAAAGATGAAATTATGAACCTTTTAGGAGTTGATAGAGCTTTCCATCATTGTAAAATTCTGGAGGTGTCTGCTCCAAACTTCTTTCAGTGAGTTTCCTGTAGATTTACCCTCTGTGCTGCCCCTTCTCTGACCTAAGCCAGATTTATTTTCTGTCTCTTGCTTTATTTTATTTATATTACATTATTTATTGTGTGCACGGGGGTGGCACTACATGTGTACCATGGCATGTGAAGGCCAAAGCACAACTTCTGAAAGTTGTTCTCTTCCTCCTGGGGATTGAACTCAGGTTACCAAGGTTAGAGGTAAGCACCTTTATCCACTGACCTCTTTCCCCATCTCTTTTGGTTGTTTTTGTTTGTTTGTTTGTTTGTTTGTTTCTGTTAACTAGCCTTTAGTAAAAATCTAATGTCCTCTATAGCTACTCAGTAGAGTGTTAATGTAGTTCAAAGTCCCAGTAGGAAATTTCAATCAATAGTGTCAAATGATGAAAACCATGCAAAAGCATAGAGGAGGAAAGATGAGCCTAAGACAGTCAGTCCTTAAGTGCCTATATGCCGATGACTTTATGAACATTGGTTTTTAAAACATCCTCTTACAGGCTCAGATGACTGTCTTATGTAGAATGACTCTGACTCCAAAGCAGGACCTTTAAGAGTCCAGCTCATGCCTTTTGCTTTAGTGTGTTTTCTAGAGCTCCTATTTAAGTCTTTTGCATCTTACTTTAACACTAACTTTCAAAAATTGCCGTGGGTTCAGCAGGTGCTAGCCACTAAGCCTGACAACCCAAGTACTGTTCATACGATTCACATGATCGATGGACAGACCCAATACCTAAAAGTTGTCCTTTATCCTCCAAAAGTGAATCATGGCATATTAACTAACTAAATAAAACAAAATAGGTAAATTGCCTTTGATAACCCACAACTGTTACTGCCAGGGCATATCTTGAGTTTCATGGAGACTGACATGATCAAAGCCCAGAGGAAAGGTCCAGCGGTCATTTAATATGTTGGTAACTCTAGAGGAGTGGCCCATACTGCAGGTCACCAAAGAGGTTGAATCACCAAAGAGGTTAGTGGAGGATGTGGAGGCGAGATGTACTGAAATTACAAGCAAAGCAGAGTTAGAAGAAAGTCAGTTCCTCATTCTAGACCACAATTCAGTGCATCTTTCTCCTCAGAATCTTCAGGCTAAGATGAATTCCAAATGCGAGATAAATAGCTTGCTTTCAAGCCTATTGGTCAGTATCCCTCAGAGCCTTTCCTAGATGTAAACACTGTTACGTGTCCTTGAGTCTGTGATTTGAGTCCTCATTAGATAATGTGTTAATCTTCTAAACTAAGTCTTGTCAGCAGTTTTATTTTCCTTTACCATTATTGACTACCTACGATGTACAGCACCAAGTATGGACAAACTTTCCCTGGAAAGGGTCAGAGACTTTTAGCTTTGTAGGTGATGCAATCTCTGCCATAATCAACTTCTACCTACACACTGCAACAATCCATGGTCAATACAGAAGTGGACGGGTGTGACAGTGGAACAATAAAATACAAAGAAATACATTTGTATCTGGCTTATTTGACATCGTTTACTGACCTCTGTGCTATATCTGGCACAGACACTGGCATAGGTAATCCTGATTGATTCTAATAATCCTACACAGTTGGCCTCAATTATTTCAATTTTGCAGACAAATAAAATGAAGCCTAGTCTAGTGAGAGAAATCAGTGGATAAAAGTATTTGCTGTCATGCTGAATGACCCCAAGTTTGATGCCTGGGAACCAACCACATGGTGGAAGAAAAGAACCAATTTCTGAAAGTTATCCTCAGGATTTCACATGCATTCTATGGCATGTGCACGCCTACACACATACACACAAATAAAAAACAAATGTAAAAAAAATGAACAAATGCGAAGCATAAAAATATTTAGAAACAGCCACAGACACACAGCCAACAAGTGGCAAAGCCAAGACCCAAACTTCACAGCCTCTATCCTGTTTTAATGTAAAGGGAACTTCCTCCTTTTCTACAGACACACAACCTCTTTAAATGAAAATTCTTTTAAACACATTTTTTTTTTAAATTCTAAATTTGTCATGACGCATGGTTGCCACACAAACAATGGTGGAACTCATAGAACAGTAACAGAATGCCCCTTGATGTCAGGGATGCCCCTTTGCCAATGAACAAATACTTATTTTTGTGTATTACAGCTATCCTCTGACGTGCAGGTTCCCCCATCACTTTTTTCCTTCTTGGCTTCTATATCTTTATCTTTGGTGGTTTTTGTTGTTGTTGTTGTGTGTTTCTGTGTGTGTGTGTGTGTGTGTGTGTGAGTGTGTGTGTGTGCACTCGCGCATGTGATATATTAGGGAGAATTGAGGTTGCCAAACACAATCAGAACCTATTGGAAACTAATATATCAGGAACTTCTGGCCTATGAATAATTTTCAAGTCTCATCTCTGTATTTGGTTGAGGTATGTCAAATTGCTACTTTTGTAGGTCAAATGTGGCAGTTCCGTATGGTTTGACATAAAATCAGAGGGCATAGATCCTGAGATATGAATTTTTCTGGTGTTACTGAGATTCTGTTTTGTCCTATTTATAGTTCACAGAGGTGCTGCTGATCATTGAGGCAGCAAGTGAGCTACCAGTAAATTAGACTGAGATATAAAGTCTTCCCCAGTCCACTGCAATATAGGATTCCATGGTCAGAGAGCTAGAAGTGATTTAGACTGCCTCTCCATTGGTCTGCTGCTGCCGAAATAGTTCTTATTCCTACTTTTCAAAATGTAACTGTCGAGGCTTGTCTCCTTAATCTTCCTTCCTGGGGAGTGACACAAAGCAATCAGATTGGCTTAATGGCTTCACAGAATGATGAATCAGTTGCTCAATGGGATAAAACAGACATGAGAAAGAATTGAGAAACCTGGAAAAATCCCTCCCAAGAGCCCTAAAAAGCCTTAAAAAACAGAGATTCATTTTAAAAAAAAACTTGAAAAATGTCACATGTTCTTCTTAGATCCAAATAGGGATGATTTCGGAAGGGCTCTAGGTGAGCATGCAGATCGGCATTCATACTTCTAGATGGCTAGCTTAGTTTTACTTATGTGTAAATAAAAAAATAAATGAATTTTATGACAGTAATATTAAAAACAATGAAGATGTATTGCCCCTAGATTCAAATGTTTAGAAGTAAGCAACGCATATTTTTACATGATTTCTGAAAGCAAGAAATGAATATAGATGTAACTCTGAAATATACCAATAGAAACCTCAAAACAAAGCAATGTAATCAGCAGAAATTAGAAAAAGGGCTTGATCAAATAGGGGCAGAATTTATTTCCCAAGGAAGTGAAAAAAAATTTCAGCTCTTGCCGATTTAAGCATTTTCATGGAAATTAGTAACGAGTACAAGTGCAGAAAATTAAAGGGGAGGGAAAGATTGTAAGAGCCAGAGGCAGTGGATATGTTGGGGGTTGGTTTGGTGCTGTGTGTACAAATGCTAAATTCTGGGTCCCAAGGTCTGATCGCAGTCCAGAAGAGTACATTCTCACTTACACTTGTCTTTATTGTGTAAACTTTGCTCCCCAATTATCTCTGATTGGTTCATTAAAAAGGCTGGACACCCTGTGTCTGGACCGAAGTAGTCAAGGTTTTGGTTCCTGTGCTTGGAGTCTCAGGTATGAATGATGAGGCAGGGAGAGGAGAGGGAGAGAGGAGGAAAAGGAGGAGGAAGATGGAAGGAGAGAATGTGGCCTGATGGAGCAGATCTAGCCCAGACAGGACGAACATTGGCAAGTAATATTGGGGAGTGTGGCTGGAAGTAGCTAGACAAGCTTAGGAACTAGTTTAAATTGCACCTGCCCAGTTATTGTGTTTAAAGCCTGTTTAAAAACAACAACAACAACAACAACAAAAACATGTCTCTGTCTCAATCATTTGGGGGGGGAGGGCGCTAGCTGGGTTAGTAAATCCTTCTAGACTTAATAAATATTCAACAACTTGATATCTATAGTGAAACTACATTTTTTTTAGACAAGACAGGCCATTATACATATGAATTCAAAGTAGCTGTGACTGTGCACAAGACCTACACAAGATCAAGCCAGAAAAATCTGATCAAGGATGGAGGAGGGGTCATGAAGTACCATCCCTGTCTAAAGAGCTATTGGCAACTGATGGCTGCTGGGGGCAAAAGAGTTAAGTTTTCTTCAGGAATGAAACCACTGAGAGGCTACCCATGCTCCAGAAGATGGTCCTATACCCGTGCACATGAATACTAGCTGGACTCAGCAGGTTAAAAACAAAGACAGTACATTAAGAAATACTGGCAAGGCATAATGAGGGAGAGAGGAGAAATGGAAAGGGAAGAACAGATTTGATCAAAACATCATGAGTTTATAAAACTCAAACAATCTTTTTAAAAGAAAATTAAATGTTTGGGGCTGAGAAAAAAGCTCAGCTGATATGAGCACTTGCTGTTAAACTGTGAGAACATGAATTCAAATCCCAGTCACTCATATAAGAAAAATATGTGTGTAATCACTCATATCCATAACCCCCAGGATTAGGTATGTGCTCAGAAGAAGGTAGATTCTGAGAGCTCCTTGGCCAGGCAGTCTAGATGCAATAGTGAGTTTCAGATTCAGAGAGAGACCCTCTCTCAACAGTTTCAAAGGAATAAGGGGGAAAATTATGCACAACACTAAACATCCTTCCTTGGCATCTGAATGTATGTAGGCCTGAACACCTACACATCTCACCCACACACATAAACACACACACCACATTCATGTGCGAAGAAGTCAGATAGCAACTTATTTAATTAAAAGTTAAAAATACCTTATTTTCCACCTGGACACTGTCAGCTCCTCCAAGCACTGCTGTATGATGGGGTTCTATCTTTTATTGAGCATCAACAGGCCCTACAGCAAAAGATGACCCTGTAGCTTTAATAACTGTTATGATATACAACAATACCAATGACCATTCTTTTGGTCAAATACTTAGAACCATAATGTTAGTTTCATTTCAGAAATAACAGACATAGGAAATCCCCTTGAATTTGTGGGTTGTTTACATTTGCTTTTATTAAAAGCTAAAATGTATTGGTCTTCTATTAGAAAATAGTAGGGAAGTGAAACCTGCATCATATTTCCATTTATACATTTAGTGCCATGACCAAATGCTTTTATTGAATTTTAAAAGCCCTTGGAATTACATGTTCATAAGAATGTTCTCCTGTGTGAAATACAAACCTCATAAGAAACAAGCAGATCTAAGAAAATGATCAACTGCCATCAATAATTCATTTCAACAAGAATTTACTAAGCATCTCTAACTTTCAAGTACTAGAGAAAAATGCAAAGACGTGCAATTCAGAATCCTTGCATCTAAATAATTCAAAATGTTCTTGGGGTCAACCAAATGTAAGCACATGCAATCAAAAGAGAAGAATTCAGCTGGAAACTGGAGGAGTCGGTTAGCAACTTATTTAATACTGAACAATGTCTACTTCTAAACACTCTGGAGGGTGGGTGCATTCTAAGCACTCAGGAGAGTGGATGTCTTCAGGATAGATATCCTTTCCTCCATTCTATTCTAAGGCTTGCAGATAAGATAAAGCTAGTTAACACTTAAAGGTACCAAAAAGCTCAGTGAGAACAGGAGTCTTGGGAGCTCATTTAGGCATTTGCAGACTCACCTCAGGCATTTGTTCTGCAAGAAGTAAGAACTGAACAGATCTCTCCAACATAAAATAGACCCTAAAACATAACCCTAACCCTAACCCTAACCCAGAAACAGAGCTTGGAAGATGGTACTGAAGACAGGAGGACAGAGTCGAAGGTACTGGATCAGAACTTTTGGGCACACTGTGAACCTTTTATCGGGACTTTAGCATTCTATTGGAAAGAATGAAAATGTATCGCGGAACTACTTCAAAGTCATTTTTATTCATACAACGTAAGTGAGTGAACTAGACACACACACTTAGACAGAAAGAGAGAGAAAGAGAGAGACAGAGGAGAGAAATGATCATGTCTGTGTCTTGAAGGAAGCAAAGCATAAAAGGAAATGGAGGGCAAGTCTGAACTTAGAAAAGCCTGTAGGGAGTTCTCTGTAATAGGCTAAAGTGAAAGTGGATTACAATGTGAACAGCGTGAAAAAGAGAAATCAGGTTTAAGAGAGGGAAGGAGGGAAAGAGGGAGCTGAGAAAAATGTAAGTCTGATGCTTTCAGTACGAGAACAAGCCATGTGGTGACCCGAGGAATGCAGCAGCAGTTCTGCAAGAGGCATCTGGACAATGGAGAGGTCAAAGTGGGCCAGAATAGCCACAGAAAGCTGCAGAGGAGGGTGACATTTAGTCTGTGCTTTCCATCTGGGTATCAAAACAAAACAGGTATGTGAATAAATAACAGGGAGAAGATCCTGGATCCAGCATTCAATGACTTAGGGAGATGGCTCAACAGGCTCAGCACATAAGAGCACTTCCTACACAAGTATGGACACTTGAGCTGTGTGTGCTTGTAGCCTTAGCACTGTAGGGGAGCAGACAGGAGAATCACTGGGGCTTTTTGGCCACCATCTTAGCTCCAGGTTCAGTAAATGACCTTGTCTCAAAGGAATAAGGTAGAGAATGATAAGACAGGTCATCTTCTGGGTTCCACATATGTGTGTGTACTACATATATACAACTCACAAAGAGAGAGAGAAGAGAGATGCAGAGAGAAAGACACACACAGAGAGAACAAAGCCTTCAAGCTAAAGCTTAAAAATTATTAAGGAAGTTATTATCTAAATAAAACACTAACCAGATGAAACAAGTTATTGTTTTATTTAGAAACAGAATCACGATTTGTAAATTTGGGCCATATTAGTTAACACTTTAAAATCCATATTTTCTACAGAATTCATCTTCCAACCTATACTTTGGGGATAGAGGATATATTCTATAAGGGGCATATGGCTTACACTGTTGCTGGCAAACATGAAACAGGATTCTGAAAGCAAGAATTCTTATCTTGGAGTAGAGGGTTCCACAGAAGTCTACAGCTGAAGTGTGAAGTCTGAGAAGTGTGGCTTTGGGTGGGAGACAGAATATACATGTAGTTTCTCCATAGCTGGGATATAGCTTTTCTTCAGTCATAAATACAGCCAACAAACCTCAGCAGCATTCAGCCTACTGACAGCTCTGTCTCCAAGAGAAGTCGCAGATATTTTTATACCATGTTAGACTGCAGAGCATATCTCAGAATAGAGTTTATGCTAGTTGTCACATACAATTAAGAGCAGACCTGCTATTAAATCACTTCATTTCAAATGCCAGTAGAAAAGCTACACGTAATTGTGTCGTACACTGGTTCTTTAACATTTTAATAATGTCACTGAGTTTATAAACATTTTCTAAGGGGAACTAAGTAAATGTAAAACAAAACAAAACCCACGGCAGAAAAAAAATGTAAATGTGTTTTATCAGTGACTTTGGAAGACAAAGGTGGCTAGAGAATAAGCCTGATTTGGGTATATAACAACTTCCTGGTGAAAATACTTCTACCTGTGCCAATTCCAAGGACTCAGCATGAGCTCAGGCACAGTCAGTCCTTGCAAATTAGCAAGAACCACCCCCAACATAACATTCATTTGTCAAAGGTATACGTCAGCAAATATCAAGGAGTGAATAATAGAACTCCACCGACTTCCCATTCACACAGTGATTTGGCAGGATAAGTCCGGTAGTCCAAGAGGAGTGACATTTAGAGTTGGGTAAACTGTGACAAGGAAAGGCATTTTATTAAGTGTGCTTGACTGACATCCTCTGCGAACAGTGAGCAACTTTTCTCTCTTCAACTAATTCATATGTAACACCCAGTACCTTGGACCTTGCTTTTGTCATGTAGTATATGTTTCATGATGCTGTTTTAATAGAGTGATCTGACAAGAGACAGCACTCAAAAATACAGCTGAACTGGTTGTTCTCTGCATCTTGTACCAGAGTAGTGTGCTTGGCAACAATGGTGATTGGCCTGTGAGGAAACTATAATCTAAAATTGGGTTCAGCACTTCCTCTAATCCTGACTCCATGGTGGGTGCTGCTGCTGCTTCCGAAGTTACTTCCTACTGATGTATAAGTGAAATCACAGTGTGGTACAGAATGGAGCATTTGAAATTTTCTACCCCCCGCCCTCCCAAATGCTTTCCTCACTGACACCAGAGTCAAATTTCCAGGCTAATAATTTACATTCTACTTTAAGTTTCTACCTTCCTATGCTATGGAGTCTTCAAAACAGAGCCATGGACTGACAGAATTATGATTTCCAGATAATTTCTATGATATCCCACCCATCTGGTTATCTCCTGAACCTAAATTAAGTCCTCTCAAAACATATCCTCTTGTTTGTGACTACTTGTATTTATAAAATGAGCCAAATCAGATAATAAAATACTTTCCAATGGCAACCTTTGCCAAGAATGTTTAATAATGCAGTTAAGAACCCTTAACCAAAAAATGTAATTGTAGGGTATTTTTTTCACCTAAACAGTCATAAAAGGGCAAAATACTTTAAAAATCTGTTTTTTAATGTTGAGGTCCAGCTCCAGTATGTGACCTTCCTCTGTTCATTTTCTTCTCTTAATAAAAACTGGCATCTTACACTCTGTTCCACACAGAATTTAACATCATCAGATTTACATGTATAGCAGAAACTCTTTTATCTGCCACAACAGACTGCTAATTGAAAAACAAACTGCCTAAAGCACCTCATTTTTAAGTGTAATTGTCCTGTAATGTACAAATTTTGATAAGTACATTTGAGGTGTTGGTAGCTAGATTGAGGCATTGTCCTTCATTTTGTTCATTTTTTTAACATGTGTCTCTGTGTGCATGTGCATTTATTCATATATGCGTGAGGGTGTAATAGTCTGGCTAAAGGTTGACATTGGGTGATTTTCTGAACTGCTCTTCACCTTAATTTTTGAGACGGGATCTCTCACTGGACCTGAAGCTCATTGATTTGTTAGACTGGTGGCTACCAAGCTCCAGCAATCCCCCGGTCTTCCCCAACACAGCACTAATTTTATAGGTATACGCTACCACCACACAAAGCTTTTTATTAATGGTTGTTAGAGATCGGAACTCAGATTACCATATTTGACCAGTAAACACTTTGCCTTACATACTCATGTCTTCTGCCTCTTTTCCTCTTTTTTTTTTAATGTAGACCCATAAGGCATCACCTAAATCCTTCTACATTATTAACAGTTTCCCTAATGTCAACTTCTTACATTTTCTTCAGCAACTTATGTTTACTAGACATTTGACTTATTTGTAAATTTATCACAATTTTTCATTTATTCTACTAATATGCATATTACCCATTATTCTGTACATGATTCTCTTGAGTCAGGGTCTCTCGCTGAATCTGGGCTAGGCCCAGCAAGCCCCAGTGATCCTTTCTGTTCCTCACCCCATAATACTGGAGTCACAGGTACATACAATCATTTTACATGGGTTCTGAGGATTTGAAATGGGAATTCTTGGCTTATACCTTGGAATTCCCCACTCTCCCCACATCTCTTATCACTGAGGATGTTGACAAGGAAGAGAAAGCCAGAGGCTGAGACTCTCTGGTGCTCACTAACTGTCGGGCATAGCTGAAATGGTGAGCTTCAGGTTCAATGACTCTGTCTGAAAAGAAAGGTGGGGGCTAACTGAGGAAAGGAACTTGATGTTGACTTCATGCGAACTTACACACGTGAACATATCCACACAAACAAATACAGGCACCACACCCCACATACAACACAAAACACACATTTTAAAGATCTTATTGTATTTGCTTACATAAGTCCATTTCAAGTAAGTTTATAATTTACCTTACATCTATTTCCCTCACATCACTACTCCCATCCTCCCCTTCCCTCTCTATGCCTTTGTTCTACAATTAATAGCATTCTTAAATCTTTATTTTATGCAGTCTTCCAAAATTACTTTTGCCATACAAATTGTGGCCTATTGTTTTAGGACAACACACTACCTACATATGTTGACGTTTCATTAACTGAACAATAGGTGTTTGATATTGTGTAAAAGAGAACAACTTGCTTATCAGTTCCTGCCATCTGGGGGTTGAGTAGTGCCGTTCATGTTTATAAGCATGATAAAGCTGGGAAGCAGTTTCTGGGTTCTCACTATAAACTTTGTAAGTTGTGACATTTTAAACAGCTATTTCTATTCATTTCTTTTTTTCCAGTGATGTGCTCTTGCCCTGTTGTTTTTCTCATTTCCAATCTCATGAAGGGGTGCAGAAGAGCAAAGCAAGGAGGTCAGATTCAAATGAAGTCATTTTTCCTTTTGCTCATTAGCTGAGGGAGAATCCTCAGAGGCCAGTTTGGGGAGCTGGACTCTGTCCATGGTCCAGTTGACTTTGGACACACACAACTTCCCTCAGAGGCTAGAGACAACAACACCATCTTCTGCCAGATGTTTTGTACATGTGGCCCATTGTCACGGGGGTGGGAGAATAACCCAGTGAGAAGAAATGACTCAAGACCATTTCACCTTATGTCAAGAAAAATAAATGGAAGTGTTGGTCTCCCTTAGCCTAGAATTTCCAAATTCTTCACTTATTGACGTGTGGGGCTAAAAGTCTGTCTAGAAATAAAGGCTGTATGGGGCCCATGATAACTTGGTGTAGGGCTGAAGACCCTATTCAGGGAAACAGAGGCTGTTTCAGTCATGATCTTA
>CM053742.1:11051396-11145011 GCA_028658305.1 Pachyuromys duprasi | reverse complement strand
CTTTGCAGCCAGCCCTGAGGAGACAGGATAAGCTGGGGTTGGATGGAAGGGAAGGAGGTCCTCCCCTGTTGGTGGACTTGGAGGGGGCGGGGAAGAAGGAGATGAGGGAGGGAGTGGGAGGGTAGGAGGGAATGGGGGAGGGGGCTACGCCTGGGATTCAAAGTACCTAACCTGTGATTGAGATAAAAATAAATAAATTCAAAAAAAATAAAATAAAATAAAATAAAAAAAGAAATAAAGGCTGTAAATACTGGATCAAAGAGGCTTTGCAGATTACTTATCAAGCTTTCAACTCTTCATCCTCTCTTTAATGCCATTTAAGACAAAATCATTTGTGAGCTTTTGCAGAGTGAAGAGGTTAAGAAAGGTCTTCACTTAAAAAAATTGCAAAGAATTAAAATAGTAGTTAGGATACATGGAAAATACATGAAGTTCGCAAAAACTTGGATTGCAAGTTTTGAGGTCCGGCTCCAGTATGTGACCTTCCTCTGTTCATTTTCTTCTCTTAATAAAAACTGGCATCTCACACTCTGTTCCACACTTTAGCACCATCAGATTTACACGTGTAGCAGAATCTCTTTTATCTGTCACAACAGACTACTAATTGAAAAACAAACTGCCTGAAGTACCTCATATTTAAGTGTAATTGTCCTGTAATGTACAAATTTTGATAAGTACATTTGAGGTGTTGGTAGCTAGATTGAGGCATTGTCCTTCATTTTGTTCATTTATTTAACATGTGTCTCTGTGTGCATGTGCATTTATGCATATATTCATGAAGGTGTAATAGCCTGGCTATTCACCCCATTTATTTATGTATCATCCATGGCTGTTTTCATGCTACGTGGGCCTTGCATAATAGTCCCAGAGACAAAAATATTTGTTCTCTGGCCCTTTCTATAAAATTTGGTCCTCCCTCTGACTTTTTCTTATAATAATAATAAACATTTATGCCAACTTTAACACCTTAAAATTTATGCCCTATCTGTAGATCTTTTTTATCTTAAAATCCTAAGTCAAGGGTGAGATATCCAAAAAAGATTTCTTTTTCTATTTTTATAAAGTAGAATATGAATCTAGGGGTATATTCTCTCATTCCTTCCAGACAGTCAAAATATTTCACTGTGCACACACAGCACTTTAGTACAGTGCTGCTGGAGGTTTGTGGGTTTTTTCAACTTGAATCCTTACTCTTTTGAATGATAAAATAAGTGAATTTTGTTGAAATCTGGTAATTAAAATCCTATTCAGTGAAAAAGGAAGCAAGCCCATTTATGTCACATTTTTAATAAATTCAAATTACTGTTATTACCAGATGAGTCAAGTGACTGAACATCTTACTTGTTTTTCAGAATATAAAGAATGGTTGAAATAAATCACTCAGGATATGGTATCACACCCTGTGCTGATGCTATTAACAAGCCATCTGTCTACAAATTAAGACTTTATTTTGCAACGAGGATGTTCCTTGTGAATTAAGAATGTTATTTCCCAAGGAGGAAGTCCCCTGCTGGGATCCTCCACAGGAGTGTGGTAGAGAGCATCCAACTCCAGAGGGTCTCAGAAATGGGGAATTGTGGCCTACATCTTGAGATGCCACACACAGACATCCATCTTACTCCTCATGGTGGATGGATAGAAGAGGGAAATCTCCAGGGTCTTCCAGAAGCACAACTCAAATGAATATTCTGGTATAAAGAGTTGATTCAAGAGATAATGCCAGGGAGCAGCAGTCCATATATGAGTAGAGCTATATGGGGAAAGGAAGTTCAGTTGTTACCTTTTTTTTGTTGTTATGACAAAACATCATGACCAAGACATCTTATAAAAAGTGTTCAGCAGCAGATTGAAACAGATGCTGAGACTCACAGCCAAACACTGGGTGGAACACAGGAGATCTTGTGGAAGAACGGGAGAAAGATAGAAGAACACAGATGGTACAAACATTCCACAAGAAGGCCAACAGAGACAACTAACCAGAGCACAGGGGGCTCACAGAGACTGAAGCACTAACCAAGAACCATGCATGGACTGGATCCCTACAAAGATATAGCCTATGGGCAGCTTAGTCTTCATACAGATTCCCTAGTAGGAGGAGCAGAGGCTGTCTTTTACAAGGACTCTGTTGGCTGCTTTTCTACTAATTCCACTTGGTAGGGCTGCCTTGCCAAGCCACAGGGGGGTGGGGGAGGGAGGGAGGAAGAGGATGTGCTCCGTCCCGATGTGACTTGATAGGCTGGGGTGGGTTGGTGGAAGGAGCTCCCCTTTTTTGTGGAGTAGGGGAGGGAGAGTTGAAGGAAGAGGTAGGGAGGGTGGGACCAGGAGGAGAGGAGAGAGAGGGCTAAGATCAGGATGTACAGTGAATAAATAAATAAATAAATAAATAAATTTAAAAGAAAACAGAAAAATAAAAGGAGCTGGATTGGGCTCATGATTTCAAAAGGTTAAAGTCCATGATGGTAGAAGAAAGGCATGACAGTAAGGACAGCTGAGCGCTTACATCATGAGCTACAAGCAGAAGGCAGAGGGCACATTTGGAATGGCATTAGCCTTTTAAATCCTCAGAGCTAACCCACAGCGACACACCTCCTCCCATAAGTCCATGTTTCATAATCCTTCCTAAACTGCTCCATCAGCTGGGGACCTAGTATTCAAAAATATGAGCCTATCACATTCAAGGACAGGCACCAGATCTTACACTCCAACTGTGAAAGGCTTGAATATATAACCCCAGTGGGAAACTCAGGGATGGGTTCTGACATAGCCTATCCAAGGAGCCAGTGAACTTCCAGAAAGTTAATGTCCAGTGCTTTTATCCTTTCTGACTGGGCCAGAGCAGTCTTTCCAAGTTTCAGAAAAAGTGGTAGAGACGCTGGCAGTTGGAAGATGGTCAGTGGAAACTGAGGAAGCAAGGCCATGTGGGGTTTAGGTGGAACATTCATAGCATATGCTGCAGCCGAACCATTTGCTGTCATCCACAAAAAGAACAGTTTCCTGTTTTCAGGAAGATGGGAATAGTTGGGGTGGACACAAACAGATATAAGCTGCTCTGCATGCCCTTCTCCTATCATGCAGTTTCTGCTGTTTCTGCTATCATATAATGAAAGTTTTGGTTTCTTTAAAAGCTCAGTTGTGTTACGTAAATGTTTTTGTTTTAATCCTAAGTGTGAGATTTTAGTTGGGCTTTAGTTTTGTCCACAGCTATTAACTGTCTTGTGAGGGGCATGGTCTTTGATCACTTATAACCGCCTGACTCTGCCTCTTGGGGCACAGAGAAGGTCATGGTCTAGGGCTCTGAAAATATAAATATGAGAACCCAGACTGTGTGGCATGCAGTGGTGGAGTGTGACAAGTGGAAGTTTAGGGAGACCAGAGATGGTCAGTGTGGCAGTTTAGAGCAGACAGACGGAAAGAAACGCTTTGGAGCACAGTGGCTTGGAAGAGACTGCTGGCTGCCTTTGCTGGTGATGGACATTGGTATAGGCCTAAAAGAAGCCATCTACCCTAAACAGCCGAGAGAAGTAAAGGATCTGTGTCCCATCTCCCCACTAACCTTCTCTCTTCTATGTAGGGTTAGGGGGTTGGTGGAATGGAGGTAGGGACATAAATACTCCAAATAAAGCACAGTTTTAAAATGAGCACAACAGGGTTGGTTAGGCTTGAAAACACCACCTGGTCTGAACTCTACATTGTAACTGAACAGTGTGTAGGTAGGACATGGAGCCTGATATTGAGGAACAATTGTATCTTAGTTACTTTTCTATTGCTCTGATTTAAAAAAAATCACAAAGGCAACTTATAGAAGGGAGGGTTTAATTGGTTTATGGTTCCTTAAGGATACAATTTTGTCATGATAGGGAAGTATGGCAGCAAGCAAAGCATGGTGGCTGCAGTTGGATGATGGGATCTTACATCTCGAACATCAAGCAGGAAGCAAAGAGCAAGAAATAGCAATGGTGAGACAAGATTCTTTAGTCTCTCAAAGCCTACTTTTAGTGACACACTTCTTCAACAAGGCCATACCTCCCAAACATCCCCAAACAGAGACAGCAACTGGGAACCAAGAATTCAAGTGACAAAGCCTGTGGAGGCCATTGTCTTTCATACCACCAGGGCTTGGTTTTTGCTTCAGTTGTGCAGATGTGAAACTTTGGCATAAATAACTTTTATTAGATATCTCACTGCTCACGTATAAAATGAGAGTTGCTTTGTTTTCAAAGATGCATTTCTCTACAAACAACAGCATAAAACCTTTAGATTAAAAAAAAAGCAAGATACCTAAAATATTTAACTTGTTAAATAAATAGACTGCTGCAATTATTGGAGCCTACTGGAGCTCTACCTCTTTATGGGTATGGAAACTGCTAACCTCTCAGACTTAACACACACAATCATGCCTGTACCTTTTGCCTGGACTCATGTTGTTCTCTGTTACTGAACATTCTGGAAGCTGTAAGGCACACTGCTCCAGGTTGGTGTGGGAAGAAAGAAGGCATACCATTCAATTACACATAATAGTTTGAGTAGTTTATCCTTATCCTTGCAGCAATTTGAATTAAACTGCAATTGAACCTCAAACGGCATACTCTTTACTCACTAATATACACATATCCAGAGATGGTATAAATGAAGCTTGTCCACCCTGGAAAAGAGCCAGAGACAGTACAGTATCAGTGTGCATAATATCAATTTACAGATATTTATTGCATATGAATTTTGCTTACATTATAAGTATGGTATAAACATATATAATGGCAACAAATGAAAAAGCTGAGGATGATTTCTTTTTAGAAATCCTATTTTAAGACTTTAGATCTGTAAGCTTTTTATTATATATTTACATCTTTTCTCCTCTTTCTCACATACACATTCATACAAGCATGCACAACATACTTCTATACCGGAAGGACTTAAAGAATCCTTGTGATTTAAGGGCCGCCCAAAGTAGGTACTTTACCATTTACTTTGGCAATATATCTATTTGCCCCAAATTATAATGACACATTTGTTTTATTTTTTTTTATGTGTGTGTGTGCTTGTCAGTTGCCCACAAAAGTCAGAAGGGGGCATCAGAGCCCCTGCAGATGGAATTACAGGAATTTGTGGACTGGCTGCAGGGATCTGAATTACAGTCATCTGATAGAGCAATAAGCCTGTGAACTAGTGAGTCATCCTCTAGTTCACAAATTGTTTCTTGTAGTTCTATTACCATGGTATAAGCTATGGCACTCCAGTCTAGCTTCATGTTCAGTTTACTGTACTTCCAAGTTGGCTGAAGTTTGAATAATGAATCTAGTGCAGGTTTTTTCTTTTTTAGCTGAGTTCTAATTTTCAGTAAACACATTCTATTTTCTATTTATTCTAAAAGCATGCACACATTAATAATGTGTGTCACATCCTAGTGGCCTCTAGATACTGACCAAACTGGGTCATCAAGGAAATAATGAAAGAAAGAGAAGGGGGGGAGGGAAAGAGAGAGGGAGGGAGAGAGAGAGAATGAATGAGAGAGAATATGCGTATATGGGATTAGGTGGTCTGGGTTCTCAGAGAACCTGCAGCACACTGGAAGCTTAGCGTCTTTGCTATATACAGTTGAACAGGAGGCAAGATTATTGCATACAACAGAGCAGGGAGGCGGGATTAGCTAATCTCAGCAGGAGCAGTATCTATAGGGAAGATATCTTCAGGCTGGAAACAACCCAGGGAGAGATGGAAGTTATGCTGGATATTTTCTGCACAAACTCTGAACCAGAGAAGAGCTTTGCCATCCCTCTGAGCCTTACCCAAGGAAGGCTTTGCCACTGCCATGCTGAGGCATTGGCATCCTTGACATGGCTGTGCTTGTGTCAACAGCATGCTTGCATTTAGTACTTCACTTGCTTCCTACAAATGGGGAATCTAAAAATTCTTGGTCATTAACAGGTTTTAGATGGCCTGTGTGATCCCTGGAATTGCCTTCATACGTTTTCAAAGAAAAGAATATTGTGACTCATGAAGGTACACGTGTGTGCTCCTATACATGAAGACCAGAGGTCAACCTTTGGTGTCCTTCTTCTGGAGCCATCCACTTTGATGTGGTTGGGTCTTTCAGTGTGACCTAAGGCTCACAGGTATGACTTGAGTGGCTGGCCAGCAAGCCCCAGGGATCTGTGTGCCTCTTCTTCCCCAGTGCTGGCATTTCAAACACATACTATATCTGGCTTTTCCTGAGATTTTACAAGAATGAATCTAATCTATCCGAAAGTAATGCCGCTTTGTTCTCTCCTTCATTTACTCTCCCACCATTTATTGAGCCTCTATCATTGGTTTCGTGTTGTGGGTACAGATACAAATGTCAAGAGGGTACAACGACTTGTATTCAAGTGGGACAACGTGAGTGTGGAAGATCCCTTATAGATGCTGAAAACATATGCCCATTATCTACAGCCACATTCCAGTGTGCACAGCCTGGCTTTGGATCTCTAATGGATGATCAGGTTTTCTATTCTTCCCTAGCTTAATTTAGAATTATATCCTACAAATAAATCCTTTCTTTCAGCTTAAAAATGTTTGGATTGAAAATGGTTACCATTTCTTTTGTTAAGTGCAGATGGCTCTATTTCTTGTTTATCTTGAGAAAAAAGTAACACATTATTTTAAGAATACCAAAGCATGGGACATCTAAACTGGAAATCTTTCTATAAATCTTGTTATCTACCTCTGACCTAAACGGTGAGTAATTTGGTATTTGTACTTTGGGAACTTTTCCTTTTGTGTATTTAGTATTTGCTTCAAAAGCAGGAGAAACTCAATGTTGTGTTTTAAACATCTTTCTGTGTCAAAACACGGTGTAGTAACTCATCTTTAGGAGACTGCAGAGTGTTCCATTGTCATGAATCTGGTTTTGTTCACATAATCAATCCTCTCTTCACAGTTTCAAGGTAGGTAAAAGGCAACTATTTCTAGAACTGCCAAAAGCCTTATCCTTCACTTTCTGCTTCATTCTCCAAACAGATCCCTATCTGAAATAATCACTTGGATCTCTTTTTCCTTCCTTTGGAAGTCCTTTTTAACAAAACCCAGAAAAAGAGTGTGTGTTTCACCTGTTTTTCTCTCTGTTAAAATACTCTCTTAGGATATATAGTTTTTACTCAGTATTAACACAATTCATGCTGCTTGGTGGAAGGTACAGAGCATTAGAGCTAGTGGAACAGGAACAGTGGATCAATCTCCCTTTTCTCTTCTTTGTAGCAAAATGCCTACTCATAAGCCCTATTAATCTTGGTTTCATTTCCAGGGAGCCCCGTTTCATAGGGTGTCCAAAAAGAAAATAAATGTCAAATAGTATAAATGAGTTAATACTACAGGTTTAAGAAGAAACTTTTTTGTTGTTGTTTGGTTTTTCAAGACAGGGTTTCTCTGTGTAGACTTGGGTGTCTTGGACTAGCTTTGTAGACCAGGCTAGCTTTGAAATCACAGACATCTGCCTGTCTCTGCCTCCCTGAATGCTGGTAATAAAGGTGTGCACCACCTCACTCAGCTTAAGAAACATATTCTGTTCAAATTACTCCTTTGGTAAAAGCAGGATTGTATCAGCCAAGGGCTCTCCCCTGTGCAATTTTCAGGTCACTCTTCCTTCCTTCAATTCTCCTCTCACTTTTACAACCTGCACTAGGAACTAATGCCACTCTCAAATTTTTGGCATTCTATCAGAAGTCACAGAGCATACATTCTCCTCCCGCCCCCCCCAAACATGGTGCCCACCCTACCATCTCTATACTTCTAGTCCCTCAGGACAGATAAGTCAGCAACACATGCAAGTCAGATCTCCTTTAGCCAAACACAAAACAAATGTACAACGTGGCTTTTAAATATGTAAATCACTTTCTGTGGCATTCACTCTATTTCCAAGGGAGTTCCTAAATCTTAAAAATATTCCTAGTGAGAGATTTCCGCAGCCTACATTCCTTAGCTTAAGCCAGACCATGTTTCTCCTGTCTTCATTAAGAGTTCATAATTTCGGTGAATTTACAACTACTCTTATGCATGCATATAGAGGAAGATGTAGAAAAACATGACCTGCTGACATATCAAATTCCTAACAGAAGTCAGCTTAGCAGAAGAAATGAGAGAGGGAAGGAGGTAAGAAGATAATGTACCTATTTCCAAACTTAGGCTTACAATGTTTCCAAGACTCCAAAGCAGCTCCGATCCCAGGAAACATGCATGGAAAGGATCCATATTCAACTTCTCCAAGCAACTCCTTCACTGTAGACCTCACATCTGGCTGTCTGGGATCAGAGGCAGAACTGTCTTGTCCTCTCCTGTCCATCTTATTCAAAACAAACTATTTTTCAATTTTTGTTTTGAAATAATTTGACACTTTGAAAAGTTTCAAAGATACTATAAAGAATTGCTGTATATTATTACCCAGGTTCTACCAAAGCCAAAACACTATCCCACATGCTTCGCTATTCTTGTGGTATAAAATAAGCTGTTCTTTTAAAACACACATACACTGAATGCCTAGTACATAAGATTTTTTTTAAATTTTAGCTCATTTTTCTTTACATCTCTTTACTTTGTACTTTGATCAACATATTTTTAGATCAGCACTTCTAATATGGCTGTGACCAGGACCTAAAATGGACCCACGCACCCCACAACGCCAATCCTAGTGCTCTCTGCTCTCCTCTTGCATTGTAAAATACAGTAAGCTAAGAATGGCAGGGTCACTGTGACCTACAACATATTCAAGAATTCTGCATATTAGAATTGTCTCCCAAGCATTGTATACATGTGTAAAATTGTCAACAAAACAACCTACAGTAGCAACAAGACCCTCATGGCACTTAGAACCATGTATTCCCCTGAATATTGTAGCTTAGAATAGCTGACGTTAAGATGGATTTTCTGATCATACAGCAACTGACAGCTCACACCACAAGACACAAATGCAGGGATAGATAGTTAATGCCCATCTTATATCTAAACACAAACAGCAAAACAAAGAGAAATCACTAAATATCCATTAATCGGTTGAGAAGGTAACAAGATGGCAGGTGAAAATCACAGTGTAACACTGGGCTGATTATAATTTCACCACAACATTTCCTACCAATGGATCTTACACAAGATACATAATCCCTCTGTACTTTATAGCTTGCTCATCTAAAAAAAAAGGGATACTCATCCTGGCCCACAGGATTAGAAGGATTATAGGTGTTAATACAGTCATGACAAACAATAGGTTATAATTATCAGTAGTATTGCAACTAATAGATTACAACTAAGGATGATTCATTGAATTCATGAAGATGTTCATGATATTTCTTGTTGTTGGGTGAGCCTCTTAGCTTCCTTCCTTCCTCTCTCCCTCCCTCACTCCCTCTTTCCTTACCTCCCTTCCACTTTTCTCTTTCTTTCTTTCTTTCTTTCTTTCTTTCTTTCTTTCTTTCTTTCTTTCTTTCTTTCTTTCTTTCTTTCTTCTCTCCCTTCCTCTCTCCTTTCTTTTCTTTTCTTTCTTAGGTAGAGTCTCAGACCGGCTCCAAACTCCCTGTCTAGCCTAAACTGACTTCACACTCCTCAAAGAATTCTCCTGCTTCTGCCTCTTGAGTGCTGGGATTAAAGGCATGCACCACCACATTTTTTTTGTAAAAGTATAGTTCTATATCAGCATGCATTAAAAACAATTTCATCAAGGAATATAAAATTTTAGTTCAATAGCATAAATTCAAGACACTTATTTCTATAATATGGTATTAAACTTTCTAACAGTATATTATATTCTAAAAAAAATATTCTGTTTATGTCTTTGAGATGGCTCAGTGGTTAAAAGCACCTGTTGATCTTGCAGAGAACCAGGATTCAGTTCCCAGAACCCACACAGAGTGACTCATAGCCATCTGCAACTCCAATTCCGGGTGATCCAATGTTTTCTTCTGATGTCCACAGGTACTAGGTAAACATGTGGTACACATATATACAGAAATACATACGTACAAAACGCTCATACTTGTGAAATAAAAAAAATTCTATGCTAGGTACAGTACTGCATGCCTTTAATCCCAGCACTTGGAAAGCAGATAGATGCAAGTGGATCTTTGTGAGTTGGAGCCCAGCCTGGTCTACATAGTGAGTTCCATGACAGCCAGGGCTATGTCATAAGACAATGCCTCAAAAATTGTTCTATATCATGTTTCACAGAAAGAAGTAATAGTAGTTTACTGGTCAATTGAAAATAATTTATTATTATTTTAGCTTTTACAATTTTTTTCATTTTATATCCTGATTGTAGCCTCTTCCCTCAACTCCTCCCAGTCCCACCATCCCTCCCACTTCCTCCCTATCCATGTCTACTCCAACAGCACCATAGACTGAGGACCAAGCCTTTAATGCACACATCCAAACCATAGCACACTCCATCACAAGAGGCTTAATTTTCTTATACCTACAAACTTCCCTTCTCTCTTTTAGACAGAGTCTCAAATGAGTTCAGGCTGGCCTTACATTCACTATGTAGGTGAGACGTCCTCAAACTCCTGAACTTCTTGATTCTGTGTCTACCTCATGACTGCTATGATTAATACAGATGGTATTTTTTCTTCCTTTCTTTTTCTGTCATTTTGAGACAGGGTCTCATGTAGCCTAGACTGGCCTAAAATTTCTATGTAGTGAAGGATGAACTTTAACCTACCTAAAATTCCCAAGATCTGGGGTTAAACTACCATACGTGGCTACAAAGTCCCCTTTTCTATGTAACATAGTTTCATGTCCTGAGAATTAGTACATGGACATCCTGAGGGAGGGAGGACATTATTCTACCTACTAGAGTGGTATACTATACATTATCTGAACATAGTTTTGTTATCGATTTATCTACACAATAAAGAAAGGTTATAAAAAAAGTTCACTGTGGAAAATTCCACACACCATAACAGTTTTCTTTATTAACACTTTAATCCATGTTTTAAAGTACCTAGAAGCTGAGGTTCTGGGTAGAAAGACAGAGAAAATAAACAGAGGAGCTATGGAGGGCAAAATGTTGATATTATCAATCAGTTGACAAAGAGGCTCTGAAGATCAGAAAGTATACATTTCTCAAAAAAATTATACTTTTCTAGCAATGCAAATTTATGTCCTTCATGATGAATGATAACAATATTGTCGGCACATCAGTTTACAGCAAAAAATATCAATTACTTTGCAAGAAATGCTAAAAGTCACCATGCAACAAAGGGACCCTACTTATTCTTATTTTAGCCAAGAGCTAATGGGAAAAATGTGTGGCCAATGCAAAAGAAATCTGGTACTGTCAGAAACTGGACAAATTGGATTCTTTGTAAATGATGCATCATCAAGGCTCAATTCCTGATATGAACTGTCTTCCAAATCACCACTGCCTGAAATATCTGTTTTCTGCAAGATTTGTACTCATGAACAGAAACATGCCTAGCCCAAAGAAGAGAGATATGGCAAAAACTGATTCTAACACTATTTATGGGAAAGAATACAAATAAAACTTGGTAGGGTTCAGAAAAAATTACCGAGGCTCACCATTAACTGTGATTCCTTAGGACAAGGGCATTTTCTTGGTATCAGAGATGGGATGGTAGCAATGTGAGCTTCAATTTCTATCCAATTTGGTAATGACATTACCAAGTAAACATTAAATTAGACTGTTTATGCCAGAACCCAAATACAACCCAGCCCTCTATATCAAATTGCTTTACCATGAATAACAACACCATCAAATATGATAAAATAAATATGTCTGGGACACAGCCAATGAACCACCCATTTCAAGAAATATTTGATGCAGTAAAGCTTTCAAATAAAATGAATTTAGACATATTTTGGCGCTCTGATGAAATTTGATTTAGAAAAAATGGTGACAAAAAGGAGAACAAGGGTAACCTTGATTGAGGTAACTTCATAATAAAATACAAGCTGCATAAGTTGATACCTAGTATGTCCGAATATAGAGAGCTAGTATCATTGAAACTGCAAACAATAAGTACTTTTAAATATCTGATTAGTCAGCAGACTGGAAACTTGTCAAACTTTTGGATTTGCTACCTATTCTATGGAAGCATGCACAGACAGTCTTTGCTAATATAAACAAACTTAAAGTTCCTAGAATATAATGCAGATATTGCGAATTTGTATTCTGAAGAAAGCAGTTGCTTAGGCTTTGATTTGATTGTTTTTCCTCACATGGCTACCACATTTCAGAACCCATCATACCTTTAAGAATAGGCTGGGAATGCTTTGCTCCTTGGTTCAACCTGAAGTCCAGATATAAAGTTGGTATGTGAGTGTTAACCTTAGACTGAAAAGAAAACGAAAACCATCAACAGTATTCTAAGAATAAGTTTCTTTTACAAAATATTTAGCTGGGTAGGCCTGGGTCTAGATCAGATATACTTATTTACACTTCCACCTACCTTTACAATATGATCAGCAAGTTAATTTCAATATGGTATTTATCTCCCTACAGCTTCAAGGGTCTGACATTAGGATTTTTATTGACCCATAATTTTTTCACATTTTTTTGCCACTTTTAGCCTTATAGTTGTTATGAAAGGGCACCTACTACCCAACTACAACTACCTGTTTATTTCACAGGACTTGATACAGCCATTTCTACTTTGAAGTTCAAGGAAGGGACTTGAATATTATTTTTCCTCATTTGCTCCTTTTGTGGGAGATTTGTGGGGGTGGGGAATGCTGGTCAACCACTGCTGCTTTCATAAATGTTCAACCTCGAAGTATAAAAATCTTTTTCAGGTTTTCCAGTGTAAACAATGGTTTTGATTTCATCAAAAGCTCAGTAGAGTTGGTAATTCAACACAGTATCATTCTGAATTGTATGCATAGATGAAAATCTAAAGGATTAATATTTGATATAAAGTTCAAGATGTTTTATTGCTTGCACAAAGTCCCATTGACTATTCAATTTTGGTTTTTTACTTTAAAATGCACATGAAAATGAAAGAATGTATAATGTATAATGTGGAGTGACTGGTAGGCTTCATACATTGCTGCTGGAACTGCAATTGAGTGCAAACACTTAGAATAAATGTTGTTGACATGTAATCCGTACAAATACATGAGTAATTTTTGACCTAACAATCTGACTTGTTAGAGTATTCCAAGCAGCAATGTTCACCAGAAGACATTCAGAAGAATCTTAACAGCACAAACCTGGAAATATAAACATCAGGACTATTTCCCACAAACATGTAAAAATAGAATAGATAAACGGATTATTACACAATTTAACAGTGGATTAGTAAGGATAAAAAATAAACCTAACTATATGCAACAACTCAGAAACATAGTGGAAACATCAAATTAAGCAAATTAAGGCAGAGTTCATAACTACAAAGTCCAGAGTAAAGAAAAATTAGCATATGATGTCAGAAGTCACAAAAAGTAGTTGAGAAGGCTAACTGGGAATCTATAAAGAAGGAGCTCCAAAAAAGAAGAAAAAACACCAAGAAGACCCCAGAGGAATTGTAATGTTCTGCTGTTTGGTCTGCCCATTTACTTACTGGATATGTTTACTTGGTGAAAATTCTCCAAGCTGTATTCTTGGCTTGTGTACTTTCCTGTATATAAATTGCATGTTCATAAAAACATAAATTTGTAAATAGCATAAAGGAAGAATCTGGAGTCCAGAATTATTATTATTTTTGATAAGGACATGATTTTGGAGAGATAATAATGGAAACTGAATGTGAACATTTTTGCTTTTTTCAACACTGAATATCCAGGACAAATCCACAGTGTGTCTCATATAGCAGGTGTTAAATAGACATTGAAAAATGTTTCACAATGGAAAATCCCAAGTGTAATCATACATTCATTGACACTACACATAAGATATTTATTAATATGTAGCCACCTTCCTGTCTTCAGGACAAGTGGATTTTAGTATGGTGAAAGAATATGTCATTGCATTAAAGTAGAATTATTAATCATGAGGACAAAGAAAAGATTTTTTTCTTTCTTATGAATGTCTCCTATAGGAGTCTTAGGATTTTGGATGTTCTAGTTTTACAGGGTGTGGAAAGTCAAGCTTCAGCCATTCAGCATTAAAGACTGGAAAACAAATCCCCCCTGTACATACCTAAATGAAACCAGAAAGTCCCATGACATCAGGAGCAACTGGAAGCTAAAGATTTACAACCAATCTGAAGAGTTTGAAGTATACATAAAACAAGTGCAGCACATGAAGGACATGAGATCCGGTGGTCTAGGATCATTAGGTGTTTAAAGCACCATCTGGAAAGAGACGTCAGCCAAAGAAGACTCTAAAGTTTCCTCTTAAAAGATCAAGGGTGAACTTCACACAGTATCAGATGACCCCTCTGCTCAGGCGGTACTGACCTCTTTCAAAAGCTCCTAGTTTGGCTTAAGTGTATCTTTCCCGATGTCTGCTGCAGGAACAGAACATACACAACATACAGCAAAGAGATTAACCACAAAGAGATGTTTGGCTTACTTTTCACTAGCATCCTGCCAGAATGTGGGCATCTTGAGCTGGAAAGCCAGGAGTTTTGGTTAGTGTTGTTCTGTCCTTCCTGGTCATTAGCAAAGCACTCATCTTCTTATCAAAGGATTATGTGGGGAGGCTTGAGTGGAGCTTATGTCTACTTGGGGCTTGAAGTTTTCCACTAGAAAATGAATATCCTCATCCGTACTGTAATTTTTAAATTTCCCTTTTGATTTCTGAAACTAGGGCTGCAGAGAAGAGAAAACATGGCTGGATGAGGAAGGGCAACTAGAGGTGTAGGCATTACTGGAGAGCCATTGGCTAACTTGCTTTATTCTCAACCTCAAGTTTACTCATTAACTTTGCCCTTTTGGCTCTCTCATTTTCTTTCTTTCTTTCTTCCTGCCTCTAGCACTGCAACATAATTCATTCTATAGGAAAATGCCACTAATTTACATCTCTAAGATGCAACTACACAGACACATGGAAATATGTATATATACACACACATTTTGTGCTCATTATATGGATTCGTTTGAAAAATTTGAATAGGAGCCAAGGAGAGGTTTTATAAAGCCACCGTATCATGGTGAGAAAAGGACTAAATAAAACTTTCTTATTCTGTTTAAAAGTGCTTTTGGCAAGTCTAAAATATATTTTCCATTCTAAAATCCCTTTGTATTGAAAATTGAATCAAAGGTATGGATATACCACATTGCTAACAATCAATTGCTCACTCACCCAAACCTAAATGTATATTTTAATTCTTGATTCCATAAATGTATGTAAGCGCACACATGTATTCATAATATAGGTTTTATTTTTTGTTGTTGTTTCTTGCGTTTTGTTTTTGTTTTTGTAAAGCAAGTTGGTCTTGTTTTACACCATCTCATCTCTCTAGGAACTCAGTTAAAATATCAGATATAAATTGTGTTTATTCAGCTCTCACACAATAATGCCAAGCTCAAATGTGCTTTGAAAAAATTGGGACTTTCATTCTCTCTCTCTCTCCTCTTTGATTAAACCGAAACAATTAATTTGCTGTGTATCTTTAGCAGAATTAAGATAAATTGGTCAGTGATAAACTGAAATTTAAAAAATCCCCCAACAAACTTCAACATGGACACAGTGAATGGATTTAAATCCCAGCAATGAAATTGTCTTCTCTCACTTCTTTTTCTCTTTGTTTTGTTTTGGTTTGCCAGCGCCCACTAAGGCACAGAAATCCAAAGCTATTCTTCCTCCTCTTTTCTTTCCATGTCATAATGTCAGTTGAAAATGTTTGCAAAATGCTTGTAAGTGTTTAGCCTTGTATCACTTAAAATTTTATTGTTCAAGAGTTATACAAAGAAGCTTCTAGAACATAAGCAATATATCATAAGAAGTTCAGGGTAAAATTTCCTAACCTACAATAGGGGTACTGTCAGTTCAGTATGTGTGTGGGGGGGGTGGAGTTGTTTCTCTTTTTCTATAAACATGTCAGAACTAAAGCCCTAATGAGTCTCAGGCAATGCTCCTAGAATGATCCCTAAACAAACAAGACAAAACAAAGCCTATTAAACCACTTCCTTTCAAAACCCAACTACCTTCGTTTTTCCATCCTTCAAAGACTTCCCATATACCCTGGTTTTTGGTATCATACCCTTGTCAGTCTGGCTTCCTTCCTCTACTTTTATTTATAAATCTGATTTTAATTAGGAGATGGAAATTACTCCCATATGGAAGCCATGTGCTTAAAAGCTTTTTTTTTTTGCCCAAGACAGGGAGAACGCTACATTTCTCTCCGTGAGTGTGGTAGAGTAAGTGACTTCCATTTTACCACCATTCCTTCCACAGATGATGGCTGTCTGCTTATTCCTGACTGTTGCTCCTTCTCCCACTATGCTGTACATCACTGAAAACAAGTGTCAGAGATGTAGTGTCACAGGAGAAAGCTGTAAAAATGTGCTCGCATTTCTTTCAGGGAGCTATTTTTGAGTTTTCAAAAAAAGCATGCAATTTACCAATCTGACTATAATAACTCGAGAAAGTGAATTATTCTAAGTAGCTATATGAGGGAATAGCATTCCCCAGTACTCTCTAAGAGAAGCAAGCAGAGCTGTTAGTGTTCTAGGCTCTCATTATCCTGTTGGGCCACCCTCCTAGTGTTGTCCGTTGTGTTTTATGGGTGTGTGTGCGCGCACACGCGTACACATGTACACACATGCCATTACTAAATTATGATGAATGTTATTTTAAACTTCTAAGCACATTTGTGGCTGTTTCCCTTACAGTGAAATTATGGCTCTCCAGGTCTAGACACCACAGCCCAAAGTAAATTGGTTAACATAATTATTTGGTTAGACATCAGTGTTTTGCCTTTTTGCTGAAAATATACACTCGTAGTCAGTGTCTTCTTTTAGTTTGATAATTTTGCTACACTTCAGAGCAGTTTTTCTATCTAATCTTCTGTGAGAACGTTATATATTCTAACAAATTCCCTATATGGACGTTTATATTTTTCTCTCATTGTAAGCATAAAGGAGAAGAGTTAATTGCTAAAGATAAAAAAACATAAAAACAAAATAATCTGCCTGAAAACTTTTGAAAAGTGTGTGTGTGTGTGTGTGTGTGTGTGTGTCAGTGAGGGCAATTTAGAAAGAAATGCTTAAAGGCATGTCTCTATAGCACAAGTATTTGTTTCTTTAATGGGGCATAGCATCATTTTGTTCATTTCTTAGAGTAAATGGCTTAATTTGAACTAATCATCTTTTGTCAAGTCACTTGGCAAGTACCTGTAAAAACAGTGTCCATCACATTAAAACAATGATCATCTTATTTTTTACTTGATTTAAAAAGCAGAAATTGGCATTGCCGTACTTTTTAAATTTGACAATTAGTTTGGATAATATTATCAATTTAACAAAGAATATTAAAATCATTAATATAAGGAGGATAATTAATACATTAAACATATACTCTCTATATATGTGTACATACATATATATATATTTTTTTTCATCAACCGAGTACCAGGCACTAAGCAGGGGCTTATTATGTATGAGTTAGGTCGCTTGTACTTTTTTTTAATGTAATTTATTTATTTTTATATTAATCACAGGTTAGGTACTTTGCCTCCCAGGCGTAGCCCCCTCCCTCATACCCTTCCCTCCCTCATCTCCTCCCAGCCCCCTCCAAGTCCACCAACAGGGGATGACCTCCTCCCCTTCCATCCGACCCCAGTTCATCTTGTCTCCTCAGGGCTGGCTGCGATGACCTCCCCTGGGATCTAGCCAGGCTGTTACTCCCTGGCGTGTATGGGGGAGGGTCAAAGAGCCAGCCATCGAGTTGAGTTCATGACTGAAACAGTCCCTGTTCCCTTTACTAGGGTCTTCAGTTGGACACCGAGCTACCATGGGCCACATCTGAGAGGGGGTTCTAGACCATATCCATCGCTTGTACTTTTCTTTAAGAAAAAAAGTTGTTGTGATTATTTTCTATTTTACTTTTGAGTATATTTTTTTTGCTTCCACATATGTAATATGCACCTCTGGTGTGCCTAGTGCCCACAAAAGCCAAAGCTAGCGATGGATCTCCTGGAACTGGAATTAGAGATGATTGTGAACTGCCATGTGCATGCTGGAAATAAAACCTGGGTCCTCTGCAAGAACAGTGCTCTTAACTGGTGAGCTATCTTTCCAGCTCCATAGCTCCCTTTTGGGAAACTGTGTACTCATTAACATGTGGCTTTTTCTAGGTAACCTATTAATTCTTTCTTTCCAAAAAATACTGATTAAGGTCCTATAACATTCCCCCTCCTTCTTCTTTCACCTCTCTCTCTTCTTTCATTGGTGTTAATGCTCAAATTCAGAAACTTGTACACTGTTGTCAAGGTATCTAGTGTGAGGCTATACCTCAGCTGAAAATCTGTAATAACATTTTATGGTTGTTAAGTTTCTACATACGCTTGGCTCAATCTCAGATAGGCTCTATTTCTGCTGGCAACATGGGGATGTCTCAGTGGGGAAACCCACGTGTGTATCAACTAACTCAGGAACTCCCACTAATAGAAGATCATTTAGAATACTAGAGTCCTAGAGTCATCTACTACATCTCTCTTGTGGCTGTCCAGGCTCCCTAGTTTCCTTTCAACCATCTTTATTTCCCTGCTTCCACATGGAGATCCATACCTTCCAAGGCTTGAGGAAATGAAAAGTAGATTTTCCACCTTTTAAAAAACAAACTCTCAAGTCATTGTTTAGTATAGAGCAATGATCTTTAACAAAATGTTGTCTTCTACTTCCACTCTAAAGCACTGTGATTTCTGAATTCTTGATTGATTATGCTAAACAATTTTGGATAGAGAGCAAGAAAGTTTAGTGTCCATCCTCACTGCCAAAATACTGTGGGACGTACTAAAACACTGTAATCATATTTTTGCATATACATGAAGAGAAGACTAGGAATGTGCCAATGCCTCTGTTTAAGGTAGGAGTTGGGGAGGGCCAAAATGCATTTTAACCTCTATCAACAATAAAGGATTGTAGACAGGCTTGAGCATCAAGCTTCTTAACAAATTTGAGAATTATGCTTTGGTGTAGTCTCCATAGTATTGTCTTCCAAGCAGCCCTTTAATTAATAGTAACACTCCTTTTCCTCTCTTCAATCTTTTATTTATGGGAGAGGGACTGAGGTGAGAAGGACTAAAGGGGATGAGAATGAAGATGCCAATGAAACTCAGACTTGAAAGTTAACCAGGAACAGCTTGATGGTGAAACAGGAGTTTGATTTCTTCACTTCAACATCCTTCCCCCAAAGATGCAGATGTCACACTGTCTTGGAAATTTAATTCCAGACAAAAAGAAAAGGCTCCATCTTCTGAAAAATAATCCATAGCACAATAAACGTAACAGTATAATGAAACCACAAATGGCCCCTATATTTGCTAAAGGAGCCTTCCTATTCTTTTTCTCCAGTCCAGAGGCAGTAAATTCCAAAATTGAGTCAGCAAGTCTATTAGCCAATGCTAAAATAGTCCTTATAGGGTATTATGATATTTTAAATCTGTATTAGCTTCATTTGGTATTTTAAGAGTTCTTACAAAAAAGTGTATCAAGATATAAGATGAGAAACTATTTGGCAAAAATAAGATTTCATTATGCTCTGGGAACTAATACCTTTGTGTAGATAAGATCCCTCATTGAATAATAACGAGAAAACGTGTTGTATTACGAACCTTCTCCTCTGTGATTGTTTGCAGGGCATTCGCACATATAGACAAATAGAAGTGGATGCACGTGCAGCAATCTACTGAAAGGTACCATTTTTGTATAGGAGGAGAAAGATGTTAAGCTTTAAGCTTTGTTCCATGAAAATTACTTAAAAGTAGAGCCATGTCCCACAGATTCATACACAGTGGTTGAATGATGTGACAGGAAAAATAGCGTTCACATAAAAAAATGAGGCAAAATTCAGAAACCTTGATTTGGGGTCAGAGCCCGTTTTTGCAATGAGCTGTGTGATCCTGGAGAACACTTTGCTCCCCCCTGGATTACAGCTTTGTCATCCAAAGAGTAATGAAGTTTGAGAACTGATTTCACGGGTTTATGTCTGCCTGGCATTGGATTCAAATGAAGAAGCCAGAAGAAAATGGAAGGATAGGACTTGGGTGGCTTTGAAAAGCATCAAACTGAAATTTTAGGCTTGCTGCCATGAGAAGTTCATTCAAATTCTCTAACACTCTATTACAACAATGGGGAAACTGAGTGAATGGAAATGTTCCTACAGCTTTCATACAAATGAGGCCGTGATGGCACCGTGTACATTAGGCTAAAATGACCTCTCATGTTGTTTACCTTTCTACAGCAAGTTCAGGCCATTAATTAGCTCAACACCCACTGGTGCCAAACTGAAATTCTGAAATTTCAAATAGATTTAAAGCATACTCAGCCATCTGGAACCTACCTACTTTATGTGTTACAGTTTCTGCTGGCTAAAGTGCTCCCAACAACTTCCTAGCCATAGCAAGACCAACCCTGTCCCTGTAACTCTAAAAGCCTCAAACTGCTGTAGAACTTTATATTCAGATGCTCTGCCTGACTGAGAAGCCACTAAGTCACTTAGCCACTTACCAACTAAGTCCCCTTCCAGCTTTTCATCACTCACACAGGAAGTCTCTTGTTCTAACTCCCTTCTGAGTGGCAGACTCCTGCTACTGCCCCTGGAAGGTTTTCAGCTGGGAGGGAATTCCTTCTTCATGCAACCTTGCCAAGCACTGCCCAAACAGATTCTGTGTTGCTGCTTGCCATGAAGACACCTCTCTTCATTGATCATTCACCAGATCCCCAACCTTACCACACCAATCCATCAAAATCAAATAAGTATTTCAATAGCTTCCAAAAATAGAGGAAAATTTCTGTTATTTAACAACATCTCACAAAAACTGGAAACACTTATGAAATATGCTGAACACTTCTGGAAGAGGTCAGTATTTATTTATTGAGGTAGGGTGCTGCTCATGAAATCTCAGGCAAGTAGGAAGTGACTGTCTACTTAGCACAGATTTAAATAGGTCAAGATTTTTTTCGGTGCCCTTCACATTCATCTCTCTTAAGTTATCTTTGATGTTTCCACAGCAGCTAAGGTGTTCACTTAGCTGAAAATCTGATTAGTATTGGGGCATGCTAAATAGGTAAGGACCCAGTGTAAGCTAATGGTCAGCCTCTCAAGCAAGGCCATATTGTTAGAAATCCCATTCTGTTACCTGCTACATAAGCATCCCTGGGCAGGTTGTGTCATATGGACAGAATATAATTGAACACATGATGTATCTCCTCTGGGTCTCCCACCTTCAGTAGTTCAGGGACCTTGGTCACTGTCACTAGTGTTGCCATCCACTACTTCAGCCTCCCCTGACTGACCACTAAGCTCTGATAACCTCAATACCCTTGCAGTGGTAGAAGCCACAGCAGCTCCTTGACCTGACTAACCTACTAGGGTTCTGGATGCTCTCACACCAAGACTTACAAAAACAGCTAAACCACATGATGAGGTTTGTGGTCTCTTCAGAAACTACCTGAAGGTGTTAAGACAAACAGACCAGAAAAGCAGAGAGTCCTCATCCCCCAACAGGCCAAACATTGACCAAAAAAGGTTGGAAGAAATGAGATAGCAGTTAATATTTTGCTCTCACTCTTTTAGAACGTTCTGAGACACTGTTTTTAAAAAGACATTTTATATAGCTATCTCTGTCTCACTTCCTTGTTTCCTTACTTATACTGCCCTGGAATTATATTCTAGATTAGTAGGTTTGTTTTGTTTTGTTTGTCAATTTGACACAAAGGAGAATCATTTAAGAAGCTGGTCGTTACTAGAGAAGATGGCTACATTAGATTGGGCTGTAAGTAAGTCTGTGGAGAAATGTTTAATTAATGATTGGTGTGGGAAGGTACTGTAGACAGTGCCACACTTGGGCAGGTAGTCCTGAAAGGTATAAGGAAGGTAACAGAAGCCAAGTGTGGTGGCACATGCCTTTAATCCCAGCACTTGAGGGGCAGACAGGTGGATCTCTTAGTTTGAGGACAGCCTTCAAACTGAGTTCCACGATAGCCAGGTGATGTAGAGAAAACCTGTCTCAAAAAAAAAAATAAGGAAAGAGCGAAAGAAAAGTAGCTGAATGTGAGCCAGAAGAGCAAGCCAGTTAGCAGTGTAGCAGTGGTCCTTTATGCCCTCTGCTTTAGTTACTGCCTCCACGTGCTTTCCTTGAATTTGTGGCCTGACTCCCCTTTGTGATGGAGTATGATCAGGATACATGAGCTGATATAAACCCTTTATTCTCCAACCTGACTTCATTCATGATGTTTTATCACAAAAATAGAAAGAAAACTAGGACAAAGTGCATGTAAGATTACTTATGTCTTCATTTTCCAAAGAACATAAGTTAAATCAAGATCAAAAGAGTTGATAATACATTTAGAACACCACCATCCAATACATTGCCATTTAGCCACTTATATATGTTGAACACATGAAATGTAGCAGGCTATACTGAGTACTAAAATGTTCATATCCTTTGAGTTTATGATGGTATTTCTAATAAAAATGTCTCAAGTAAAGAGTTGTAACTCAAATAAATGATTTATTACTGTAGTGATTGTAACATTGCTTATGATAAGAAATATTTACATGTGGTTTTTTAAAGTGCCAAGAAGAGGTTCAAAAACAAGAATATAGATGTAAAATATATTACTCAAATATTAAATTTGATATGAAAATTTTAAAGTGGAGAGGTGGCTTGTATTTAACATTATTCTCCAAGCCTTTTTCTCTTTAAAAGGTTTTTCATACAATATATTTTGATCATATTTCTCCCCTCCCCTAACTCCTTCCAGATCTTTCTTGACATCCATATCCACCAAACATCATCGTGTTCACATACATGTAAACAGAAAAACCCTATAAGACAGAAAAAAAAACTTCCCACAAAAATATGGAATCATGCCTTTTGTATTAACTACTTCTGGGCACTGGGCCTGCCAATTGATTGGAATAAATAGATTTTCCCTTTCCCAGAAGCTATCAAATGCAAATAGCTTCTTGGTAAGGTTTCAAAAGATTAGGAAAATTTTAAGTTGTAGGCTACCTTCATTATGAGTTCTGATTTAGGCTTTTGTACTTCAAGAACCCATTAAGGTTGTCAGCCTTTTCTTCTCACTTGCCAAGAAGTTCTAGAGGTTTGTTGCCAATAAAGTCTGCCATTGTGTAATGCCTTGTGATAACGGAATGTGGGAGCAGAAAGACAGGAGAGGAAGGAAAGCCAATATTTAGTAAGGACACTCTGTGCTACTATATTCAAAATAACTCAGGAGCTATGTAATAGCATTTCCATTTGGAAGATGAATTAAAGGCTGGAAATCACTTAAAATATTTTTTTCTGGGTTACAAAGATACTAAAATGGCAGATATGAGGTCTAAACGCACAGTCCATAATCTTCTGAGTCTATCATACCATTGGCTGATTGACTTGGTAATTCTAGGTATAGTTTTGATAATTTGGTAATCCAATTTTTAGGCTTCCCTGGAATCTTTCCAGCTACCCCACCAGGTGGTCACCTATACCAACCATGTAAAAAGCAGACACAAATCTCATTCTTTCTTTCTATCCCCTTTCTTTCCTCTCTCCCTCCTTGATTGTATGGAATTTAATTGGTCATAGATTACAGTCCACTAACACCAAGATACATAATTCCCACCTATCTATGGGAACCTCTTGTCTTATATTATTGAGCTATGATCATTGAAGGGGAGGAAAAAATAAATCCCCCAAAGTCTTAGACTCAAGCCATATACTTTTATCCACATTCAACTGGAAAAGGGGCATATTTTATTTTCATCTCCTTGTGATCACTTTTTCAGTCTATGCCTTAGCTCGTTCTGAACTTGGAAGGGGAAGAAAACATGTATCCTCTTTGTGTCTCATTAGCTCTCTCTATTTGACATCTATCAAATTCCAGGCCTCTTTATTACGATTCCTTTACCTGGCTGACAAAGACTCTGTCAGCTAAAACCAATGCAAATATCTAGTGACACTCACCAGAAACACTTGCTCAAACCCCCTTTTAGACTGATAAGTACCAGATGACTTCAAATCAGTAGCTCAGCCAAGTTTTGTTAGTTAATCCAAGACATTCACAGTTTCCCATGATAGGAAGTGAGTACTGATTTCTGACAGACAGATGTGCCACTGCAAGGAAAGGAGGCTAATTGGGAGAAGAAGGCATCCAGAAATACATAACTGGCAGAAAGCCCTTTGGTGAGGAAGGAGGGAGATAGTGTATAAGGCCTGTAAAGTACTGGAGATGTAGTTTAGTTGATAGAGTGCTTGCCTAACAAGAACAAAATACAAGCATAGCATAAAATCGGGCACAGTGATGGATACTAGTAATCCAAACATGCAGAAAGTGGGGTAGAGTGGGATCAGGAGCATGAGGTGTTCCTTAGTTATATTGGGAGTTCAAGCTCAGTACAGAAGTCCTTGTCTCAAAAAGAAGGAAAGAGGGGCAGGGGGGAAGGAGAGGGAAGAAGAGAACAGAACAAAAAAGGGAAAGTATGGGACCAAAATAGTACAAAGGCACAGAAATGATTGACTATTTTTCCTCCTCCTTTTCACCACCCAATTCCTCCTCTTTGTTGTAGACCACTTATTTGTAATTAGAGAATTTGGGAGATCAGGATGATGAAACCAACATTCATGCCAGAAACTAAATATGAGAAGAAAACTAACCAGGCACAAGTGCTTGAAAGTTTTAGGGAAAAAACCCTTGCTGTGGACTTTAGAATTGGCTTCCTTCAAAGCGAAACATTGAGAACTCTTGAGCTGCTATCTATGGTCAATCCAAGAAAAAAAAAAAAAACACTTACGACTATCACAGTTTCCTTTCATGATGCTAATCCTGATTGTCTATGTGGAAAAGAAAAGAAGGGGTTTTTTAAACATTTCAAGAGAAAGGCAAATTACCATTGTTCTCTTTCCCAATGATCCTGGCCATGCTAGACATTAATGAATTTAACATGCACTCCATGTGGAACAGCTGTATTCTCAACACGAAGACTATCATACACATGAGAACAAACTGCCGGGTAGTTTTACATGATGATAAACTTGATTAATTTTCATTTTTAAGACAAATGTGTTCTCTGAACATCAGTTTAACACTGTCTCATGCCATGGCATAGAAGCACCCTTAAGGGTGCTATCCCCCATCCTTCTTGGGAGTGCTTACATGTACGCATGTGTGTCTGCGTGTCTTCATGTGCGTTTGCTTCCAATGCTGGGACTGTGTGGATGCCTAAATATGCAGGAAGAGGCCAGAGCTCAACACTGGATGCCTTCCTTAACTGCTTCTCACCTTATTCTGTGAGACGGAAGTCTCACTGAGACTAGGACTCACTGATTCAGCTGGACCGGCTGGCCTATAGATCTCCCTGACTCCACCTTCTCTGTGCTGAGATTACAAGTTCATTTCTTTTGAAGATCCATTTTCAGTGGGGGAAGGTGTTTCATAATACCCCTGGAGCTGGCTTTACAAGTGGTTGTGAGCTTCCCAACATGGGACTCTTAACTGCTGAGCTGCCTCTCTAGCCCCATGCCCAGATCCTTTGCTCGTTTGTTTGTTTTGGGGGGGGGGTGTCTCAAATTCAGGTCCTCATGCTTGCACAGCAAGCACTTTACCGACGGAGCCATCTCCCCATTCCCTCTAACACTTGTCTTCCAGATCCATTCTCTCTTTTTAAACTTAGCTCTGCTTTTCTTGACCCTTATATTTGTCTGCACTTCCTCTTTTGCTTCCCACAAAATCACCACATTCACTAGTCTGCAAGCTCATCACACTGTACTCATCTCAACAGCTGATGTGTCTGACCCTTACAGTGTACCTTTATAGCTCCTGGACTTTTGTCCTCTTTTCCCCTCTTCCCATACCTTTACAAGTCTTATACAAGTGGCCTGCGGTACATGTTAGCTGAGCCCAGGAAAACTAAATGCTATATTTTTCTGGGACATCCTTTTCATTTCCCATTCATGACTTTGAAAGACCTTTCAAGAATGGCAAGTGTGTTCTTTTTTCCTTATTCCATTTTTCTAAGCTGAAATTTTCAGTAGATGCTGAAAAGGATTCCCTGTGGTTTTATGACCACAACATGCTTTTTAAAAATACAGTAACAACTTCAGTGATTTCATGGCACATTTGAGTTTGAATTTTAAAATATTTGAATTACTTATTTCCTATCCATATTAATAAATTATTTTTAAGATTAATTGAGGTCTAAACAACATATCATTAAAGTCTAATGTTTTGCTGAATTTGACTCATCACTTTTCGTATAAGTTTATCAAACAATTTAAGAATGCATGCCGGTCAAAATGAAGTGTTATATTTATAGCTATTCACTTAGCTTTATATAGTGTCATGCATCGCAGCTTTTAATGCATCATTCAGGAACCTAAAGACAACTTTTTGAAGCTGTCGTTGAGAAGTATTTAATATGTTCCTGAGGAAAAACTCATTACATTTAAAAAAATACAAACCTTCACAGCCATAAGAGTGAGTACAATGATATGCTAACATGTCCACTCACCTTTATGAAAGGTAATCTCTTGGTTCTTTATAGCTTTCACTAAGCTTTTAGCCCAAATTTATTTCCTTGCAAATGTATAATCCTCACCGGTGAAACCAGGGATATATAAATGGTGCAGAATGTAACTTCTGGCTTAAAATGGACTTATCTATTCTTCTCTGTTGCTGGCAAAACAGGGCTTGTCAACACTGATGGAATGCACTTCTTAGGTGATTAGGTCAGCAGAGACATCTTGAAGAAATAAGAACACCTGGCACCCTTAGTGTCAGCCAACAATGGTATTTCTGGGGTGAGTGGGTTGCCCAGGGCAAGAGTAACCTTTTGTACAGCTGATTTAAACAAATCTTGATAACTGTTTATTTGAACATTCCTAACTCCAAATTAAGTGCCAACTATGGCTGCCTACCATAGGTCAAGTTCTTTGAAGTTGTTGGGTTCATTTCTTTCGTGTCCTCTTATTTGCTAAAAATGCTAGCAGCCTAATTTTGCCCATTCTCAGCACCAAATCAAAGCCAAGTGTTCTGTGGAATGAGGTTGAGAGTTAGTTGGGACCACCTGGCCTTTCTGGGGCAGCTCTGTAGAATGAATAGCCTCATGGTATGAGAAATGAGATAGGATTGTGCAGAGCTTGCTGAGGACCACACCCATCTGAACCTCAAGGCCAACTATTCAAATAAACTCTGAGTGTATATTGATTGAATTGGTAAATTAACACTGTTTGAGGTCACCGAGAAATTGGCTCTGGAAGTGGCTCTTCCCCCCAACTTCAGATCTAAGCATGTTATGTCAAGTGTCCTCCAAACCTGTCTACTCTTGAGTCAGGCTGGCCCACTGGTTCTGTCTGTGACAGGGAGAGGGAAAAACATCAAGCAGCTAAGGGTATTAAAATCACTGTGTCCTTGAGAAGAACTAGGAGTTAAATGATCTCCAACAGACTTTGTGATTTTTTTAATGATATAAAATCTCTATAGTGGAGAAATGAAGCCAAAATTCAATAATGGGAGCTTCCTCCATGGAAAGAAAATTCAATCTGGAATTCAGTCAGGTTCTAGTGGATTTAGAGAGCACCCAATGGGAAGACATTAACTCTGTTGTCATTTGTTCTTTTACTCAGAAGCTTCTCCTGAGCAGACAATTGTGCTTCCTGACACTCTATGGAGAACACCATCTGGCTGACTCAATGGGGCTTTTCTCAGTCAATTTCTGCTGGATGTTTTGACTGCCCAATCAATCAAATTGAGGTTTTGCTATCTATCTATCTATCTATCTATCTATCTATCTATCTATCTATCTATCTATCTATCATTCAGTCAATCAATCAATCTATAATCTATCTCTTGTTATTTGTTGTTTTTCTTTAGCTTGCAATATACTTAATAAATTCTTTCATTTAAAACCAAAATTATAGCCCCATAGATCATTCTTCCAACCATATAGAAAGAGCACTGGGAGAGAAGGATACAGAACCATATATATAATTAATATATGGAACAATATATTAGCCTTAGGAACAATGCAGTCATAGTCAAACTTACTTTTATCTCCATTGCAATATTTTAAATCATCCCCTTTCATTCTTTTTCACAACTCTACCAATACCTGGCTGCCTATGTAGCCCCTACTATACCTTTGCAAGCAGTTTTCCATTTTACTCCATTTTACCCTACTTGTGTGTGTGTGTGTGTTTGCACAGAGGTGGACACATGTGGGAGATGCATGAGCAAATGTGTGCATCTAGAGGCCAGAGATCAATCTCAGGTGTCATACCTCCTCAGATATAAACTACCTTATTTCTTGAGACAGAATCTCACACTGAGACTCAAGGTTTCCCAAACAGACTAGGGTGTCTGGTCAGTGGGAACTACGGATCAGCTTGTTTCCACCCTCTCAGTTCTGGGATCACCGGAATGTAGCACTATATCCAGCATTTTTTTATGTGGATTTCGGGGATTTAATTTAGGTCTTCATGCTTGCACTGCAAGTACTTTCCCTATTGAGTTATCTCCCCAGCCCATGTTTAAGCCTTTTATATAAACCACTGTAGACACAATCCTTATCCTTTCTGTTTTCTTTGCTCTCTCTATATATCCACATAACCAGAATTAATCCTCTTTCCTATGGATAATCACAGAACATTTATATATGGCTTTTGAAAAAAATGTCTGCTCATCTTGTATTATACTTCTAATGTTGCTGGCTTCTTTCTGCACTTTTTTTTGAGGCTAGTGGTTGTATCTCATTTATATCATATCTCTAATGAAGGCAAACAATGTATAGGAAGCAGCTACCTAACAACTGAATGAAGAGAGATCTCAGAGAAATGGGGATGTGAATCCAAAACTTTCCTGATTTGTGAAGATAGGACAGCTGTATGCATCTGGACAGAAGTAAAGATGCTTCTAGTCTGCAGTAGCTGAGAAGACTGTACCAAAGGGTTTTGATGAGCAGTAGCAAGCAGAAGAAAATATTGAGCTTCTCAACTCCATTTTTTTAGCACATTTCAACACTTTTCTCCCCGGTAGCATGTTTCTTCACTTGCCCTGTGTCAACAGAATACCAGGAAGCTTTCTGCCCCGTTGTAATAATTATTTTCACCTCTTGCCCCACCTACCCATGACAATGCACATCTTTATTGTTTATAGAAGAGAAATTCAACCAGAATTCAATAGAGTGATTGTGATCTTTTAAAAGATAATATTTTAAAGTAATGATCATACCATCTAATTATGTTAAACCCAGAAAGAAAAATCATTGTAAAATGGAATTAGCAAAAAGAGACAAAATTTGCATCACTAAAAGTCATGGGGAATTAGTAATATTGTGGAATGCTCCAGAATAAGGCCCTGGATTCAAGTCAAGTGCAATGGGGAGGGGTTTGGTTGATTGATAGGCCACGTGAGATCATTCATGATCATTGAGGTAGAAGAAAAGTTCAAGCTTGAACTATATTATGGGACAAAAAACAGAACAGAACAAAACAAAACAAGAAACCAGAAAATACCAGGGGTGGAAAGATAGCTCAGCAGTTAAGAGAGAGTACTGCTCTTGCTGAGAACCCAACTTTAGTTCCCAGCACCCATGTCAGGCAGTTCATAACTTCCTATAGTTCTGCCTCCAGAAGATCCTGTTCCTTTTTCTGTCCTCCATGGGTTCTGGTACTCACATGCACACACAGACACACATGCATGCATATAATTAAAAATAAATAAATCTTCAAGGTATCAAGTGTATTACTAAAATGATCAAATCATATTATGTTTCCAGAAACTCCTCAAAGGTGGACATTTACTTTTTAAGTGTCTATTTGATGCTTAATTTGACATTGAATAGTATACTATTTTCTTAGCTTGTTTCAATTTTTCTTATACTGAAAAATCTTCACTCCAAAGAAATTAACAATTGGATTCATTTTGTAAAATATATATATATATATATATATATATATATATATACACACACACAATTTTATTGAACTATAATATGAACACAAACAATAAAAGGACTCGTGAAATTTCAAATTTTGACATTTAAAATCTGTTTTGTCTTCAAACTATAAGTCTACAGCCAGAAAAATTATGTGGTTTTTTTGCTTTTTTTAAAATTTTTGTTCTGTTTTTATTTTATTTTATTTTATTTATTTCTATCTCAATCACAGGTTAGGTACTTTGAATCCCAGGCTTAGCCCCCTCCCTCAGTCCCTCCTACCCTCCCACTCCCTTCCTCATCTCCCTCCTCCCCGCCCCCTCCAAGTCCACCAACAGGGGAGGACCTCCTGTTTAAAAGCCTTTATAAAGTCAACGTTCTTCTCTCTTTCATTATATTGCTGACATCTTCATGCCAATTTTAGGTCCTTCATTTGTTTCTATTCATCCTACTCCCTACCACACCCTTTTCCAGTTTAACCTGGCATTCTAAATAAGTAAACATTTCTATCTTTCAAAACAAAAAAACAGAGAACAGTCTAAAATTTATCTACTCACTTGCATCCCAAAGGAAATATTTGTTAAATACCTACAGAGCTATAGTAATAGGTTTCCTACACTGTAACAGGGCTCTGGTTTATAAAAACAGAGTGGCCTCTGGAAGGGAGGCTTCCTTCCTGAGCAAGCCTTCTTTTGCTTGCTCTTTAGGCCAGCTGGAGCTTGTTTTCTCAGGCTCCCTTAGTCAGAAACCCACTGTCCTACATAATTCCTGCCATGAAGGGAACATTTGTCAGGTTAGCTACATGGACTTCCTAGAATAATTGAAAGGCAACACACACACACACACACACACACACATACAAACAATAGAAAATCATGTATATGCTACCCATCTTCAACGTATAATAGTTTTTAAGATGCTATTTGGTAAACTCATTCTTTTGAGTTTGGGAAGGAAAAAGCAGTGCCCATGGAGGAATGACACTGTCTACTTAAGGGGTCAGAGGAAAGCTCGGGTAGGCAAAGCAAAGAGCTTCATGGCAAAGGCACAGAAAAGCATCCAAGAGGTCAAATTTCCTGTGAAATGAGAACACTCCAAAATGGTTGGAGTAAATTATATTAGATATATAGCAAATTCCTTTGATAACTATTTTAATAGAGTCATCCAGCCCATGATTACTTAAGTTTTCCCATTCAAAGGAAAACTCTTTATGTTGTATCTGTTGGTCTTATGATCAACATGTTTCGAAAGGGAATGAAAATAGCATATACAGGACTATATAGGACTTACTCTTTGCCAACACACACGGGAGGGATATAGAATCAATTTATTCCTCATAATGATGCTCTAAGGTAGTTACCATGGCCATCTCCATTTTACAGATTATAAAATTGAGGTTCTGCCAGCTTAAATAAGTTCTCCAACATGCTTCAATAGTGCAGCTAGCCTTGAACCCTGGCCATCTGGCTCCAGATTGTGTTTCTCTGACCTCCTCAAGCTTTGTTTTTGACATAACGGAATGTAGAGCAGCAGGAGTCAAATAGAGGCATTGAGGGGGAGCTACATCGTGTTCCAAAAAGAGCTGGCAATAAATATAGAAGATTGGCTGACTGATAAGAATGTAATGGGGTTTGGAAAATTGCGTACTCTCATGAAGTAAACATGCAATTGTGTCCTTTCAAAAGTGACAAACTATTCAAACTCTCCCATTTTTTTTTTCTTCTCCCATTTCAACATTCACTTCAGACTAGGTTATCCTGGCAGAATCTTGGTCAGATTTGAATATGGCATTTCAAGCGCTGAAAAAAAAATGCTTAGACCCATATGACCTGAGAAAAAGGGACACAGTTATCTTTGGGCATATTAAAAAGATGGTTTTGCTAATTATTTTTGTAGACCTAAGTATTCAAGTCCAGAATGACTAAATAGGATTTGCTAGAAGTCCTTGGACTGAACCATTTAACATTATCTGCATTAGCCAAAACAGACTTCCTAAGGATAAGCATATCCCCAGGCCTGGATGTCATGTCCTTTATACAAACTACAGAGTAGTTCCTGGACTGTAGTATAGAACCACCCAGAAGCATGTTAGAAACGTGCAATCTCAGACCTCCCTGCAGATCTGCTATACCAGACTCTCCACTTTGTCCAAATCTTCCAGGAAGTCCATATGAATATTAAAACCAAGTGCACCGCAATGGTCACCAAATTTTCCAGATAGTTTGGCTGTAAGAAGGGAAGTTGTTGGTGAGTCTATGCTGGTTACAACTAGATCAATCGCTTGAAAGGTATATTCTTAGTACTGGTTTGTAATCTAACTTAAAATTATCTGTTTTTAATTGTTATTTTTTATATGTGTGTATGGATATATGCATGTGAGTGCACATTCTCCTAGACACTAGAAGAGGGCATCCGATCCCCTGGAGCTAGAATTGCAGGCAGTTGTGAACCACCTTATGTGGGTACTAGGAAATAAAACACAGATCCTCTGTAAGGAGCAGTTCATGTTCTTAAACACTGAGCCATCTCTCCAGCCTTCAAATAATCTTCTTGATACTAAACTCTCTTTGGTATGTCTTTATGGTAGTTCTAGACCATTTAAACTGGATGATTCTTTGGTGAGAGAATATGAAGTGTTGTGAGGTACAAAACTGTGTCCCTTAGTGGACCCACAAAGAAACGGCCACTAGCTCTCATTTCTGCAAGGACTCTTACTGGTGTCCTTGTTTTAAAATAGGTTTATTACCTTTTTCAAACTGAAAAACAAAAACAAAAACATCTTTAGCATTGGTAGCACACAAATCTTCACCCACCCAATTTCTACCAAAGTAGACACAAATCAACCAAAATAATTACATCAACAGCTACCACTTATTCAGTGTTTACAACATGGAGGCTGGAAGAAATCAACTCATATCAACTCATATGGACAACACACTGCCCATACATCTAGTGTATGGTGAGGCATCTCAACCTAGTCTGGTCTCCAGAGTCTATACAGGTAACCATGGACCAGAAGTGCTTCTAGAAAAGCAGTGCTGCTCAAGGTTCCAACTGGACCTCAAAGTAATGACTGATCATTTACTTTGGAGAATATAGTTTACTTCAGAAATTTTAGTCAACAAAATGAAATAAGTGAAGCCAGCATTGCACAAAGTTAAAGCATTATTTCTGGTCTCTAAGCACTGGTTGCAATTGCAACATTACACAGTCTGCAGCTTGAATATGCTTTAAAAGCCCCTCTGTGTGTCATCACACCTGTATTCTAAATGGAATCTCCCAGACAATGCTAAAAGATTCAACCAGACAAGTCATGTTTTTAGTTGAAGTGGAGAGAGAGCTTCCTACTTCAACATCCACCCCAGTGTCCCTTGAATGCATGTCTCTAGAACTTCAGAATTTTGGAAATAGGTAATAGAAAAAAGTACACAGTTAACAAGGTTGGCAGTTTCACTTGTGTATGTGAATTGGGCATCCTGATAAAAGGTCAGGATATTCTCTGACCTTTTATCAGAAGAGCTCACAAGGTCTTAACTCTCCTCTTCAGAAGGAAGGGAAGGAAACTTCACAAAAGCCGAAAAAGGAAGGCCTCCCTGCTTGATGAACAGAAACAAATCAGTCACAATAACTGCAAGAAAAGCTATTTCAACCTTACTACAGGGTGGTGAACAGCAGTCACATATGCTTAACTGTGAGCAAACATTGGGTTTTTTCCTCCAATTATTTCTGTGTGCACTAGAAACACAAATTTGGGTGTTGCAAATCCAGAACTCTGGTTACAATGCAGGATAAATGAACAAAATCAGTGGGTCCCAAGCAACAATCCAAGCTGGGAATTATGCAATGTGTCAATAAGTAATTATTTAGAAGCCACTGACAAGCTATTATTCTCACGTGCACATAAAATAATCAAAATTAACCAAATGTAAGTTATCTGTAACTATCAACTCAATTGACACAGCCTAAAGTCATCCAAGAATGAAACTGAACTGAGAAATTGCCGAAATTACATTGGTCTGTAGGCATGTCTACAGGAGATTGTCTTGATTGTTAATTGATGAAGGAGGGCCCAGCCCACTGTAGGCAGCACCATTCCCTGGAAAAGTGATCCCGGGATGTGTAAAGGAGCTACTTAAGCATGACCCTGCGGAAGCCAGCAAACAATGTTCCTCCCCAGTTTTTGCATTATGTTCCTGCTTGATATTCTTCCCTGATTTCCCTCACTGATGAACTGTGACCTGAAATAAACTGAAATAAAGTCTTTCTCTTAAGTTGCTTTTGGTCAGTATGTTGTTATCACTGCAACAGAGAGGAAAGTGGAACACTTAAGTTGGGAGTTAAAAATAGTCTTAACTAGTTGCTCACTGGGACAATAGCAAAGTGCTTTGCAATCTTCTGATACTCCCATTGACAGATGCCACTTCCCCAGCCCCTTAACAGATTCTCTTGACCACTTTTACCCTACACTACAGAATCAAGGCCCAAATGAATAACTATTAGGTGTGGAAACATGAAAACCCTGCTATCTTTACTAGTGGGTCAGAACAACGTTGCAACATGCTGATCCTGAAGGGTCGCCATGGGGTCTGGTTAAAGCCACTCTCTTTCAGCTTTAACCTGAGACAGTGATCTTGCTTAACACTCTTCCTGCTTTGTCCAGGTTCCCTTTACTGTTTCCCTAGGAGCACTTCCTTTAAAATCATGAGCACAGGAATCCACATCTTGGGGTCAGGCTCTAGGCACAACAACCTCCTAGGTTCTGTGACCAAGCTCATCATTACCATATACTGGCCTCTATGCGGATTCTTTGTCTCCCTAGAAAAAATGCCCAGGTGAGCAATTACTACAATACTTGCCATACCTCCTTCCTAAATTGATGTTATTTCATTAAAAATTGAGACTAACCAAAACACTATCAAGTCCCAATAACAAAATATACAGAGCATGTCCCATGTAAGTTGAATAAACAGGGAATTTTGATTTATTCTTTAAGATTTTATTTTTTGTTTATGTGTGTGTCCATATGTGCATGAGTACCCATGCAGGTCAGAAAAGGGGAGTCAGAACCTCTAGGTCTAAAGTTATATGTGGTTGTGCCTCAATGTGGGTGCTGGGATCAAACCCACGTCTTCTACAAGAGCTGTCGGTGCTCTTAACTACAGAGTACCTCTCAAGCCTCAACAGTTAATTTTATCTTGAAACCCTATAATTTTGTCATGTGCTTTCCTTGGTCAATAAGTGGGCATTAATCTTTAGGGGGTGAAATTTGTCCTGTTTATTTGTTTTTGTCTTAAAAGTAGTAACTTTGCAGTAGCAAGGAGTCAGGATTCAAAGTCTTAAATCTGACAAAAATGTTAAGAAGTAGGGTAAATCTGCACACATATTCAGATACACCTATGGAAAACTTTTTAAAATCAAACTTCATATGATTATAATTTCTTATAAGTATTCCAACTCTATGAGTTTGCATACAGCAAAAATTTTCTGGGTTTCCTCAAGTCACGCTTATCCTGATTTCTGTGAATCAAGTCCATCTACTGGGACACATTAAAATAAACTCAATGAGCGATGACAATGAAGACAGATCCATTCTGATGTCACCATATGCTTCATGTTTCAGAGACATACAACAAGCATGACTTAACTTTTATTCCCAAGGCTTCTTCTGAAATGACAGTGACTGTCACACCATCCTTGGTGGGTTTGGGGATCTCTTCAGTCTTCATTTTCTGGTACTGAGGTTCCACAATCTTTTCTGAGCATCTCAAATTCACCCACAGCTGTAAGCCACAGGCTGGCTCCCCCGAGCATGGCATCTCAGCATGCAGAATGCCCCAACCTCTAACCATCGATTGAAAACACCAAACCAACAAGACACCAAATGTAACACAGCCCCCAAACAAGTCTGCACATGCAACACCACAGAAAAGTGACACATCCCACAGGTGCTGTGGTCAGAGTGCTTGAGCAGCCCAAAATATTTTTTTAAAAGGATGTCTAGGACAGTTTCGGGTGGGTGAGGGAGGCTCTTTCAAGTTTCCAAAGCCTCCCTCAGATAGTACTGTGTGTGTTGACTTAAGAAGGGTAAAAAAAAAAAAGCAATAGTGGGAGAGGGAGACAAATGGCAGTCAAAAATGCGATTAGCCAACCCAAGAAGGAGATGTGGAGGTAGGAAAATCTTCAGGATTGTCCTGAAATCAGCCAATAGTTATCAGGATTGTTCCTGAGTAGGAAGCACAACCTTGGGACATTCAACTCCCTGCCACAGCATACAATTTCCGGGGAGGAATTCAGCAATGAGCCATTTGCAAATATATTAGGGACTGTCATAGGACAAGAATCAACAAGGGGGCTGTGTTTGTGTAAAACTGTCCCTTTGTGTCTACAGGGGATTGACTCCACAGCTATGCACTGGAACCAGAATCCTAGGATGCTCAAGTAGACTTTAGAAAGTGACATCGTAAAGCCTCCTATATGCTTTTCTCTAGATTATTTATAACACTTAATACCATGTAAATTCTGCGTAAAGAGTTGCCATAACGAACTGTTTAGGAAAAATGATAAGAAATTGCCTGCATATGTTCAGTGCAGATGGAATTTCCCCCAGATATCTTTGGTTGGCAAAAAAAAAGAAAAAGAAACAGGAGGAGGGGGAAGAAAAGGAAGAGGAGGAGGAGACCATATGAAGGAAACAGCAGCATGAGAACTCTGAGACAACTATGAGGACCTGTGGTGGTTCTCTACATGCTTTGGAGATTTCTTTACTTCACTACATCTGAATACATTTCTCCCTGTTCTGTTTGATAAGGCCCACTGAACCTTTTAATGGAGAGAACCAATTTTTTTCTTGCTGTTCCTCAAAGACCCCTTCCTATTTTTAGACCATTTTCCTACTCCACTAAAAAAAACCTCCTCTCTCACTGTTTTTATGTGTCTTTGTATTTTTTTACATATATACAATGGATCTTAACAATATCCAACTCAAATCCCCCTCCCATATTTTCAATCTCTTGAGTAACCTTTTAGACAAAGCCTAGCTTGTCAATAGTTAAATAGCCCATCCATTGGGCTTGGATAAGAGAACACGGTTCTTCTTCCATCCCCATCATTTACTAACTCCAGATAGTTTTCAACTCACTCCAATACCTTTGCATTTTAAAATACCTTTAAATCCCTATTTTCTCATTTTAAGATTGGGATTAAAATGCTAATAATTTCAAAGAGCTCATGCAAATGGAAATGTTAAATAAGTCAAAAGATGCAATGCATTATTATCCCAGGCAAATGTGAAGTCTGTTTTGTTATTGTTATTACTGTGGTTGTTCTGATACGTCCTTATATAACTCAGGCTGACCTTAAACTCTCAATCCTCCACCTCCAAGTGCTGGGATTATAGACATAAGCTAACATGCCCAGGTCCCAGCTGTGAAATCATAATGATCAACGTGTGGACCAGTACCTACAAAAGGGAGCAGAAATCACCAGTTCCATGACCAGCATATACCCTAGGGTTCTTACTTATCTCTCTGAGTAAATCCTGTTTCATGTTCTCCTTTAGTGGGAGTTTCCTTTGTCTTTCATGATAACATTTTCCTTTTCTTTCGTTTTTCATTTCATGTTCACTGCAACATCATGATCCAATCCGTACACATTGCATCCCAGATAATGTGTAAATGGTCTGATACAGAGTTCCTACCTGCACAACTGACCAAAATGATATAACAAGCAGTTCCAGGGGATTTAAATTATAACATGTCACAAACAAAAAAAAACCAATATGGCACACAGTTCATACTATTATCTTTTTGTATATGTATGATAGGGTCTTACTATGCTGAAACTCACTACATAAACCAGGCTGGCTTCAAACTCACAGAGATCCACTTACCTCTGCCTCTTGAGTGCTGAGATTAAAGGGTTGAGCCACTTTGCCTGACCTTGGGTTATTTTTTATTTTTTTAAAATTGTTTATTAATTACACTTTATTCACTTTGTATCCCCCCTGTAGCACCCTTCCTCCTCCCTTCCCAAACCCTTCCTTCATTCCCCTTCTCCATGCATGCCCCTCCCCAAGTCCACTGATAAGGGAGGTCTTCTTTTCCTTTCTTCTAATCCTAGTCTATTAGGTCTCATTGTTAAGCCCAAGGAGGACCCTAACTTCCTGAGGAGGATGAAGAGAACTCAGGAGACTGATAATCGATGCAATAGCAAGAGGTTTATTTGAGTCATCATGCAATGTGCTGACCCCCCACAAAACCTGCTAGGAACAGCGATGAGAGACAGAAGTCTGAGGTTTTTAAGAGAAGGAACATGGGAATCTCGGAGGTTGCAAGCTTGGCAACACTGGATTGGGTAGTTGACTTTTAAAATGATTGGTTCATTTTAGGCACCAAGTCCTTCTGGTCCCACCCCAATGTGGGTGAGAGAGCTGTGACATCTGCACCAGTTACTAGGCAACCGTTATCTCTACTGCAGATCTGGACACTCCTCCAATGTGGGGAGACATTTTGCATTCCTTTGCAACAGGGTAGGCCTTGTCTCAATTCACTCCTGCTTTCTGGAAACATACTGGGAGATCTTAGTTTAACATAGGGGTATAGAATTTATAAAGAAACCTGTAAAGCTAGCCTGTTCTTTTCATCATCAGGAGTGGCTGCATTGTCTTCCTTTCCAGCCTGGTAAGTCTGCTCCCCGCCCTCAGGGGGAGGTGATCAAAGAGCAGGCCAATCAGTTCATGTCAGAGACAGTCTCTGTCCCCATTACTAGGGAACCCACTTGGGCACTGACCTGCCATGGGCTACATGTGTGCAGGGGTTCTAGGTTATCTCCATGCATGGTACTTGATTGGAGTATCAGTCTCAGGGAAGACCCTTGTGCTCAGATTTTTTGGTTCTGTTGCTGTCCTTGTAGAGCTCCCATCCTCTCTAGATCTTACTATTTCCCACTTCTTTCATATGACCTTGGGTTATTATCTTAAGTGACAACACTGAACCATTCGAATGAATTGAAACATAATGAATTGTCACAAATGCAGAACATAACTCTGGAAAGACTGACTTGAAATGGTATTCACCTGCTGAATTTAGCAGTGAGAACATCATAAAAAGCCACTGTCTGAACAGCTTCAGTACAGGTTGAAGGGGAGTATGCAGACAGACCAATTATGACTTCACCGAATTGAAGAAGAAATGACAAAATTGGGATAGTAACTCTTGATTACATTTTGAGAAAGGTAAAAACAAATGAAACAAAGACTAAGTAAACAATAAAAAATTATTAGGGATAGACAAAACTCTGGTTTGGGCATAGTGAGATGGCTCTGCAGTTGATAGCACTCACTTCCAAGCCTGACAACCTGAGTTCAGTCCCCAAGGTCCACTTAGTTGGATAGAGCCAATTCCCACAAGTTGTTCTCTGGCATCTACACATGTGCCACGGCATGTGCTTGCATGCATGCACGTATAAATAAACAAACATTATAAAAAATTTAAAGATTGTATTTGATCATCAGAAACACACACACACAGTGACTGAGGGGTCAGGGAAAACTTGAGAACAGAATAGGAGAGGATCCAGGCAGAATAGAATACACTGAAAGAAGGCTATAACGGCTAGTGTTCTCAGCTTGATAGATTCCAGAATCACCTGAAAGATAGGCCTCTGCATATTCCTCTGGGGATTACCTTGATTGTGTTAAACAGTTGATGATAATACCCATCTTTACTGCATCAGGACTATTCTTTTGGCAGGGTGTCCTGAAGAGTATAAAAAGAGAGAGAGAAAGAGGCGAGTGTTGGCAATCAGGAACCTTCGCAGCCAGCTCCAGGGACTTGGTGACAACAGGACATCACCAGCTGCTGAGATACAACACACTTCCACTGTCTCCTCGAGCCACATATCTCTTCCCTGCTCATGCACTTCATCACCTTATAAAAGAACTTGCTCCTGCCACACTCATCCAGAAACCGTCTCTGGGTCTCCTTTCTTAATAAACCTCCCACATGAGACTTGATGCATGGTATGACTGTATGGATTACGCTGCATGACTACACCACCTAAATCCCAACAGTAAGCACTAATATGCATTCATTGCTCTATGTTTCTGATTATAGATGTGACATGAACAGCTGCTTCAAGCTCTAGGAGCCTTGTCTTCCCTGCCATGATGGATTATGCCTTTGTTATATAGCTAGACTGGCATTGGCACCTTTGGAAAACACAGAATAGAAACTCTTCCCTTATGATCAGCTTTGGACCTCAAACAAATGTTTCCCTGATAATGCCACAGAAAGAAAAGCATGACTTTTGCCCCTCCTTAAAATTTAAAGTACTACTATATGACAAGGTGGAGGTGTTAGGGGTTTGTTGAGATCCATTAAGGAAAAGCTACTCAGATACCACCAAAAGAACGGTATCTGACTTCTACCCCTGGCCTTGGATGAGTCACGACATTCTGATCATCTTTAAAGAACATTACATACTGTTTCTTCTCCTTTAAGAAGTAATCCAATTGAGCCTGTCAATCACTTACCCATAAGACCACCCCTCAAGAAAGCTAATTTTCCAAAAGTCAGCTAAGAAGATGGGAGGAATAATTGCCCCCTTAATGAGATAATGCACATGTATACCACAGAAGCCCTCAGTTCAGAGTTTATAGATGTTTACCAATTTCTGAATTTTAACTCAGAAAGTATACATTTTCCTTTTCTTTCTTTTTACTTTTTTTCTGATTACTAAACAAAAAGCCTAAGCATACTTTTCTTGATACCCTGGACTCTCTCACTCTTTTTCTGAAGTTCCTCTCCCCCTCCAACAAGCAATAGCTTGCCAGCCTCCATTGCTGAACATGCTGACTTTCCTAGACCCTCATTAAAAAAACATGACTTTCTCTCAGCTTCTTCATCTTGTTGGTAGCTCCTAAGTTTCACACTTGTCCTCACTGTTGTTTTTCTCTTAAACGCTAATAAATGGTCTCAAGCTTCCTTCTGAGTCTAGCTTTTCTTTTTTATTCTTTATCAATGTGACTAAAAAACCAACAGAAGAGACCCATTTTCCTTAGTAATACCATGAAGTGTGTACTAAAAACAACTCTTCTTTAAGATGCTTTTGTCTGGGTATTTTGTCATAGCAACAGAAAAGAAACAAAGTCAAGAGAGATCAGAGGTATTAGAGTATGAGAGAAGTACGGGAAAGGGTTAATGTACTGGAAATAGGCAAGATCAAACATGCACAATCTAAGACTGTTACCAGTCTTCAATCCCTGTCATGGCAGTACCTGTAGGTCTCCTGGGCTCATTTTACCAACATGTCCACAGAAGTCTTCATGGGCCATGCTGCACCCTACCAGAACATAAGATACCTTAAAAAAAAAAAAAACCAGAAGACAACGTTGATCCTTTGACTACTGTAAAATCAAAGTGTTTGAGGTCTTTATTGATTTGTATTGATCTCTACTGATCTGCATTGATTTGTGTCAGCCCCATGTTTATTTCAGATGTTAAACAGTATATTGGTTTCTAAAACATTTTTTTTCCTATTTGAAGTTGTTTTTTTTCCATTAAAATAGTTGCCAAAGGATATAAATAGACATTTTCCCAAAGAAAACATTCATATGGCTAGTGGGTATGGGAAGAAATGTTCACCATCACTAATCAGAAATGTAAATCAAAATCACAGTGTGACATTGTAGGTACATACTAACAGTGTCAAAACACAGGTAATTGTTTTTTTAAAAAATGAGAAAAGGGGAACCCTTATATACTGTTGGTGAGAAGTAAACTGGTCTAGCCACCATAGAAAACAGAATGAAAGTCAGTTTTTGAAAAAAAAACTAGAAATAGAATTACCACATATCCCACTTTCTTTTTTGTTTATTCTATTTTTTTTTAATTTAATCACTTTGGAGTCTGATCCCAGACCCCTCTCTTCTTTTCTCCTGGTCCAACCCTCATGCTCCTTCCCCCTACCTATTAAACCTTAACATAAAATTTGTCTCACCTACAAGAAGTGTAGGGATAAAGATAGATCCCACTTTCTTAATCCTTGGTATATACTGAAAACAAATGAAGTCATTATTGGAAAGACATACCAACATACCATTGAATCAGTTTAGCTGCCCAACAACAAATGAATAGGCAATGATACAAAACCTTACAAGGGGAAGATACTCTGCTATTGTTTACAGTATGGATAAAGCTGAAATACATTACATTAAATGATAATAAGACAGAAAAAAGAAAGACAATAGAAACTGAGACTAAAGGAAAATGGGAGAAATATGGAAATGTGGTCAAGGGCCCACAATTAGCTGATAAATAAGTTCTTGGGGCCCAATGCACAGTGTGATTAGAATTAATACTACTGCATTTGATATGGGGGGCAAGGGGTCCTGGAGAGATGGCTCAGTTGGTGAAATGCATTCCATGAAATCCCAAGGACCTGAGTTTGACCCTTAGAACCCACCCCCGAACAGCCAGTTGTGGTAGATGCTTGTAATCCCAGTGCTGAGGAAGTAAATATTGACAGATCTCTGGGGTTCACTGTCCAACCAACCTAGCCTACTTGAAAATCTCCAAGACAGTGAGATGTGTCTCTAAAAATGGTAGATGGTTCTTAAAGAATAACACACCCAAGGTTAGCCTGTGCCCTACACTTACAAACAGAAACACATGAATACATACATGATAACCCTGAATGTGTATCATTCCACAATATATATGTGTATTGAAACTCCACAATATATGCATGCATCAAAACATTGCAGTGTATACAATTGTCACATTATATCATAATAAAGCATGGAGGAACAAAGGACAGAGTATCTGTGGTGATCTGTTCATTTTTCCACCCCAAACTTGTTGTTAAGGGAACTAACACAGGAGATCAACCTGAGAGAATGAATCTGATAGGTAGCCATAGGACCCACACCATGCAATGCCTTTGAGGGAATTTCACTGTGTTCCATCTTCCAAGGAGGTGCATGGGGCCTGCAGAGCCTAAAGGACCATGCAATGAAGAGGACCTAGACGCCCTGCTCATATGTAGCTGATAGGCAGCTCAGTCTCCATGTGGAATTCCCTAGTAAGGGGAGCAGGGCTGTCTCTGACATGGACTCTCTTGCCTGTTCTTTGATCACTCTCCCCCCCCACACACACAGTGGGGGGGATTTCCAGGCCACAGAGGAAGAGGATGAAGTCAGTCCTGATGAGACTTGATAGGCTGAGTTCAGCTGGTAGGAGAGGGGGGCTCCCCATTTCTGAGGAGTAGTGGATGGGGAAGGGGAAAGAGGGAGGGATGGTGGGACCGGGATGAGATGAGGGAGGTGGCTACAATTGGGATGTAAAGTGAATACATTACAAAAGACTAAAATATAAAAGTAAATAAAATACAGAAAAAAGAATTAAAAAAGAAAATAAAGTTTTATACTGTACCATATAACAAGCCCTTCTCTACTTGAGCTATCTGTATTGGGTGCCAGTTCTTTTTTGATTTATGTATTTGTTTACAGTGTTTGACTTGCCATTGTGATCTACACAAATGAACTTAAAAATTAGATTTCAGCAATGGTGGGCATTTTGTAAAGAGTAGAAAACCACCAAAACCACAAGCATACTAATTGGCCTCAAAAGAAAAAAAAAAAGCAACTCTAAAATTCTCTTCTTTAATGGTTTTGTAATCAAATTAGAAAAAAAAGATTAAAGAGACAGCAAGTACTTGGAACATTTAATCACTTCAAAATCATGGTGATATTTTTACAGGAAATACTCATTAGTACCTGAGGCTTAAAAATGTGTAAGGGTCATGATATGTATGCTTTATTTAAATTGGATAATTTGTATAAATCTATAACTCCAAAAAAAATTACCATTCGGCTTAAGCAGTTGTGAAAGGCATATGATGGTTCTCTGCAAACTACCCATTCCAGGCTTAACAGTAATAACCATAGACATTCTCATAACAATTCATTTTTCATACTTCAGCTACCTCAGTATTTTCTTTAAACATTAACATGATTGCCCTTTTTAATTTTTGAAATTTTGTTTAAAATTTTGTTAACGATTATTTTTACAAGAGTGAACCAGAAAAATAAAATCTTTCATTAAAATCCTAATATCAACGCTGGGATTTTAATTTTCACTCACATATACTAAATCAAATAAAAGGGTTTTTTAATTATTTAAAAAATCGGTGCTTACAAATGAATTGTCCTTTTTACCAACCTCCTAAACTAACTTTTACTAAATCCCCAAATCTTAACTCTGTAAATCCATAAAAAGAAAAAAGATTGAAAGCACTGTACATATTTTTAAAAAGCCAAAACATATTCCCAAGAGATAAGAAATGAGAAAATATTCATGAAGTTTTCAGTATCTATGATATACTGCATCATCATCACTACTACGATATGTGTATGGGTGTTTTGTCTGCCATGCATGCCTGTGTACCACATGCATACATGGGTACTCTCAGAGGTGTGAGAAGGCATAAAATTCTGGAACTGGAGTTCCCACTGGTGGTTGAGGCCACCACGTGGGTGTTGGAGCTTAAGCATGGTGACACATTCTATAGGGTGGGATCTATGACTGAATATAGAGAAGAAAGTAGTAGCTTTTATCAAGTTTCCTGACTGGATGCAGTGTGACCACCACCTTATACTCCAGCAGGCACACTTTCCTCAACATGATGTACAATAATATAACCTCCAACCATGAGACAAAATAGCTTCTTCTTTCTTTGGGTTCCTTTAATCTGGTGTTTGGTCATAGCAATAAGAAAAAATGGGAATATGCCAGCGAAAACTGAGGCATTGGTGATACTGGGCAAGAGGGTATTCTATGAAGATATGGAGGCTAATAAGTGAGAAAAAAGGTATGGGAAGACATTTCAAAGTTCTATGAAACAGACCCAAGAATAACAATATACTGGGTTTACCCACAAGCTTGCCTCCTATTGCAATAGCCTGACTTACACCCTGTGATCACTGTTCCATCAGCCACAGATGATTACATGAACAGGATAGAGCTTCGGGAAGCCTTGTGATTCCCCTTTGATATTTCCTCCCATATGGAGGGTATTCCATTACTTTTAACACCCCTTACCTCTTGCAGAGAGAGCCTCACGTTCTGCTTCCTACTGAGATGAGATTGTAAGACAAAACCCAGCCTTCTTTCCCCTTCCTCTGAGGAATCAGATTTCACATAGAAAGCAAGGATCTTCTTTGATGATTGCACTCTGACAAGGACCTTCATGAGCAACATGCAGAAACTAGCCTGCCTATAGATACAGGCCACTGAATCCACCATTAATTTTTCACAAAACAGACATTCTTGACCCCCTTCCTTTCTTACTATTTTATCTTTTCAAGTGGTTGACAATTCAAGCTGGGCAGCAACCACTCTTTAATTATGTCTCCTCATAACCTCCAACAGGGGCACCAACAGATTTGCTATTGCCAAGTTTTATTTCTGTTGTATGGTTTTGCCTCCTTTATCAAATATTAAGTGTCTGTAGGTATGTGGGTTTATTTCTGGGTCTTCAATTTGATTCCATTGATCCACCAAGTTGTTTCTATGCCAGTACCATGCAGTTTTTATTACTGTTGCTCTAGCTTAATTTCAGCTTGAGATCAGGGATGGAGATACCTCCAGAAGATCTTTTATTGTACAGGATTGTTTTAGCAATTCTGGGTTTTTTGTTTTTCCCATATGAAGTTGGGAATCGCTCTTTCAAGGTCTATAAAGAATTGTGTTGACAATTTGATGAAAATTGCATTGAATCTGTAGATTGTTTTTGGTAAGATGACCATTTTTATTATGTTAATCCTACCAGGAGTTCTTTCCATCTTCTGATATCTTCTTCCATTCTTTTCTACAGAAACTTGAAGGTTTTTGTTTTTGTTTTTTGTTTGTTTGGTTGGTTGGTTGGTTTTTTGGGGGGTTGTTTGTTTGTTTGTTTTCATACAAGTATTTACTTGCTTGGTCAGGGTTACAAAAAGATACTTTATATTTTCTTGTTACTATTGTGAAAAGGTGTTGTTTCTCTCTCAGCATGCTTGTCTTTTGTATACAAGAGAACTACTGAGACTCCACCTAGCAGGGGATTGAAGCAGATGCTAAGACTCACATCCAAACTTTGGGCAGAGGCTCAGGGAGTTCTAGCAAAGAGTGGGGGGATACAAGAACCCAGAGAGGACAGGAGTTCCATAGAAAGAACAACAGAGCCAACAAATCTGGGGGTATGGGGCCTGCAGAGACTAAAGGACCATGCAATGAAGAGGACCTAGACGCCCTGCTCATATGTAGCTGATAGGCAGCTCAGTCTCCATGTGGATTCCCTAGTAAGGGGAGCAGGGCTGTCTCTGACATGGACTCTCTTGCCTGTTCTTTGATCACTCTCCCCCCCCCCCCACACACACACAGTGGGGGTGGATTTCCAGGCCACAGAGGAAGAGGATGAAGTCAGTCCTGATGAGACTTGATAGGCTGAGTTCAGCTGGTAGGAGAGGGGGGCTCCCCATTTCTGAGGAGTAGTGGATGGGGAGGGGGAAAGAGGGAGGGATGGTGGGACCGGGATGAGATGAGGGAGGTGGCTACAATTGGGATGTAAAGTGAATACATTACAAAAGACTAAAATATAAAAGTAAATAAAATACAGAAAAAAGAATTAAAAAAGAAAATAAAGTTTTATACTGGACCATATAACAAGCCCTTCTCTACTTGAGCTATCTGTATTGGGTGCCAGTTCTTTTTTGATTTATGTATTTGTTTTTGTGTGTTCTCGCACATGCTTTTATTAGCATATAAATGAACAGATTTCCTAGTGGTATTTTTATACTGCTTCATTTTGGTGTATTCTTTCCTTTTTTGCTTTTCTCCATACTTCCCTGTTGTGTCTTCCCTGCTTGTGTATTGGGAGTACCCCCCAGTACTCCCATTTTTATCTGCGTGCTACGTAGTAGTTGGGAAGGAAAAAAATGAGGATACAGTAAAATGAAACGTATATAAATATGACATGAAGAGTCTTTTACTATGTATGCTAACCCAAAAAAGTTAATTAAGCCAGAAAATCTCTAATATATGAGAGTTAAATATATGTATGGTAGAAACAGCAGATTAAAGACCAATTATATGTTACATTTGATGTTAGTCAAAAGGCCATGAAGTGATAATAATTATACTTTAAAGTAATCAAATATAACAGTACATTTAAATTCATCAAATGAAACTTCATTCTGTAATTACTAGTATGCACAGAGATGCTTGAACATACATATAGAGAAAACGTCAGTAAGTGGCCATCTCAAGATGATAAATGCAGATATGTTTTTTTTATTATTATTTTCTTTCCACTGTTTAATCCAATGAATAATTTTCTTTTTTTCATCCAACAGAAACATGTGATTTTTTTCTGGAAATAAAAATGCCTCTTCCAATCTTTAAAAGTGAGTGTTAAGGATTAGTCTTTATAGATTTGTTCCCCAGATAATGGGTTGGGCAGGAAGGTAACAACAAGCATGACTACATATTACATGTGAGGACAGTGTAGCACACACTTTCCCATGGGTGATGTTTAATTTTTAGAAAAGTCACTCAAGCCAGGATAGGAATAAAATTATTGGGATTCAACAACTTTAAAGAGACGGATAGCAAGCTTCCAGTTTTCAAAGAACCAGCCAAACTAGAAGGAGCAGTGTCTATAATTGCTTTCCTGTTTTTCCTGTTTTTGTTTAGCTTGGGCTCAAGCTTCCCTTTGGGTTCTCAGAGAAGACCCTGTTAAATCATAGCCCTAGATTACTCAAGTCAAGCATAAGGTCTCTCAAATTGCAAGCCATAACATACATAATATGTGTGTATGTAATATATAATTATATGTTCACATATGTATATCTATAAACAGAGATACCTTGAGAAGTAAATTGTGATATGGCTCATTTATACATGACCCTACATAGACACTAAGAGAGGGCTTCTTTCATGTTTAATTTTAGGGAACACTTGCAAATAGTTCTCAGAGTATAAAAAGAAAGTCATCCTCCTATCCCTCTGCTTTCCCAATGTGCCCTTCCTATTTTTCTTGGTAATACAAACATAAACATTGTTTGTTATAAAATCTGAGTTAAAGACATCTGGCCAGTGAAGCTTTACTGGATGTATAAAGCCCACCTCTCAATGCTTAAAGCAGATGTCTCCAGTTTCCAAGGAAACCACTGTTACTTTATTTACCATAGTGTTTTGTTTTGCTTATTTATTTATAAATGTGGTAAATTCTTGACAGCAACTTTGAGTTGATGTCTGTAGAACATCTTAAAATGGAAAAAAACAAAATGAAAACAAAAGCAAACCTAGAGCAGTTACTTCTGAAAGTTGAGACAAGCCAGATGATCTTTTAGGGCATTGCATAATCACAAACACCTGGAGAATTGCCACCAGTGTTTGACAAATTGTGTTATGTTTAAACTCAAGAGTTGTGTGTGTCCAATGAAGTAATAAGTTTGTAATCTGATCCAGGTGTTCCCTCAGAGCACTTGATATGCTGTTTGGTCTCCTGTCTTCCTTCCCTCCTTCTAGTCTTTTCCATGGGTCTTTACCAAGTATTTTTGTTCCTTTGTAAGTTCTTAATACTTTGGGTGTTTGTGTTTGGAGAGAGAAAGACACAACCCGACAAAGTGTTGAAAGAAAAGTGTCATTTACCATATAAAGTGTGAGAAAGGTGGATCTCGGAACTGTAAGTTAATTCAGAAGAATTCCCACACAAGAGAAAGTATAGTTTGTTGCTTTCCAGTTGGTGTGTAGAAAGAAGAGCAAGGAGGAGGCCTCGTTTTGTGTCTGGTAATAATACACAAGACTTATCTTGTAGAGTCAAAATTACATTATGGGGACAATTATATTTCCTTTTCATTTCTTTTTACCCTAAAATGGTGACTTTTCCTACTGGTAGATAAGTACTAAAGAAAAGAAAACACTACAAGTTGAGGTCATGGCTCACAAGAGATGCCAGCAAGGAGCATATTGTGTGATAGAAGCTATGAGCTGTTTTCAGGAGCAGAAATATGTTTTAATTCATACCCTTGAAGACCCCAAAATAGAAACATCTTTTCAACGTGAGAAATCCCTCCAAAACTTGAAAATTCACTCCACTGACTCTTCTCATCTAACACTAATCCCACAATACACACCTTCACCAGCTCCCAAAGGTGTCCATAAAAACAATGTTTATAAAAGTGAAAAGAAATAGGAGATGGGAACACAGTTCAGGTGTATAGCCAACAGGCAAACCCAAGGAGGGTGCGGTTCCGATGATCCTACTTTGACACGGTCTTAATGAGAGACCAAAAGATTAAAAATCGGTGGCTATTATTAATGTTTAAGGCCTGAACTAGCTGGGTCCAGTAATGCTCTGAGAGGAAGAACTCACTGCATTCTTTCCCCACTTACCAGAAATACAGTTGCTAGGAAACTGGCCTATCCGCCTAGGGAGGGACACCAGATCATTAATGGTTTGGAAACCTTCCTATAGCCAATCAATTCAAAATGCAGCGTTTTGACCAATAGAGGCTTGCCAGGCAGGAATCACCCCTGCCTTGGGCATGCTGGGAGGGACCAGAATCTTTAAATCACCCAACTAACCTGAGCACGGGGCTCTCAGGGAGGTATGAGCCCAAGCTGCAGCTCATAATGATTTATAATAAAAAAAAAAGATCCTCATGTGTTTTGCAACAGACTCGGCTCCGGGTGGTGGTCTTTTGGTATATCACGATTTGGGCACAACATTGTCATAAGCTTACAGGGGAGCCAGACCTTACAGAACTCCTGCCTCAGTTCTCCCTGCAGGGGAGGATCTTCCTGCATCTAGCAGCTAGTCACCTTTAGGCCTGCTGAATCACTTACTGGGTTGCCATCAGCAAGTTGTGAAAGTAAAGGGGTAAAGTCCTTTACTTTCGCTTAGAGGATCAGTGGAGTCATAGGCAACATGGACCTAAAGGTTGGATTCCTTGACTATGGTCAGAACTAAGTGATGAAACATGGTTGAAGCCCAGCATACGTTCAGCAAACTCTAGAGTGATTATATCAATGACATCTCCTTGATGTCATTACCCACATTACCCATATCTATAAGTCCTCCATCATATCATCTCTCCTACTTCGTGAAGTATATTACCAAGACATTGTCACGGTTCCTTTTGTCATTTCATTCAGGCCACAGTTTAAATACCACACACTGAAAAAAAATTGTCTCATCTCCATCTACTCTTCCTACACAGAATTGTTTCTTCTTCCCAGATTTTCCACTACTGAACACTGTATTATAAAATTATTCCTTCATTGGCTATATAAAAGAATTTAACTTCCATTAAAGCTGGAATTTTAAGACATTTTATTAATGTAAACAATGAATTTCATTGTGTCCAATTTACATTCTCATAAGCAGTACATACACGTTCCATTTCCCCCTGCATCTTCACCAACATTTGTTGTTGTTTGTGGCCTAGAAGACAGTAATTTTGCCTAGGATGAGATGTAATCTCAACCTAAGTATGACTGGCATTTCTGTGTTGACTAAGGATAGTCAACGTCTTTTTCAAACATTTATCAGCCATTTGTACTTCTTTTGAAAACTTTCTGTGTAGTTCATTTGCTCACTTACTGATCAGATGATTTTTTTGATATCCATTTTCTGAATTCTTTATATATTCTACATATCAATCCCTTTGAAAAGGGGACTCATGAGGACAAATAATTAGCAAACTTTTTTCCCCATTCTGTAGCCTGTCTCTTCACGTTGTTGATTATTTCTTTGCCATACAGAAGTTTTTAAAATTTGATGCAACCTCTTTTGTAAATTTTTGCTGTTGTTTCCTGAGATACTGAGGATGTATTCAGAAAGTCATTGTGTATGGCTACATCTAGAAGCACTTTCAACAGGGACTTTTCAAAAAAATTTTTTAAGTCTTCAACTGTGCCCTGCATACAGCTTTCACTGAAGATGTATGGAACAGTGAAACACATTAATGCATTTCATATTTGCACAATCTTTTCAGCATTTACTAAATATTTGGCCCTGGGTATATACCATAATCTGCATGTTATTATTGTGGTTTAGTGTCATTAAGGCTACATGGTAACAAGAGCAGAGCAATTAATTAATCAACATTTTCTGTCTCTGTTTACCAACACATGCTGTCTCGCAAATGCTGACACCACTGAGTAGGTTTTATGAGCACAGTGGTTTCCTTTGAGGAAAGATCTGATGGGATGCAACAGCAGCCAGAATGTTAGAGGTTCCATGAAAGCACAAGAGAACTTTGTCAACGCAAGTGAATCCGCTGTTTCAGGCAAAGACAACATCCTAGGGCTGTATGCAAAACTGAAAATAAGTTTTCTGATTCCTGAGTGAAGGGAAGGGGTCAATTAAACGAACCAAAGCTATAGTACCCTAAGATGAGGTGACTGTTAAGGTTCTTCATTATGGACATTTAAGAGCTTTACTTAATAACATCTAGCTACAAAAAGAAAGAGAGAGAGAGAGAGAGAGCGAATGAAAGAGAAAGAAAGAAAAGAAAGAAAGAAAGAAAGAAAGAAAGAAAGAAAGAAAGAAAGAAAGAAAGGTTTACTTTCCTCATATTATAGGCTGCTGCCGTTCTTGAAAGTCTTTCAGATCTAACCATTTTTCTTTCATCCTGGTTACAATATCTGATATGCAGGTCAAGATTCTGTAACAATCATATGCATTAATCTAACTACCCAAGCAAGCTAAATTGCAAACTCCCTCAGTGCCTTCCACCTGTTCCGAGATCTCCCGAGGCAAAACATCCCTTCCTCTTCAAACCCAGATGCTCAATCTTAGGAAGACTGTCTCCAAGCAAACCCTCTCCTAAATCCTCATATAACCACTAGCCACCATCTTAACTGCCACTATACCTCTTACAAAAAAATATGGTAAAGGGGCACCATGTGTTTTATCTTCCAGTTATACCAAAGCACTCAAGTAAATGACTTACCTGTGTCTATGACTGACTCAATTTCAAGCACATAGTAGTGCTCTATCCCCATCCAGTGGAAAAGTCAGTAGCTACAACTTGTTGCTTAAGAGGGCCCCCTGCCGACTCAAATGCTGTGTGCTGTGCTTCTACAGCACTGCTTCTCTACCTGTGGGTCGAGACCCCCTTGGGCTCAAACTGCCTTTTATAGGGATGGCATATCAGTTCTTCTGCATATCGGATATTTAAGTTACAATTCACAACCTTGGCAAAATAATTTTATGGTTGTGAGTAACCACAACATGAGGAACTGTTAAAGGGTGGCAGCATTACCAAGGCTAAGAACCACTGGGTTACAGTGGGGCCTCACTAAACTAGATGCAGGCCTTGCTAATAGCTGCATTCATAAGCAAATATGGCTTTTAGCACATGAATGGTGACTGTGCTTAATAACCTAGTGTCAAGGTATCATCTGGTTAAGAAGGGGTCAACTATGTTGTGGACTACAGTGGAGTTATCTTGCCTGATTCAGTCTATAGCTAAAAGTAATCAAGGGAGGCCCCTGAAAATAAAGTACCTAAATTTCCATTGTACACACACACACAGACACACACAGACACACACACACAGACACACACACACAGACACACACACACACACACATCTGGGCAGGTTTGGGGCCAGGTAGAATGAAGCAGGTATTTTTAGCTGTTTCACCGGGGAGCTGTCCCTCAAGGCAGAAATGTTTTTTTAAGTTTATTTATTTATTCACTGTACATCCTGACCATAGCTCCCTTCCTCCTCTCTTCCTGTTCCACCCACCCACCCTCTTCCCCCTTTCCTCTCTCCCCTTCCTCTCAGAAAAGGGGATCCCCCATCCCCATATCAACCCAAACTCAGGGAGCCTTATGGAAGTGTGCAGGAAGGATAGAAGGACCCAGAGGGGACACGAATTCCACAAGAAGACCCACAGAGTCAGCTAACCTAGGCCCAGAGACTAAATAAAGCACCAATCAAAGAGTATGCATGGTCTGGACCTAGGTCTCCTATACAGAAATTATGTTGTAATGAGTTCTCTTTATTACATCTCCTCATTGCCTTACTTTCTACCTTAAAACTGTAGGAATATAATCTGTAATATATGAATCATTTATTATAATACAGTATGTGTGAGGTGGACAGAAAAATTTACTGGGAAATTGCCCAATCTGTTTCTAAAGGATATTTCAGTTGAACTGCTTTTTTTTCCCATATGTGACCTATGTTTGTTGTTATAGACTGGGTTTTAATTGTCCTTTTGTTTTTTGGGGGGAGAGGGGGGCACTAAGTTATCTGAGCATCATTGGATCAGATGGGCCTGAATGATCTCTTTTATGGCTTAGGAAATAAAATAAATGATCTTAAATTTCTAGATACAACCAGCCTGATCCATTTTCTCATGAAACCAGAATGTTGGAGAAGCAAGAACATTAATTTGCACTTTCAGGTAAGAAAATTTGGGTCTCTGGTCCCAGATGGCATCAATTCCTGTAGTAAGTTTAGCAGCAGCCCTGGCTGCTGCCCACCAGATGGCAGTGGCACTAAGAGTCTTAACCAAAAATGACTTGAATTTTTTCAAGTACCCAGGAGAAAAAATTACCCTCAATTGAGAGCCACTCTACCAAAAATACTCTACTAGAAGCTAAACTTCTGGGTTTCAGAAGCTTTACTTTAAACACAATTATGTCAACTCAGAAGTTTCTGGATGTAACAGTCCCCACTGATTCACAACTAGAGACCATTTCCCTAGTAATGATCCAAACTCTAGATCGGATTCCAGCACAAGCTTCAGGCCCCATTAAACCCTTGCACATACAATTTCTAAGTCTGGATACTCACTGTTTCTACTACATATCCTCTACCTTTACCTACATCGTCCTTAGAATCAATTTTATTATTAAGGCTCAACTAAGTCATTGAGGTTTTGTTGTTGTTGTTGTTGTTGTTTCATATTTTTGTAGCTTGAAGGAAACTTTGTTACAATCTACAAGAAAAATACCCCAGGAAACGCAAGGTGTAAATCATGGTAGCTTTCCCAAGGAGAAGAACAGAGAAGAGGAGAAAAAAGTATAATAAAATAAAGAAAACATGTTGCTTGAGTTAAGCCACACATATAGCCTCTAGGAAGGGGTATTCATTGAGTAGGCGATGGGAAAACTGGACTTCCAGTCTAGTGTTTCTGGCTTGAGAACCAAGAACATTTCTAAAACTGCTGTCTTGGGTTTCCAACCATGGACTGACTGTCTAGTTTTCTACCTCCTGTTCTCATTCTCTCACTAAAGAGGACACCCTCACTAAATGGCCAAGGTTTAACTGAAGCCTCTCACACCTTTCTGGCAGCAGTGATGGTTTCTTCCTTGCTTGGACCATAAAGCTTTTTCAACTGGACCTGTCTTATTCCTCCTTAGCCATTTCCTTAAGTTTTGTGTAAACCAAAAGCCCTCCACCCCCACTTCTAAACTCATGTATGCCCATGCACACACATACACAATTTAATTTCTTTTTGACTAGGATACATACTAATTTATGCTTTTATTTTCTCATTCTTTTCTATTGGTGGGACCCTATGACATTACCCATATAACATGTTTCCTAGATGAACTTGCCCATGGGTCAACCTCCCCAACACACACTGCCAGATATTAGTAGCTTATCTGATTGACTAGACTAGAACACAAACTAGCCATGTTTTATCTGGAGAGAGGAGAATCAAATTCACTCAGTAACATTCTTTGGAAGTAATGTTACCCATTTCTTAAGTGTCCTGCCAGAGATGATGTAGGTCTATTTAAGAACCTGCTCTAACTGTTACGATGTATGCTTTTTCTGTCAGCACCATCTGGTGGCACAATACTTTGAGGTTCCTACTATGTTGGTACCAAGAGGCATCTTAAGAGCAGGGATTGCTTTGACTACCTTCCTATGATCCTTCACCTTCCCCACAAATCAACATATATGTTAAAATCTACATTCTTACAAATAATGGCAACCTCAAGACAACTACTTATCCCCTGTCTCTCTTTAGTCAAATCACTAAGCCACTTTGATGTTTTCTTGTATTATTGTATTACCTCTTTATAATTTTCTTCCTCCTTTTCAATATCAACAACTCTTATTAATAGCCTCAAAGCTCCCAGACTACGTTAAATCATCATAATTCTAACAAGAAGTCTTGTCTTTTTTTCTCATATCTATAGGAATACAGTTGATATCTCCCTGCTAAAGGCACCATAAAATCATTGAACAATGGACAGTCTCTATGATATTGAGAAAGTATCATTTCCCAAAATATTTTGTGGTTGTTGTTTTTGAGAGAAAGTCTCATAGGTTAGCTTGGACACTAACTTTTTACTGTAACTAAGGCTACCTTTGAACATATACCTCCTGCCTCTTCCCCTCAAGTGCTAGGATTATAGGTGTATGACACCATGCCTGGCTCAAAATGTTTTCTTTCTTTGCAAAATTTGGTGTTGAATTTAATCAAGTTTTTGTTTCTAACCAACATGCAGCCATCTTGGAATGGTTTACATTAGAAAATGGTTCATAGCAAGTTTTAAGAAACAAATTGTGTGGAGACAGGAGGTCTGAAGTCAGTCTTAAGATGTAAGTGTGAATCACTAGGGCCTTTCCCTTCCTCCCCAGGATATTGTTCAGACTTTGCCTGCAAATGCTGCTGGCTACTAACCAGGAATTATGAGCTTGGCATTTCTGATGGACACACCCTTGGAAATGGGGGTTTGTTCTAACAAATCCCAAGGAACCTGCTGAGGCTTGTAGTGAAACTTTAAGATATACTTCTCAGCTTAAATGAAAACAACATGGGCAGCACTCTAATATGCCCCTGTGAGGCAGATCTGGTGGTTTACTCCTAACAATTTTTATTTTAACTCTGGATCCAAAAATTTTACATGAATGGATGGATAGGTAGATAGGTAGATAGATAGATAGATAGATAGATAGATAGATAGATAGATAGATAGATAGATAGATAGATAGATAGATATGTAGGTAGGTAGGTAGGTAGGTAGGTAGGTAGGTAGGTAGGTAGGTAGGCAGGCAGGCAGGCAGGCAGGCAGACAGACAGACAGACAGACAGACAGACAGACAATACATTTCCTGATGTGGTTGCTGGGAACAAAATCTATCTGGGTCCTCTGCAAGAGCAACAAATGGTCATAACTTCTGAGCCATTTCCTCAGCCCCTAAAATATACCTCAATTAAACAAGACCTGCAATCTCAGTTAGCCAGCCCAGGACTGTGGAGTATCCAGAAACACATGACTTCTAGCCCTAAAACTTGAAAGTCTTTATTCTGACATTTAAAGGTGATTTAGAATGGTACAAAACACGTTTATCCACAAGGTAGTTGAAAAAGTTATACACGAACTATCAGTACCTCTTTTTTGAACTGAATTTTGAAAAGGCTTGCCTAATCTTCATATCCTCTGCTGTTTTTGATCATTATAATCAACTTAGGCAAATTTAACATCAGTCGTGACGAGAAATTGGGTAATTCTGTCATCTTTCTACTGCCTACCACTCTGGCTTTTTGAAAACAATCTTTCCCACAAATTTGGATTCCTGGCAAGAAACTATAACCACTAACTATGTCTCTTTCTCCAGGGTATGGATGTTCTTCAATATTTTTAGGCAAGTTTTTAAAATATTTTGTTGGTGGATAATCATTATACATGATAACAAGTTTCATTATGACAACTTCTCACATGTATATAACGTATTTTGACAACTCTCAAAAAGTATTTGACTCACTCTTTCTTTTTTCCTCACTCCTGCCAATCCCCTTCCTTCTTCCCAACTAGCTGCACTTCTACTTTCATAGATGTTCTCCCCTCCCCCGTAATGGCACAATGAGTTTCATTGGGATTGCTTAAAGAAAAATGCCCAAGCAAACCTTTAAACAACAAAATGGAGATCTACATAAACCTAAGCATTTTAAGACTGCTCAAATATTAACTTGGTAAAATCAAGGTTTTACTCTTATGTGTCTAATTGAATCCTAATAGATCTGGTGTGGACAGTCAACTGGACCAGCTTTATTTTACATTTGATGGCATATGTTGCTCACTCTGTGGTGATGTCCTTAAAGTGCAGATTTAGATCTGGTAGCTCTGGGGTGGAGTCTGAATAGTTCAGGAGATAACATTGCTGGCTCAGGGACCCCACATGAGGCTATGAGAATTTTTTAGGACAGTACTCTCAGGATTTATTTGATCAGGTTTTGAAAGGGTGTGATTATGCTCAAAATATATTCATACTAACACTCATGTGTTAGCATATCATTTTCATCTTAAAAAATATCAGCTCCAGAATAGCACTTTTTAAAGTACCATTGATCCTACTGACACACCCATTATATGAATGCTGAGTACATACATGTGTCACTTGTACATAAGAAAAATCGCCTGGATCCAGGAACTTATTCCATCTCACATAACCAATTGAACTAATGGTTAAAACCTACTTTGTCCTATAGTTTGTATCTATGTTGTACACAAAGGCTTACATTTGGAGGCATGCAAAGCAATCATCACCCTTCTTATCACTATGGCCAACTCCTATCAATGAAAAGGATTTGATTTCCTTAATATACAAATAACTTATATACAGTAACAATACCAACTAAAGTAAACTGTCTGTTCCAAGGTTTATTTTAAATTGAAAAAATATTTATAGTTCATACATTATTAATGACAGCAAAACCGGGGGAGCAGGTCAAAGATATAAGTATTTACAATAAAAAATATTTTAAAATTAAAATCAACCTATTTAAAGAAAATCAACCTTGATCCGAAAAATGTAAATTAAAATTACAGTGAGGCAGTTTGGCTTGTTAAAATAGCAAACACATAAAAAGTCAAGTAAGGGGCTGGAGAGATGGCTCAGAGGTTAAGAGTACTGCTCTTCTAGAGGTCATGAGTTCAATTCCTAGCAACCACATAGTAAAGACAAACTAGTGTCCTTGGTTCAAGAAGTTGTTTATAACCATCTTGCAGCCCTAGAGGTTATGACCTTTATGATTACCTTATTATGACTACCTGTTGTGCTTCCCTTGTTTTGACCATTTGTTATGTTCTTTCTGCTCCTGTAACCCCACTTATTTTCCCCACTTGGAAACCTCTGGCGCTGACTCTATAAAAGTCTTGTTTTCCTCACATTCAGTACTGCACTCTGAAATCCTGGCTTTGGTAGAAGTAGACAGCTGACTAAATGCAGCTTCTTTAAATCAGATAGTCATGGAATTTCCTTTCCCTCAAATCAGGTCTACCATCATTTCTCAAGTCCCAAACTGCAGGCTTTAAAGGTTTGCATTTAGAGGAAGTTAAATCCTAGCTTCTCTGCACTCTGGGGATGAAATTGACATAGTCATTCCTTAGGATTTGAAGTAATAATGTTCTATAAAACTATCATGATCCATTAATTAGCAAGTCCTGGACCACTGGCTCCTCATGGCAAACTAAGATTAGATTCCTTCAAGTCTCTGGCAACAATATTTTTGTCACCCCATCTATCTATGTCTACCTCTATTGTATGTGTGTTCTGATTAAGGGCCCCATATGCCATCTATATTAAGTGCTAATGTTAATGAACTCTCAATCAACAGTATAAAATCATACTTAAAAGAAGTTTGTTCTCTTTGAGCAAGGTACACTCGCAGCCTTCTGTGAAGAATGCTAGATAGAATGCTGTGCAATGCTCGGGAACCATTTTGAATAGGAAACTTACCAAAAAGCAGGAAAAGATAAGAAACGTGCCACTAAGGTTGTTATAAGGACACTGGCCCACATTATGCTAGCTTAAACAGCAAAGAGGGCACCATCTTGTTACACCTCACTTGGAAAGAGACTAAATGGGCAGCTCTTAACACCCTGAATTATCATCAAAGCTCTGCAAGTTTTGACATGGCAATTAACAATGAGTTTTCCAAGCAGGTGAACTCATAAATACAAAATCTAAAAACAATTAGGATAAAATGTAATTACAGCTATTATTGAAGCAAAAATTCTTTTTTAATTAAATTTTTATTTTTATATTATTTACAGTTGATTTACATTGTATCCCAGCTATAACCCCCTCCCTCATCCCTCCCAATCCTAATCTCCCTCTCTCATCTCCTCCCATGCCCCTCTCCAAGTCCATTGATAGGTGAGGTCCTCCTCCCCTTCCATCTGACCCTAGCCTATCAGGTTTCATCAGGACTGGCTGCATTGTCCTCTTCTGTGGCCTGGCAAGGATGTCCCCCTTCAGGGGGAGATGATCAAAGAGCCAGCCACTGAGTTCATATCAGAGACAGTCCCTGTTCCCCTTACTACGGTACTCACTTGGATACTGAGCTGCCATGGGTTACATCTGAGCAGGGGTTCTAGATTATATCCATGAACGGTCCTTGGTTGGAGTATCAGTCACAGAAAAGACCCCTGTGTCCAGATTTTTTGGTTTTGTTGCTCTTCTTGTAGAACTCCTAACCTTTCCAGGTCTTACTATTTCCTCCTTCTTTCATAAGATTCCCTGTACTCTACCCAGAGTTTCGTTATGAGTCTCAGCATCTGCTTTGATACAAAAGCTCTGCTTTTGAACTTGCAGAGCTTTGATGATAATTCAGGGTGTTAAGAGCTGCCCATTTCGTCTCTTTCCAAGTGAGGTGTAACAAGATGGTGCCCTCTTTGCTGGGTTGAGTCTTTCACAGGCTGTCTGTGGTAGGCTCCTGTCCTGTTTCCTGTTTTGTCCTTCTTCCAATGTCCATCCTGTTTGTCTTTCTGAGTGAGGCAAGAGGAAAGCACCAAACATCATCATTCTATAGATAAACTTCTTCACCAAGTTCTGTGATTTATGAGGTTGTCCTTCCAGGGCACTTGACATAATGGAAACAAGAGCAATCTGTTCAGCAGCCATTTTCTCTCCATTAATTTCTTTATTTATTCACTTTACATCCTGATCACAGCCCCCCTCCCTCCTCTCCTCCCAGTGCCACTCTCACACCCCTGCCCCTACTCTCCTTTCCTTTTCTCCTCAAAGAACGGAAGTCCTCCATGGGTACCAACCCACTCTGGCACATTAAGTTGAAGCAAAACTATATGCATCCTCTCCCACTGAGATCAAACAAAGCAGCCCAGCTAGGAAAAAGAGATCCAAAGGCAAACAACAGAGTCATAGATAGCCCCTACTCTCATTGTTAGGGACCCACATGATTACCAAGCTGCACATCTACTACATATGTGCACAGTGCCTAAGTAGAGTCCATACATGCTCTTCAGTTGGTGGTTCCGTCTCTGTGAGGGCCCACAGGCTCAGCTTAGTTCACTCTGTAGGTCTTCTTGTTGTGTCCTTGATGCCTCCTGGTTCCTGCAACCCTTCCCCCTAGTCTTCCACATGACTCCCTGAGCTGCACCTATTGTTGACTCTGTGTCACGTCGGCAGTCATTTTGTTTAATATAGTCATTGTCTTCAACAAGAGCCAGTTACTGAGTATCCCTACGTAGAGAACACAGAGAGGTGTGGGCTAATCTACACCACAACTTATAATCCTCCTGAGCAGGGTAAGGGGAGGTTGAGACAGGTCCTGACTCTAACGGCGGTAGCTTAAGGCTACCATCAAGGTATACATATATTTTAAACTGATACAAACATAATGCCATACAGATCAAATGAATTAGAAAGTACATCCTCTTGGGGTTGTTTGGAAAACATGATGTAGGTACTAATATATAAAAAAAATTAAAGGATTTGTAAGATGGCAACCAGAGTTCTGGAGTTCTGGACAAAGGCTTGGAATCCAATACAGGTATAAAGAAGGTGAAAGTATGGCTCCCACCATTGCTGTAAAGTAAGACACAGTGCAGCCAGTGTGTTAGCAGAGAAGATAACTCAAAGGCAAATGGCTAAATGAAAGCAGATTTAACTAACCTCATCATGTTCCTGGAAGTTTCTTGGTTAAATCTTTCCATGATTAAATAGCATGATCAAATCTTCCCCTGTCTGTTTTAATGTCCTTAACTAGAATACATATGGAAGCAAGCAGGGTTCAAGCCTCATCCTTTAGCTGCATTCTCTGTCTTCTACCAACACTTCCCAACACACAGCACATCCCCAACATATGAAAGATCAGCCTCCACCAACCCTTGTATGCCATAAGCTTGGGGTAAATATTTACTAATTCACTACTTGGCTTTACGAATGCACTAAGCCTTTAAGAAGGCCCACTCTGTTTACCATGGATATGGGTGGTTCTCATGGAGAAACAGTTTAACCTTTGCAATGTCCCCCAAGGTTTCCCAGAATATGTGTAGAGAACTGGAGTCATTGAAAATGGCCCAATATTACATTACCCATCTTTATTTCTTATCTAACTAAAAGCAAAAGGTATAGTAAAAAGAATCTCCAAATTTTGTAATTAAATTTATAAATATGTGAGTGTGTCCATAAATCTTCTGCCTTATTTGATCTCAGTGGGAGAGGATGCATAGAGTTTTGCTTCAACTTGATGTGCCAGAGTGGGTTGGTACCCATGGAGGACTTCCTTTCTTTGAGGAGAAAAGGAAAGGAGAGTGGGGGCAGGGGTGTGAGAGTGGCACTAGGAGGAGAGGAGGGAGGGGGGCTGTGATCAGGATGTAACCATTTCTTCAGCTATTCACTCTACATCCCTCCTCTACCCCTGTTCCCTCCCCTCCCTTCTTCCTTCTTCCCCCTATCCCCCTTCCCCGGTTCCTCAGAAATGGGAACCCCTCCCCAATAACCCACATCAGTACATCCAGTCACATCAGTACTAAGCACTTCCTCTTTCACAGTGTCCTGGCAAAACAGCCCCACCAGGGAGAAGTGATCAAGAAGCATGCAACAGAGACCAGGTCAGAGACAGTTCCTGTTCCCCTTTCTAGGGGACCCACATAGGGACTAAGTTGCCCACTGGGTACTTATATGTAGAGGGCCTAGGTCCAGTCCATGCTTGGATCTTGGTTGGTGCTTCAGTCTCTGCAAGGTCCCCTTATCCCAGGTTAGTTGGCAGTGTTGGTCTTCTTGTGGAGCTCCTTTCCCCTCCGGGTCCTTCCATCCTTCCCCCACTCTTCCACAAGGATTCCTGTGCTCCACCCTATGTTTGGCTGTGAGTCTCAGCTTCTCTTCCAATCTCTTGCTGAGTGGAGTCTCTCAGAGGACAGTCATGATAGGAGCCTGTCTACAAATATAGCAGAGTGTTGTTAATAGTATCACGAGTTGGCTGTCTCTCATGGAATGAGTGTCAGACTGGGCCTGGCATTGGTTGGACATTCCCTCAATCTCTGCTCTATATTCTCCCTGTACATCTTGTAGGCAGGGTCATTTTGGGGTTGAAGATTTTGTGGGTGGGTTGGTGTTCCACTACCTCCATAAGGAGTCATGTCTGGTTAGAGGGTGGCCTCTTCAGTCTCCATGATACCCACTTTTAGGAGTCTCAGCTTGAATGACCCCCATATCCTCCCAGATATGGAATTTTAAGGGTTAAATTTTGGCTACCTGATTTTAACTCTTTAGAACGTAATACAATACTCATTGAGTTCTTAAATTATGTGTTGCTGTTTATGTTACATGAAGTTAAACATTTCTGTATACTCTTGGGAAAAACAATATTTTCTTTATAAATTAGTTAATCATATCTTGTGGCATGGTGAAACACAGGTATCTGTCTGTCTTTCTTTTCCCATGCTGTGCTGCCTGGATTTGATTTGATTTGATTTTTATGAGTCCTAAGCATAAAACAGATTTAGCCACGAAACCAGGCTTCAAGCTAAGATGAACAAAGGACTGCCATCTGCTCTGTCCCTGACTGATATAAGAACAACATCAAAAAGGTATCTCTTTGCTCATTGCCAGGGGGATTAATTATATATTTTTAATAAAACAATTATTGTTCTTTATTAACCTCTCAGATAGAAATGTCAGCAGGACACAAATTAAATATTATTGAAAATATTTAAATTTAAATTTGAGTATATTTTATATAAAATTGCTATAACAACTATAAAGCAGCCTATCACTATCGCCTATTGATTTTTGCCTATATTCATTGCTTCTGATTAAATTTTCTATCAGAAGTAAAAATCAAATTTTTAAAGGCACATTTTGCATGAAATCTTTGTGTTAGTATTTAGATAAAAATGTTGTGCACACAACCGATCTTAAATCGAATGAAGTTTATTGGATGGAAATGGGGAGGGGGAGAGAAATGGTGGGGGAATCACCTGACAGAGAGGGAAGAGAAGACAAGAGAAGGAAGAGGAGGAGAACAATAAAGAGGCAGGAGTGGCCAACAAGTCACTATGTACTTGGCCTAGAAAATGTCATAGGACATAGGTACTGACATAGGATATTGTCAGGACCTCATGGTTCCTGAGGGAAGACCAGTTGAATTGCCTTCATAATATTACATTCCTCCCTTTTTGTTTAATTAAAAAATGAGGAGCTTGGGCTGCTTCTCATGTATGGCAAGGAAAAGGATATAAATGTAGGTTTATTGGAAGTAGCTCTTGATCACCATGCAAGCGGATGAGAGAGAGAGAGAGACAGAGAGAGAGAGACAGAGACAGAGACAGAGAGAGAAAGGCTCCAAAGTGTCCAGATTACATGGTGAGGAGGAGGGAAAGTCCCTTCACTAGAAAGTTCAGGGAAGAGGGTTGCCAGTAGAGTCACCAGCCATGCACTGCAGCAGGTAGGGACTGAGGAGTGCTGGGAGAATCTTGAGCTACTTGTCCTGGGCCTGAAGCACACCATTCCAGCCTTTTGTTAGTAATAAGTGAATAATGGGCATAGATCCTCTTCTGGCTACTTCCTGCTGACAGTGGTGGTGCTATAGGGAGGTCAAAAGGCTGAAATGCTGGCCAAGCCCAGGAAGAACAGGCTGTTTTAATGCTGTCCAGGTTCTGTGAGAACATCCATGGCTGGAAGTGAAAGTCCAGGTCAGGCTTGACACAGTCTGCGAAGTTAGACTGGAACACCTGTGGTTACTGCTTTGGCTCTGTCGTGGATGTAGGAAATACCTGGGTCTGGCAGGACACTGGAATATATATGTTTATATATATATAAACATATATATATATATATAAACATATATATATATATATATATAAGTAGGTTGTGTGTGTATTTTTTTAACTTTTTGAGAGAGCGAACAGAGATGGAAGAAGAGACTTGAACATAGGAACCTCCATTTACCCGATCACTGACAGTAATTTAAAAGATTTTGCTTTGGATCTGTCGTCTAAGGAAATTGAGGCCAAGTTTGGTTGCAGAAACATGTAAGCCTAGAGGCCCTTAATGTGGGCACTAGGTGTCCAAATTTAAAATTACTTAGAAGGCATCTCAGAGGACAGCCTGGGTATATGGTGGAAGATACAGTTTCCATGGATGAAGAGATAAAAGTCAGTTTTGCCAGTCTTTGGAGTGTCCCCACAAAGTACAGAAACAGAGGTATTGGGGCACAAGCTGGCAAAGCAGGCCATCACAAGCAGTGAGTACCAGGGGCCATGGGGAAGACTCCCAGGAGTCATGGCTCACCTAGTACTAGGATTTTCCAAGGGTACACCAGATGCACAAGAGGAAAGGAAAAGCCTAGAGAGACCAAACCTTTCAGTAAAAAGAATAAGATTATTCACCCAAGGGAAGGCATTTGTGTGAGGATTGGTGAGAAGGAAGTGTACCTCGTTCCCCAGTGAAACAGAGAGATACCAGTCAGTCTCTCAGACAAAGGAGAAAGTTTAAGCCAACCATGAAAAGGAACTCATCAGTCTGCCGGTGTTGGATGTATGGATGTGGTGATTGGGTAGCCAATAAAGAGGAGTCCAAAAATCAGCAAAAGTGTGTATGTGGGAATCCTACCTTTTGAGATAGACAATAAGTGCAGTATTTTTCTGGATCCCAAATGACCTGAGAGATTGGATTTTCTGAAGCTTACAAGAATCTCTTTTAAGTTTTACAAAGGAGATAAAAGTTTAGACATGTTAGCATCACCATTGTAATATGCATTGAAATATACATTGTAGAAAAGGTAGTAGACATACACCTTTTTGTTACCAGCATAAACTTTTTTTAAGGTGAGCTCTGCAAACGCAGAGACCTTCCATGAAGTAGAAGGGGCAAAACCTCACTTGGTCTTAATTTTAGTATGATTATACATTACTGAAAAGAGGCTTAATCAATTTTTAAGTTTGCATTTACCAACCTTAAAACCCTTTCTTAGACCCTCAAATATTTATAACTTAAATTTATCAACCTTAGGCCTTTGTATCTAGCTATTTACCATGAGACATATGTGAGACTGCTATGAACATATATTGTCCTTTGGTTAAAGGGATGGTAAAAGGTTACATCTGAGTCCTGTTTTTTAAGTCTGATAGCAAACTAGACTGTCTAGACTTAAGAATAACAATTCTGAGTGAGGCTTAAGGCGTGGTCTCCTGCCTATGAAGAGAACTGAGAAAGCATCTGAAGTCTCCCAACACAGAAGTTGGTTGTATGCCTGTGGGGCCAGAGTGTGAGGCCCAAACAGACCTGCATTGTTACCCTGGCCTGGATAAGGGTGGTGGTGGTTGTTGAATCTAGGAGCCATTTTTTCCTCTTCCAGGCCAAGGAGCTGGAAAGCTGGAAGTGTCTGTGGCTCTTGTGCTGGTTGAGCCTCAATAGCTGGGCATAAAGGACAAGCCTGCATAGGAGTATTTTGACTTCCAGAGGCCAGTCTGCCAGAAGGTAGCCATGGCTTGTTGAGGCAGCTTCGGGACCAGTGTCCCCTTTGGCTGCATTTGAAATAGTCACCTGGTGAAACTGACTTTTGATAACATTATAATTGACTAATTATAATGTTATCATAATTAGAAAATAAGGCCAAGCATATTTTAAATTTAATAGTGAAGATAAAGCACAATGACCAAGTTTTAACATAAATAAATAAATGCCTTTAATATTAATAAATCTTACTTTAGAGTATTGGTAAAAACTTGTATGTAGTAACCCCTGGGTTATGAGTTTTAAAACCAACAATATAAGGCAATTTTAAAATTACATTTGAATTTATATCAAACCCATTGTCTGGAAAGCCTAGTGGTGAATCTGGATCACAAGCAGCTGGTGGTGGGAAAAACAGCATTTATTAATTTAGTAGTTGATAAAGACATAGGCAGTTAGAACTATATTTTAAATTAGCTTAAATTTGAATAAATCTTTATAACTTTGAAATTTTAGCATTATATAAAATTGTTTTGAACCAAGGTTGAGTCATATATGTTATATATATAGCATATATATATATGTTATATATATAGCATGTTGTAAAATATAACTTTAAATGTATATAAAAATCCATACCCATTTTAAATGAGACTTGTTGCTTTTAGTCTAAAAGGAGATAAAAATAAACAGTTATGACTAAGGAAGTATTGTAAATGTAAACCCAATGAGTAAATTATATAAATTTTTAGATAAAAATTTACAGTGTTTAAATATAGAGAGAGCAGAGTGTACAGAAATCAGGAAGAAAAGATTTTTAAAAGCTGGTGAGAGGTCAAAGAATTAAAAATTAGTTTTTTGGGGTATTGGTTGGTTTAAAGTTTAAAGCACAAGACTGAACAAAGGCCAGCCAGCTGGAGGCATGTCCAGCCACCTAGTGAGAGGAACTAGCCTTATGGTCCTCTTTTCCTGCCCACTAGAGATACAGTTTCTAGCAAACAGACCCAGATGGATAGGGTAGAACCATTTATGGACTTGACGCCTAAAGTAAACCAATCATTTCAAAACTCAATTTCCCTTACCCAATCATGTAACACCAAGGCATGTAACTCAATGCTTGCGATTTTGCCCTTTAAAAACCTTGTTCCCCTAAACCTCCAGGCTGCATTCCTCTTCACCAGAGAGGTTGCTGACACCCCGGCTCAAGCTTGAATTAAATAAACCTTCATGTATTTTGCAGCAGAGTCCATTCCTGGTGGTCTTTGGGGGGTCTCACGAACTGGGCATAACACTGGGAAGTAGGGTCTAAAAAGTCAGAAATATTTTGAGAGCCAGTTTAGAAGGAGAGGCTTGGATATTTGCAGAAGTGGGGGAGGGGTGAGCACATGGTTCTTCTTCTCTATTTTAAAATCAACATGGCTGCTTGCCATAGGAGTTGTAGCCACCGTGGCATAGTGAGAACAGGGTCGCAGGACCCAGAGCCTTGCTGATGGCTTGGAGGTCCCTGCCGGACAGCAGTTCTAAACTTTCTGGGGGTGGCATGGCTGATCAGTTATCCGTGCAGTTCAAAAACCCTGCTCCGCATTTAAGCACGTAAGAGGGGTGGGGAATTTAAAACCCTAATTCCTGGGGCCTGAGGCAGTGGCAAATTTTAAAGCCGTTTGAGGGTAGTTTTGTGGGTTTTTTTTTTTTTGTTCCATTTGTTTGTTTCTCTTCTGTGCTGTAAGCGAGGGTCTCAAGGCTTGGCTTACGTAATAGCGAAGTCTAGCAAGATGGAGCTGAAAAGCTGGAGCAGATGAGGAGGTCTGAGAGAAAAAGTTCTGAGTGACAGATGAGTGTTGCAGCGGCAGTGGCAGGTTAAATGATCAAGAAAAGAGGAGGAGATGAGGGTGCAAAAGAAAGATTTGTTGTGGGCAGGCAGGCATGTGAAGAGGGGTTCTAGCGTGTCTAAACATTGCTAGAGGAGCCCCTTCCAGGATTCAGTACTAAATGTAAGTATTTAGATTAAAATGCCATGCACACAACCAATCTGAAATCCAATGGGGTTTATTGGATGGAGATGGAAAGAGAGAGAGAAAGAGAGAGATGGAGGTGCACCTCGACAGAGGGAGGGGAGAGAAAACAAGAGAAGGGAAGAGGAAGAGAGCAAGAGAGGGGTGGGAGTGGCAGCCGGTCACTATGTACCTGGCCCAGATGCCGTTATAGGACATAGGTACTGACAGAAGATGTTGTTAGGACCCTGAAGGTTCCCTAAGGGAGGGCCAGTTGAATTGCCTGTACAACATAACACTTCATACTTACTGTTTCAAAACTTTGGTCTGGATGATCAGGAAATCCTCCTTAAATTCATCAAACAGTTGAAATGGATCCAGATTTTTCAACTGTAATAATAAAAACTGACATGTTAGACATGGCTTTTAAGTCACACTACAGGGGCTACATTCATAGACATATCTAACAAAACTCACTGAAGATTGTGCAGCCACCGCACATTTCTAAACTGCGAATTATATTCAGGAAGAAACTATGCCCCACAGGAGGGTTCATTGATTACATTAGAATTAACATTGTAAGAAAAGAGCAAAGAGTGCAAAAACATTTCGTGATTATCTACAATACAGTCAAGTAAGTCATGATTAGTCTGTAACAGATTCTTAACATCATGAGGTAAGAGTTTTTAATAAAATCAATAACTGCGAAATGTTTATGAGTGCCCTCAAGGAAAACAACTTCACACATATGAGAACAGGTGACATCACAGAATTGACTACCAGGGAAGCCACTCTTGAGCTGAGTCTTGAAGGCATGTTGGAGCTAATCAAGTGGAAAGGAGAGAAGGAGGAATGTTCCAGAAAGAAGAGGAATACAAGAGATTGCTGTGCTTAACAAAGTCTCTGCCTATCACCCATTGGAATTTCAAGTGCACATAAAATTAAAAGTTCCTGAACATTCTTACACAGAAACAGATATGCTTCAAAATTTTATTTAATACGCTTTTAGTTTCTTCTATCAACTATGTTACTCATATGTATGTGCATATATATATATATATATCAATTCTTGCTTTTTATTAATGGCTCAAATAAGAATGTCATCAGTGATACAAATCAAATGAAAAGAGTAAATATGTAAAACTGACTATATTATGTTTAAAAATTATTATTATACCTCTATAATAATCATAGAATTATGATGAGCAATAGGCAAAGAATAGAGGTTAAAGTTTTTGGGCTTTGACACAAGTTCCCATTTTGTATCTCAGACTGGCCTCAAGCTCTCAATCCTCCATATCCTAAGAGTTAGAATGAAAAGTATGCAATACTATTCCTAATTATAGTTCATATCATTTTTAGTTGTTTAACTAATTAGTTTATTCACTTTGTATCCCAGCTGTAGCCCCCTCCTTCATTCCTTCCCAATCCCACCCTCCCTCTCTCATCTCCTCCCATGCCCCTCCCCCAGTCCACTGATAGGGGAGGTCCTCCTCCCCTTCCATCTGACCCTAGCCTATCAGGTCTCATCAGGACTGGCTGCATTGTCTTACTCTGTGGCCTGGTAAGGCTGCTTCTCACTCAGGGGGAGGTGATCAAAGAGCCAGCCACTGAGTTCATGTCAGAGACAGTCCCTGTTCCTACTACTAGTGAACCCACTTGGAGACTGAGCTGCCATGGGGTACATCTGTGCAGGGGTTCTAGGTTATCTCCATGCATGGTCCTTGATTGGATTACCAGTCTCAGAAAATACCCCTTTGCCCAGTATTTTTTCTTGGTACTGTTGCTCTCCTTGTGTAGCTCCTGTCCTCTCCAGGTCTTTCTATCTTCCCCTTCTTCCGGAATTTGGATCTTATCCTGAAGGTGATGGGTTATAGTTGAGAGCTGAGATAATTAACTAGTAAAAAAATCATTCTACAGATGATGAGAGATATTCAATATTCTGTGCCGGAGCAAGGGTCAGAAATAAGATAGTATATTCCCTTGATAAGATTAAGGAGCTGGCCTTCCATTTCTAGTTTATTAAGTTTATCAATGGATTTTGAATTCAGCTGAGCTAATTGTGTCTCTTTTTCTCCTTTGTCTCTTAATATGGATGAAGGTGAAATAAATATTTATTGCTTCTTGGTGCCAAAGAGATTCATATAGGCAAATAAACTTCTGTCAAATAAAGTGTGAACACACAAAGTCCCCCCTTTTCAGTCCACCCTTGTCAATTATCACTATCAACCACCAGTAGAATAGTAATTATTCACTGTTACTGCTCTGGAATGAAAAATCTCAAAATACGGAGGCAACTTTTGGCATTGGGTAATAAGTTCAAAGCTAGAAAGCTTTTAAGATTCATCCTAGACAAAAATCAAAGCTACACTATTGTCACTGGAGTGTGAAATTTGGAGGGCCAAAAGGAATGAAGGAGAGCCACAGACAGCAGCCCAGTCCTCTTAAACACTATCAGAACAATCCGGAATGAAATGTTGGTAGTAACAAACACACATAATTTCTCAGAAAGAAATGAAGCACACACTGGAAGCTGGAGGAAAGGTGATCCTGGTTACAAGGCAAAGAACGTGGCTGAATTATGTTCTTGTCCTTGTGTTTTATGGCTAGCCAAACCTTCAAGTAATGAAATTAGATATTTAACTTAGATAAAGGTATTTTAAACAAAACACTGGAGGTGTGACATGGTTCCTTCTGACCACATGTAAGAGAATGTAAGAAGAGAGAAATAAAACACAGAATGGTTAATAGTTTTAGTTAATTCCCCAATTCAATCACACCTCTCTTTTTCTATCTTTCTTTCTTTCTTTTCTTTTCTTTTCTTTTCTTTTTTCTTTTGTTTTTGTTGTTATTTTGTTTTTCAAGACAGGATTTCTCTGTGTAGCTTTGGCTGTCGTGGACTCATTTCGTAGACCAGGCTGGCCTCGAACTCATACAGATCTACCTTCCTCTGCCTCCCAGAGTGCTGGAATCAAAGGAGTATGCCACCACAGCTGGCTTCCTATGTGTTTCTTTTCTTTCAAACACTTCCAAATAAATTTGAATGGCTTGGAAAATATTCAGCCATCTTGTAAAGAATGAGAAGGCATGTCATCAAGATTGTGGCCAAAAAGCTATTTGAAAAAGAGCCATCTAAACAGAATACAGGAACTACTGCCCCCAAACAATAGAACAATTGGTCCTTTGTCTTTGTCTTAGTCCACTCAAGGTGCTTTCACAAAATGTCATAAAGTGAGTACCTTCAAAGTAACAAATGTAAAATATACTTCTTATGGTGCTGGAAGCTCAGAGGTCCAAGATTAAGGTAGCAGCAGCTTTAATGTCTAATAAAAATCTACTTTCTGATTCATAGGCAATACCTTCCAGCTGTTTCTTCACATGATGGCAAGGCCCACTTAACTCTCTCTGATCCTCAACTAAAGGACATTAATGCCACAGGAGCATATTTCAGCCTTATGACATAACTTCTAAAGACACTGCCTGCTAATACCATCAACTTGAACCTAGGCTGTCAAACTTGGATTTGGGGAAGGACACATACATTTAAACCGTATCAGTATTTTTCTTGATTCATTACACATTGGCTTCTTCTAGTCACCAATTTATGCCATATGAACACACCCAACTTGGTATAAGTAAAGGCTACAGAATCCATGTAGCTGATCAAGAGTCAGAGGTGAACTGTTCAACTGGCCAGAAGACAAGAGTCATGAATAAGAAATGCTCCAATAAACAAGAGTTTATTGTATTAGACTGTTGTACTGAAGTGCTACTTGCAGCAGGGCTGAAAATCAGTTCTTACCAGTCTCCAAACATTTACCATAACATGAGCAACATGTTCAACAAACATGTTCCATATGTCCACAAGAACAGACTTCTACGAGAATTCTGATTTTCTAAAATATTTTTTAATTAAGTCCCCAATTCAATCACAGCTCTCTTTTCTTATGTGTTTCTTTTCCTTCAAATACTTCCAAATCCTTTAGCTGCCAAATTTATCTGGCAGCTTCCAAGATTTTTCTTTCAACATCCTCAGAACTCCAAACAAAACCTGTGGCCACCAACCCTCTGGCCTGTAGCAACCATGTAATAAATCTCCAATAGGCCAGCAGGTTTTGGAAGTCAGGAAATGCTGGAAGTGCCTGTCAGAAATGCGGGCCTTTGGAGATAGGACTGATTCTTTCCAAATGACCCTCTATCGAGTCCAGAACAATTCTAATTATGCTGAGTGCAGTCCACAAACTCTGGGTGGTACTTTTGTTAGGTTCTTTAGCCTCTTGTAGCTAGGTTCTATGACTGAATCTGGCTAACATCTGGCAATTCCAGGGTGGACCTTTTTAGGGGCTATCCCTATCAAATGAGGATGAACAGTTAATATTTGTCCTTTTGTTTTTTGTTCTCTTCAGAGGGCAGGTGGTGGTTGTTATTGCCTTACCAAACAGCTATTTGATAATATCAAGGAATTATTTGAATATTGTAATATGTTAAGAGGGCTATAATTATATTTTTATCATCATCTTTTCTTGTATCATCTCCCTCCACATCTTTATATTAATTTGTTAGAAGGCAATCAAAGTGAAATTTTTCACTGTGTTATTTTCATATATCAGGACCCGGAACATTCATTGTACTATTTCCTTTAGTTTTCTTTGTTTTAAGTTATTCTTTTAAGTAATTAAATAACCTAAAGAGAATCACATTCTGCTAAATAGTATCTGGTGGAATCAGGCAGCATAGAGACATGTACAAATAAATGATGGGTTTCTCTCCTTTTGGGAGCAGAGAGGAACCACCTCTCAACAACTTACTACTCAGTCATTCCAACTCTGTGACTATCTAGCCTAGTACATGGATAACAGTATTGAAATACACAAGCCAGCCCTAGCCCATCTCTTCTTTGTTGCTAACCATGGAAAGGCTCATTGTAAGTTCCTCTTCAACTTCTACATTTGCAGTGGTAGTAAGAAAAAACAAAAACCCTATGGCAGCTACTAAAATGCAGCCCTTTTGCAGCTTCAATGCAAAAATAGCTTTGTAGTCCAAAGTTTCTATTTCTTCTTTGGTGCATAAACTTTGAACAGTAACCTACTTAATGTAGGCACATGCCTTCATTCTCTGCTGGTGGGGGTGGAGAGGTCTACCTTTCTGTAGAATGTGGAAATACGTTAACAACACCAACAGTCCAAATCAGAGCCTTGAGCACAAGAATAATGGTAGGCTTACAAGTGAAAAACTGAGTAATTTTTAAAGTGATATTTATGAGGAATTTATAATAACACAGAAATCTCCTGTGTCACCATGTTAAGTGAAAAACTTCAGGGCACAAAACTGTGACTTCTGTATAATCCTCAACAATGTAGAACAGTGGTTCTTAACCTATGAGTCAGGACCCCCTTAGCAAACTATCTCCAAAAATATTTATGTTTCAATTCATAACAGTAGGAAAATTAGTTACAAAATAGGAACAAAAATAATTTTATGGTTGAAATCACCACAACATGAGGAACTGTATTAAAGGGTCACAACATTAGGAAGGTTGAGAACCACTGAGGTAGACAGAACATACTTGTTTGGAAACACCTTCGTTCTCATTTGTGATTAAATAAAGTTGATGACATTCACAATTATTTCTCTTTCTTCCATTAAGGTTACAGAACACCTGTGACACAGGAGACCTGAATTTAAATACCATATCAGGGTCTTAAACAATGTAGGTTTCAGTCAAGCGTTGTTATATAGGATAAAGTATAAAATTTAAAGATGTAAAATTGCATTGGGGGAAAATTACATCTTTGTTTTCACTAACGTATTTTTTTCTGAATTTTTATCATAGTAAAATATACATAAAATGAAATTTATCATTTTTGAAGTTTTTTTTATTCTTTTAAAAAACTCTTTGTAGATGTCTCTGTTTGTGTCTCTATAAGAGTATGTGCATTTAAATGAAGGTGCCCTCAGAGACAAGAGGCACCAGATCACCCTGGAGCTGGAGTTACAGGTGGATGTAAGTCACCAGATATGGGTGCTAGGAATAAAACTCAGGTCCTCTACAAAAGCACTACACTCCTAACCACCAAGCCATCTCCCTAGCCCCAAGATTTAGCATTTCCACAACTTTAAGAACACAGTTCTGTCCTCTCCAGGCCTTTTTTCTATTCCCCTTCTTTCATAAGACTCCCTGTACTCTGCCCAAAGTTTGGCTATGAATCTGAGCATCTGTTTTGATACCCTGCTGGGGAGAGTCTTTCAGAAGCCCTCTGTTGTAGGCTCCTGTCCTGTTCCCTGTTTTCTCCCTCTTCCAATGTCTGTCTGTTTGCCTTTCTGGGTGAAGATTGATCATGTTACCCAAGGTCCACCTTTTTGCTTAGTTTCTTTAGGTGAATAGATTTTAGTATGTTTATCTGAAAGACCTGGAGGGGCCAGGAGCTCCACAAGGAGAGCAACAGAACCAAGAAATCTGGGCCCAGGGGTCTTTTCTGAGACTGATATTCCAAACAAGAATCATGCATAGAGATAACCTAGAACCCCTGCACAGATGTACCCCATGGCAGCTCAGTGTCCAAGTGCGTTCCATAGTAACAGGAACAGGGAGTGTCTCTGACATGAACTCAGTGGCTGGCTCTTTGACCTCCTCCCCCTGAGGGGGAAGCAGCCTTACCAGGCCACAGAGGAAGATAATGCAGTAAGTCCTGATGAGACCTGATACACTAGGTGAGAGGGAAGGGGAAGAAGACCTCTCCTATCAGTGGTCTTGGGGAGGGGTATGGGAGGAGATGAGGGAGGATGGGATTGGGGGGGGAAGATGGAGGTTGCTACAGCTGGGATACAAAGTGAATAAACTGTAATTAATATAAAAAATGAAAAAAGTGCACAGTTCTGTTCTGTAACTATCGCTGTCATCTCCAGACTCAAATTCAGTTTCTTCTTTAATTATGAGTAAACTCAGTCAATTAAAACAAATTACCAGTAATTGTGATTCTGGCACCAATAGAAAGAAAACAATTTTCATAATGCATTGTATCTGTGAATAGGTATGTATAAATATTGTTCAAAATTGAAATGAGATGCATCACTCAAGACCTTTTCATTTAATATAAAAATACTAGATGACTAAATCATTTCCAAAATAAAAAGTATCCCACCATGTTATAATGTAAAAATGTTCCTTGGAAATTCATCTGTTCTATTTTATTTACTTCAAAACACTGTTTTACAAAGGAATTGATATGTTTCACTAGACCACCAAAGCAGCTCATAGTATTAAAAAAAAAAGTGAAGACACTCTCATCGGATGGATATGTTCTTGATAGTCTAATTAAAGTCATAGCTACCCTCAATACACAGTAACAGCTTACTAACCGGTATCTATGAGGTCTCAGAACTTTCCTAAGCTTTTTCTGTTGATGATGACATCTTATAAACCATGACACCACATCCATCTGGCCCTATGTAGTTAGCTATTAAAATAAACCTATTTATGTATTTTCTTTGACAAATGGTACATTTTGGATTTCAGGAGCTATATATGAATGAGTTAGTGTTGGAAAGAGAAATGGCAAAAGCACCAAACAGAAGAAAGAAAACTGACAGGGCTGATGAGGGAGAAGTGTTTGCTACCTTATCACAATGGCCAATCAACACCAGACTGGGTAAAATAAGGCAGGCACAGAAGGAGAAATACTGTATACCTTCAGTTGTGTGTGGAATCTAAACAAACAGAAACACAGACTGGAATGGTGACCCTGGAGACTGAAGTGAGATGATGGAGAAATATTGGTCAGTCAGGTAGAATAAGTTCAAGAAATCAGTAGCACTGATAAGTATAAAATGATGTATATAGTTGAAACTTGCTAAGACTAGTTTTTTTTTAATTATGATGTAAAGTAATCCAGATGTTGGTTTGCTACTTTTGACCATTCCTTGTCCTATACAAATACAAACATCCTGTTATACACAATACACACATTTTTTCTTTTTTTTTAATTTTCTTTTTTTTTTATTTATTTTTATCTCAGTCACAGGTTAGGTACTTTGAATCCCAGGCGTAGCCCCCTCCCCCATTCCCTCCTACCCTCCCACTCCCTCCCTCATCTCCCTCCTCCCCGCCCCCTCCAAGTCCACCAACAGGGGAGGACCTCCTTATGTTTTCAAAATTTAAAACACCAAACCCATCAATAATGTAGAGCAACGCTCATTGAAGAAAGCCAAGACTTTTCAAACCCTACAAGCAAAGGTGAGCCTGGCAATACCAAATATTCAGGAGGCTAAAGCAGAAGGAATTAAGTTCAAGGCCAGCCTAAGCAATCCTCTCATTGCCCAAAAAGAGGACTATAGGTACAACTCAGTGATAGAGTGCTTGCCTGGCATGTGCAAAGGCTTCCATGTGTTCAATATCCAGTACTGAAAAAATAAACTGATTAGCAAAACAATTCCATAAACATTTTTCAAACACACTTTTTTTAAATCAAAAAATAGACAAAGTAACCTTTACAGAATGAGAGGGGTAAAGCTTAGCAATGAGGCAGTATGAAAATCCTGGAGCACAATTTGAGAGTGCTAATATGTCCTACTTCTACCCCTGCATTTCTTCTCTTAGTCACAACATTTAATGTGGGATGGCACATTAAAGTATGTTATAGCTTTTTACTGTGAGCACTCTTTGATACCTTTCTGTGCATCCAAGACCTGTCCCTAAATTTCACGTATTCCCTACTATTGAAAAAACAAACAAAAAAAACTGCTCTAATGTCAAACAACATCTAGAGGCACATTCTCTCAATTTCACTGTGCTCTTGTCACACAACAGAGGTTTCCAGAGCTGGATCTCAGTGCACAAATATAAATCCTTTATGCAGTGTGATTAGTCAGGAACCTGACACATGAAAAGCCAATCAGATTGTCTTCCCTAGGAATCTAAAGCTGAAACCCAGTTACTTGTGCTTTGAAGTATGAGCATGTAAGCAAGGGTGGAAAAGCTACATTTAGAGATATGCATGCTGAGGCTGACAGCCAGCATGCTTCTCAACTCAAGGCAGTACATGGCTATGCAGAGAAAGCCAGACATACCTCCCAGAGTTCAGCTGCACCTGCTCCCCAGAACCTCTTTATTCACATTCCAGAGGCCTCCTTTAGGCTGGGATTCATCCACATGTGGCCCCAATTGTGGACGCTCATGTTTCTCTCTATCTGGAACCCCACAGGGAAGTTCGTGACCACCTTGGCCTTCTCTTCTGAAATCCCCTTCAATATCTCATCAGCCTCTTTAGAAAAGAGAGCATGAAAAACGAATCCAGCCAGCATACCTCAGATCTGCCAATGCTTCTGAGGACCTATGCCCCAACCCCCTCTGGCTACTCCCGACTCAGTACTGAGAGAGTAACCTTCTTAGAGGATGCCATTTTGAAGTTTATAAGTAATGTTTTCTGGTCTTGAGCTGTAGAGGATGGAGGGCAAGAAGAAAGACAACAAAAGAAATCAATGGAGAAAATATCTCCGGACTATAAACTAAGGATATTAACATTAGACCTGCTCCAGATTCCAACAGTCTAAGTCTTAACCAAGCAAATATCACAGATTAGATACAGTGGGCCCCCTTTCTAACGTCAGGTGTTTGCAGACAAGCAATCCTAAATCCCCAGATCTGTTCACCATATGAACTGACCCTTCAAAGACTCCTTACTGAAACCAAAAGAAGTGCATTAACAAGAAGCCGATTCTAGAACTGGAATCTAAGATTTCTATCTCAGCTTTGCCACACTCCAAACTCGTTTCACTTGGGGTGCTCCGTACCTCACCTTTTCTATGTACAAAATGAGATTGAGAAATATCTGCCTGATAGGATGCAAATAATGCTATGAGAAAGTGAGCTGCTGTTATTTATAGGAACTCAACACAGGTGTGCCCTCCAGTTAGTGAAAGCAAATCCTAAAATGTATCCTCTCTAGCAGATAAGCAATACATATCTATTGGACCATGAAATGTGGGTCATGGAAATGAGCCTGTGACTACAGGCATGACATCATCCACACACACGTGCTTAGTAAGTAATTTTTCCTCAACCTAATTTTTCTGGGTCCTTCCAGACTCTCACAATTAGGCCCTACACACAGGAACAAGGATGAGGCAGTTAGCTAACTGTACTGTGTTGCCAGGAGAAAAGCCAAGCTGTGGTGCCTTTCACCCAGTCCTGGTGTTATTTAAGTATCTCCCTCCCTCAGTTCCCCTAGGAGCCTGGAAAGGCAGAATCATGAATACCGTCTCATTTCCCACCACAATACACACACACACACCACCACCACCACCACCACTACTACCCACACACCACCCTCATGAGGGGAAGGGTCCCCAGATCACTCCGCAGTAGCGCAAGCCCAGGAGGGAGGCCGGGGCCAGCAGTGCCTGGGCGCCTGCTGTCAGTCAGCTTGACTCAGCCCTTCCTTGTGGGCCTTGGTTAGGCAGCAGTCTGTAGGTCTCAGGAGCCTTGAGCCCTAGTAACACTCCCGTTATTTACCCAGGGTTTGGATTCTCTGACCTGCCTAAGCCTCTCTGGATCTGCCTTTTGAACTGTTCAAGGAATGATGTGCAATCTGGCCTCTTGGTGGCACAATGCAAGCACCGCCCCACCCCCAGCCTGCCTGCCAGGAAAGTGCCCTCTGCAGACCCCTAGATTCACCTGGAAAACCTGTTCTCACTTGTCAGCCAACCCCTTGGCTGTATGAACAAGAATGTTTCGTAACCACTTGTCCCATTTGAGGCAGGTGACTCAGCCTCTGTGTGCATCAGGCCCATGGTGAAATGAGGCGAAGAGATCAATATAAACATTGTAGGGTTGTGAAGAGCTCAAAATCAGCCTATCTCTTCACAGGTACTACACAGTTGTCTCTCATAAATGTGATTCTTGCTGCTTGCCAGTGAGAATGGGGGCAGGGGCAGAGCAGAAGCAGGAGCCACAGCATCTCTGCTCCTGCCAAAAGAGAAGGCAGACTGTAATAGGTAGACATGTAATTAAGGGCTGGAATTTTGTTGGGTTGCAGGGGAAGGCATTGGAGAGTTGCCCTCAAGAGGGTGTGAGGATGTGTATACAACCAGGAAGCAATCTAGTTGTCCTAGGACTTTTTAAATCAGGGAGCAGACGAGGCTGTCATTCTGAATGTCCTTCAAACACCAGAAAACTCATCGTCTTGGAAAAAACCCAGAGCTTTGTGCATGCTAGGCAAGCATCTACCAACTAAGTGGCATTCCCAGCACCTTCGACCTTAAAATATGAGAAGCATTCCTAGCTTTCAGACTACATGAAAACAGATACAATGGGGGGGGGGGCGTATCCATTTGGGTTCATGCTTAGTTTGCAGTTTCCTGCTGTAAAAGGATAGGGAAGTAGAAGAACAAAGACTTTTCCCTGGAACTCCATTGGCAGCAGACACTAAAATTGGAACAGTACAGAGAAGAGTAGCCTGGCCTTTGTACAAGGATGAAATGCAAATTTGGGAAATTGCTCCCCCTCTCCACCACCTCTTTCCCTTTCTCCATCTCTCCCTCCTGAAAAATCCATGGCCACATGAATTTCATGTGTGTATATTGTCTTTTCTTGAAATGGCTATCTCTCTGCCTTAATGCCCATAGCTAAATCTATATTAAAGTGTATTCACAATAAATTCTAACTTAGTTTTTTTAAGTCTTTTTTTCTGAACACTTCTATCAGTGGAGCTCAAACTGATTCTGCCTACTTTAAGTGATTCAAGACCAAATGAAAAGATACATGTGAACATTAAACTACCACAGACTAATAATGTGTGGGTACTTATCATTTATAATTTTTTCTGAAAACATTTCCCCATAAAACAGAAGTAGGAACACTCTGCCTGGCTCATTGTAGACCTTATAAAGAAATTATCTTGTATTCCATTAACAAGTCCAACACTTAGCCAGGTGCCTGGGCTTGGAGTGCAAATTTCCCCCTCACATGCTTTCAACTCAAAAGCCTGTGGATTCCGATTTTTAATGTCTCTTAGTGCATCCAAACCTTCCCATTTTGAAGACCACTATCAATCTTCCACAATCATCATCCACTCTTGCTCTCTTCAGATTCACCACTAACCAAACCATTTTCCAGGTGGCAGGTAAATGGAAAACAAATGCCTGACACCCTCTTGGCTTCTCATTGACTTTAGAGGAACGTTCTTTGATGTGTTTGAACTGTCCTCACCTTTAACTCACTTTTGTAGGGGTGGGAAGGGGGGAGGACACACATACACCTATATCTTGTTAGCTTTCTGTACCTGTCTAGAATTTTCTTCACTTTCAATTCACCTTTTGGTTCTCAACTTTTTTCCTATTTATTTATTTACTTACTTACTTACTTATTTACTTATGTATTCACTTTAAAGCCTGATCTAAGCATCTCCCTCTTCCCCATCATGCCCTCATACCCCCTGCCTCACTCTCTCCTTTCCTTCTTTTCAGAGAAGGGGAGGACCCCAAGGGATACCATTTGCGACTCTGGCACCTCAAGTAGTAGCAGGACTAAGTGCATCCTCTCCCAGTAAGGTCAAACAAGGCAGCCCAACTAGGGGAAGGAGATCCAGAGGCAGGAAACAAAGTCAAAGACAGCCCCAGCTCCAATTGTTAGAGGACCCACATTAAGACCAAGTTGCACAACTGTCACATATGCATGCTCTTTGGTTGGTGGTTCAGTTTTTGTTAGTCCCCATGGGCCCAGGTTAGTTGATTTTATATGTCTTCTAGTCTTTGACCCCTCTGGTTCCATCAGTATTTCTTTCCACTCTTCCACAACATTCCCCCAGCTAGGACTATTGTTTGGCCGTGGGTTTCTGCGACTGTTTCCATCTGCTGCTGGATTTACCCTCTCAGAATACAGTTATGATAGACTCCTATCTGTAAGCGTAACAGAGTATCATTAACAGTGGCAGGGGTTGGCTCTTTCCCATGGGTGGGTCTCAAGTTGGGCCAGTCACTGGTTTGCTGTTCCCTCAACCTCTCCTCCATCTTTATCCCTTTACTTCTTGTCAGTGAGACAAATTTGAGGTTGAAGTTTTATGGGTGGGTGGGTATCTTTCTCCCTCCACTGGAGGTCTCACTTGGCTACAGGAGGCAATGACTTCAAGCTCTATATTCTCCGCTGCTAAGAGTCTCAGCTAGGGTCACTCCCAAAGACAACTGAAGCCTACAGAATGGGAAAAGATCTTCACCAGCCCTACATCTGACAGAGGGTTATTATCCAAATATATATAAAGAACTCAAGAAATTAAACACCAACAAACCAAGTAACCCAATTTTCAAATGGGGTACAGAGCTAAGCAATCTTCAACTCAAGACTCTTTAATGGCCAAGAATCACTTAAAGAAATGTTCAACATCTTTAGTCATCAGACAAATGCAAATCAAAATGACTCTAAGATTTTGTCTTACTCCCATCAGAATGTCAAGTGACAGCATAGGCTGGCAATGTTGTGGAGAAAGGGGAACACTTGCCCATTGCTGGTGATAGTACAAACTTGTACAACCACTTTGGAAATCATAAAACTGGGAAAAGCTCTATCTCAAGCTATACCACTCCTGGGCATATACCCAAAAGATGCTCCACCATACCACAAGTACACTTGCTCAACTATGTTCATACAGCTTTATTCATAATAGCCAGAAGCTGGACACAACCTAAATGTCCCTCCATCAAAGAATGGATAAAGAAAATGTGGTACATTTACACAATGGAATACTACACAGCTATGAGAAACAAGGAAATCATGCAGAAAAATAGGTGGAACTAGAAAAGATTATCCTGAGTGAAGTAACCCAGACCCAGAAAGACATGATTAGCCATAAAGTATAGGATACACATGCTACAACCCACAGACCCAAAGAAGCCAGGGAGGCTGAAGGGAAAATGCTTGAATCTCACTCAGAAGAGGAAATAAAATAGACATCCGGAGCAGATGAAGAGAGAGAAGTGGTGGGAGAGGGTGTGGGCAGGGTAACAGAAGGAGGAATCAGATGTGGGAAGAGTAGAGGGGGGTTGGAGGACTGGGAGATTGCCTCTTAAATTCCTTTTTATTTCCATGATCGATTTATTTATTTGTTTGTTTGTTTGTTTATTACATATACAATATTCTGTCTGCATGTACACATACTCACCAGATCTCATTATAGATGATTGCAAGCCATTATATGGTTGCTGGGAATTGCACTCAGGACCTCTGGAAGAGCACGTAGTGCTCTTAACCTCTGAGCCATCTCTCTAGCTCATAACATGGATTTTTTTGGTTTTGTTTTGTTTTGAAGACAGGGTTTCTTTGTGTAGCCTTGACTGTCCTGGAATAACTTTGTAGACCAGGCTGGCCTTGAACTCACAGTGATCCTCCTGCCTCTGCTTCCCAGATTGTTGGGATTACAGGCATGTACCACCACACCTGGCAGGCTCTTTTATGTCATGTTCTCTGGAAGACCTATGACAGCTGTTTACCCAAGCGTAGGAGAGTCTTTTGATCTGAAAATCATCTATGTATTATTTTGTAAAGCCATTGTTTATCAACTTCTGGAAGATCTCATTTTCCTACAATTGGCTGAACAGTAACTTCTATCTCACATATTTGTTCTGAAATATGACCCCAGCAGTTCACTAAATGTATCATTTGCTCCTCTTTCTCTTGGGTCTATGCAGAGCTTGTGGTTACCATGACCAATTCAAGGTGTTATTTCTGAATGAGGTTCTGAAATGACCTGGCAGTTGCCATATCCTACTTCATGGAAACCAACTGCTCTTTAAGAGTGATGACCTTGATATCACCATTTTAGCAAGAAGCCAAGGCTCCATAATGAAGAGTCCTTGGAGGGTGACACACCATGAGAAGAAATGAAGCACCAAACTGACTCAGTTTTCTATTTCTAGACTTCAAACCCTTACCTTCCACCAAAGAACATGGATAAACATGAATGAATGTCAACATCTTATGTAATGTAAAGGTCTCATAGGTATCCAGAAAAGTTATAGCAGAGTGAGATAATAGGCTTTTCTGTGCACACTGCACACACTCATCTTCTTTCACAAGGAACAAGGTTATTTGTTTTACCACTCTGCCCAAGGTTTGATACACAAGCATATTTGGGAGAGGTGATATATTCATCTTAATTTCCAATGGGTGAGAATAATCTATGGCAAATCCCAACTTCTAAGCAAGGTGCTTTAATTCCAAAATGAATACATGCAACAAGTGATGGAGTGATACTGCCAAAGAATATAAAACAAACCTTCTAGGCAGCAATGGCAAGACTGTGGGGTCACCAACTACTTATGCTTATCTTTGAGGCCCAACTCCATGGGAATGAAAACCTGCACGGAACTAAAAACCTAGTCAAAAGCCTATGGCTGGGGAGGTCACAGGTCCTAGAGAAGAGTCTACTATTGTTTTGATAAATGGCCATGTAGCTAAATTGTCCTTTAAATATTTATGTTTATATCCAAAAAATTAGTGTTTCTTTTAGTCTGGGTCAGAGAAGCTTCTTATTTCAGTGGGAGGCAGTTAATGTAGAAATTCATCAAAACTGCTCAAAGTGCTGAGAATAATTTTCAAGTACTCAGCCATAATTGTAACTGCTCTGATCTGTATTACCCTTTCCAAGAACCAGAGAACAACCCAGAAAAGGGACCAGAAAGATCATTAGAGCCAGAGATGGAGAAGAGTACTTTGAAACCCTGTTTTCTGGATGTGACATGGCTGTTGCAATCATGAACTCACTATAGCTGTGACCCCCTGCACATAATCAAAAGTAGAAGGAGACCCAGTTAGAAAGAAGTCAGCAAGAGAGAGAGAAGGGAGAGAGGGGAGTGGATGTGATTAAATACATCACATACTTGTATAAAAATATGAAAAATGTTTAAAAAAAATAAAACATAAGACAAGCAAAATTTTGAGACAGGTTCTCACTATGTAGCCTTGGATGGTCTGGAACTGCTATGTAAACCAAGCTGTTCTTGACCTCAAAAAGATCTACCTGTCTCTGCCTCCCCAGTGATGAAAGTGGCAAACAATAGAGGTCAGTCATTAACCTGAAGGATCCCTCTCTCCATCCTCCACCTTTGTCTTCTCTCTCTCTTCTCCCTCTTTCCCCTTTCCATCTTCCTTTCTCTACTTCAATTATAGCAGGTTCAATACTTTAAGTGTAAGGAACAAGCTTCTTCATGTCACAAAGTCAAATCAGATGCTGTGTCCTTTGGCTGTTTCTTGCTAAAGCTTGAACAAATAAGCATTCCAGAAAATCACAAAGGGTCTCACCTGCCAGAAGATGTAATAAAGACTATAATTTGAGTAAAGTAAACCATGTAATTGAAATAAAAAATTAAGAGTTAACTGAAACCATGGAAAACACAACGCAAAAAAGTAGCAGGAGAAATAGAGGGGGGAAAGAATTAATAGAAGAGGGAAATAAATCTGTGGCATTTTGACTTAGAGGAAACCACTCCTTACTGCCTTTGAGTGTTTCAAGCCCCAAGAGGGTGTGGAAATCCAAGGAGATTGTATCCAAGTGTTTCCATGCTTATACCACCCCTTCCTTCCCCTCCTCTAAGTTCTTCTTATTCTAAAATCTATCTACCTTATTACCCATCCATACACATAAAACAAAAAAACTATATATATATATATATATTTAATGCCATTGGATTTATTATATATGATCAGCCAGCACACACCAGAGAAATTAGTGGCATGAGAAAAGTCAGATACAAAGATGTGGTTAGTACCAATATAAACTGGCAGTCACACTTTTTCTTTGGGATACTGGTGCAGCATACATTAGCAAAAATAGTCTTATTCCCATTTTTGACTCATTTCTTTGACATAAATGAACTTATTTCCTATCGGGTAAGGCAAGCCCCAAATGGTAGAGTTTCTGATGGTCTTTGAATTCCTTCGGTATTCTGATAGCAGGCTTGGGTATGAGGATGGATGAGGTGCACACAGATCCCACCAGCTACCGTTTCCCTGCAGAAACCACAGTACCAGGTGCCCAAAGCTCACTTCTTTAATTCGTTTTGGCCTCAGAAGAACCACGTGTGCTTGGTCTGCTGGCTGATTCCAGTTTTTAACCATTTTCAGAGGGAGGCATTATATTGGATCTCATATTTACTGACTATTGCAAACTTCTTTCTGGGTCTTTAATGAAACATGGGTATGTGCACCTTTCGGGTTGTAGTTCTTGGTCTTGGGCCTCCCTTTGTTCAAGTGCTGGGTTGAAGTTTTCATTGCTTATTCTCAGTGCCCTTTGGCATTACCTAACAATTTCCTGACTCCGGCTCCTGTGAGATAAGTCACAGTCAGAAGTCGGGTTTCACCAAGATATTTTCTTGTCCTTTCCAGCACAAAGCTCTAGAAACAAAGGCAGGGTTGTAACATATCCCCAAGAGCTGCCTGGGAAAAGCACGAGCTGCAGTTATCAGTGTTAGAGACTTTCAGAAACATGCTTTTGTCTCCGTGTTCGTTGCATTCAATCACATCAACAAGTGTTGGCTAAGTGTTGAGCGTGGTTTCCTGTGGGATTGTGTAAGGCCCTGCAGGACAATAAATGCTTTGGGGCCAGTGAGTCGTACAGCCATATCTGACCCAAGAGCCAGAAAAAAAGAAATGTGAGACAATTCACCACTTCTGGAGAGAGGACAGCTGAGGCTGAGTTCCTGAAGGAGCAGCTTCGCTTCACCGTGCTGGACCCCAGGGGAGACAGAGCAAGCCTAAATGGTGCGTTTAAATGGCCTGCAGCCTTGCAGTGTCATATTCTACAGACTAGGTTCAGACACAGGTATTGTGGGGCCTGGAATTTTAAATTTTTTGAAAATTTCATCTCAGAAAAAAAACCACAGAATTATGAATTCAGAGGTGTTGGGCTGCCCCTGGGACTCAAGAGGAAGCTTGTAATTCGGGGCCCAGAGACTTAAATTTCTTCTGTTTCACTGTGAGTTCTTCACTTTGCTCAAAATCTTGCTCTGAGAATCTGTCTGACGGGGTACCTAGCATAGCCAGCTGGATCTAGCTTTGTGCTCCCTCCTCTCCTGATTTTCTCCATGTTTTTCCTTCCATACCACCCTTGCATGACTTTTCACATTGTCTTTATAACTGCTCTCCGAAAGAGACAGAAATCTTAGCTGTACCTTCTGTGTATGTTCATCATGTTCTTTCGGCTACAGCGATTTGTTTTTAGGTTCCTGGTGTCTCTCTAAATCAGAAATCATGAATGCTTGTGATGGAAAGAGAAATGTGGAAGGCAAATTGTCTACTTGGTCCCACAACCATCAAATTAAAAAGTTCATGCCAGCTAAAGTGATTTCATTGGACTTAAAACGGCTACTAATAAGTCGCAGTTTGTGTCAGTGCATCTGGAACTCTGGTGTGCTCAGGGGTCACCAGTGCAGATTGGTGTGGCGTGGGACCAGAGTCAGCTGTGCTTTTTACATTTTTAACTTACTCTCTGATAAGTTTAAACACATATGGAAAGTATTTTGATCAAGTATTTACTTAGTTCAGACCCCACTCCCTTCTCCTAGTCCCCTCTCACTCCCTTGGAACTCCTGTTGTTCTTTCTTTCATGCCCCCACTGAGTTTAATTGGTTTGCTTGCATGAGTAGGGGGTAGGAGGTTCTTTACTAGAGCAGCTTACCAGTGAAGGGACTGCTTTCTAAGCAGCTCTGGGAGGTATCGATGCTATCAGATCACAGACCAGCCTTGCAGTCACTTCCATGTGTGTGTTTAGATGAGTGTATATGGCAGTATAGATGCACCATCCTTGGAGGCTGATTGAACCTGATTTGAAAGTAACTATTCCCTGGAGAGACCCCATAAGAAATCTAAGGCACAGGTGCTGACTGACTTGAGAATACAGAGAGAGCTTGGGGGCAGAGCATGGAAAGGGAAATTTTATCTCTGAGGAACGTGCCATTGTCATCAGTCTTCCGGCTTTGCTGTGCTTGATTTCTCAATGGAACTACTGAGCAGAGTGGACACAGCACATCTCCTAGGGTGCTGGGCAGTGCACCACCATTTTCTTATGACTTCTCAAAACCCTTTAAGGCAGTTATTGTTTTCACTTTCACTCGGTTGACAGATGGGGAAGCTAAAGTTTGGCAGGGTTAGGTAACATGCCTGGTTGCATAGAGGGAGAGTAAGGATTTGAACCCATCCAACATGTGATGCTTTTGCCTAGGCCCTGGCATATCTAGCTGATAGATTTAACACACTTTTCTCCAGATGAAGATGCCCAGAGGAGTTAGTCCCCTGGAGGGGGGAGGCAAAAGGAAGAGGATGTTCAAAATAAGAAAAGGTGACTGTGTAACGTGATTTAGTCTTTTCATGCTAAATAGTTTAGGAGTGTTTTTATCCTGTCTGAAAGTTCTTTGAGGTCAGGGGACAGTGTTCTCCTCTCTGTAATACTTAACGAAATAAAAAAATGAAAATGTTGACAGGAAAGAAAGAAAGAAAGAAAGAAAGAAAGAAAGAAAGAAAGAAAGAAAGAAAGAAAGAAAGAAAGAAAGGCTTAGCAACACTCCAGAAGGCACAGAGGATGAATCTTAGTGCAAAGAAAGTTTTATCTCCAACAGAAGTAGCTCTGGAATTTTCACTTTGTGAGAATAAAGTTTGTCTGTTTTCATAAGCTTATCACAGAGCAGTTAAAGTTTGGTCTTCCAAAATGCTAAGGATATGAGTGTTGACATTAATTTTTCTGCCTCTCTTGTGCCAAGATCAACTGTAACTCTCTGACCTGCACAGTACTATGTGAAATAAGGGCTTGTTAGGTTTTACAGAGCTGAAAGGCAGCATCATGAGCTTTGTTCAGCCGCTTCACCTGATTCTGAATTATACTTCTGTTCTTAAGTTTGTTGTTGTGTTATGTACAGTTGTTTAGCAGAAGGAGAAACAGGGCCAACCCTGGGCAAATGTTTGCTATTACAGTTGTCAGAGGAATCTCCAGTTTCTTTTTCAGACCCCAGCCCAATCTTTGTTTGGAGTACCTCCCTTCTCTTGTCTAGGCTTCTCTCCCCACGGCTCAACCAATACATTTATCTCTTTACTAACTCAGCATCAACCAATCAAAATCTATAGCTAAATGACATGTAAAAGAACACAATGAAATGAGGAAAGGGGAAGAAATTGTTGCCTCAGCTCTTCCTCTAAATAAGAAAGCCTTAAAACCACCATTTTGAATCATTCAGAAAGGGATTTCATTTACCGGACCTAATTACTGGACCCATTTAATGCATCTCATCTTTTCCTGTCTCTTGCTTCCCCTTCCTTCAATGTCTCTCATTTACTCCCACATTTAAGGCTGCATACTTTTTAAATTAAATTTTTATTTTTATATATTAATTACAATTTATTAATTTTGTATCTCAGCTGTAGCCCCCCCATTACCTCTCCATTCCACCCTCCCTCCTTCAATTCCTCCCATGCCCCTCTCCAAGTCCACTGATATGGGAGGTCCTCCTTTCCTTCCATCTGACCCTACCTTATCATGTCTGATCAGGGCTGGTTGCATTGTCCTCCTCTGTGGCCTGGCAAGGCTGTCCCACCTCAGGCTGAGGTGATCAAAGATCCAGCCACTGAGTTCATGTCAGAGATAGTCCCTGTTCCCCTTACTAAGGAACAAAGTTGGATACTGAGCTGCCATGGGCTACATCTGAGCAGAGGTTCTAGGTAATATCCATGAATGGTCCATGGTTGGAGTATCAGTCTCATAAAAGACCCCTTTGTTCAGATGTTTTGGTTCTGTGGCTCTCCTTGTAGAGTTCCTGTCCTCTCCAGGTCTTACTATCTCCCCCTTCTTTCTTAAGATTCCCAGCACTGAACCCAAAGTTTGGCTCTGAGTCTCAGCATCTGCTTTGATACACTGTTGGGTAGAGCCTTTTAGAGGCCCTCTGTGGTAGGCTCCTCTCCTACTTCCTGTTCTCTCCTTCCTCCAATGTCTCCTTTGTCTTTTTGAGTGAGGATTGATCCTCCTATGCAGGTCCTTCTTCTTCTTCTTCAACTTCTTTAGGGGAAAAATTTTAGTATATTTATCCTATATTATATGGCTAATATCCACTTATAAGTGTGTATATACTGTGTGTGTCTTTCTGCTTCTTGGATACTTCACTCAGGACGATCTTTTGTAGATCCTACCATTTGCCAGCAAATTTCATGATTTCCTTGTTTTTAATTGCTGAATAGTATTCCATTGTATAAATGTACCACAATTTCTGTATCCATTCCTCAGCTGAGGGACAGCTGGGTTGTTTCCAGCTTCTGGCTATTACAAATAAAGCTGCTATGAACATGGTTAAACAAATGTCCTATTGCGTACTTGAGCATCTTTTGGATATATGCCTAGGAGTGGTATAGCTGGATCTTGAGAAAGCGCTATTCCTAATTGTCTGAGATAGAGCCAGATTGATTTCCAGAGTCGTTGTACAAGTTTGCATTCCCACCAGCAATGGAGGAGGGTTCCCCTTTCTCCACATCCTCTCCAGCATGTGCTGTCACTTGAGTTTTTAATCTTAGCCATTCTGAAGGGTGTAAGGTGGAATCTCAGGGTTGTTTTCATTTGTATTTCTCTGATGACTAAGGATGTTGAACATTTAAGTGTTTCCCTGCCATTCTATATTCCTCTACAGAAAATTCTCTGTTCAGCTCTTTTTCCATTTTTTAATTGGGTTCCTTGATTTGTTGCTTTCTAACTTCTTGAGTTCTTTATATATTCTGGATATTGTACCTCTATCAGATATAGGATTGGTGAAGATCCTTTCCCAGTCTGTAGGCTGTGTTTCATTCGGATGACAGTGTCCCTTGCTTTACAGAAGCTTTTCAGTTTTATGAGGTCCCATTTATTGATTGTTGATCTTAGAGCCTGTGCTGTTGGTGTTCTATTCAGGAAGTTGTTTCCTGTGCCCATGAGTTCTAAGCTCTTCCCCACTTTTTCTTCTAACCGATTTAGTGTGTCTGGTTTTATGTTGAGGTCTTTGATCCACTTGGACTTTAGTTTTGTGCAGGGTGATAAATATGGGTCTATTTGCATTTTTCTACATGTAGACATACAGTTAGACCAGCACCATTTGTTAAAGATGCTATCTTTTTTCCATTGTATGGTTTTGGCTTCTTTGTCAAAAATCAAGTATCCGTAGGTGTGTGGGTTTATTTCTGGGTCTTCTATTTGAGTCCATTGATTCACCATTCTGTTTCTATGCCAGTACCATGCAGTTTTTATTACTATTGCTCTGTAGTACAGTTTGAGATCAGGGATGGAGATATCTCCAGATTACCTGTTGTTGTACAGGATTGTTTTGGAGATTCTGGTTTTTTGTTTTTCCACATGAAGTTGAAAATCTTTTTCCAAGGTCTGTAAAGAATTGTGTTGGTATTTTGATGGGCATTGCATTGAATCTGCAGATTGCTTTTGTCAGGATGGCCATTTTCACTATGTTAATCCTACCGATCCATGAGCATGGGAGGTCTTTCCATTTTCTGATATCTTCTTCAATTTCCTTCTTTAGAGACTTGAAGTTTTATTCGAACAGGTCTTTCACTTGCTTGGATAGGGCCACACCAAGGTACTTTATGTTATTTGTAGCTATTGTGAAAGGTGTTGTTTCCTTAATTTCTTCCTTGGCCCTTTTGTCTTTGGTATACAGGAGGGCTTCTGATTTTTTTTTTTTAGTTAATTTTGTATCCAGCCACTTTCCTGAAGATGTTTATCAGCTGAAGGAGTTCTCTGGTTGAATTTTTGAGGTCACTCATGTATACTATCATCTCATCTACAAATAGAGCTACTTTGACTTCTTCCTTTCTGATCTGCATTCCTTCGATCTCCCTTAGTTATCTTATTGCTCTAGCTAGGACTTCAAGTACTGTGTTGAAGAGATACAGAGAGAGTGGGCAGTAAGGCTGCATACTTTTAGCCATATTCAAAATGTGGATTATAATTCATGTATAGTTTCTGTTTCTGGCACCACTGATGAGATACACACTGTTATATATGATGGACAAATATTCTTTTTTAAATTCTTTATTAATTATACTTTATTCACCTTATATACCCCTGTAGTTCCCTACCTCCTACTTTCCCAATCCCTCCCTTCCTCCCCCTTCTGCACCCATGTCCCTCCCCAAGTCCATTGATAGGGGAAGTCTTCTTTTCCTTCCTTCTGATCTTAGTCTATTAGGTTTCATCAGGAGTGGCTGCATTTTCTTCTCTGTGGCCTGGTAAGGCTGTTTACCCCTCAGGAGAAGGTGATTAAAGAGCAGGACAATCAGTTCATGCCTGTGACAGTCCCTGTTCCCATTACTATGGAACCCACTTGGACACTGAACTGCCATGGGCTACATCTGTGCAGGGGTTCTAGGTCATCTCCGTGCATGGTCCTTGGTTGGAGTATCAGTCTCAGGAAAGTCCCCTGTGCTCAGATTTTTTGGTTCTCTTGCTCTCCTTGCAGAGTTCCTGTCCTCTCAGATCTTACTGTTTCCCACTTCTTTCATAAGATTCCCTGCACTCTGCTCAAGGGTTGGCCTTAAGTCTCAGCATCTGCTTTGATAGTCTACAGGGCAGAGTGGACAAGCATTCTTTACCTTCATGTTTTACCCTAGCCTGGAGTTTTACTATCTAACACTGCTTTGAAGTGTCCTGCTGAACAATTATTTCCGAGTCACATCTTTGTCTTTCTTCAGATCTTAAAAAAAGTTAATTTATTTTTATTTTATTCACTTTACACCCTCCTCATTCTCCTCTGTCCCTGCCTTCCCTCCCTCTTTCCGCTATACCCCACCTCCTATCTTCAGAAAAGGAGAGATCCACCCCCAAGCCACCTCAGCACATCCCTCTTCCTCAGTGGCCTGGCAAGGCCGCCCTGTCAGGGGAAAATGATTGAAAAGCAGACAACAGAGTCCCAAGTCACATCTTCCTGAGAGGTTTCTTGTAAATGTCCCTAGCACAGGTTTTGCTAGACCCAGATTTATATCTAGTTTCCTCAAGGGTATGCATTATTAAGGTGGAAGTAACTTTGGTTGAACATAGAGATCTCTTTAATGTGTGTGTGTCTCTCTGTCTCTCTGTCTCCCTCTCTCTCTGTCTCTGTTTCTGTCTCTGTCTCTCTCTTTCTCTGTGTCTCTCTCTCTGAGACAAGATCTCACTGTGTAGTCTTGGCTGGCCTGGACTTTGGTATGTAGACCAGGCTGGCCTTGAATTCATACAGATCCTCCTGCCTCTGCTTCCTGAGTACTGAAGTTAAAGGAATGTACAACCATGCCGTTATTTCTGAGTATCTCCAGTGCTACAGTATGAACATGTTTAAGGCAGGACAGCAGAATCTATCTCCTTGGGCTATTAGATCACTACTTTGTGGTTTTTGCAAAGTTTCTTAGGATGTCAGGGCTCGGTATTTCATTAATAAAATGATTTTGAGGGTTACTATAAGCTTTCACATCCTATGGCTACTCTCTTGTGCTTAGGTTAGGGTCTTCTCAGGTTTAGGTCACACAATGACCATGTTCTTTCCTGTCACTGGTATCATGATCAGGAATGTGGACTGTGGAGCTAAATGACCAGAATTCAAATCCCAGCTCCAACATGTTAGCAGTGTGACTTGGTGTTCTGTACAGTTCCAAGAATCATTTATATTAGTTATATTTTCAGTTTTAAATGAGTGTGATTTTTGTTTTATTTTGTTTTTCAAGACAGGTTTTCTCTGTGTAGAATTGATTATCTGGAACTCACTCTGTAGATTAGGCTGGCCTCAAACTCATGGAGATCTCCCTGCTTTTGCCTCTGGGGCACTGGGATTAAAGGGGTGCCACCACCATCTAGTGACTGAGTTTTTTGTTTGATTATTTGGCTGGTTTGGTTTTTTGAGACAAGGTTTCTCTACGTAGCCTTGGATGTTCTGGACTCACTTTATAGGCTGCCCTCAAACTTACAGAGATCTGAATGGCTCTGCCTCTCAGAGTGCTGGGATTACAGGCATGTGCTACTATGCCCAGCTTGGTGAGTGTGTTTTTATTAAGAACATAGCAAGCAAAAGTTTAAAGTAAGAAAGAAAGTAATAGCCAGTATTGGATAGACAGAAGCAAAATATAGATATGCGATAGGTAGCAAAGCATCACTAAGCCAAGCATTAACAACATTCAACAAAGACAAGTAGTATAGCTCAGTAATATGCTCAAGTATACAACAAGGACATTAGCTCAACTATGTTCATAGCAGCTTTATTTGTAATAGCCAGAACCTGGAAACAACCCAGATGTCCCACAACTGAGGAATGGATACAGAAATTGTGGTACATTTACACAATGGAATACTACTCAGCAATTAAAAACAAGAAAAATATGAAATTTATAGGCAAATGGTGAGATCTAGAAAAGATCCTGAATGAGGTAACCCAGAAGTAGAAAGACACACATGGTATATACTTACTTATAAGTTAATATTAGAAATATAATATAAGATAAACATACTAAAATCTGTACACCTAAAGAAGCTAAGAAAGAAGGAAGACCCTAGGGAAGATGCTCAATCCTCATTCAGAAGGGCAAACAGGATGGACATCAGAAGAAGGAGAAAATAGCAAACAGGACAGGAGCCTACCATAGAGGGCCTCTGAAAGACTCTACCCAGCAGTGTATTGAAGCAGAGGCTGAGACTCATAACTAAACTTTGGGCAGAGTGTAGGCAATATTATGGAAGAAGGGGGAGATAGAAAGACCTGGAGGGGACAGGAGCTCCACAAGGAGACCAATAGAGCCAAAAAACCTGGGCCTAGGGGTCTTTCTGAGACTGATACTCAGGGACCATGCATATAAGGACCATGCATGGAGATAACCTAGAACCCCTGCACAAATATAGCCCATGGCTGCTCAGTGTACC